>OX451738.1:117097505-117697505 GCA_948472305.1 Vicia faba | reverse complement strand
TCACGTAAAAGGTGGAGTCAAAGGTCTGAAAACCAACTTTGATGGGGATGTCCACCTCCCCATGCACCATTCTTTTCAAACCATCGAAAGCCCTCACTACAATATTGTTGGGCTTCAGAGTCAAACCTTCACAATCTAATCTGTCCAGAGCCTTCTTGGGAAGCACGTTCAACGATGAACCAGTATCTACTAGAACATGGGCCAAAGTAGTGCCCCTGCATTCAATGGAGACATGTAGCTCATCATTGTGTTTTCTTCCTATGGGTGTCAGATCAACATCATAAAAATCCAAACCATTATCAGCCATCAAACTGGCCACACAATCTTCAAACTGGTCATCGGAGGTTTCTTGTGGCACATGGGCAGTTTTAAGGAATTTCACCAAAGCCTTTGCATGAGCTTCAGAGCACAATAATAGGGCTACATGGAAATCTTCGAAGGGGTCTGCCCTAGTTGTTCGACCATATTGTAGTCGCTCTTCTTTATTATTTTCAATATTTCTTCCATTTCCTCTAGGATAGATTCTGAATGCGCCTTCGTCTGGACAGGCTCAATCAATATTTCTTTGCCCCGAGTCTCGGTTGACTCGGTGACAGAGGTAGAAACTGCGGTAATCATAGGAATTGCAGTAGTAGTATCAACAGGAATAATAGTAGGAATGATCACAGGACCAGTAACGACTTTCAGAGGAGAAATCTCGGGGGAGAACACTCTTCAACTTCTTGTTATTTTGCTGGTTCCAACAATGTTGCCAATGTCGGGATCAACATTTTCAGAAACTTGGTCTTTGTGATACGGTGGGAGAACTGACTTGAGGGTTTTGCATTTTATCGCAAATGTTGCGGTTAGTAAGACTCGCCACCGACTTTTCTTTTATCCAAAAGGAAAGGTGAAAAAGCACAGGAAAGACCTTTGAGATTGTTTCTTGAGTTCGGGGGGTAGATTATGAAAAGGGAAGGTATTAGCACCCTTTTCATCCATGGTTTTCCATGGGCTCTTAGATACTTGCTAGATCACTTTCTTTTGTTTGAAATTGTGCTTTGTGTGTTTTTTTTTAAAGTGTTTTGTAAAGAGGCCATTGTTTAGGCAATCTTTGTAATGATTCTCATTCGTAAGAATGTATACAAAGATGTTGATATTTTTGAAAATGTTTTCAATGTTTGTAAGATGTTTGGAAATGTGTGTGTTTGTTTTGAAATTGAGAAAGGATATTTGTTTTGAAATGGATCAAGTAACTAAAAGCAATCTACCTACTCAAATGTCTTTCTTGTTTATTTTCTTTTCCTTTGATATTGTTGTCTTACCATTGATTTGGTAAGCAACCCTATCTTTAGATATAAGCGGGACTGGCGTGGGTCATCGTATAGCCATGATTAGCAATGTTGCAAGGTATCTTAGCATTTTTTGAGGGACTAAGATCATTTTGTAAGGCAACTTGAATAGCGTCATCGAGGGACTATGATCTTGTATTTGTTTATTTTTGCTAAGACACCTTACATGCGTAATATGGCCATTTTGTATAGGCAACCAAGTTGAGTAACCCTAGGGGTGCTTGTGTGCAAGTGTGTCATTTTCATGTTTGTTTTTGTCTTGAATTAGGGTTTTCTATTTGATTGATTTTCATCTTCCCATACAAACCCAAATTACTAGCATATTATGTAAAAGCGATAAATTGAGAAATTAAAAATTACTACGCTATTACAACACTTGTGGGAGGGGGTATACAATTTATGAATGGGGATTGCAATAATATAAGCCTAATTAATCTATTACAACCAAATTGAATTTATACAAGAATAGGAATATGCAATATGAATTAAATATGCAAGAATATGTAAATGCAAAGAAGATTTTTGTTTGGTTTTTTATGTGAAAAAGCTTTAACCTAAACCTAATTAGAAAATAAATAAATCAAGATTAACTTAAATCAATTAAGAAAAGAAATTATTTAAGAAAATATTACTGAATAAAACCCTAATTCTATTTGATTAAAAGAAAATAAGTTTTTTAAGAAAAAGTATTTTTGTATTTTTTTTGTCTTGAAAATAATATATGGCATTATGAGATGTTTTTAGTCTTTTTTTATATTAAAATAATATATTTAATGGGTATAAAGAAAAAAATAAATATTAACCTAGTTCTAATTTAATTTACAAGGTTATTTAATAAAAATAGATAATATATAACTAAATAAAAATATTTTTTGTGAGAAAAATAAAATAAAATAAGCCAAAATATAAATCTATCATTTTTATATTTTTTATGATTTTCAATATTAAGAAAAATATATTTAAGAAAATAAAATGATAATAAAATAAATAAATAAAATGATAATGGGCCAGGGGTGTCACAAGTAAGTAGGATGCATGATGTTAGCAAAAAAAACCAAAAGGCCCATGAAACAGAAGCCCAACGCTGCAAGGGACAAAAAAAATGGAAAAAATGTGAGAAAATGCAAAAGGCAGTGCGCTGAGGCTTGAACCTGTGACCTCTAGCAATTACACGCGCTGCCTTACCACTGGGGTGGCTGTACATCCGTTTATATAAACAAAACCCCAAATATATATTAGAAACTGCTTCCTGAAGGCAACTTCATCTTCAACCTTGAGCCGTGGCGGGACCACCTGTATCTTCCTCATTTCTCCATAAAAATGAAAAGTTCAAACATGAAAGTTGTGGTATTTCTTCCCACAAATTCAAACATATAACTTATGTAAACTAAAAGTCAAAGATAAAATATAATTTTACTGGCCCTAATTTGAAACCTAATTTTTGCAGAAATTTCAAATCCAAAATTCTATATACACAGTTAATATAAATGAAAACTATGAACATGGTTAGCTTTAGAGCAAGGATATCTACATTTTGCTTTCACAAATCAGGACCAAATAATGCTTGTATGAAGAGATAGAAGTTTTAGTGTTTACCTCTTGCATCTGGGATCGTGAATGGAGTTTGAGCAAGTTTTGAGAAGGCCTGAGGATCTGTTTAGCTTGCCTGGACCTCCTTGAGTGTATTCCAACCCTTAATTTGTCCTGAAAGTCCCTGAATCTCTCTACTCAAGTCAACCTGCAAGCTTGATATTTGAAAATGGTGGATGATGAAGGAGGAGCTACAGTCTTGAAAATGGGGCCTGGATCACTTTGATATGATGTATATTAAGTGTTTGGGTGGTTAAAACTCAATATGCACGAGTGGATTTGGAGATGGCTATGTGACGTTTAAAACTGTCAAGCTATGGAAGATTCTTAGTTGCAAAGTGTTTCGGAGTGTTTTGGAGTCTTAGCATTCGTGTTTCAACTTTCAAATAGTGTTTCTACTTATAAGCAAGTGGTCTTAAGTCTTGTAACAACTCAGGTTTCAAAAACTCACATGTTTGCTTGGTTACTTGTTTGTGAAGCAAAGCTAGCAAGCATGGTTTCAAGGTGTAGTACAAAGCTCGTAGGGAGGCTGAGACCTTTAAACATACTTGTTCTAATTTAGTGGAGTGTGTTTGTGCAGAAAAAACAAGTGCAAGGCTCAATGCAAGCTGACTTTGCATAAAGCTTGCTTTTCTAAAATGGCAATGTTGCCTTTCTCCCAATAATGGAATTATTCTTGTACAATGAATTGAATGCTTGGCTTAAAGCATCCAACAAGTGTGAAAATATTTAATTATGGAGTGAAAGTCAAGATAGAAGCCTGCAAAGTAGGATTTGTTCAACATGCTTGAGGATTGGGTCCAATGTTCTTCATAAAATGGCTTGAAATCCAAGTGACAAATCACCAACTTCATCTCTTCGATTCTCCCTACTCAAGAATGATCCTAAGGAGTTATTGGACATTTTGGAAAGCTTTAAATGTGATATATAAATCATATTTGAATTTCTTTTGAAAATTCCTCTTGGAACCATGTGAAAAATTGCCATGAAGTTAGGTCAAAAATCTGCCTAACTAGGGCAAAATTTCACTAAGTTATTTTTAGTTCATGAGCATGTATTCACAAAATTATATCTTGAGATCCAAGCATTTTTAGGAGAAATTGTGTGAATAAAACTTGTAGATTTCATGTATATCTACAACTTTCATGTTAGAAGTTTCCCTTGAGTCATCTTGCATCATGGTGAAAGTTTGGCTCAAAGTTGAGAAAAAATAAGAAATTTTCTATACTTAGAAAAATTTCTAAGTTAAGAAATTTCAACTTTTCAAAACAAAAACTTAAATCCTTGATTTCTTGATGAACAAGTTTCATATTTGACATGTTTTGATGAATTATGATCTTTGGCACTTGACTTTGACCAAAAAGTCAAAGTTTGACTTTTCAGTATACAGTTGACTTTTGATCAGTTGACTGAAAAATTCATCTGTCAATCCAATGGATTTGTAATGTTTTGAATCATGTTATTAGGTTAAAATGATGCAATTGAACTCTTGAAATCATGCTTCAAACCAATTTATCATTTTCTAGGTCAAAAATTAGAAATTTCCCTTTCTCAGTCAAAACCCTAATTTTGACCATTTTGCCCTTTTGATGATTTGATCAAATTTATTGAGGAATTATGGTCCAAACTTGATCAAATGATACATATGAGTCTAATATGTTGATATGGATCAAAAATTATGAAGTTTGACTGTAAATTGGCTATGGTTGACTTTTTCCTAACACAGTTGATTTTTAGGTCAACTGTTCAATTGATTGGTCAAAAGTGTGATCCAAGGCTTGAAACTTGACATGAGTAATCTTGGGGGCCCATAATGATCCTTGAAAGTCATATGAAGCATTAATAGTCCAAAAATCCTTGTTCAAACTCAAAACCTAATTTTAGTCATCAGTGCATAAGGAGGTATCTTGAGTTGATCAAACCCTAGTGCAGTCTTGAACCCAATGAGATCTTGTGAGCAAATTCTTGATAAGTGAGAGGGAAAATTTTGGGGTACAACAGTCTTAACAGCCAGCAGGTCTTGCTTGACACCGTGGTAGTAGATGTCAGCCCCATAGTTCCAAGGAACAACCTTGTCCGAGGAGTATGGGATTGGCTCTGGCATGGTGATGATCAGAGGAGCCAACTTCGGAGCAGATGTAATCCTAACGGGTCATTTGGTGGAGACCCTGGGAGGATTGGCGGAAATGGTTATGATTGAAACATCCTTGCAAGAAATAGTCAGAATGGGAGTCTTTTCAAACAAAATCTCTCTATCATCCATCAGGCACTGAACACCCGCCTTCAACAAATGGCAACCAGTCGGTAGAGATAAACATAAGTGGCAACCTTAGCCACGACCCGAAAATAAACCGGCTTTCAACAAGTTCCACTTAATGGTCAAAAGAGGAGTAACAAGTTCCTCAACAGAAGTAACAAACACATCATCTTCAATAGCATTAACACCACGACCGTGCTTGGGCATAGGAGCAGTGATAACATTGGGAATCTCAGGGGTGTCAAATTCAACTTCATTCACCTCGAGAAGGTCTTGCACCTTGTTTTTCAAAGCCCAGCAGTCGCTTGTATCATGACCTGGACTTTCTGAATGGTAAGCACAACGAGCATTAGGGTTGTAGTGAGGAGAGGCGGTGATGGGATTCTTTGGCGCTTCCTGTAAAGTTACCAGATTAGACTTCAGCAAGTGAGGCAAGACTTGAGATAAAGTCATATTTATCCAGGTAAAATGTCTTACCGGCCTTTCTGTTCTAGGTTGATTATTCCTTTGTTGAATAGGTGCAAGTTTGGATATTATAACAGCCCCTACCGCTGGACGATGCTCAATTATATCCTGATTCATTTGGCTATAAGTGGCACTGACTTCCTTTTTCCCAGAAAATGGCTTCCTTACTATACTGGGGGATGCATCCTTTTGAATCTTACCACTTATAATCCCAGCTTCCACTCTTTCTCTTATCAAAATCAATTCTTTAAACCCAGTTGAGGAACTTCCAATCAGATGATTGAAAAACAGACAAGATAGGGTACCCAAAAACAAATCCATTAACTCCCTATCAGACAGGGGTGGTTGGACTCTTCCTGCTAAATCCCTCCACTTCTGAGCATAGTCTTTAAAGCCCTCGCTCGAACCCATAGACATACTTTGGAGTTATGTACGGGTGGGAGAAAGGCCTGCATTATACTGATACTGCTTGTAGAAAGCAGCAACCAGGTCTTCCCAATTATGAATGTTGGTCCTTTCCAGTTGGTAGAACAACTCTAATTGAGTTCCGGATAGACTATCTTGAAATAAGTGGACCCATAAGTCCTTGTCAGCAGTGTGAGGCTGAATCTTCCTCACATAAGATCGGAGGTGCATCTTGGGACATGAAACCCCGTCATATTTGGCGAACACCGACACCTTGAAGTTTTGAGGGATGATAACCCCATAGACCAAACCTAGTTCTTCAAAATCCAGACCCGGTACCTTCCGGACCTCCATTGCATTCAAATGATCCTCCAGTTGTTTGTATTTTTCATCAGCAGGAGGATACTGCTCCTCATCATAGTCAGATTCATCATTGGATTCTTTTGGACTGGAGTCTTCCTCTCTTGTTTCCTCTTATCGGTTGTCTCCTTCCTTTGATTAAGTTACCAGTTCAGAGGCTTACCACACTGGTCCTCTGATCCTTCTTCCCAAGTTCACCACATCAGCTGGTTTCTTTGGCTTCTTCTTTTCTTTAACAATCAAGGCTTTCAGTTCTTCTTGCCCCTTGGCCAGAGCCATGATCATCTGTTGAAATTGAGCATTCTGAGTCTGTAGATCCTTCACTGTTTGCTCTAGAGCCATTGCTGAAATAAACAACAAAGAAGATGAGAAACCTGTTATGAAACATGTTTATGCAATGATATGTATGATATATGTATGCAATGTTTTCAAGGATTTCTAAGACTTAAAATTGCTTAAACAGAAGGAGAACAAACGTTAATTGTATTAAGAAGTTTTATTGGTCACCATAATGCCTCTTAGGATTACAAAGGAGATAACAAAGCAAAAATAACTCTCTAAGCAAAGATACTAAAGCTTCCCATCGGCGTATCCTCTTTGGCGCAATGTAAGCATTTATACTCTTCTCCTCGTGAAGTAACCTGGTGAGCTCTAAAACCTTCTTCTCGCTGGCGTAGAATTGGGTTTCGAAGGTATCTCGTTCTTCTTTGAGTTGGATCTAGGATTTCCGTAGCTCCTCAAGATCAGTTGGAATGTCAGGATGAAGAACGACGTAAGGAGCGTCTCCCATAGCAATTGGCTCCATAATCACAGGTAAGATGGAGGGGTAAGGCATCATAAGACATTGAGCACGAGCTCGTACGCATTTGAGATAGGGATCAAGAGGGATGGAATTATTGTGCCCCAGTGTCTTGCTATCAACTCTGTTTATCATGCCCCAAGCTCGAATGAACCTCTTGCGATAACCCTCAATATCATTCTCATAGTCAAAGATGATTCCTTGGATGAGTGAGTCGTGAGGACCATCCCTTCTAGCATAACCAAACTGTCACGGCGCCAAACAAGGATTATAAGTGATTCCTCCCCTAATGCCTAAGAGAGGGACATTAGGGAATTCCCCACAACAAGCAATGATAGCGATACTCTCCAAGGACCGGGAACACCAATGAATATCCGAATGTGTAAGGGACATCAACCTATGAGACCATCTCATACCCTGCTCATTTCTCAAAAAATCCCGGGGTAGGTGCAAAGTAAACCACCTAACCAATAGAGGAGTGAAACACAAAAGGGTCTCTCTTCTCTTTAGAGTGCGAGTATGCAGAGAGTGTAGAATATCCCCGAGAAAAGTAGGCACCGGATTATGAGACAGAAAAATCTTAACCGCATTCACATCTATGAGTTGGTCCGCGTTAGGGAATAGTACCATCCCATAGATGAGAAGGTCCAACACCTCTTCAAAATCTTGTAAATCCAGGTCATCCCAAAAATGTGAGCTTTTTCAAACAGAAACTTAGCTGGGAATCGTTGGACACTTCTTCTGGTTTCCCGATTTGCCACTATATCATACCGATGTAAGGACAGAGCTTTAGCAATCTCTTTAGGCTTTAGGTCCCTGTCCATACCGTTGAATGGTAGCTGATCAAGGATAGGTACCCCCAATAACTGAGAAAAGTCATCCATAGTAGGCATTAACTTGTAATCGGGAAAAGTGAAGCAGTGGTGCAACGGATCAAAGAACTGAAAGAGCACCTTTAACATTTCTTCATCAGGGGTTGAAGTAACCAAGTTGAGAAGTCGACCATGCTTTTCAGTGAAGTGAGAACTTTCAGGAATCCTTGATGTTATGTCCTTGAGTTACGGAGGTACTTTCACGAGGTTGATTTGGATAGTGTTCCTGCGAGCGGATGCCATGTCCTACAAAATAAGATAAAGATAAGCCCTAGAAAACCGTTGAAATGGTTAGTATGATATGCCATGTTATGATGTCATGATTATGCTAAGAAATCACATATATAGCAAGCACAAGAAAATCACACCAAAACCTTAGGTTTAAGGCTTGCATGGGTTTTAAGGTCATACCATCTTGAAGTTTGGATTGGTTCAACCTATCCTATAAATAGTAACCGGGTTCTAAGGGATCTCAATATCACTGATCTTTACCATAAGTTTTGTTCCGATAGGCAACTGACTTGCAACCAAAAAAAACTCAGGATTCAAATCTCAATGAGTGTAGTATCGAGTATCTGTCAACTTTGGGAATACACCAAAGACGGCCATCTCACTACGTCCTAATGGCTAAGTTGTTCATTTAAAGGTTCTAAGGTCAGTTGACGCTTCATGACACCATGCAGTGGCCCCGTATTCTCCTTGATTAACTTAAGGACTACTGGTACTGAAATTCTGGCAGCAGATACTCAATGTCACATTGAATGTTATGACACCGTATCTGACTTTCTATAAGACAGTAAATCAAAAAGCAGTAAAGAACACAGTCAATTGTTTACCCAGTTCAGTGTGAAACAACACCTACTCTGGGGGCTACCAAGCCAGGGAGGAAATTCACTATAAGAGATATTAATTCAGGAATAAACCAACCAGTTTATCACCTTCACTTAAGACCTACCCAATGCAACTTCAATCTAAGTTCAACCTAAACCTGAGTTCCTACTCACTCCCCCTCAATCATAGCAGTGATACTAAACAATTGACTAATGAAATTATGAAGACACTCTTCAGAACATACACTTGATTATGCTTCACAGCTTTTAATCAAGTAACACAAACACTCGTGCTTCAAAGCTTTGAGTGGTACATAAACCTAATTTGACCTTGCTTCAAAGATTTAATCAAGTGACACAAACACTCGTGCTTCAAAGCTTTGAGTGATACACAACCCTTACAATCAAAACCTACTCCAAGTCACTTATCACAATGATACTTGCTTGGATTACAGTAGTTAAAATATACAGCCCCTTGTTGATCTTCTGTCAAAAAGTTGAGTTCACCAACAGCCTTCCTATTGAATATATAGGCAGTTGTTCTTCAGTTAGGGCTTCCACGAAAATAGCTAGGGTTAATTAGGGTTAACCTCAAGACTTGGTCACAAGACTTTATCAACCAGATTAGGGTTAAGCCAAACCATATTCCTGAAAAATCTCAGAATTAACAAAACTGCATAACTGTTAGATCAGTACAGGATGTCTTAACATTGGTTATGACAACAAGAATCCTGTTTACTGATTTTGGTAGAATGTAATAAATGTGATCATTGCATAATGATCAGCTACACACTCATAATGAGCAGCTATTGTATGCCATACTTTTTTTTTTGCAGAAAGTACCTAGTAACCCAGAATGTTATGACATCAGTCATGACATTCACACACCTGGTTTTACCAAAAATACATGCCAATAACAAAACACTTACAAACTCCCCCTTTCGCAAATTTTTGGCTAAAACCCCTAAACAATCAGAGATTAGTGAGCAGCAGAAATAATATGTCTGCAGAAAAAAAATAATGTCTACCAAGTATAATTAACACAAAATATTCTCCCCCTCTTTAGCCATAAATAGGCCAAAGATACATGTACTTTTAGGTTATACAGTCATCCAAAATGAATAATAAAAACAAAAAAATCTGAAATCACTTGCAGCAACAGGTACCAGCAGCAGGCTTGACAACTCCACTGATCTTCAAGCACTGTCATCTTCAGAGGAGGCACTATCTTCAGCATTAAGCTGATCTTCAGCAGCATCTTCTTCCCTTCTTTGTCCTTCAGTCTTCTCCTGTTCTAGTCTAGCAATTAGGTTCTCAAGAGTCCTTTTCCTTGTCTCTAGCTCTTTGCAGGTTTCCTTTAGCACAGCTATAACATCAGATTTCTTGGACTGAGTTTTGACAGTTGATGTCTCAGCTGATGTTATGACAATGTCAGGAACATGAGTTCCCTGAAATAGCTTATAGTGCAACCCAAGAGCAGGGGCTCTTTTGCATACAGTATCTTTTTCAACTAGAATGTCAGGATACTGAGCAAGGACAATACCACATAGGAGGGAGGGAAAGGCAATAGGGCCTTTAACAGCATAGCTTTCAGCATGTTTTAAAGTTTGAGCAAAGATATACCTGCCATAGTCAAATTTTGTCCTGGTTCCAACAGCACAAATGAATCTTCCCAATCCTGTGGAGATGGTTGATTTATGGTTGGTGGGAACCCAGTTGGCTGCACCAATCTTATGCAGGATGGCAAATTTCATGCTTAGTTTGCTTGCATTCAGCTTTCCTTTTAAGGGCCAGCTCTTGACTTGATTTGCAGTGATGGTTTGGCATACTTGGTTGTCAGTAACCTCTAGTTCAGGGCAAGCCTCATCTGGTCTTCCTAGGAATTTGTTTATTTCAGAGGGAGAGAAATTTACCTTTCTTCCTCTCACATAGACACACTTAAAGTTAGCTGACTTTCCATCAGCACATCCATCAGATAAATTCACTATGAATTCTTTGACAAGATTTTCATAGCAGTTGGTAAACTTTACCACAATATTCATTAGACCAGCAGTTTTGATTAGGTCCATGATCTCCTTACATTCCATGGCACCATTGTTCAGTTCTCTTTCCAAGGCTATTCTTTTCAAACAAACATAATTCCATCTGTTAGCATTTTCAGGGTGGTGAAAAGAAATGTTGTCAGTGAGGACTTCAGGAACTTTAGCCATTTTGCTTGATGGGAGTTTCCTTTTGAGAGGAATGTCTTCAGCATCAACTTCAAATTCTGATTCCTCATCAGAATCAGAAGGTTCAGGCTCTTTCCTTTTCTTTGCTATTGGTTGTCTCACAGGCTTTGAGAGACTACCAACAGGTACTCGGGTTTTCACCTTCCCTTTGGACAATCCAGTCTTCACAGTTTCTACACCAGTCTTGTCTTCAGACCTGGTTTTCTTATGAACAACATCAGCAGTCTTCTCTTTGGTCAGACATTTTGCAGCATCCTGCTTTCCTTTTTTGTTCATCATCCTTCTAGCTATGCTAGGGTTGATATTTGCAATTAGGTCATTGTCAGAGTATTCTTCATCCACATCAATAACCGGGGGTTCAACATCCTTCTCTGAAGGGTTCTAGAGATCATCAAGATTTTCAGATGATTTACGAATGTTGTCATCCGGTGTCTCAACATTCTTAGTGACATCTGGATTCATTTCAGCATTTGGACTAGCAGATTCTTGATTTAAAGGAACAGAAATGCCAGGTACCGAGTGATTCTCATTCAGAATTCTTGTAACAAGTCTAGCTATTGCTTGATGAACATAAGCTGAGCCTTCCCTATTTGCTATTTCTGAGGGAATAGAAGATGATGGTTGAGATGGATTACCAGATGAAGAAGCTTGAGACCTCCCTGCATGCCTTGTTCTCAGCGTTTTAAACTTAGAGGGGTTAGCTGCTAGTTCTCTAAGAGGAGTAATCTCCAGAACATCAGAATCCATGCAGGTTGTGATTGCCCTAGGTTCTCGATCAGAGGATACGGAAGAAACAGTCGTCTTTGAAGAGGATGATGTCATGGATAGTTGAGACATTTTGAGAGTCTTAGAAAACCAGTAACAACGAGAGTGAAATCTTTGATTGAGAGAATGGAGATTGTTGCAGAGCCGAGAGAGGAAGGAGGTAAATGAGTGTCTATTCAACTTCTTAATAATTTTGAAAGAAATAGGGAAACATATGATTAACCCAATCAAAATAGACTTAAAACAAAAATCTCCTTCATCCCTTGTTTTAAGCAAAATTAATTGCTACATTTCCTCATGTTGGCAAATACCCAACTTGCCCCTCAAATTTTCAAATTGATTTGCATCAAGTGCCTTGGTAAAAATGTCAGCCAGCTGTAGTTCAGTGGAAACATGTTCCAGTTTAATCGTCTTCTCCTCTACAAGATCTCTGATAAAGTGATGTCTAATGTCAATATGCTTGGTCCTTCTATGCTGAATAGGATTCTTGGAAATGTTGATTGTACTCAGATTATCATAGTACAATGTTATAACATCTTGTGTGACATTATACTCAGTAAGCGTCTGTTTCATCCAGATCATTTGAGAACAACTACTACCAGCTGCTATGTATTCAGCTTCAGCAGTAGAGAGAGACACACAGTTCTATTTCTTGCTGAACCAAGAGACCAGATTATTTCCTAAGAAGAAACATCCTCTAGAGGTGCTCTTTCTATCATCAGCACTTCCAGCCCAATCAGCATCACAGTAACCAGTCAGAGTTGGTTCACACCCATGAGAGTACAACAAGCCATAGTTGTAAGTTCCACTTACATACTTCAAAATTCTCTTCACTTGGTTGATATGACTGACTTTGGGATCAGCTTGGTATCTTGAACATATTCCAACTGCAAAAGCAATGTCAGGTCTGCTGGCTGTTAAGTATAGCAGACTTCCTATCATGCTTCTGTACAGGCTTTGGTCCACCTTAACCCGACTTGAATCTTTGGATAGCTTTAAATGAGTAGGTGCAGGAGTCCTTTTGTGACTAGCATTCTCCATACCAAACTTCTTGACAATGTTCTTTGCATACTTGCTTTGAGACAGAAAAATTGAGTCTTCCATCTGTGTGACTTGCAGTCCAAGAAAGTAGGTCAATTCTCCCATGAGGCTCATTTCGAATTCAGCCTGCATCTGGTCAGCAAAATGTTTAACCATTTTATCTGACATTCCCCCAAACACTATGTCATCAACATAGATTTAAGCTACCATTATCTTTCCTCCTTCATTTTTGACAAAAAGGGTTTTATCCAAGCCTCCTTTTCTGTATCCTTTGTTAGAGAGAAATTTTGTCAACCTGTCATACCATGCTCTAGGAGCTTGTTTCAGGCCATATAAAGCTTTCCTCAATTTGTAGACATGATCAGGGTAGTTTGGATCCACAAATCCTTTAGGTTGTTCCACATAAACTTCCTCATTTAAGTACCCATTTAGGAAGGCACTTTTTACATCCATCTGAAATAACTTGAACTTCAGGAGACAAGCAATTCCCAATAGGAGTCTGATTGATTCCAGTCTGGCTACAGGGGCAAAGGTCTCATCAAAATCAACCCCTTCAACTTGAGTGTATCCTTGAGCAACAAGTCTTGCCTTATTCCTGGTGACAACTCCTTCAGCATCTGATTTGTTCTTGTAGATCCATTTTGTGCCAATGATGTTTGTTCCTTCTGGTCTAGGAACTAACTCCCATACTTCATGTTGCTTGAATTGGTTCAATTCATCTTGCATTGC
The DNA here is from genome assembly GCA_948472305.1 of Vicia faba. NCBI lineage: Eukaryota > Viridiplantae > Streptophyta > Magnoliopsida > Fabales > Fabaceae > Vicia > Vicia faba. The sequence goes on along the minus strand of OX451738.1, from coordinate 117,683,833 downwards.
TCCAATCCAATATTCATCAGTTAAAGCCTCCTTAATATTTCTTGGTTCAATTTTAGACACAAAGCAAGAGTTTGAGATGATTTCTCTAGATCTTGTAATGACTCCACTGTTAGGATCTCCTATGATGAGTTCTTTAGGATGATCTTTCTGAATTCTGATGGAAGGGTTTTTGTTAGCTTCCTTTGATTCAGAGTCTGATGCAGCAGTGTTAGGTAGATCATTCTGTTGAGTTGAAGTCTCAAAGAATGTCTCAACATTACAAGGGACATCTGTTTCCTCATGATAATCATCAACTATGACATTTATTGATTCCATCACGACTTTGGTCCTGGAATTGAATACCTTATAAGCTCTGCTATTGGTGGAGTATCCTAGAAATATTCCTTCATCACTTTTAGGGTCCAGCTTTCTCCTTTGTTCACGATCTGCCAGAATATAACATTTGCTACCAAATACATGGAAGTACTTCACTATTGGCTTTCTTCCTTTCTAGAGTTCATAAATGGTGGATGAGGTTCCCTTTCTCAAGGTGACCCTGTTATGGACATAACAGGCTGTATTCATAGCTTCAGCCCAAAAATGAATAGGAAGTCTTTTGGCATGTATCATTCCTCTGGCAGATTCCTGTATGGTCCTGTTTTTCCTTTCTACAACTCCATTTTGTTGAGGAGTTATAGGTGAAGAGAATTCATGATTAATTCCTTCTGAGGAACAGAACTCATTAAACTTTCTGTTTTTGAATTCCTTGCCATGATCACTTCTGATTCTGACAATGCACCCTTCTTTTTCTCTTTGAATTCTTTTGCACAGTTCTTTAAAAACTTCAAATACATCAGATTTTTCCCTAATGAAGTTAATCCAGGTGAATCTGGAAAAATCATCCACAATAACATAGGCATATCTTTTTCCACCAAGACTTTCCACCTGCATTGGTCCCATCAGATCCATATGTAGAAGTTCTAGAACCTTAGAGGTGGTCAGATGTCTTGACTTTGGATGTGACATCCTAGTTTGCTTACCAACCTGACATTCAACACAGACTCTCCCTTCATCAATTTGCAGTCTTGGAATCCCTCTGACTGCCTCCATGGATATAATCCTTTTCATTCCTCTTAGATGTAGATGACCAAGTTTTTGGTGCCACAGTTTCACTTCTTTTTCTTCTTTGGCAATAGAACACACAGTAGAGTAATTAGTGTTCTCAGGCTCCCACAAGTAACAGTTGTCTTTAGATCTGACTCCTTTCATTACAACTCCTTGTTTCTCATTAGTTACAAGACATTCAGATTTGGAGAAGTTGACCTTGAATCCTAGGTCGCATAATTGGCTGATACTTATGAGATTAGAAGTCAAGCCTTTTACCAGCAATACTTTATTTAGATTTGGAACTCCAGGGCAGTCCAAGTTTCCAACTCCTTTGATTTCTCCTCTAGCACCATCTCCAAAGGTCACATAACTAGTGGTGTGAGGTTTAACATTATTGAGAAGATTCTTGATTCCAGTCATGTGCTTAGAACATCCACTATCAAAGTACCAGTCTTCCTTTGCAGAGACTCTAAGGGAAGTGTGAGCTATCAGGGAAGTAGCCTTTTTCTTCCACTGTGGAGTATATGGTACCTTGTTAGACTTAGGTTTGACACCTGGGTTCTGATTAGGATATCCATATAATCTGAAGCAGAATGGCTTTATGTGACCAAACCTCCCACAATGATGACATCTCCATCTTTGATACTTTTTCTTCATATTTCTCTGTTCTCGATGTTGAGTGCTATGTTGTGACATCTGCTTTGACATTTGTTTATCAGGCCTGATCTTCTTGTCTATACCAGATTTCTTTGCTGCCACAAATCCTGGACCAAACTTTTTTCCCACATTTTGTCCAACCTGAAGGATATCTTCCAATTTGTCAGTTCCATTTGTCAGCATCTTGACAGATTTGGTCATCTGGTCCAGTTTTGAGTTTAGCATTTGAACTTCCCCTTCTAGATGACCTATAATATCAATGTCTGCCTTTTTCTCAGCCTCCAACTTTATTATGAGTTTTGTTTGTCTCTCATTTTGCTGATAGACTTCAGCACTTCTGATACATAATTTCTTGTAGGAATCAGCCAGTTCTTCAAATGTCACTTCCTCATCACTAGAGTCACTATCAGAGTTACAAATACCAGTTAGTGCAGTAACTAGTTTGGAAGATTCTTCTTCAGAATTACTTTCTGAATCACAGTCAAACCAAGTAACAGACATTCCTTTCTTTTGTTTCTTAAGAAAGGTAGGACATTCAGCTCGAATGTGCCCATATCCTTCACATCCATGGCATTGAATTCCTCTGCTTTGATTTCCCTTCTCTTCAGACTTTGGTCTTCTGCTGGAGTCATAAGATCTGTTAATGTCAGAAGGAATGTTCTTAACATTTGACCTTGACTTTGGATCCATTCTCTTGATGAGTTTGTTGAATTGTCTTCCAAGCATGGCTATAGCTTCTGAAATATTTTCTTCTTCATCCTCCTTGTTTTCATCTTCAGTATTAGATACAAGTGATATGCTCTTGTTTTTCTTGTCGACATTGTCACTGATCCCCATCTCAAAGGTCTGAAGAGACCCAATGAGTTCATCCACCTTCAAATTGCTGATATCCTGGGCTTCCTCTATAGCAGTTACCTTCATTGCAAATCTTTTAGGCAAGGATCTGAGAATCTTTCTCACCAGTTTTTCTTCTGACATCTTTTCTCCCAATGCTCCTGAGGTGTTGGCAATCTCCAAGATGTTCATGTGAAACTCATGAATGGTTTCATCTTCCATCATCCTTAGGTTCTCAAATTTGGTAGTCAGCATCTGAAGCCTTGACATTTTTACTTTGGATGTGCCCTCATGGGTAGTTTTGAGAGTGTCCCAAACTTCCTTGGCCAGTTCACATTGATGTACTAGTCTGAATATGTTTCTATCAATTCCATTGAACAAGGCATTTAATGCTTTGGAATTACCCAGGGCTAACTCATCTTCTTCTTTTCTCAATTCTTCCTCAGGTTTCAGACTGATTGTCCCATCTTTCTCAGTTATGGTGGGATGGTTCCATCCTTTGTCAGCAGCTCTCCAAGCCTTTTTGTCCAGTGATTTTAAGAAGGCAATCATACGAGGTTTCCAGTAGTCATAATTTGATCCATCCAGAATGGGTGGTCTATTTCCAAAAACTCCTTCTTTGTCCATAGCGCCAGAAAGTGAAATCCCTAGATCTCACCAAGTAAGACAGGCAGGGTGCCCGCTCTGATGCCAATTGAAATTCTGGAAGCAGATACTCAATGTCACAGTGAATGTTATGACACCGTATCTGACTTTCTATAAGACAGTAAATCAAAAAGCAGTAAAGAACACAGTCAATTGTTTACCCAGTTCAGTGTGAAACAACACCTACTCTGGGGGCTACCAAGCCAGGGAGGAAATTCACTATAAGAGATATTAATTCAGGAATGAACCAACCAGTTTATCTCCTTCACTTAAGACCTACCCAATGCAACTTCAATCTAAGTTCAACTTAAACCTGAGTTCCTACTCACTCCCCCTCAATCACAGCAGTGATACTAAACAATTGACTAATGAAATTATGAAGACACTCTTCAGAACATACACTTGATTATGCTTCACAGCTTTTAATCAAGTAACACAAACACTCGTGCTTCAAAGCTTTGAGTGATACATAAACCTAACTTGACCTTGCTTCAAAGCTTTAATCATATGACACAAACACTCGTGCTTCAAAGCTTTGAGTGATACAAAACCCTTACAATCAAAACCTACTCCAAGTCACTTATCACAATGATACTTGCTTGGATTACAGTAGTTAAAACTATACATCCCCTTGTTGATCTTCTGTCAAAAAGTTGAGTTCACCAAAAGCCTTCCTGTTAAATATATAGGCAGATGTTCTTCAGTTAGGGCTTCCACGAAAATAGCTAGGGTTAATTAGGGTTAACCTCAAGACTTGGTCACAAGAATTTATCAACCAGATTAGGGTTAAGCCAAACCATATTCCTGAAAAATCTCAGAATTAACAAAACTGCATAACTGTTAGATCAGTACAGGATGTCTTAACATTGGTTATGACAACAAGAATCCTGTTTACTGATTTTGGTAGAATGTAATAAACGTGATCATTGCATAATGATCAGCTACACACTCATAATGAGCAGCTACTGTATGCCATTCTTTTTTTTTTGCAGAAAGTACCTAGTAACCCAAAATGTTATGACATCAGTCATGACATTCACACACCTGGTTTTACCAAAAATACATGCCAATAACCAAACACTTACAGGTACCAACCAAAGTTTCGCATCAACGTAGCCATCTATTCAACCGTGTCGGTATACCCCGCACATTTTCCACGATCTATTGCTACTTACCTAAAATATTTCCCCAGATCTGGGTGTAGGATCTATAGTAACCCAAACAATACCCTTAAAAATAAAGCAATTAAAACAAAGAAAACAGAAATGAACTAGACGATAAGGTAAACCCCACTTTATTATCTCCCCAGCAGAGTCGCCAGTTCTGTGATACGGTGGCAGAACCAACTGTTAATACTGGTTTACATTTGTATTCACAAACGTCGCAATAAGCAAGAGTCGCCATCGACGTTTATTTTATCCAACAACGGAAAGGGTGAAAAGAACAGGAAAAGACCTTTTTCTAGATTTTCTAAGTAAGGGGTAGATTATGGAAACGGGAGGTGTTAGCACCCTTTCCATTTGTGGTTTTCCACAGGCTCTTAGGTACTTGCTCATTTTTTAAAACTGTTTGTGTTTGTGTGTTTTGAAAGATTTTTGAAAGATTTTTTTTGCTTTATGATAACTCTTATATCAGTCCTCAAGACTGTGATAAAGCGATTTGAAAAGATGTTTGAAAGTGTGCAAGTGTAAAAAATTAGGCTTGAGCAAGTACTTAAGAATGGTCTACCTACTCGAAAAGGGGTGTTCTTTTCCTCCTTTCCTTTAGATAGTGATTTCCTACTTTTAGTGAGTAAGGTATCCCTATTGTGATACGGTGGCAGAACCGACTGTTAATACTGGTTTCCGTTTTGAGTTTTTTGTTTGCAAAATGTCGCGGTAAGCAAGAGTAACCACTGACTTTTATTTCATCCAATCATGGAAAAGGAAAAAGAATAGAAAAAACCTTTTTTCGAGATATTATGAGTACGGGGGGTAGATTATAGAAAGGGAAGGTGTTAGCACCCTTTCTATCCATGGTTTTCCATGGGCTCTTAGGTACTTGCTCATTTTTTTCAAATTGCTTGTGTGTGCTTGTTTTGAAAATGTTTTACTTCATGATAACCCTTGTATCAGTCCTCAAGGATGTGACGAAGTTTGTTTTGAAAATTGTTTTGAAAGGTATTTGTGTGAAAACTTTTGTTGAGCAAGTACTTAAGATTCTACCTACTCAAAAAAAGATTGTTCATTCTTGCTTCCTTTAGACAGCGCTATCCCACTATTAAGGAGTACGTAGCACCGTCATTGGAGTTGTAAGGTACATTCGAAAGGGACAATTACAATCACTAAAGCAATTGTTAGAAAACTTTAGTAGTAACCCTAGAGTCTTAAGATCTTTCTTAGGCAAAATTTTCGAGGCAGCATTTACGAGGCAACATTTCAGAGGAAACATTTCCGAGGCAACATTTGAATGGGACATTTTGATCTTTTAGACTGGAGGGAAACCACTAAAATCTCTTATGCTTAATGACTGTTTTAGCGAAGGCAACCGAAGTGGGGTAAACCCTAGGAGTGAATATGTGCATATGAATTGTTTCAGTATTTTAATCTTTGCAGATTAGGTGATCTACCGTTTTAATTTCAAGTAATCTTCTCATATAATCCTATTAGCATGCATCTAACAGTTAATTGTTTGCAGGAATTTAAAGTGCGAAAAATAAACCTAGCTATTACAAGGCTTTGATAGTTACATAATTATCTTGACGAAAAATAAAAATGCGAAAGCTTAAAACCCTAATTAAAACTATTACAAACTCGAAACAGTTACAATAATAATAAAACAAATTAAAATACGCGCGGTAAATTAAATGCAAGAAAAATTGAGAACCCTAAAAATATAATTGAAAAAACATTAAGTTTTTTTTTTTAGAAAAGACCTAATTAGGTTATGCACAATTAAAACTCTAATTCTAATCATTTTTTAATTATAAAAAGAAATTGAAATTAACCTAATTTAAACTAAATTAAATAATTCAATAAAATATTTTGTAAAATAGATTTTATGTATTTTTGTGGTTTTTTATTTGAGAAAAGAAACAATTGAATTACAAAATTTAAAACCTAATTTCTATTTAATTTTAATTAAAACAAATAATCAAATAAACCAATTAAACTAATTTAGTTTCAAAAATATTAATTTGAATAAATAATATTTAATTCTGTATTTTTGATTTTTAGTTTTATAAAAATAATTATTTTTGTGTTAATTAATAAAAACAATTTAAGAAATTAATTAAAGAAATTAAAAAGAAATAGAAAGAAAAGCAAATTAGGCCTCTATGTTGTTAGCAAATAGGGGTGCAAATCTTAATTAAATTTGGGCCCAAGGCTGATGGCCCAACCCCTGCGCTAAATCCCATGTGCTGGTCTTCTGATGGTGCACCATAATCTCTCATCTGGAGTGCGTTAGATCTTATGCTAGGCTGATCAAGTGGCTGGATGTTGGTGACATATGGTAGACATCTAGATGAGAGCTACACACGATCTGTTGAGAGAAAATAAAATAAAGATAAACGTTGGGACCTAGGATCGAACCCAGGTCCTTATGCTTGCTAACAACAGGCCTCTGCCAGCTGGGCTACGCTGGTTAGTTGTTAAAGAAATAAGAACAATATATAATATATTAAAACAAATTCCAAGAGGCTGAAACAAAATCACGCGTGCTATTTTCAAATGAACCAATAGGGTGATGCCAAATCACCTTCTTCTACCTCCAACCCGTCGTCTTAGGTATATGACCTATACCTACAGACCATGTCCATTTCTACTACCTGCGTGCTTCAAACATCACAAATATACATGATAAATGAATTCAAAGACCCGGGATCCATTGGTATTGATGCCACGATCATCCCAGTATCCAATTCTTGGCCTAATTTTGCCTGTATCAAGAAGCCCCAAAACATGGCTTCAAACCCTAGCCATGGAAATTGTCAGCATACGCGTTAAAACATCAATTAAACATAACAAATACGTTGCAATCATGATAAAAAACACATATATCCCATTAAAACATGTTCATGATGCGTGAATCACAGTAATCGAGTTTATAAAAACAGGGCAAACTGTGTGACTGCTACGTGATGATTCTGGACCTGGGGCGGCTTGCAATTGATTTGGATACGTTCCTAGGATGTCTAGTAAGCTATTGGTAATGTTAGAACGGCTTGACTTGGCCTCTAGAATGGAAATCGAATCACCATTTTTCTTTGAAATTTTGAAGTTTTGTTCTGCCTCTTTTCACGACTGCAACCTTCTCTCATGCCTTGTATGTGTTCCCTATATATCTTAGAATGAATTAGGGTTATAAACTTGGATTAAATCTTCGCAATTATGAGAGATTTGATTTGATGTTCATTCTACATGTAAACTTGCTATTTTGAGCCAAATCATCCCTTTCTTGCACCAATTATGCTTGATTTGTTTTGGTCTTGATATCTCAGCATATTTTGATTGCAAACCTGTCAAAAAATCAAATCTAATCATATCTTTGCTATTATTCACCAATTATTTGATTTAATTCAATTTTTAATTAATAAAAAATCAAATTAAATTGAAAAATGAAGAAAATAATGTGTGGGTGGATATTTGGGTCATGGACCATTTTATAAGTGAGTTGCAAGCATAAGAAGTTAGGCCCATTTAGCAAAAAATGCATTTTTGAGCACATTTGACTTTTGGCAATTTTGCAAAAAAAGGTCAACTTTGACAAGGCATATCTCCTCCAATTTTAACCCTATAGAGGTGTTCTTTGACTTTTTAGAAATCTTAGGATGTCCCCTAAGCAACCCTTTTGGTCTTATCTCAATTTAGTCTTCCATGTTCATGTAATAAGCTTTGACCCAAAAGGTGTTTTTGTTGACTATTCAAAAGGACCCATAATGTAGAAATTCATATCTTTTTGTGGATGTATATTTTGAACTTGTGGGATGAAGATGAGTTGTAGGGAATTGCATCCTCTTAAAAATGAGATTTGGATGGAAAATTTATGATGAACCATGTGGAAGTTATGCTTGGTCAAAGTTTGAATGACTTTTACTAAGAAACCCTAATTTAGCAACTTTTGGGTTTTGATGAATTTGGAGCATTCCTTGAGGAATCATGATCAACCCTTTATCAAATGATGAAATTCACTTCAAAATGTTAATGTTGACCAAAAATCTTGAAGTTTGACTGTATGTGGGTCACAGTTAACTTTTGACCTAATACAGTCGATTCTCAAGCATTTGAGAAGTTGACTGAGCAAACTTCTTGTGCAAGGCATGAAAATTGACATGTAGGGTCTTGAGAACATATTAAAACCATGGAGAGAATATGATTTATTTGGATTCCACCTGTCTTGATGAAAATGGAAACCCTAATTTGAGACACCCTGCCTTAGGAGAGAGTTTGTCTGGTCAACCCTTAGGCAAACTTGAGCAAATTGAGGATCTCTAGGAGTATGTATTGATTAAAATGAGAGGGAAAATTTTGGGGTACAACAGCTCCCCCTGTTCAATCTTCTTAAACCTGAGGATGTAGATTGGCTCGTCTGCCTTTCATGATCTGAAGGTGGAAGATGATTGAACACTAAAGTGCCCAAAAATTTGCACTCGCTTAAAGTGAAACTTGATTTGTGATATCGGGACTGGGCTTATAGATGCCATTTGGAAGTTGCTGATAGAAGATTGTCGAAGATGGGCTTAAAGAAGCCATCCTGGATGTGACGGGGAATTGTCGGAGATGGGCTTAAAGATTCCACCTAGAGAATGTTGATTTCCTGAGATATTCCTTTGACGAGAGTCCCTGCTCCTGTCGTTGAGGAGGAATCTGCTTTGGATTGTTGGTATCTGTCTTGGGAGAAATATAATTTTAGGAGCTTCAGTTGTCTGTTACTCGACTGGGGAAATAACTCGAGCTTGAGGAAGCGGAAGTGAACTTCATATCTGGTTGGTGTACATGTTGTACCACGACTTACTGGGGAAATGCGAAACCAATCGCGTTTGATCAGGTCCTGGTCTTACAATGTTGTGAATTGTTGTCTAGAGTTAAGAGAGAAGGAACCTGGATAGTAAGGTTACTTCGATATGAAAGCTTGGATAGTAGGGCTGTGAGAAGGAACCTGGATAGTAAGGTTACTTCGATATGAAAGCCTAGATAGTAGGGCTGTGAGAAGGAACTTGGATAGTAGGGTTACTTCAATATGAAAGCTTGGATAGTAGGGCTGTGAGAAGGAACCTGGATAGTAGGGTTACTTCAATATGAAATCCTGGATAGTAGGGATGTGAGAAGGAACCTGGATAGTAGGTTTGCTTCGATCGGAAAGCCTGGATAGTAGGGTTGTGAGAAGGAACCTGGATAGTAGGTGTGATACGGTGGCCAGAACCGGGAGGTGGTTTCCCTATTTCGTTAAGGAAATTTTGTTGGTTTGCGTTTTGTGTTTGTATTTGCAAAATGTCGCGGTAAGTAAGAATCACCACCGTCTTTTATTTTATCCAACAAGTAGAGGAAAAAAGCACAGAAAAATTCCTTTTTCGAGATATTTCTGAGTACGGGGGGTAGATTATAGAAAGGGAAGGTATTATCACCCTTTCTATCCGTAGTTATCTACGGGCTCTTAGGTACTTGCTTATCATTTTCAAAATTGTTTTCTTTGTGTTTGTGGGCTTTGAAAAGTTTTTGTTTTAACTTCGATTTAACTCTTGCTTCTGTCTTCAAGAGTGTAATGAAGTGTTTTTGAAAACTTGTTTGTAAAGGAGTGTAAGTGTGAAAAATTTGTTTGGAATGAGCAAGTACTTAAGAACTAATCTACCTACTCGAAAAAAGAATCGTTTTGTGTTCGTTTCCTTTAGACAATGCTATCCCACTATTAGTGAGTAGGTAGCACCATCGTTGGAGTTTTGAGGGTCAATTCGAAAGGGATGTACGGTCACTAAAGCAATGTTAGGACGTCTTAGTAGTAACCCTAATGTCTTAGATCATTTATCTGAGGCAACAATATCCGAGGCAACCTTTCCGAGGCAACTATGATCTTTGGACAAAAGGACGACCACTAAAATAACCTATACTCAATGACCGTTTACCGAAGGCAACCAAGTGGGATTGTATCCTAGGAGTGCGCATGCGCGAATGATTCAATTTCAGTTTATTTATCTTTGCATATTTAGGGTGATCTAACTGTTTTAAAATTAGCCATACATTCTTATCATGCAAACCCTATTATCAAACATCTAACAGTTAAATATTTGCAGAAATTAAAATGCAGAATTTAAACTAAGCTATTACAAGGCTTCGGGTATTTACATAGCCAAAAACAAACGCTTTGAAATTAAAAGCGGTAAAAATAAATAAATGTCCTAATTAAATTATTACAAACCGGGAGCAGATACAATAATTGGGCAAAATAATAATAAAGCGCGCGAGAAAATTAGATTGAATGCGAAATTAGGGTTTTGACCCTTCTATCCTAATTAAAAGAGAAAGTTGTTTTTTGTTGTTTTTAATATAAGAAATAAGTTTTCTAAATTAAATATGAAAATTAATTAGTGATTAAATTAATTAATAAAAATAATTAGAAGACCTATTTTGGTTTTTTTGTTATTTTAGGAAAGAAATAAAATAATTAAGTTAGTAGTAAAAACCTATTTATTCTAATTAATTTTAATTATTTGCTAAAGAATTAAAATTGTCTACATTAATCAACCTAATTTAATTAATTAATCTATTGCTAAAAATAATATTCTAATTTTAATTGAACATAAAAATATTTTTGGTGATTTTTTGCCATTTTCACATGTGGATGAACCTGGACATATTTGAAAAGTTATTGCACGAAATCAATTGACATAAACCAGCATAAAACTTTCCCAAAATGGATTCACATCAAAATTTACATTATTTCTATTATTTATTTATTTAATTCTGAATTTTAATGAATAAAATATCAAAATAAATAGCATAAATAGTAGAAAAATGTATGGGTGGGCTTAGAGGTCGTGGACCATGTTAGGAATGAGTTTCAAACTTGAAAAGATAGGCCCATTTGGAAAAAATCCAAGTTTGATCAATATTTGCTTCATACATTTTTTCAAAAATTGTCCAACTTTGACAATGCATATCTCTCTCAATTTTAACCTTATGAGGGTGTTCTTGGACTTTTTAGAAATCTTAGGACGTCCCCTAAGAAACCTCTTTGGTTTCATCTCAATTGGATCTTCCATGTTCATGTAAGAAGCTTTGACCCAAAAGTTGTTTTTGTTGACTTTTCAAAATGACCTATAATGTCCAAATTTATATCTTCTTGTGAGTGCATATTTTGAACTTGGGAGCTGAAGATTAATTGTAGATAATTACATCCTCTTCAAAATGAGCTTTGGATGGGTCATTTCTGATAAAGTATGAGAACATTATGCTTGGTCAAAGTTGAGTTGACTTTTCCTACGAAACCCTAATTTAGCAACTTTTGGGTTTTGATGAATTGTGAGCAATCCTTGAGGAATCATGATCAACCATTGACCAAATGATGAAATATACTTCAAAATGAGGATGTTGACCAAAAATCTTGAAGTTTGATTGTATGTGAGCCACAGTTGACTTTTGCCCTAACATAGTCGATTTGCAGGCCTTTGAGCAATTGACTGAGAAAACTTCCTCTGCAAGGCTTGAAACTTGACATGGATGATCTTGAGAACATATTAGGACAATGTTGAGAATTCGGGTTCCCTTGGACTCAAGTATCTTGATGCAACATGAAACCCTAATTTGAGGTAGACTGCCTTAGGAGAGAGCTTGTCTGGCCAACCCTTGGACTACCTTGAGCAACTTGGGGATCTTTCTTGAAATGTTTTAAGAAATATGGAAGGGAAAATTTTGGGGTACAATAGCTGCCCCTGTTCAATCTTTTTAAACCTGAAGATTTAGATTGGCTTTCGTGCCTTTCGTGATCCAAAGGTGGAAGAGGATTGAACACTAGAGTGCCCAGAAATTTGCACTCGCATGAAGTGGTAATTATCTTGTGATGTCGGGAATGGGCTTACAGATGCCATTTGGAAATTGCTGACGAGGGGATGGGCTTAAAGATGCCATTTGAAGGAATGTCGATCGCATAAGAGATTCCTTAGCGAGAGCTTGTATACCTGTCGTTGAGGAAGATTCCGCTGAGGAGGGCTGATCTTTTTTGAGAGAAGTAGAATTTTAGGAGCTTCGGTCGTCCGTATTCCAATGAGGAAACATCTCTGTTGAATTTTAGGAACTTCGGTCGTCCGTATTCTACTGAGGAATCATCTCTGCTGACATTTAGGAACTTCATTCATCCATTGTTCAACTGAGGAATCATCTCTGCTGACATTTAGGAACTTCAGTCATCCGTTGTTCAACTGATGAATCATCTCTGCTGACATTTAGGAACTTCAGTCATCCGTTATTCAACTGAGGAATCATCTCTACTGACATTTAGGAACTTCAGTCATCCGTTATTCAACTGAGGAATTAACTCCGGCTTGAGGAAGCGGAAGTCAACTGCGTATCTAGTTGTGTACAGGTTGCACCGCGACCTACTAGGGAAAGGTGAAACTGATCGTGTTTGATAGGTCTGGGTCTTACAGTGTTGTGGACTGTTGTCTGGAGATAAGAGAAAAGAAACCTGGATAGTAGGGTTATGAGAAGGAACCTGGGTAAGGTTGCTTCGTGAGGAGTTTGGATAATATTGCGTCTGAACCGAGAAGGAACATGGGTAAGGTTGCTTTGTGAGGAGTTTGGGTAAAACTACATCTGAACCGAGAAGGAACCTGGGTAAGGTTTCTTTGTGAAGAGTTTGGGTAGAACTGCATCGGGACTGAGGAGGAACCTAGGTAAGGTTGCTTCAGGATGAGTCTAGGTGAAACTACATCAGGAAAGAGAAGGAACCTAGGTAAGGTTGCTCCAGGATGAGTCTAGGTGAAACTACATCGGGAAAGAGAAGGAACCTAGGTAAGGTTGCTCCATGATGGGTTTAGGTGAAACTACATCTGAACTAAGAAGGAACCTAGGTAAGGTTGCTCCATGATGGGTTTAGGTGAAACTACATCTAAACTGAGAAGGAACCTAGGTAAGGTTGCTCCATAATGGGTTTAGGTAAAACTGCATCTGAACCGGGAAGAAACCTAGGTAAGGCTACTTTATGAGGAGTTTAGGTAAAACTGCATCTGAACCGGGAAGAAACCTAGGTAAGGCTGCTTCATGAGGAGTTTAGGTAAAACTGAATCTGAACCGGGAAGAAACCTAGGTAAGGTTGCTTCAGGATGAGTCTGGGTGAAACTACATCGGGAAATTGTAAGGAGGAACCTGGGTAAGGTTACTTCGGGATAAGTTTGTGTAAAACTACATCGGGAAATTGTAAGGAGGAACCTGGGTAAGGTTGCTTCAGGATGAGTCAGGGTGAAACTACATCGGGAAATTGTAAGGAGGAACCTGGGTAAGGTTACTTCGGGATAAGTTTGTGTAAAACTTCAGGAGGAACCTAGGTAAGATTACTCTGTGATAAGTTCGTGTGAAAATTCAGAATGAACCGGGGTAAGGTTACTTTGAGATAAGTTTGTGTAAAACTTCAGGAGGAACCATGGTAAGGTTACTTTGTGATAAGTTCGTGTAAAACTTCAGGAGGAACCTGGGTAAGGTTACTTTGTGATAAGTTCGTGTAAAACTTCAGAATGAACCGGGGTAAGGTTACTTTGAGATAAGTTTGTGTAAAACTTCAGGAGGAACCTGGGTAAGGTTACTTTGTGATAAGTTCGTGTAAAACTTTATTCAAAAATATATGAGAAAGGACCCGTGTAAGATTTTTCAGGATAAACCTGTGTGAAGTTGCATTTAGGAGAAACCCGTGTAAGATTTCTTCGTGACGAACCCGTGTAAAGCTGCATTTGATCGTGCGGATAATTACTCAGTTTAGTTTCCGGAGTTAATCTTGAACTTGCTAGAAGTTATTGATGATAACCATCTTTCCTGAAAAGGTACATGAATAATCGTATATGATGCATGACATGCATTGTATAATGATGTTCTCAAAATAAATGAGATTATGCTGTATGCAATATGTATGCGCATGTCATGATATATGAACATGAAATGCTATTGTGGGACGTCCGAGTTTGGGAAAATAAATCACTGACTGTTGTTGGAGAATAAAGAGTTTCACTCGCTGGAGATAACGACCGAAGATGATTGGGAGAATAATCCTGCAGGAGAGAATAACTCCGTTGGGGAATGGACTGACGAGGAAATGACTCTGTGGGGAGTATATACTCTGCTAGAAGATCTGCTGATTTGGAGAAATAAAACTCAGCTGGGGATGAATTACTGTTGCTGGTGACAGTGACCCCTGTTGGGGATTGAATTTCTGTCTGTGAAAGGAATGAACTCCGTTGGGGATGATTTTCCAATGGCGACTTCACTGGGGATAATCTTTTAGACTCTACTAGGGATAATCTTCCAGACTCCATTGGGGATAATCTTCCAGTGCTGGTGATAGATAAACTCTACTTGGGGAGAATCTTACCGACCCATTCGTGGTTGCGAGCCTCAGCTGGGGAGAATTAACACGATTGTCCTTTTCTTACTCTGTGGGGAGTGTAGATGTTACTGGGACGCGGGATGAGGATATGACAATGACTTTGCATCGAGACTTTTCTGCCCCTATACCAGCTGGAGAAAGTGCCTGCGGAGGCCTTGTGGATTGAGTGTCATCCCAACTTATGAGGTGCTTGGTAATTGCCGATTGAAATGACAAATCTTCTTCTGGTAGGCAAGTGATGAGATGACGGGACATAGTCGTACGCTTTAATCCCTAACTTTTGCCTGGACTGTATTTTCAGATTTTCAGTCCACCGGGATACCCTTTCTTGCCCAAGCCGCCTTTTCAGGATTTCAACTTGCCGGGTGTACAAATCTTTTTTTGTTTTTATCCCTAATTTTTTCCCGAACCCTTTTGGTTCGTCAGGATGCCCTTATTTTTTCCTAGGCATGTCAACCTAGCGCGTCTTTGTTCATGCACAGTATTTTATGACTGTCCACGCTCTCAGGGTGTAAGGAGTTGTCATTGTCAGTAGTGTTATGTTGCCATACTACCAGAAGATGTTCGTTTGATCATACAAGATTCGTTGCTGGAATTCATGTCCAATGCCCCAAGTGATTCAGATGGAGATCTGCCCCTGGCTATTTGGCATCTTTGAGAGACTCCTTGAATCTTGACTTGACTTCCCCAGATGATAGACAATGCTCATGCCGTGCCCCTTGGTTGGAGTGTTTTTTCCACTTGAGGTGATCTTTTTTGTTCACTAGATATTCGTCGTGCGAATTTCTCTGCTGTTTGAACAAATAGTCATATGCAAACAATGTTATTTTAAGAATGCAAAGCTTATGTCTGTCTTGAAGTTTTTGAAAATGCATTTTTTCAGTAAGATAGGAAAACTTTGTAAAATGTGACGTCAACTCAGGATTTATAGCAAGTCCTAAAGGAGTCAGGATACCTCTTGTAACAGTATCCTTTCGAACTAACTCATGCTTCAGCTAGGACTTTTAAGGGTTATAACGTGGCCTGGTTCACGATTCAAGAAACAAAGGATAAAGGCTCAAATTTTATTTGTACCCACCCATTCTTCATGATGTTCTTCGATCCTAAACTCAGCTAATTGTGTATTTAGATCTTGTTTGAGTCTTTTCTCTGATATTCCAATGATGGTTCGGATACTGACAATTTATTTTGAACAGGCAGTCATTTTTGTTGAGAGTTTGTAGGATCTCTTTCTTTTTGATTTTATTATCCATGTCTTTTACCTGAACTATTTCTTTTGTGATTACAGTCAGCGGTATGCCCCTATTTTGTAAGTCTCCTTCATAGGTTTTGACTTAATGGGCTTTTATTTCAGAGAGATAATGACTGCCTGTCCTGACGATTATAAGGAACCATCACCATCTTTTATTTTGGAAGGACCTCTTTGATGCCATTCATTGTGCACCCGAATTAACTGAGAAACTACCCTGCCCTAGGTTGTGATTAAGGGTTTTAATTTGTGTGATAAGAAAAACTCCAACTTCTTTGGCTCAAAAGGGTTGACTAGGGATTATCTTCCTTATAACTCCACTGTTTAGGATTTGAAACAATGCCTGTACATCGTTAGCGGGGTCTGTTCAAAAGCATACTGTAGAGATTTTGATATCATTTTCGTCATCCTCCTTCTAAAGGCTTAGAGTTTTTTAATCGAGAGTTGAACATCACAAAAAGGAAATATGAAGCAATTTAAGCATAGTGAAAACAATTAATTCAAAACAGACACGTGTAATGCATTAATGAAATAAAAAAGTTTGACATGACAATAATTGTTTGAATAAGCAAAGAAAAATACAACTTTAGAATTCAAATGAACAAAAGTGCTTTCAATCCTAGCCATATTTTGGCAAGGGAGCAGTGATCACATTGGGAGTCTCAGGAGGGTCGAATTCGATCTCCTTAGCGTCAATCATATTCTAAACCTTGTATTTTAGCGCCCAACAATCGTTAGCATCGTGCCCCAGGCTACCAGAATGATAAGCCCACCTTGCATAGGGGTTGTAGTTAGGAGAAGAAGTCTTAGGGTTCGGATGAGGGTTTATCACTGTAATCAGATTCATCTTCAACATGTGCTGCAATGCTTGTGACAATGGCATGTTGATTTGGGTGAAATGACTTTGAAGTGTTTCCCCCTTTGGATGATTATTTCGTTGTTGTGGTCGTTGTGTGCATTCCAAATTAGAGATCAACACTGCCCCCACAGATTGGTGGTAGTCTGCCTGGCTACGCTTCTTCTGGCCATGCATAGCATTGGCTTCCCTCTTTCCACCAAATGATTTCTTCTCTATACTCGAAGAGGTATCTTTCTGGATCTTACCACTCAGGATCCCAACTTCTACTCTTTCTCTAGTCAGAATCAGTTCGGTGAAACCCACTGACGAGCTGCCGACCAAATGATTGAAATAGGGACCAGACAAAGTCCCAAGAAACATATCCACCAACTCCCTATCAAACAGAGGGGGTTGGACTCTTCCAGCAAGATCTCTCCACTTCTGAGTGTAGTCCTTAAAGCCTTCGCCTATACGCATAGATATACCCTGAAGCTGAGTATGCATGGGAGCAAGGTCGGCATTATACTGGTATTGCTTGTAAAAAGCAGCAGTAAGGTCCTCCCAGTTGCGGATGTTATCTCCTTCCAGTTGACAGAACCATTCAAGTTGAGTCCCTGACAGGCTATCTTGAAAGAAATGAACCCAGAGATTTCTATCAGCAGTATAGGGTTGAATCTTTCTGACGTATGAGCGGAGGTGTAGCTTCGGGAAGGATACCCCGTCATACTGAGCAAATACAGGAGCTTTAAACATGTGAGGGATCACCACCCCAGATGCCAATCCCAGATCTCCAAAGTCTAACCCAGGTATCTTCTGAATTTCCATTGCACTGAGTCGGTCTTCAAGTTGCTTATATCTATCCTCGGTATGAGGATACTGGTCTTCATCAAAGTCTGTGTCATTGTCAGAAACCACAGGGCTAGGAGCCCTCCTTTCTTCTTGATCCTCTCTCCCTCCAGATGAGTGAGACAAATCAACTTCCTCTCGCAACCTGTTCCCAAATATGTGACCCATATTCAGGAGGATCGTCTTCTTCTTCTTCTTCTTTTCTTTCAAGATAAGAGTCTTCAAATCTTGTTGACTCTTGGCCAAGTTCAAGAACATTTCCTGAAACTGAGCATTCTGATCTTGAAGAGCCTTGATGGCTTGATCAGTAGGTGTTTCAGAAGACATGATTGCTGAAATAAACATCGAAGAATATGAGAAACCTATAATGGTACCTGTAATGCAATGATATGTATGATATATGTATGCAATGTTTTCAAGGATCTCGCGGGGTAAACAAGAAACTGTTAGAATTTGATTGAAGAAACTTCGCGTTTATTGAGAGTCCTTCTTCAAGAGTCAGGCTCACCATATCGAGTGGGTCATAGCCACCGAATAAAATTATCGTGTTTTGATCTCTAGATGACATTGGCTAGAGGAAAATAAATCCCCTTTGCCCCTTGCTAGACGTTTGATTTACCTTAACATGCATCACAAACCTTTGAGATCCTTAAAATGTTTAAGGAAATGTTAAGGCATGATGTTATGATGTGTATGTTATGCGTTTAAGAAAAAGTACAAGGTAATGTAAATAAGTAAATCTGGGAAGAAATACAAGGTATTGGATAAGGACTATAAACAAAACCTGCAAGGAACTCATGTTGTTAGATAACAAACATGTGCAATTAGTTCAAGTTGAAAGCACACAAGTCACACAATAACCCTTAAATTTTAGGCTGGAATGGAGTTTAGGTATTACCCTCTTTCAGTTTAGTTGGTTCAACCTGTCCTAGTAATAGTAATCGGGTTCTAAAGGATCTCAATATCACTAACCATCCTCGATCGGTCATAATTTTAGTTTAGCAACCTTTTCTTGCGGCCGGAATCATCGCGAGAGTATGGTCTCAATGAGTGTAGCATACTGCTACTTTTCTATGGCCAAGTTGGTCAATTATAGGTTATAAGGTCAGTTGATTCTTAATGACCCATTAGCAGCCCCATACTTTCCTTGTTCCTCCACAAGGGATATCGGTACCAACTAAAGTGTCACACCAACATAGCTACTGCTTCAACTGTATCGGTCTACGCTGTACAGTTCCCTCACAGTCTATTGCTACTTACCTAAAAGGTGTCCCCAGATCCGAGTTAGGATCTATAGTAACTCCAATACAATGCCCACAAAGATAAAGCCAACAGATCAAACAATAAAAAATAATATGATGAACTAATCTTAAGGTACACCCCACTTATTAACTCCCCAGCAGAGTCGCCAGTTCTGTGATACACTGGCCAGAACCGGGACGTGGTTTCCGTATTTCGTTAAGGAAATTTTGCTGGTTTGCATTTTGCGTTTGTGTTTGCAAAATGTCGCAGTAAGCAAGAGTCGCCACCGTCTTTTATTTTATCCAACAAGGAGAGGAAAAAAGCACAAAAAAATTCCTTTTTCGAGATATTTCTGAGTACGGGGGGTAGATTATAGAAAGGGAAGGTATTAGCATCCTTTCTATCCGTAGTTATCTACGGGCTCTTAGGTACTTGCTCATCATTTTCAAAATTGTTTTCTTTTTGTTTATGGGCTTTGAAAAGTTTTTGTTTTAACTTCGATTTAACTCTTACTTCTGTCTTCAAGATTGTAATGAAGTGTTTTTGAAAACTTGTTTGTAAAGGAGTGTAAGTGTGAAAAATTTATTTAGAATGAGCAAGTACTTAAGAACTAATCTACCTACTCGAAAAAATAATTGTTCTGTGTTCGTTCCTTTAGACAATGCTATCCCACTATTAGTGAGTAGGTAGCACCGTCGTTGGAGTTTTGAGGGTCAATTCGAAAGGGACGTACGGTCACTAAAGCAATGTTAGGATGTCTTAGTAGTAACCCTAATGTCTTAGATCATTTATCCGAGGAAACCTTTCCGAGGCAACTATGATCTTTGGACAAAAGAACGACCACTAAAACAACCTACACTCAATGACCGTTTACCGAAGGCAACCAAGTGGAAGTGTATCCTAGGAGTGCGCATGCGCGAATGATTCAATTTCAATTTATTTATCTTTGCATATTTAGGGTGATCTAACTGTTTTAAAATTATCCATACATTCTTATCATGCAAACCCTATTATCAAACATCTAACAGTTAAATATTTGCAGAAATTAAAATGCGGAATTTAAACTAAGCTATTACAAGGCTTCGGGTATTTACATAGCCAAAAACAAACCCTTTGAAATTAAAAGCGGTAAAAATAAATAAATGTCCTAATTAAATTATTACAAACCGGGAGCAGATACAATAATTGGGCAAAATAATAATAAAGCGCGCGAGAAAATTAGATTGAATGCGAAATTAGGGTTTTGACCCTTCTATCCTAATTAAAAGAGAAAATTGTTTTTTGTTGTTTTTAATATAAGAAATAAGTTTTCTAAATTAAATATGAAAATTAATTAATGATTAAATTAATTAATAAAAATAATTACAAGACCTATTTTGGTTTTTTTGTTATTTTAGGAAAGAAATAAAATAATTAAGTTAGTAGTAAAAACCTATTTATTCTAATTAATTTTAATTATTTGCGAAAGAATTAAAATTGTCTACATTAATAAACCTAATTTAATTAATTAATTTATTGCTACAAATAATATTCTAATTTTAATTGAACATAAAAATATTTTTGGTGATTTTATGCCATTTTCACATGTGGATGAACATGGACATATTTGAAAAGTTATTGCACAAAATCAATTGACATAAACCAGCATAAAACTTTCCCAAAATGGATTCACATCAAAATTTACATTATTTCTATTATTTATTTATTTAATTCTGAATTTTAATGAATAAAATATCCAAATAAATAGCATAAATAGTAGAAAAATGAATGAGTGGGCTTAGAGGTCGTGGACCATTTTAGAAATGAGTTTCAAACTTGAAAAGATAGGCCCATTTGGAAAAAAATCCAAGTTTGGTCAATATTTGCTTCATGCATTTTTTCAAAAATTGTCTAACTTTGACAATGCATATCTCTCTCAATTTTAACCCTATGAGGGTATTCCTTGACTTTTTAGAAAGCTTAGGACGTCCCCTAAGAAACCTATTTGGTTTCATCTCAATTGGATATTCCATGTTCATGTAAGAAGCTTTGACCCAAAAGGTGTTTTTGTTGACTTTTCAAAATGGCCTATAATGTCCAAATTTGTATTTTCTTGTGAGTTCATATTTTGAACTTGGGAGCTGGGGATTAATTGTAGGGAATTACATCCTCTTCAAAATGAGCTTTGGATGGGTCATTTCTAATAAAGTATGAGAAAGTTATGCTTGGTTAAAGTTGAGTTGACTTTTCCTACAAAACCCTAATTTAGCAACTTTTGGGTTTTGATGAATTGTGAGAAATCCTTGAGGAATCATGATTAACCCTTGATCAAATGATTAAATATACTTCAAAATGAGGATGTTTACCAAAAATCTTGAAGTTTGACTGTATGTGGGCCACAATTGACTTTTGCCCTAACACAATCGATTTTCAGGCCTTTGAGCAATTGACTGAGCAAACTTCCTCTGCAAGGCTTGAAACTTGACATGGATGATCTTGAGAAAGTATTAGGACAATGTTGAGCATTTAGGGTCCCTTGGACTCAAGTATATTGATGCAACATGAAACCCTAATTTGAGGTAGACTGCCTTAGGAGAGAGCTTGTCTGGCCAACCCTTGGACAACCTTGAGCAACTTGGGGATCTTTCTTGAAATGTTTTGAGAAATATGGGAGGGTAAATTTTGGGGTACAACAGTAAGGTTGCTTCGATATGAAAGTCTGGATAGTAGGGCTGTGAGAAGGAACCTGGATAGTAGGGTTACTTCGATATGAAAGCCTGGATAGTAGGGATGTGAGAAGGAACCTGGGTCGTAGGGTTAATTCGATACGAAAGCCTGGATAGTGGGGCTATGAGGATGAACCTGGGTCGTAGGGTTACTTCGATATGAAAACCTGGATAGTAGGGTTGTAAGAAGGAACCTGGATAGTAGGGTTACTTCGATATGAAAGCCTGGATAGTAGGGCTGTGAGAAGGAACCTGGATAGTAGGGTTACTTCGATATGAAAGCCTGGATAGTAGGGCTGTGAGAAGGAAACTGGGTCGTAGGGTTACTTCGATATGAAAGCCTAGATAGTAGGGTTGTGAGAAGGAACCTGGGTCGTAGGGTTACTTCTATATGAAAGCCTGGATAGTAGGGATGTCAGAAGGAACCTGGGTCGTAGGGTTACTTCAATATGAAATCCTGGATAGTAAGGTTGTGAGAAGGAACCAGGGTAGTAAGGTTACTTCGATATGTAAGCCTGGATAGTAGGGCTTGTAGGAAGAAACCTGGATAGTAGGGTTACTTCAGAGCGGTAGTGTAGATTAGACCCGTTTGATTTCGGGAAATGAGTTTCCATTAGTCGTTTGTAGATGAGATATGTATAACTGCTGGATTTATTGAAGCTAATCGTCTTTTTCTGCAAAAGATATCAGGGTTAGTGTGATCGGTGGATCTGGAACTGACTGTTTAACGCTGGTTCGCGAAATGTCGCGGAAGCAAGAGTCGCCACCGTCTTTTATTTTCTCCAAATGGAAAGGACAAAAGCACAGAAAAATTCCTTAAAGAGATTGCTCACGGTTCGGGAGGTATATTATAGAAAGGGAAGGTGTTAGCACCCTTTCTATCCATGGTTATCCATGGGCTCTTAGATACTTGCTCATTGTGTTTTCAAAAATGGTTTGTTTGCTTTTCAATGTGGGTTTTAAAAAAGTTTCTTTGAAAATTCCAGTTCGACTCTTGTGTCAGAGTGTTTGAAAAATTGTTTTGAAAGCTTTTTGAAAATGTGTTGGTGTGAAAAGATTTTTGTTTGTTTTGAAGAGAGCAAGTATCCATGAGAACCTACCTACCCTAAGGAATTCGTCTGTGTAAATGTCCTTTAAAGTAGTGCCATCCCACCATTGAGAGGTAGGTAGCACCACCGTTGGAGGTGTTCGGGTCAATTCGAGGTTCGGGACATGGTGATCACCAGAGCAATAGGAAGACACCTTAGAAGCTACCCCATGCCAGGTTCCCGGATCATGAGGACTTACTAAGACATCCTCTACTCGACGATCACCTTTCGAGGCAAGGCAACAGTGAGGCGTACCCTAGGGGTGGTGTGTGCGATTCGTGTGTCGTTTTCATTTATTTTTGTCTTATTCATGTCATGGGTATTCTACGCTTGATTTTATTTTGGCCATTCATTCTTGCATGCTTTGTTTAACAGTTAAAAGTTGCGAGAAAAAGTAAATCTAAGCTATTACAAATGGCGCGGGTCCACATCGCCAAAATTAAACCGGACCCGATTTGACAGAAAAGTAAATAAAGCAAAAGAAATAAAAGTGCGAGAAGTTTAATTACATGGCTTCGGGAGAGGTACATAATTATTTAAACGAAATAAAATAAATACGCGAATTAATGAGAATTAAGAACATGGGCGTTGGACCCTTTTGCAAAAAAAATTAGAATTAATGAGGAATTTAGAATTAAAATTAAAAGAAAATGTTTTTGGTATTTTTAGTATTTTAAGATTAAAAAAAAAGAAAGAATTAATTTAAAATTAACTACTAACCCTAATTCTACTTTATTTTAATTTATTAAGAAATATGTTGAATTTTAACCTAATTTAAACCTAAGTTAATTATGTACAATTTACTTATAAAAATAAATAAATAAATAATATTATGGTAAAAAGGAAAATTAAAAGAAATAAAAAATTAATTAAACCTATTTTTACATTTTTTTTAGATTTTTTATGAAAAGAATTAATATTGCAAACCCTAATTTAAAGTTAAATTTTTTACATGCAATTTGTTTATGAAAATAATTAAAATAAAATACTTATTATATTTTTCATCTTTTCTGATTTTTATGAGGTTTTTGTATTTTGTAAAAAAAATAATTAATTAAATTAAAACAACCAAGAAAATAAAATAACAATTGAAAATAAAAAAGAGAAAATTGCTAACCAGGGGGGGTGGAAGTCCCAATATGAAGGTATAGGCCTTAGCAATCTGGCCCATTTAGCTTTGGCCTCGTTGGACTTTTTAGAATCACGTGTGGGACTTTTGACTAGGGCTTATGGTACACCTCTGATCGTGGCCTTCTGATTAATTCCCTTGGGCACGTGGACGTTAGATTCGGTGGGTGCATGATAGTCTTTGTTACTGAAGCTGCATAGGAATCGTTATAGAAAAATAGTATGGAAATATGGAAGACCTGGGGCTCGAACCCAGGTCATATGCTTTGCCAATAGACTCGCTTGCCATCTGTGCCAGTTGCGCATTGTTAATATATAATAACAATCAAATAATATAAAAGAAAAACAAGGTTAGTGGGAGTCAGCGCGCGAACTTTCAAACCGTCCAACCATTGATGGCCACGAGTTCGTCTTCTTCACTTTTCCTGAAACATAAACAATGAGCAACGGTTTTCTGTGCGTTGCCTAAGACATGCTATTAGAAAATAGCGATTAGGTCATGTGGCCTTATAAATTAGGCGCGAGTATGTTAATCTCTTCGTCCAAGCACGCTCGTTCTAATGATCTAAGTCTCAGCCTCCAATTTTGCCTTATTTCAAAAGCCCTAATTCCAAGGTTGAAGAACCCTAAATATTGACAATGGTAGAATCGTCTGTAGCTTGCAAAAACTCAATCAAACGCATGGGTTAGTTCCAGGATAGCATAAGGAATATGAATCAATAAATGAAATGTCATGAAAATGCATAGATTATAGAACACGATTATGAAATTTTCATGGAATATCTCAGGTTCTGTATACCAATTCCTTGGGCTTTGATGCGTGTTTTTGATTGAGAATCGTTCAGGGGACCTTGAGGAAGCTAATGGAATGCAAGTTAGGCTTTGAATCGCCCCCAAAAGTGGTTTTCAGTTTTGACTTTTTTAGAGAAAATTTCAAGTTGTCAATGGCCTTTTTTGAGCTGCTGCGTGGTTATTAGCATTAGGTCTTCACTCAGGCTTATGTACTGAATAGATTAGGTTAACAAAATTGATCCAAATATCTTTCATTCATGGATTTGGAGATTTGATTTTTCATCATTATGTTTTCAATCTTTTCCATGTGCTCTTGTATCAATTATGCTCAAATCAAATCAAATCTTCCTATTTTTGAATGTGCACGAAATATTGAGGGCAAAACATGCATGAAAAGATTTATTAGGTCAAGTTATATATTTTTCACATATTTAAATGATTTAAGTGAATTAATATAAATAAAAATTCAAATAAATAAATAAAAAATGAGAAAATACTTCCCTTTGGGCCAAGTGGTCGTGCATATGCTTAGAATGATGAATCATGGAAGAAAAATGGGCCCATTAGCAATTTTAGGTCATTTGAAGTAATGTTGACTTTTCAAAATATCCAAAAATTTCCCAACTTCCACAAGGCATAACTTACTCAATTGTTAAGCTTTTCTCATGTTCTTGGACATTATGGAAAGGTCTTTGAGTCCTCTAAACAATGCCTTTGGTCCCATGTCATTTTGATTTACCAATCTCAAGTTATGGCCTTTGACTTAAAGTCCCTTTTTGTTGACTTTTGAAAATGACCTATAATGTTGAAATTGATAACTTTTTGTGAGAGCATTTCTTGGACTTGAAGTATGAAGATGAGTTGTAGGAAATGTCTTTCTCTTCAAAATGAGCTTTGGATGGGATTTTTCTGATAATCCATGTGAAAGTTATGCCCTGGTCAATTTCAGTTGACTTTTTTCAACTGTCCAAATAAGGAAACTTTTGCATCTTTGATGATTTCTGAGCCAAATTTTGAGAATCATGATCAAGCATTGATCAAATGATGTTTGTGGCTTCAAAATGATATGTTGACCAAAAATTTGAACTTTTGACTGCCAAATGACCATTTTGCCCCTACAGTTGACTGTAGTGCAATTAGGGTTTTTGACTGTGCAATTTTGAGCTGAATGCCTTGAAACTTGATATGAGGATACCTGACCATATTTGTAAGCATATGAGACTTGATTGGGCCTTTGAAAACTTCTTTTCTTGATCAGAACACAAAACCCTAATCTTGACTGTATAGGAGACCTTTGCACTGTGCAACCCTTGGGGAATTTTGCAGCTTGGCTTGGCAATTTCTTGGAGAATATGGGAGGGCAAATTTTGGGGTACAACAGTTGCCCCTGTTCAATCTTCTTAGACCTGAGGATGCAGATTGGCTGACGTGCCTTTCATAATCCGAGGGTAGAAGATGATTGGACACTAGAGTGCCCAGAAATTTGCGCTCACATAGTGGCAGTGTGGTGGGGGAATGGGCTTATAGATGCCATTTGGAGATTGCTGGATAGGATGATGGGCTTATAGATTCCATCTGGATGTTGATCGCGTAAGAGATTCCTTAACGAGAACCTGCATATTTGCAAAAGAAAAATGAGTACCTGACACGTTGCAAGAACTAGTTTTCAGATGCTTGATGTAGATGTGTCCTGACTGGTTACAGGAGCTGGGTCTGGAGCTTCATAAGATGACGAATGAACCAGGGATGGTTACTACCTTAGCATGAATAGTAAGAGAACCTTGAGTGACTTTAACTTCAACAACGCTCGTTGAGAAAATCTTGGTGGGAACTAACATCTTTGCAGTATCGGGAAGAGAACCATAGATAATTATAATCTGAAAGGGATTACCACCTCACTCGCCGTTGGAGAGGGACACATCTGAAAAGGACTTACCACCTCACTCGCCGTTGGAGAGGGAACCATAGGAGACTATCACCTCACACTCACCGTCGGAGAGGGAAACATCTGAAAAGGACTTACCACCTCACTCGCCGTTGGAGAGGGAACCATAGGAGACTATCACCTGACACTCACCGTCGGAGAGGGAAACATCTGGGATAACTTCTACTGAGTCTTCATCAGAAAAATATGTTGGGAGTCGATTTAGCTGGACTAGCGAAGGCCTTTGACTGGATAAGCATCAGGAAAATCTTAGGGTCGATTTAACTGAACCGGTCTAGGTCTTGGAATATCTTCAACTGGATAAGCATCAGGGAGATCTTAGGGTCGATCTGACTGAACCAGAGAAGG
Organism: Vicia faba; assembly: GCA_948472305.1. Classification (NCBI taxonomy): domain Eukaryota; kingdom Viridiplantae; phylum Streptophyta; class Magnoliopsida; order Fabales; family Fabaceae; genus Vicia; species Vicia faba. The sequence goes on along the minus strand of OX451738.1, from coordinate 117,656,865 downwards.
CCTTTGCCTGGATAAGCATCAAGAAAATCTTAGGGTCGATCTAACTGAACCGGTCTAGGTCTTGAAATATCTTCAACTGGATAAGCATCAGGGAGATCTTAGGGTCAATCTGACTGAACCAGAGAAGGCCTTTGACTGGATAAGCATCAGGAAAATCTTAGGGTCGATTTAACTGAACCGGTCTAGGTCTTGAAATGTCTTCAACTGGATAAGCATCAGGGAGATCTTAGGGTCGATCTGACTGAACATGAGAAGGCCTTTGACTGGATAAGCATCAGGAAAATCTTAGGGTCGATTTAACTGAACCGGACAAGGTCTTGAAATGTCTTCAACTGGATAAGCATCAGGGAGATCTTAGGGTCGATCTGACTGAACCAGAGAAGGCCTTTGACTGGATAAGCATCAGGAAAATCTTAGGGTCGATTTAACTGAACCGGACAAGGTCTTGAAATGTCTTCAACTGGATAAGCATCAGGGAGATCTTAGGGTCGATCTGACTGAACCAGAGAAGGCCTTTGACTGGATAAGCATCAGGAAAATCTTGGGGTCGATTTAACTGAACCGGACAAGGTCTTGAAATATCTTCAACTGGATAAGCATCAGGGAGATCTTAGGGTCGATCTGACTGAACCAGCGAAGGCCTTAGACTGGATAAGCATCAGGAAAATCTTAGGGTCGATTTAACTGAACCGGACAAGGTCTTGGAATATCTTCAACTGGATAAGCATCAGGGAGATCTTAGGGTCGATCTGACTGAACCAGAGAAGGCCTTTGCCTGGATAAGCATCAAGAAAATCTTAGGGTCGATCTAACTGAACCGGTCTAGGTCTTGAAATATCTTCAACTGGATAAGCATCAGGGAGATCTTAGGGTCAATCTGACTGAACCAGAGAAGGCCTTTGACTGGATAAGCATCAGGAAAATCTTAGGGTCGATTTAACTGAACCGGTCTAGGTCTTGAAATGTCTTCAACTGGATAAGCATCAGGGAGATCTTAGGGTCGATCTGACTGAACATGAGAAGGCCTTTGACTGGATAAGCATCAGGAAAATCTTAGGGTCGATTTAACTGAACCGGACAAGGTCTTGAAATGTCTTCAACTGGATAAGCATCAGGGAGATCTTAGGGTCGATCTGACTGAACCAGAGAAGGCCTTTGACTGGATAAGCATCAGGAAAATCTTAGGGTCGATTTAACTGAACCGGACAAGGTCTTGAAATGTCTTCAACTGGATAAGCATCAGGGAGATCTTAGGGTCGATCTGACTGAACCAGAGAAGGCCTTTGACTGGATAAGCATCAGGAAAATCTTGGGGTCGATTTAACTGAACCGGACAAGGTCTTGAAATATCTTCAACTGGATAAGCATCAGGGAGATCTTAGGGTCGATCTGACTGAACCAGCGAAGGCCTTAGACTGGATAAGCATCAGGAAAATCTTAGGGTCGATTTAACTGAACCGGACAAGGTCTTGGAATATCTTCAACTGGATAAGCATCAGGGAGATCTTGGGGTCGATCTGACTGAACCAGAGAAGGCCTTTGACTGGATAAGCATCAGGAAAATCTTAGGGTCGATTTAACTGAACCAGTCTAGGTCTTGAAATATCTTCAACTGGATAAGCATCAGGGAGATCTTAGGGTCGATCTGACTGAACCAGAGAAGGCCTTTGACTGGATAAGCATCAGGAAAATCTTAGGGTCGATTTAACTGAACCGGTCTAGGTCTTGAAATGTCTTCAACTGGATAAGCATCAGGGAGATCTTAGGGTCGATCTGACTGAACCAGAGAAGGCCTTTGACTGGATAAGCATCAGGAAAATCTTAGGGTCAATTTAACTGAACCGGACAAGGTCTTGAAATATCTTCAACTGGATAAGCATCAGGGAGATCTTAGGGTCGATCTGACTGAACCAGAGAAGGCCTTTGACTGGATAAGCATCAGGAAAATCTTAGGGTCGATTTAACTGAATCGGTCTAGGTCTTGGAATATCTTCAACTGGATAAGCATCAGGGAGATCTTAGGGTCGATCTGACTGAACCAGAGAAGGCCTTTGACTGGATAAGCATCAGGAAAATCTTAGGGTCGATTTAACTGAACCGGACAAGGTCTTGAAATATCTTCAACTGGATAAGCATCAGGGAGATCTTAGGGTCGATCTGACTGAACCAGAGAAGGCCTTTGACTGGATAAGCATCAGGAAAATCTTAGGGTCGATTTAACTGAACCGGTCTAGGTCTTGGAATATCTTCAACTGGATAAGCATCAGGGAGATCTTAGGGTCGATCTGACTGAACCAGAGAAGGCCTTTGCCTGGATAAGCAACAGGAAAATCTTAGGGTCGATTTAACTGAACCGGTCTAGGTCTTGAAATATCTTCAACTGGATAAGCATCAGGGAGATCATAGGGTCGATCTGACTGAACCAGAGAAGGCCTTTGACTGGATAAGCATCAGGAAAATCTTAGGGTCGATTTAACTGAACCGGTCTAGGTCTTGAAATGTCTTCAACTGGATAAGCATCAGGGAGATCTTAGGGTCGATCTGACTGAACCAGAGAAGGCCTTTGACTGGATAAGCATCAGGAAAATCTTAGGGTCGATTTAACTGAACCGGACAAGGTCTTGAAATGTCTTCAACTGGATAAGCATCAGGGAGATCTTAGGGTCGATCTGACTGAACCAGAGAAGGCCTTTGACTGGATAAGCATCAGGAAAATCTTAGGGTCGATTTAACTGAACCGGACAAGGTCTTGAAATGTCTTCAACTGGATAAGCATCAGGGAGATCTTAGGGTCGATCTGACTGAACCAGAGAAGGCCTTTGACTGGATAAGCATCAGGAAAATCTTAGGGTCGATTTAACTGAACCGGTCTAGGTCTTGAAATGTAGCTTTGAGAACTTAATTGATTCTTTCCTGAAAGGTAAAGGTCAGACATATGCAACGCATGATATGAATCAAGCAATGATGTTCTAAATATAAATGAGACTCGTATGATATGATGCGTCTATGCATGCTATAATGATGTATGTGATGTTTTATGTATGTTTTTGTCTAGGAAAGTGAATCCTTGACAGGTGCCGGGAAGTCACTTCTGGGCTGATATTGAAGAATAAGCTTTTACTTCCACTGGGGATAATAACTGCAAGAATACCGGTAGGAGAAGATGACTCCGTTGCGGAACAAACTTGGCAAATGGAAGATTCTGTGGGGAGAAAAGATGCTCTAGCGACCACGCTGGGGAGTGATACTCTGTGGGGATAGAGATGCTTTTGCTGAGTTGTTGAGAATGACTTGCTGAGGATATCTTTGTTGTATTGGAAGTATGATAGACTTCGCTGGGGGTAAGAGAACTTCGTCGAGGACGCTCTTTCCATGGCTTTTGGCTGAGGATAACCCAGTTATATCCTATTAAGGAAATAACTCTTTAAATAAAGCCGGGCGACGAGTTCGTATTCTGCGAGAGATAAGCTTCCAGAATCTACTGGGGATAAGCTTGCTGCTTGGGGAGATGGATTCCAACTTTCCTGGGGAATCAGATTGGACTCTTCTGGGGGAGTTTTGATATGTTGGGGAAGTGATTCTTTTGAACGTTGATATGCCGCCGGGGAACAATCTTTATACCAAGACTGCTTGGGATGCCTGTTAAGAGTGCATATATACCGCTGGGGAATGTTGGGATCTGCTAGAGGATACTCAACTTCCTTAAGTTTGATACTATAGCTTCGCTTGGGGAGAGTGCACTGACTTGCTGGCTCACTCTCTGGGGTATTAAGATATCTAGTTATGTTCTTCCGCTGAACCCATCTTGGTACCCTGGAGGACAGAACAATTAGATTGCTTTTAGACAACTCTTTATTGCCCCTGTGTCTGAGATGGGAGAGGAAGACCTGTGAGGCGCTGATAGTTGTTGATGGACAAACCTTCTTCTGGTAGGCAGGTGACAGGATGACAGGACATAGTCGTACGCTTTAATCCCTAACTTTTGCCTGGACCGCCCTTTCGGGTTTTTCAGTCCACCGGGATACCCATTTTTGCCCAAGCCGCCTTTTCAGGTTTTCGACTTGCCGGGTGTACAGATTTTTTTCATTTCATCCCTTCATTTTGCCCGAACCCTTTTGGTTCGCCGGGAAGCCCTTATTTTTGCCTAGGTGTGTCAACCTAGCGGGTCTTTGATTATGCGTAGTATTTTTTCGACTATGTCCGCACTCTCAGAAAGTAGGGAGTTGCCCCTGTTAGAAGTGTTTTGTCATGCCACCAGAAGATATTTGATCAGGCAAGATTTGTTGTTGGAATGCCCCAAGTAACTCAGGCGGAGACTTGCCCCAGGCTATTTGGCCTTTGAGAGATTCTCCGAATCTTGACTTAACTGCCCCAGATGATGGACAATAATCATGCCATGCCCCTTGATTGGAGGTACTTCTGTTCATTAGGCATTCATCGTGCGAATTTCCCTGCTGTTCAAACAAAAATTCATATGCAAACAAAGTTATGTTAAAAATGCAAAGCTTATGTCTGTCTTGAAGATTTTGAAAATGCGTTCTTTTTTTCATAAAACAAATGAATGTTTGTAAAACGTGATGTCAACTCCTTCTTTATAGTAAGCCTTAAGGAGTCAGGATACCTTTCGTACAGTATGCTTTCGAACTAACCCATGCTTCAGCTAGGACTTTTAAGGGTTATAACGTGGCCTGGTTCACGGTTTAAGAAACAAAGGATAAAGGCTCAAATTTTATTTGTACCCACCCGCTCTTCGTGATGTTCTCCAAACCTAAACTCCGTTGATCATACGTTAGACCTTGTTTTAGTCTTTGTCCTGATGTTCCAATGATGGTTCGGACATTGATGATTTATTCTGAATAGGCAACCATTCCTTTTTGTTATTGAGGGTTTGTATGACCTCTTTCTTTTTTGATTTTGTTATCCCTGTCTTTTTTGCCTGAACTGTTTCCTTTTTTGGAATTACAGTCAGCGGGATGCCCCAGTTTTGTAAGTCTCCTTCATGGGTTTTGACTTAATGGGTTTTTAATTTGAGAAGTAATGACTGCCTTTCGTTATTGAATATTCGGAACCATCACTATCTTTTTTGTAAGGATCTCTTTGGTGCCATTCGTTATGCACTTGGATCAACTGAGAGACTACCCTGCCCCAGGTTATGATTAAGGGTTTTAAATTTCGAAAAGAAAAACTCCTACTTCTTTGGCTCAGAGAGGTTGACGAGGTATTATCTTCCTTATAACTCCAGTGTTTAGGGATTGAAACAATGCCTGTACCTCATCAGCGGGGTCTGTTCAAAAGCATACTGTAAAGATAGCGGTATCGTTTTCGTCATCCTCCCTCAAGAGGCTTAGAATTGTTAATTAAGAGTTGACATCAGAAAAAATATGACAACAGTTTGCATATAGTGAATGCGAATATATTGATTCAAAAATAGACATAAGCGATGCATTAATGGAATAACTATGTTTTAACATGAATAAATGTTTAAACAAAAGAAAATTGCAACTTGAACATTCGAATGAACAAAGATTTCTCAATCCTAGCCATGATTTGGCAAGGGAGCAGTGATTATGTTCGGAGTCTCAGGTACTTCAAACTGAATCTCTCCAGCGTCGATCATGTCTTGAATCTTGTACTTCAGTGCCCAACAATCCTCAGTATCGTGCCCCGGGCTACCAGAATGGTAAGCGCACCTTGCTTCTGGGTTGTAGCTTGGAGAGGAGGTCTTTGGATTTGCAGGAGGGTTGATCACCACAATCAGGTTCATCCTTAACATGTGTTGCAAGGCTCGTGACCATGGCATGTTGATATTGGTGAATTGTCTCTTAGGCTCGTCCGACCTGTTCTGATCAACCCGCTGTTTTTGGCGAGGTCGTTGTTGAACCTGTGAAGTAGTAGCAACTCGGAGAGGTCTATTCACTGGACCCGACCTTTGCCCTCTTGGAAGCTGTTCCATGACCTGGTCCCTGATTTGGGCTGGTTGCTTCATGCCTTGAGGAAGCTGACTGACCATGGCTCTCAGCTCTCCTTGCTCCTGAGCTAAACCTTGAATGAGGGCCCTTTGCCCCAGCATCTGAGTTTTCAATGTGTCTACCTCAGCTTGTAGGTGTTTCAGCCTTTCATCCTCAGCACTGTTCCTGACAAAGGTCCCCATGAGAAGTGTCCTTAGCTCTTCTTGCCCCTTGGATAGATTCAGGAGGATTTCCCCGAACCGAGTCTCTTGAGCAAGACAGTCCTGGTTATCTGGTTGGAAGGCCATTGCTGAAATAAACAGCGAGAAAGGTAATTGACCTGCAACAAAGATACCTGTTATGTAATGATGAGTATGATGTGCAATGTTTTCAAGGATCTCGCGGGGTAAACAGAAATTGGTAGAACTAGGTAGCTTGATTGAGGGAACTTCATGTTTGCTGAGATTCCTTCTTCAAGGGTCAAAGGCTCACCATATCCAGTGGGTCATAGCCCCTGACAGCCTTTGGCTAGGGGAACCTTCTTCAAGTGTCAAAGCTCACCATATCAAGTGGGTCATAGCCCCTGACAACTTTGGCTAGAGGAAAATAAATCCTCTTTGCCCCTTGCTGGATGTTTGATTTATCATGACCTGCATCACAAGCCCTTGAGATCCTTGGAATGGGTTAGGATGTATGCAATGGTATGATGTCATGATGCATGGGGTAATGTAAGTAACCCTGTTATGAGCCCTTATTAAGGACTATAAACAGAACCTGCAAGCAAACTTAGTAAACCCTGTTATGAGTCCTAATCAAGGACTATAAACAAACCCTTCAAGAAACTCGGTAAACCTGGTCATGAATCCTAGTTAAGGACTAAAACAGAAACCTGCAAGAAACTTAGTAAGCCTGTTATAAGTCCTAGTTAAGGACTATGGACAAAACCTGCAAAAACTTAGCAAACCCTGCTATGAGTCCCCATTAAGGACTATAAGCAAACCCTGCAAGTAATTCCTGTGTTAGGTAACAAGCATGCAAATAGTCAAGTACGAAGGCACACAAGTCACACAAGAGAAACCCTTAGAGTTTAGGCCAGCATGGGGTCTGGGTATTACCCTCTTGAAGTTGGTGGGTTCATACCTGTCCTAATCAAAGTAACCGGGTTCTAAAGTTCCCAATATCACGGGATTGCTTTCATTGTTCATCGTTTCGATTTAGCCACTGAACTGGCGACCAAAATATTCCAGGAAAGCAACCCTCAATTGAGTGTAGTATCGAGTATCAACCAACCTCGGACTGCACCAAAGTCAGTTATCTCACTACCCTAAAGAGGCCAAGATAGTTCAATTAAGGTTCCTAAGGTCTGTTGATGCTTCACGACACCACGCGGAGGCCCCGTACTCTCCTTGATTGAACTCAAGGGTTACCGGTACACACCAAAGTGCCCCATCAACGTAGCAGACTGTTTCAACCATGTCGGTATACCCCGCACAGTTCCCTCACAGCCTTGTTGCTACTTTCTAAGAAGGTATCCCCCGGATCCGGGTCAGGATCTATAGAACTCCCAAGACAGTCCCACAATTTAAAGCACACAAGGAAAACAATTGAAAACACAGTTATGAACTAGCCCTAAGGTACACCTCACTTTATAAAGTATCCCCAGCAGAGTCGCCAGTTCTGTGATTGGTGGATCTGGAACTGACTGTTTAACGCTGGTTCGCGAAATGTCGCGGAAGCAAGAGTCGCCACCGTCTTTTATTTTCTCCAAATGGAAAGGACAAAAGCACAGAAAAATTCCTTAAAGAGATTGCTCACGGTTCGGGAGGTATATTATAGAAAGGGAAGGTGTTAGCACCCTTTCTATCCATGGTTATCCATGGGCTCTTAGATACTTGCTCATTGTGTTTTCAAAAATGGTTTGTTTGCTTTTCAATGTGGGTTTTAAAAAAGTTTCTTTGAAAATTCCAGTTCGACTCTTGTGTCAGAGTGTTTGAAAAATTGTTTTGAAAGCTTTTTGAAAATGTGTTGGTGTGAAAAGATTTTTGTTTGTTTTGAAGAGAGCAAGTATCCATGAGAACCTACCTACCCTAAGGAATTCGTCTGTGTAAATGTCCTTTAAAGTAGTGCCATCCCACCATTGAGAGGTAGGTAGCACCACCGTTGGAGGTGTTCGGGTCAATTCGAGGTTCGGGACATGGTGATCACCAGAGCAATAGGAAGACACCTTAGAAGCTACCCCATGCCAGGTTCCCGGATCATGAGGACTTACTAAGACATCCTCTACTCGACGATCACCTTTCGAGGTAAGGCAACAGTGAGGCGTACCCTAGGGGTGGTGTGTGCGATTCGTGTGTCGTTTTCATTTATTTTTGTCTTATTCATGTCATGGGTATTCTACGCTTGATTTTATTTTGGCCATTCATTCTTGCATGCTTTGTTTAACAGTTAAAAGTTGCGAGAAAAAGTAAATCTAAGCTATTACAAATGGCGCGGGTCCACATCGCCAAAATTAAACCGGACCCGATTTGACAGAAAAGTAAATAAAGCAAAAGAAATAAAAGTGCGAGAAGTTTAATTACATGGCTTCGGGAGAGGTACATAATTATTTAAACGAAATAAAATAAATACGCGAATTAATGAGAATTAAGAACATGGGCGTTGGACCCTTTTGCAAAAAAAATTAGAATTAATGAGGAATTTAGAATTAAAATTAAAAGAAAATGTTTTTGGTATTTTTAGTATTTTAAGATTAAAAAAAAAGAAAGAATTAATTTAAAATTAACTACTAACCCTAATTCTACTTTATTTTAATTTATTAAGAAATATGTTGAATTTTAACCTAATTTAAACCTAAGTTAATTATGTACAATTTACTTATAAAAATAAATAAATAAATAATATTATGGTAAAAAGGAAAATTAAAAGAAATAAAAAATTAATTAAACCTATTTTTACATTTGTTTTAGATTTTTTATGAAAAGAATTAATATTGCAAACCCTAATTTAAAGTTAAATTTTTTACATGCAATTTGTTTATGAAAATAATTAAAATAAAATACTTATTATATTTTTCATCTTTTCTGATTTTTATGAGGTTTTTGTATTTTGTAAAAAAAATAATTAATTAAATTAAAACAACCAAGAAAATAAAATAACAATTGAAAATAAAAAAGAGAAAATTGCTAACCAGGGGGGGTGGAAGTCCCAATATGGAGGTATAGGCCTTAGCAATCTGGCCCATTTAGCTTTGGCCTCGTTGGACTTTTTAGAATCACGTGTGGGACTTTTGACTAGGGCTTATGGTACACCTCTGATCGTGGCCTTCTGATTAATTCCCTTGGGCACGTGGACGTTAGATTCGGTGGGTGCATGATAGTCTTTGTTACTGAAGCTGCATAGGAATCGTTATAGAAAAATAGTATGGAAATATGGAAGACCTGGGGCTCGAACCCAGGTCATATGCTTTGCCAATAGACTCGCTTGCCATCTGTGCCAGTTGCGCATTGTTAATATATAATAACAATCAAATAATATAAAAGAAAAACAAGGTTAGTGGGAGTCAGCGCGCGAACTTTCAAACCGTCCAACCATTGATGGCCACGAGTTCGTCTTCTTCACTTTTCCTGAAACATAAACAATGAGCAACGGTTTTCTGTGCGTTGCCTAAGACATGCTATTAGAAAATAGCGATTAGGTCATGTGGCCTTATAAATTAGGCGCGAGTATGTTAATCTCTTCGTCCAAGCACGCTCGTTCTAATGATCTAAGTCTCAGCCTCCAATTTTGCCTTATTTCAAAAGCCCTAATTCCAAGGTTGAAGAACCCTAAATATTGACAATGGTAGAATCGTCTGTAGCTTGCAAAAACTCAATCAAACGCATGGGTTAGTTCCAGGATAGCATAAGGAATATGAATCAATAAATGAAATGTCATGAAAATGCATAGATTATAGAACACAATTATGAAATTTTCATGGAATATCTCAGGTTCTGTATACCAATTCCTTGGGCTTTGATGCGTGTTTTTGATTGAGAATCGTTCAGGGGACCTTGAGGAAGCTAATGGAATGCAAGTTAGGCTTTGAATCGCCCCCAAAAGTGGTTTTCAGTTTTGACTTTTTTAGAGAAAATTTCAAGTTGTCAATGGCCTTTTTTGAGCTGCTGCGTGGTTATTAGCATTAGGTCTTCACTCAGGCTTATGTACTGAATAGATTAGGTTAACAAAATTGATCCAAATATCTTTCATTCATGGATTTGGAGATTTGATTTTTCATCATTATGTTTTTAATCTTTTCCATGTGCTCTTGTATCAATTATGCTCAAATCAAATCAAATCTTCCTATTTTTGAATGTGCACGAAATATTGAGGGCAAAACATGCATGAAAAGATTTATTAGGTCAAGTTATATATTTTTCACATATTTAAATGATTTAAGTGAATTAATATAAATAAAAATTCAAATAAATAAATAAAAAATGAGAAAATACTTCCCTTTGGGCCAAGTGGTCGTGCATATGCTTAGAATGATGAATCATGGAAGAAAAATGGGCCCATTAGCAATTTTAGGTCATTTGAAGTAATGTTGACTTTTCAAAATATCCAAAAATTCCCCAACTTCCACAAGGCATAACTTACTCAATTTTTAAGCTTTTCTCATGTTCTTGGACATTTTGGAAAGGTCTTTGAGTCCTCTAACCAATGCCTTTGGTCCCATGTCATTTTGATTTACCAATCTCAAGTTATGGCCTTTGACTTAAAGTCCCTTTTTGTTGACTTTTGAAAATGACCTATAATGTTGAAATTGATAACTTTTTGTGAGAGCATTTATTGGACTTGAAGTATGAAGATGGGTTGTAGGAAATGTCTTTCTCTTCAAAATGAGCTTTGGATGGGATTTTTCTGATAATCCATGTGAAATTTATGCCCTGGTTAATTTCAGTTGACTTTTTTCAACTGTCCAAATAAGGAAACTTTTGCATCTTTGATGATTTCTGAGCCAAATTTTGAGAATCATGATCAAGCATTGATCAAATGATGTTTGTGGCTTCAAAAGGATATGTTGACCAAAAATTTGAACTTTTGACTGCCAAATGACCATTTTGCCCCTACAGTTGACTGTAGTGCAATTAGGGTTTTTGACTGTGCAATTTTGAGCTGAATGCCTTGAAACTTGATATGAGGATACCTGACCATATTTGTAAGCATATGAGACTTGATTGGGCCTTTGAAAACTTCTTTTCTTGATCAGAACACAAAACCCTAATCTTGACTGTATAGGAGACCTTTGCACTGTGCAACCCTTGGGGAATTTTGCAGCTTGGCTTGGCAATTTCTTGGAGAATATGGGAGGGCAAATTTTGGGGTACAACAGTTAGTTATATGCGATGCATGACATGCAGGGTGAGATGATGTTCTAAAAAATAAATGAGATTATGCTGAGTATGATATGTATGCATATGTCATGATGTATGTTCATGAAATGTTGTCGGGGTATGCTTGCGTCTGGGAAAATAAATCCCTGACGGTTGCTCTAGATTTGTAAATATTATGTCCGGAAGAGATGGTGGAGAATAAATCTGCGGGGACTAACTTAGGGGAAGAGATACTCTATTGGTAGACCTGCTGATCTGGAGGAATAAACTTAGTTGGGGATGAAATTCCGTTGCTGGAGATGATGAGCTATGTTGGCGATTAAGCTTATGTATCTGTAGAAGTAAACTCCGCTTGGGGGATGAAATTTACCGACTCGCCCATGATTATGAACCTTGGTCGGGGAGAGTTATGTCCTGTTTCGAGGAAGCTGACATCAATTCCTTTGGATACTTTTACTCTGTGGGGGAGTGTATGTACCAATAATTATGTTTCCAAGCTGGCTCTATCCCGGTACCTGCTGGGAAAAGTAACTATAGGGTTTGGAACTTCTTACTTTTCCCTATTTCTGGAATTACGAGTAATTGTCTTTTGCTTCTTATGTAAATATTTATAAGCAACACTCATTTTCAAATGCATATATCAAAAATAAATCATTGGACGTTCTTGCAAAACAAAACAGAAAAAGAAAAACGAATTGAAGTTTCTTGTGAAAATGATTTGTATTGATTTTTGAACTTGGCATGTAATAGGCTTTTTTGTACAAGGAGGATGACGCTCTAGTAAGAGAACACCGCCGAAAGATAGAAATCATACAATTTGTGTAAAAGAAAGAAAAACAGCTATGTGAAACAACCCCATTGTGTTCCAACTCTGCTATTGCCTTTATATCTTCAAGCGTCTCATCACTTTGCTACTTGGCCGAAGGTTGATCAGATTGGTTGGCGTCGTCCGGGCTTGATAGTCGATATCGAAGTCTGATCGTAAGATGATCCAATGAGACATAGTGATACGCTTCAATCCCTAACTTTTTCCTGGATTACCCTTTCGGGTTTTCAATCCACCGGGATACCATTTTTTTCCCAAGCCTCCCTTTCGGGTTTTCGACTTTCCGGGTGTACAGATTTTTTCCATTTTCATCCCTTACTTTTTCCCGAACCCTTTTGGTTCACCGGGAAGCCCTTATTTTTTTCCTAGGCCAGTCGACCTAGCGGGTCTTTGATTATGCGTAGTATCTTTTCACTACGTCTGTATTGACAGGGTGAGGAAGGTCGTCACCATCCATGGTGGTTAGAATCATAGCTCCTCTCGAGAAAATGTTCTTAACAACAAATGGCCCTTCGTACATGGGGGTCCATTTTCCCCTGGGATCACCTTGCGGCAGTATGATGCGTTTGATCACTAGATCCCCAACTTAATATTCTTGTCGTCTGACTTTCTTGTTAAAATCCTTGATCATTCGCTTTTGATACGCTTGACCATGGAAGATAGCAGTAAGTCTCTTTCCATTGATTATATTTAACTAATCAAGTCGGGTTTGGATCCAGTCGTCTTTGTTCAAACCCGCATCCTTCATAATCCTGAGAGAGGGTATCTGGACTTCGATGGGTAGGACTGCCTCCATTCCGTATACCAGAGAGTAGGGTGTTGCCCCTGTCTACGTCTGTGCTGAGGTACGGTACCCATGAAGAGCGAATGGTAACATCTCATGCCAGTCTTTGTATGTCACCTTCATCTTCTGCACAATCTTCTTGATGTTCTTGTTAGCTGCTTCAACAGCGCCATTCATCTTCGGCCGGTAGGGAGAAGAATTATGATGCTGTATCTTGAATTGTTTATAGAGCTCGGTGATCATTGTGTTGTTGAGATTTATACCATTGTTAGTAATAATTCTATCTATCACACCATATCGACAGATCAGATTATGTCAGATAAACCACGCCACAACGTTTTTGGTTATTGTAGAAAAGGAAGCTGCCTCAACCCACTTCGTGAAGTAATCAATGGCTACTAAGATGAAGCGATGTCCATTGGAAGCAGTGGGCCTGATTTCTCCGATCATGTCGATGCCCCACATTACAAAGGTCCACGGAGTTGTCAAGACGTTTAAGGGGACCAGAGGCACATGCACCTTGTCAGCATAAATTTGGCACTTATGACAAGTTCGAGAGTGCTGATGACAATCAGCTTCCGTGGCAGACCAGTAACATCCTGCCCGTAGGATCTTCTTGGCCATGGTATGTCCACTAGAATGTGTTCCGAAGGTTCCTTCATGTAGATCTGTCATGATCCTCTCTACTTTGCAGCAAACCTTCTCAGAAACTTCTTATCATTGACAGATGCCCCTTCGGGATACTCCTGAACTTCAAGATACCTTTTGACTTCGTGAAACCAGGGTTTGTTTGCCACTTCTTCGGTATCAATCTCATAGTAGCGTGCTGGTTCATCCAACCTCTAAATGGTGATTTGGGGAGCTTCATTGTCCCACCTAACTTTGAACATAGAAGACATTGTAGCTAACGCGTCCGCCAACTGGTTCTCCTCTCGTGGCAAATGTTCAAAGGTTACCTCCTCAATGTGTGGGAGAAATGTTAGTACATACTCTTTGTAAGGAATGAGATTCGGGTGCTTCGCATCCCACTCGCCTTTGATATGACTTATCACCAAAGTTGAATCCCCGAATACACTCGAGAACTTGATCCTTAGGTCGATAGCAGCTCGAAGGCCCATGATGCATGCTTCATACTTGGCCATGTTATTGGTGCAATTGAAACATAATCAGGAAGTGAATGGATTATGACAGCCCTCGGGAAATATGATTACAGTGCCAATGCCTTTACCCAGTGCGTTTGAGGCTCCATCAAAATACATAGGCCATCGGGATCCCTCCTCAGGTCCTTCATCCGGTCCAGGTTCTTCGTAGTCAGTCACCAACATGATATTCTCATCCAGGAACTCAAAATTCATGGACTGGTAGTCATCCACGGCCTGATGAGCCAAATGATCAGCCAATACACTCCCCTTTATTGCTTTTTAGGTTGTATATTGTATGTCTTACTCAGTTAAGATCATTTGCCACCTTGCTATCCTTCCGAAGAGAGTGGGCTTCTCAAAAATATACTTGATCGGATCCATCTTTGATATCAATAAGGTAGTGTGAGTCAGCATATACTGTCTCAGTCGGCGAGCGGCCCATGCCAAAGCGCAGTAAATTTTCTCGAGCAATGAGTATCGTGTCTCATAGTCGGTAAAAATTTTGCTAAGGTAATAAATTGCATGCTCTTTTCTACAAGACTCGTCATGCTGCCCTAGTACACACCCCATTAAATTGTCTAGCACTGTCAAGTATAATATCAACGGTCTTCCTTCAACTGGAGGCATCAGAATTGGCGGTCCTTAAAGGTATTCCTTGATTCTTTCGAAATTGGTCTGGCATTCATCATTCCACTTTACCACTTGATATTTCTTCAAAAGCTTGAAGATTGGCTCACAAGTAGCAGTCAGATGTGAAATGAACCTGGCGATGTAATTCAGACGTCCCAAGAAACCTCTAACCTCTTTCTCTGTGTGGGGAACCGGAATCTCTTGTATGGCCTTTACCTTTGCATGGTCTACCTGAATACCCTTGTCACTGACGATAAAACTCATAAGCTTACCATATCTTACCCCGAAGGTACACTTGTTCGGATTCAACCTCAACTTGTACGTCTTAAACCTATCAAACAATTTCTAGAGATGATCAAGGTTCTCTTCCTCAGTCTGAGACCTGGCTATCATATCATCAACATAGACTTCGATCTCATGGTGAATCATATCATGGAACAAAGAAACCATAGCGCGCTAATAGGTTGCCCCAGCGTTCTTCAACCCAAAAGGCATCACCTTGTAGAAGAAGGTTCCCCACTGTAATGAAGGTTGTCTTCTCCATGTCTTTAGGAGCCATCTTGATCTGGTTGTAGCCAGAGAAACCATCCATGAAAGAGAAAATTTTGTGTTGTGCGGTGTTGTCGACCAGAATATCGATGTGAGGAAGTAGGAAGTCATCCTTGGGGCTTGCCCGGTTCAGATCTTTGTAATAAACACACATTTGTACCTTACTGTCCTTCTTAGGTACCATAATGACATTAGCAACCCACTGTGGATATGAAGTGACAGCTAAGAACCCTGCGTCGAACTGTTTCATAACCTCTGCCTTGATCTTCTCTGACATTTCAGGGCGCATACGATGAGCCTTCTGTTTAATCGGAGGACATTCTTCCTTAGTCGACAGGCGATATACCATAATATTAGTATCCAAACCAAGCATGTCTTCATAGGACCAGGCGAAGATCTCGACATAGTCGTACAACATCTGTATCAACCTCTGTTTGACGCTAAGCTCCAGATTTGCACCTATTTAAACCTCTTTTCTGTCTTCCTCAGTACCCAAGTTCATTGTCTCAACCGGCTCTTCATGAAGTTGTATGGCCCTTTCTTCCTATTGTAATAGTCTATCACGTTCTCCAGGCACCTCACAATCATCCTCACCTTCGTCCTCGGCTTGGTTGATCGGATTTTTGAAGTCATAAGTGGCAATAGCATAGCTGTTATCAATGGGATCCATAGTGGATATGGATTTTCATTATGATACGTGAGTGTGTGTAAGAGAATAGCTGTTTTGATAAAGTAAAAAACAGAAAAGAAAAAAAGAGAGCGCAAAATTTGTATACAAGAAACGTCCAATGCTTTATTAATGATATATGAAATGACAAATAATAGCCCTCACAAACAAAACCAATGTGCCTCGGGTAAGGCACAAGGCCGTAAAGTGTTAAATTGTTTATTACAAATCTCGAAACAAGTAAGTCAATTGCTGCGGAATAATAGAAACAGGTATAAAGTCTCTAGTCGTCCAATTACTCGGTCCACCGTTGGTAGTTGGGTAGATCTATCTGTCGATGTTTGAGTCTTCCTTGTTGTCTTCAATGGCATTAACCCCACGATTGTTGATGCGTAGGGGAGGTCCTCCAGCCCGAGCGTGTCGAACAGCCCTTTGAGCCCCTGTAGTAAAGCCCAAACCAAATTTGTCAGTTTTGTGAATGAAATCAGGGAGCTGACCCCAATTGGCACACCCACATTCTTCAACGACAGCCCTAGCATCCTTAAGAGAAGCCATCTTCAATGGAAGTTTGTTGGTAGCAGTTTCAGTCGATGCCAAGATCTGAGGGACCTCTTCGAAGTTCTGACAAGGAGTTTCTATGAATTCCCCGTCCATCTCTATGTAGCGGAAGGAATTGAGGTGGCTTACCATGCATTCTTCTTCACCTTGCACTGTGACAATATTTCCTTTCACCGGATACTTCAGCATTTGGTGGAGTGTGGAAGTAACTTCCCCAGCCTCGTGGATCCAAGGACGACCCAGCAAACAAGAATATGACGACCTGATATCCATCACATAGAAGGTCGACCCAAAAGTCTGAGAACCCACTTTGACTGGGATGTCCACCTCCCCGTGCACCATTCTCTTTGATCTGTCAAAAGCCCTTACCACAATGTTACTAGGCTTTATAGTCAAACCCTCGCAATCCAACCGGTCCAACACCTTCTTCGGAAGAACATTCAGTGAAGACCCAATATCTACCAGCACATGAGCCATAGTGGTTCCCCTACATTCAATCGAGACATGCAGAGCATCATTATGCTTCCTTCCCTTTGGTGTCAAATCCGCATCTGAAAAACCCAACCCATTTTAGCAGTCAGGCTGGCCACACAATCTTTAAACTGATCAGCTGAAGTCTCTTGCGGCACATGCGCAGTTTTGAGGAATGCAATCAAAGCCTTCGCATGGGCCTCAGAGCACAACAGCAGGGATAACATGGATATCTTTGATGGGGTCTTCCCCAACTGCTCTACCATATTGTAGTCGCTCTTCTTAATGATTTTCAGTATTTCCTTTATTTCTTGCTTAGAGGCTTCCACAATAAATTTCCTAGGCGCCTCCGTCCGGGCGGGCTCACCTATAATTTCCTTGTTGCGGGTATCGAACGATTCGCCGACAAGGGTAATAACTGGAGTAAGAACAGGAACTGTAGTTGATGTACTAGCAGGAACAGTAGATGGAATGACAATAGGTTGGTTGACAGTCTTAGGGGAAATCTCGGGAGAGAAAACCCTTCCACTTCAGGTAACTTTGTTGGTTCTGACAATGTTACCAATATCATAATTAACTTCTTCATCTTTCAAATCTTGTTTGATGCCATGATAGTACACATCGGCACCATAATGCCATGGGAAAGATTTGTCTGAGACATACGGGACAAGACCAGGAACAGTGATTATCAGTGGAGCAATTCTTGGAGCAGATGTAATCCTAACAAGTCTTCTCGAGGAAACCTTGGAAGGATTGGCGTAAATGGTTATAATGGCAATGTCTTCAGATGGAACAACGGAACAAAAGTTTTCTCAAACAAAATTTATTTTCTATCTATCAGGCGTTGAACACCTAATTTCAGCAAATGGCAACCAGAACATAGAAACGAACACATATGGAAACCTTCACCACAACTCGGAAATAAACCGGCCAACAATAAATTTTTCTTGACAGTCATGAGAGGAGTAGAAACTTCATCAACAGAGGTAACAAACAAATAAGTATCAACAGCATTAACTCCACGACCGTGCTTGGGCATGGGAGCCGTTATGACATTTGGCTTCTCCGGAGCATCAAACTCTATTTCCTTGGCTTAAATTAAGTCTTGTACTTTGTTCCTCAGAGCCCAACAGTCATTTGTATCGTGGCCAGGACTCTCAGAATGATAGGCACACCGGGCATTTGGATTATATCAGGGAGATGTAGTATTTGGATTCTTGGGAGCCTCTTTCAAGGTTGCCAAGTTGGATCTCAACAGATGAGGTAGCACTTCAGCCAATGTCATGTTGATGTGGGTAAACTTCCATTGTGGTCTTTACACCCTTTGTTGATTTTTGCATTGTGGAGCAACTATAGGTCTAGGTATCATCACGGCACTTACTGTTTGACGATGTTCAGCCCTGTTTTGGCCCCTCGAGCTATAGATGCCACTAGCTGCCTTCCAGACTTATGAACATTTGTTGAAACTGGGCGTTTTGTGCCTGAAGGTCCTTGATGGTTTTCTCGGAAGACATTTCGTACTGAACTAAACAGCGAAGAAGATGAGAAACTTGTAATGGTACCTGCACATGCAATGTTATGAATGGTATGTGTATGTAATGATTTCAAAGACTTCAGGAAATTTAAATTTGCAAACCAAAATAAAAAAATATTTTATTAGCTGAATTCAAAGTTCAAATTCCTTTTAGGCGTTACAATAAAAAACCAATCTAAAACTATAAAAGACATCAAAGTTCCCATGGATGCTTCCTCTTTGTGTCGAGATAGTCATTGAGTCCTCTTTCTTCACGCAGTTGCTTTGTGAGCTCTAAAACCTTCCTCTCCTGAGCATGGAACTGATCCCTGTAAGTATCTTGCTCCTTCATCAACTGAGTCCAAGACCTCTGTAATTCCCCAAGATCAGTGGGCATATAAGGATAGAGAACCGTGTAAGGAATACCTTCTTCAGTAGTAGGTTCCATAATCACTGGTAAAACGGCCACATAGGGAATCAAAAGCTTATGGGCACGAGCTCGTACCCATTGGAGGTAAGGTTCCATAGGGATGGAAGCTTTTGGCCCCAAAGCCTTGGCGCCAGATCTTTTTACCATGCCCCAAGCTCATATGAACCTCTGGCGATACTCGTGAGCGTCATCCTCATAGTTGAATATAATTCCCTCGATAAGTAACTCATGGGGACCATCCCTTCGAGCATAACCAAATTGTCGCAGAGCTAAACAAGGATTATAGGTTATACCTCCTCTGATACCAAGCAGCGGGACATTAGGGTACTCCCCGCAGCGGTTAATAATAGAAGTGTTTTCCATAGCTCGAGAACACCAAAGAATATCTGTATGAGCGAGTGGCATTATCCTTTGCGACCAACCCAATCCTTCTACATTCTTTAGTAAGGACTTAGGGAGGTGAGAAATAAACCACCTCGACAGCAATTGCATGCAACACATAAGAACCCCTCTTTTCTTCATGGTACGGGTATGGAGAGTGTGCAAAATATCTCCGAGCAAGGTAGGCACAAGGTTTCAAGAGAGGAAGATCTTGATATAATTCACATCTATGAATGATTCCGGATTAGGGAATAGGACTAACCCATAGATTAGAAGAGCCAAGACCTCCTCAAAAGCCTGAAAATCCATATCATCCCAAAACAGTTGGGCCTTGTCTATTAGAAAATTAGCTAGAAAACCCTTGACTCAGCTTCTTGTTTCCCAATTGGATACCACGTCGGCCCGTTTCAGATGCAAAGCTGAGGCAATGACTTCTGGCTTAGGAACTTCTTCTAGACATGTAAAGGGCAACTGTTCAAGAATGGGTATATCCAATAGCTGGGAGAATTCTCCCAAGGTAGGTACCAACTGATAGTCTAGAAAGGTGAAGCAGTGGTGCTTGGGATCAAAGAACTGAAAGAGTACACTCAGCATCTTTTCATCAAAATTTGAAGTAACCAGATTGAGAAGTCAACCATGTCTCTTTGTGAATGTAGAAGTTTCAGAATCTCTTGATGCTACCTCTTTGAGTTGGGAAGGTATCTTCACAAAGCTGATTCAGATAGTGTTTTTGCGAACGGAAGCCATGATCTGCAAAACAAAACAAAGATAAATTCCCTTGGTCTTTGAAATGGTTAGTGCAATAAGAATGGATGCTATGTTATGATGCATGATGTCATGATAAACCACTGGTATAGCAAACACAAGTATAGCAAACACAGTCAAATCACACAAAGTCCTTAGGTTTAAGGCTTGCATGAGGTTAAAGGTAGTACCCTCTTGAAGTTTAGTTGGTTTCAAACTTGTCTTAAAAATTAACCGGGTTCTAAGCGATCTCAATATCACTGACCATCCTTTACCGGGCATTGTCTCAGCTCAAGCAATCTTTTCTTGTGGCCAAAATATCCCGAATATCTAATCTCAATTAGTGTAGCATCGAGTATCAACCAATCCTTAGCTCTACACCGAGGTCGGCTATCTGACTACTTTCTAATGGCCAAGTTTGTTCAACTAAGGTTCTAAGGTCTGTTAGTGCTTTACGATACCACGCGGCGGCCCCGTATTCTCCTCATTTCCCCACGAAGGATACCGGTACCAACCAAAGTGCCACACCAACACAGCCATCGCTTAAACCATATCGGTCTACACCGTACAGTCACCACGACCTATTGCTGTTTACCTAAAAGTTCCCCACAGATCCGGGTGTATGATCTATAGTAACCCAAACAAAACCCTTAAAAGTAAAGCAATCAAGACAATCAAGAGAAGCAATTTAATGACCTAGATCCTAAGGTATACCCTACTTATTTAATTCCCCAGCAGAGTCGCCAGTTCTGTGATACGGTGGCAGAACCGACTGTTAATACTGGTTTACGTTTTGCGTTTTTTGTTTGCAAAATGTCGCGGTAAGCAAGAGTCGCCACCGACTTTTATTTCATGTAATCATGGAAAAGGAAAAAGAACAGAAAAAACCTTTTTTTGAGATATTCTGAGTACGGGGGTAGATTATAGAAAGGGGAGGTGTTAGCACCCTTTCTATCCATGGTTTTCCATGGGCTCTTAGGTATTTTCTCTTTTTTTCAAATTTCTTGTGTGTGCTTGTTTTGAAAATATTTTACTTCGTGATAACCCTTGTATCATTCCTCAAGGATGTGACGAAGTTTGTTTTGAAAATTGTTTTGAAAGGTATTTGTGTGAAAAGTTTTGTTGAGTAAGTACTTAAGATTCTACCTACTCGAAAAAAGATTGTTCGTTCTTGCTTCCTTTAGACAGTGCTATCCCACTATTAAGGAGTAGGTAGCACCATCGTTGGAGTTGTAAGGGACATTCCAAAGGGACAAGAACAATCACTAAAGAAATAGTTAGAAAACATTAGTAGTAACCCTAGAGTCTTAAGATCTTTCCGAGGCAACATTTCTGAGGCAACATTTCTGAGGTAACATTCGAATGGGACATTTTGATCTTTTAGACTGGAGGGTAACCACTAAAATCTTCTATGCTTAATGACTGTTTTACCGAAGGCAACCGAAGTGGGGTAAACCCTAGGAGTGAATATGTGCATATGAATTGTTTCAGTTATTTAATATTTG
Organism: Vicia faba; assembly: GCA_948472305.1. Classification (NCBI taxonomy): domain Eukaryota; kingdom Viridiplantae; phylum Streptophyta; class Magnoliopsida; order Fabales; family Fabaceae; genus Vicia; species Vicia faba. Next base: position 117,635,345 of record OX451738.1, on the reverse strand, counting down.
CACATTAGGTGATCTACCGTTTTAATTTCAAGTAATCTTCCCATATAATCCTATTAGCACGCATGTAACAGTTAACTATTTGCAGGAATTTAAAGTACGAAAAATAAACCTAGCTATTACAAGGCTTTGACAGTTACATAGTTATCTTGACGGAAAATAAAAACGCGGAAGCTTAAAACCCTAATTAAAACTATTACAAACTCGAAACAGTTACAATAATAATAAAACAAATTAAAATGCGCGCGGCAAATTAAATGCGAGAAAAATTGAGAACCCTAAAAATATAATTGAAAAAATATTTAAGTTATTTTTTTTTTTTTGAGAAAAGACTTAATTAGGTTATGCACAATTAAAACCCTAATTCTAATCATTTTTTAATTATAAAAAGAAATTGAAATTAACCTAATTTAAACTAAATTAAATAATTCAATAAAATATTTTGTAAAAGAGATTTTATGTATTTTTGTGGTTTTTTATTTGAGAAAAGAAACAATTTAATTACAAAATTTAAAACCTAATTTCTATTTAATTTTAATTAAAACAAATAATCAAATAAACCAATTAACCTAATTTATTTTCAAAAATATTAATTTGAATAAATAATATTTAATTCTATATTTTGTGATTTTTAGTTTTATAAAAATAATAATTTTTGTGTTAATTAATTAAAACAATTAAAGAAATTAATTAAAGAAATTAAAAAAAATAGAAAGAAAAGCAAACTGGGCCTGTATGTTGTTAGCAAATGGGGGGTGCAAATCTGAATTAATTTTGGGCCCAAGGCTGATGGCCCAACCCATGCGCTGAATCCCATGTGCTGGTCTTCTGATGGTGCACCATGATCTCTCATCTGGAGTGCGTCAGATCTTATGCTAGGCTGATCAAGTGGCTGGATGTTAGTGACGTATGGTAGACATCTGGATGAGAGCTACACACGGTCTATTGAGAGAAAATAAAATAAAGAGAAACACTGGGACCTGGGATCGAACCCAGGTCCTTATGCTTGCCAACAACACACCTCTGCTAGCTGGGCTATGCTGGTTAGTTGTTAAAGAAATAAGAACAATATATAATATATCAAAACAAATTCCAAGAGACCGAAACAAACTCACGCGAGCTATTTTCAAATGAACCAATAGGGTGATGCCAAATCACCTTCTTCTACCTCCAGCCCATCGTCTAAGGTATATGACCTATACCTACAGACCATGTCCATTGCTACAACTTGCGTGCTTCAAACATCACAAATATACATGATAAATGAATTCAAAGACCAGGGATCGATTGTTCTTGATGCCACGATCATCCCGGTATCCAATTATTGGCCTAATTTTGCATGTATCAAGAAGCCCCAAACATGGCTTTAAACCCTAGCCATGGAAATTGTCAGCATGCGCGTTAAAACATCAATTAAACATAACCAATACGTTGCAAACATGATAACAAACACATATATGCCATTAAAACATGTTCATGATGCGTGAATCACAGTAATCGAGTTTAGAAAAATAGGGAAAACCGTGTGACTGCTACGTGATGATTCAGGACCTGGGGCGGCTTGCAATTGATTGGGATACGTTCCTAGGATGTCCAGCAAGCTATTAGTAATGTTAGAACGACTTGACTTAGCCTCTAGAATGGAAATCGAGTCACCACTTTTCTTTGAAATTTTGAAGTTTTGTTCTGCCTCTTTTCACGACTGCAACCTTCTCTCATTCCTTGTACATGTTCCCTATATATCTTAGAATGAATTAGGGTTATAAACTCGGATTGAATCTTTGCAATTATGAGAGATTTGATTTGATTTTCATGCTACATGTAAACTTGCTATTTTGAGCCAAATCATCCCTTTCTTGTACCAATTATGCTTGATTCGTTTTGGTCTTGATATCTCAGCATATTTTGATTGCAAGCCTGTCAAAAAATCAAATCTAATCATATATATGCTATTATTCACCAATTATTTGATTTAATGAAATTTTTAATTAATAAAAAATCAAAATAAATTGATAAATGAAGAAAATAATTTGTGGGTGAATATTTGGGTCGTGTACCATATTATAAGTGGGGTGCAAGCATAAGAAGTTAGGCCCATTTAGCAAAAAATGCATTTTTGAGCATATTTGACTTTTGGCAATTTTGCAAAAAAGACCAACTTTGACAAGGCATATCTCCTCCAATTTTAACTCTAGAGAGGTGTTCTTGGACTTTTTAGAAATATTAGGATGTCCCCTAAGCAACCCTTTTGGTCTCATCTCAATTGAGTCTTCCATGTTCATGTAAGAAGCTTTGACCCAAAAGGCATTTTTGTTGACTTTTCAAAAGGACCCATAATGTAGAAATTCATATCATTTTGTGCATGTATATTTTGAACTTGTGGGATGAAGATGAGTTGTATGGAATTGCATCCTCTTAAAAATGAGCTTTGGATGGAAAATTTATGATGAAGCATTTGGAAGTTATGCTTGGTCAAAGTTTGGTTGACTTTTACTAAGAAACCCTAAATTAGCAACTTTTGGGTTTTGATGAATTTGGAGCATTCCTTGAGGAATCATGATCAACCCTTGATAAAATGATGAAAGTAACTTCAAAATGTTAATGTTGACGAAAAATCTTGAAGTTTGACTGTATGTGGGTCATAGTTGACTTTTGACCTAATATCGTCGATTCTCAAGCATCTGAGCAGTTGACTGAGCAAACTTCTTGTGCAAGGAATGAAACTTGACATGTAGGGTCTTTAGAACATATTAAGACCATGGAGATCATATTAGGTCTTTGGAGTCCACCTGTCTTGATGAAAATGGAAACCCTAATTTGAGACACCCTTCCTTAGGAGAGAGTTTGTCTGGTCAACCCTTGGGCAAACTTGAGCAAATTGAGGATCTCTAGGAGTATGTATTGAGTAAAATGAGAGAGAAAATTTTGGGTTACAACACCTATTGTTGGATGTTGAGGGACTATCGAAAGGGACTTTATGGTCATTGAAGGCAACATGTAAGGATACCTTAGCTTTTCGAAGGGACTGTTATCATATAGGCAACATCGAGGGACAAGATAATTTCTTGTAGGCAACTCGAGGGACAGTAAGGGAACATGATCTTTAGATGACTTTTATATTGAGGGTCTTTGCTAAGATATCCCTACGTTCGAGGGACATGACCATTATTTTCAGTTATTTTTTGTGTTTTTATTAGGTTAGCTAACGTTTTAATTTACAGTCTTGTCATACATGCCTAATTACTAGCAGTTTATATACAGGCATATAAGAAATATAAAGTGAGAAATAAAGTTCCTACAGCTATTATAAGGCTTCGAAGCAGTTGCAGTTATATCTGACTAAAATGTAAAGTGCGGAAAATGAAAATCCTAATTAGGGCTATTACAATCCATAGGCCTATACATAATCAGGAAATAAAATGCGCGCGTGATGAAATTACAAACCATAAGCAGATACGTAATAATATAAGCGTGCGAAATAAAGAAACGTCTAAAAACCTAATAAAATCCTAAGTAAACAAGAACATATTTTTTTTTGTTTTTTATTTGATTTTTAATAAAATAACTAAGTGTAGTAAATATCTAAAATTTAATTAGAGAAGTAAAAAAGTTGGATGAAATAAATCCCAGTTCTAATGTTTTTTGTATTTTTTTTATTAAGAGAATAACTTAAATTAAAATGAACCTAAGTCTAATTTGATTTTAAATTGATAAAATAACATTAAAATAATTAATTAATTAATTAATATAATTTTAGAAAGAACCAAAATCTATTTTTTTTATTTTTTTTATGACTTATTAAAAAAATGACTTTTGAAAATAATAAACAAAATAAAATAAAATGAGAAATTATATAAAACAATGGGCCTGGCATCAAAAACAAAATGGGGGGTGTTGTTAAAAAAATTTTAGGCCCAACCCAGAGGGAGCCCAGAAGCTGTACTGGGATTCAGTGAGGAGCAGTCTTGATGGCTCATGGTGCACCTGCATGTGGGAACCTTTTGATCTAGATCAAGCAAGATCTAGTGGTTGTGATCTGGAGGCGTATGATGGACTGGCGTAGCTAATGCATATTGGATCTGTAGTTAACAAATGTTAGAAAAATAAAATGCTGGACTTGGGGCTCGAACCCAGGTCCTCTCCCTTACAAATGTGCTTGTTTACCAACTGAGATGCCCTGATCATTTGTATATATAAGACATCCATATATTATATATAAAATAAAATGTTATTTGGGACCAAAAAAACAAAACACGCGCTAGTTTGAATCGTCCAGTGGGGGACTGCCATGCATCCTCTTCCACCTCTGTCCGTCGTATTAGACAATAAAGTCTACAGTGACAGTTTTATATCCGTCACTGTAACACCTACATTTGAAACAAATAGAATACGCAACAAAAATAAATTGTGAGACCATGAATCAACTGGTCTCGTCTCCCTGAGCATGATGGTATCAGTGGTCAAGCCTAATTTTTCCTAATAACGGAAGCCCCATTTTTAATGTCCAAACCCTAAAAATGGTGGTATTCGATTCCTGCATCAAAACCCAAATCTAACCATACAGAAAGCTTGCAAACATAAGAGTGGTTAATAATGCATTATTAAAATGTGTTTATATCATATAAATCAAGGAAATTAGAGTCACGAAAAAATGCAAACCGTGAGGTGGTTATAACACGCTTCAGACTGTTTTGGGACTTGGTAACGGCTGGGAACGATCCAGGAGGCTTCCAGGAATGTGTTTGAGCCTTTGTTTAGGATTAAAACCAACTGTAATTTGAATTTCAAGTTTGATAATTTTTGAGTTTTTGGGTGAAATGTGCAGCAATTCTCTAAGTTTTTTGTGTGAGCATTTGGCTGGCTAGAGTGTTGTTCTTATAGTGTAGATGGAGGAGACACCATTGAATGGAAAAGATCATGGCCATAACTCATGTTTTCCAACAAAAATCCAACAAATTCAAAGCCTTCCAAATTTTCCAAAACATGCCTTATCCTTGCTTGAATGACCCTGGTCATGCTTGCACGAATCCTTGGGCCTCTAACCAAGCCAAAGCATCAGCCCAAATGCCTAAACACATTTCCAATTATTTTGTACCATTTATTTTATATTTATTTGGAATAAATAAAAATAAATATGTAAAAATAGGTAGAAAATTAAAGGCCATGAAAAAATAATATTAGACGTCCTCTACAACCTTAGGAAGATATTTGAACATTAAAAAGTTAGGCTATTGACTCAAAAATCCAAATTTGTTCAATACACCATTCTTGAATTTTCCAAAACGTTCCCAACTTGGGTAAGCCATAACTTGCTCAATTTTTTTCTCATGATGGTGATATTGTACTTTTTTGAAATCCCAAGGTGTCTACTCCAATCCCTCTTTTTACAAATTTTTCATTTGAAAATGTTATCTTGATGTAAAAGGTCTTGGAAAAAAGTGGCTTTTGTTGACTTTTTGAAAATGACCTGTAATGTATGAGCTCATATCTTTAATATGGTGCATTTATTCATCTTGGGGGATGACGAGAAGTTGTAGGGAATTGGATTCTCTTCAAAATGAGCTTTGGTTGGAAAATTTCTAATAAATTATGAGAAAGTTATGCTTGGTCAAAGTTTGGTTGACTTTTTCTATAGAAACCCTAATTTGTCATTTTTGACTTTTGATGGGTTAGGAGCATTTCTTTAGGAATCATGATCAACCCTTGATCAAATGATGGACATCACTTCAAAATGTTGACATCGACCAAAAATCTTGAAGTTTGACTGTATTTGGGCCACAGTTTAGTTTTGACCTAGTACAGTTGATTTCGAGGCATTTGAGCAGTTGACTGAGCAAACTTGTTGTGCAAGGCATGAAATTTGGCATGGATGATCTTTAAGACATATTAGGAAAATGGAGAACATTTGGTATCCTTGGGACTCACACATCTTGCTTAAAATTGAAACCTTAGTTGAGGTTCATTGCCTTAGGAGGAGAATTTGTCTGGTCAATTCTTAATCATCCTTGAGCAATTAAGGACCTCTAGAGGCATGTCTTGAGTGAAATGAGAGGGAAAATTTTGGGGTACAACACCAGGGCTCGATTTTGATATTGTGGTTCACCATCTACAGGTGAAAGAGGGTTTTTCTCCAATAAAGTAGAAGGTTCATTGTATACGTCCTGAGATGTCCGAGAAGATCCAGGATGAGGTTATGAAGCAATTGAACGCGGGTTTCTTAGATGTTATGTCCTATCCTCAGTGGGTTTTAAATATGGTGCCAATACCTAAGAAATATGGCAAATTATGTATGTGTGTAGACTACAAGGATCTGAACAGGGAATTCCCCAAGGATAACTTTCCACTTCCACATATTGATGTTCTGGTTGACAACACTGCTCAGCATAAAGTCTTTTCTTTCATGGATGATTTTTCAGGTTACAATCAGATCCAGATGGGGCCTGAATACATGGAGAAAACTACCTTTGTCATACAGTGGGGTACTTTCTACTACAAGGTTATGCCTTTCGGGTTAAATAATGCCAGTGCAACATATCAATGTGTTATGGTAGCCTTGGTCCATGACATGATACATCACGAGATAGAGGTTGACATTGACGACATGATAGCCAGATCTAAAAATGAAGAAGAACATCTTGACCACCTACATAAGTTGTTTGAGAGATTGAAGAATTACAAGATGAGGTTGAATCCGAACAAGTGCACCTTTGGGGTAAGATCCGGTAAACTCCTGGGTTTCTTCGTCAGTGTTAAAGGTATTAAAGTTGATCCCGCCGAGGTTAAAGCTATTAAAGAAATGCCAACTCCTCGTATTGAGAAGGAAGTCAGAGGTTTCTTGGGACGATTAAACTATATTTCCAGGTTTATTTCCCATTTGACCGCTACTTGTGAGTCGATCTTGAAGTTGCTGAAGAAAGATCAGGTAGTGAAGTGGAACGACGATTGCCAGATAGCCTTCGATAAAATCAAGGAGTACCTCCAAAAACCTCCAATTCTGATGCCGTCAGTGGAAGGAAAACCTTTGATCAAGTACCTAAAAGTGTTAGAGAACTCAATGGGGTGCATACTGGGCCAACATGACGAGTCTGGTTGAAAAGAGCATGCAATATACTACCTTAGAAAAAAGTTTACCGACCGTGAAACAAGATACTCACTGATCGAGAAAACTTGTTGGGCTTTGGCATGGGCTGCTCGCCGACTAAGACAGTATATGTTGACTCATACCACTTTGTTGATCTCTAACATGGACCCGATAAAGTACATATTCGAGAAACCCGCTCTCTCCGGAAGAATAGCCAGATGGCAAATGGTCTTGACAGAATATGACATTCAGTACACCACTTAGAAGGTGATCAAAGGAAGTGTACTGGGAGATCATTTGGCTTATCAAGTTGTAGATGACTACCAGTCTATGAATTTCGAGTTCCCGAATGAGAATATTATGCTAGTCACAGATTGTGAAAAACCTGGACCGTATAAAGGACCTAAGTCAGGATCCCAATGGACTTTGGTTTTTGATGGAGGTTCTAACACGCTTGGTAATGGAATTGGTGTTGTGATTATCTCTCCCAAGGTTTACCATACACCCTTCACCTCCAGACTTTTCTTTGACGGTACCAACAACATGGCCGAATATGAAGCATGCATCATGGGTATCAAAGCTGCTATTCACTTGAGAATCAAATTCTTGAATGTGTACGGGGACTCAGCTCTAGTCATTAGTAAGATTAAGGTAGAATGGGATACTGTGATATGGTGGTAGAACCGACTGTTATAATAGTTTTTCGTTTGTGTTCGCAAATATTATGGTAAGCAAGAGTCGCCATCGACTTTTCTTTTATCCAACAAAGGAAAGGGTGAAAAGAACAGAAAAATACCTTTTAGGGAATTTTCTGAGTAAGGGGGGTAGATTATGGAAATGGAAGGTATTATCACCCTTTCCATCTATATTTTTCTATGGGCTCTTAGATGCTTAGCTCATTTTTGAAAAAAAATACCTTGTGCTTGTGTTTTGAAAAAAGTAGCTTGAAAATGCCTTAGTGTGGCGATTTGCTTTATGATAACTCTTGTATTAGTCCTTGTTGTACCCCAAAATTTGCCCTCTCATTTCATCAACATTTTTCTCATCACAAGACCCTTGGAGCTCAAGATCAAGTTAGGGTTTGCTCTGCTCAAGACTCCTCCTTGCACTGTTGACCCAAACTAGGGTTTGAGTTTGCACAAAGATGTTTTGACCTAAAATGCCCAAAGTGACTGTTGTACCCCAAAATTTGCCCTCCCATATTCATCAAGAATTGTCAAAGTCAAGGTTACAAAATTCCCCCAGGGTTGTGCATCTCAACTGTCTCCTATACAGTCAAAACTAGGGTTTGAGTTCTGGTCAAGCAAATGAACTTTCCAAAGGCCCAATCAAGTCTCATATGCTTACAAGGATGGTCAAGTATCCTCATGTCAAGTTTCAAGGCATTCAGCTCAAAATTGCACAGTCAAAACCCTAGTTTGCACTACAGTCAACTGTAGGGGCAAAATGGTCATTTGACAGTCAAAAGTTCAAATTTTTGGTCAATATATCATTTTGAAGCCACAAACATCATTTGATCAATGCTTGATCATGATTCTCAAAATTTGGCTTAGAAATCATCAAAGATGCAAAAGTTGCTATATTTGGACAGCTGAAAAAGTCAACTGAAATTGACCAGGGCATAACTTTCACATGGATTATCAGAAAAATTCCATCCAAATCTCATTTTGAAGAGAAAGACATTTCCTACAATTCATCTTCATGTTCCAAGTCCAAGAAATTCTCTCACAAAAAGTTATCAATTTCAACATTATAGGTCATTTTCAAAAGTCAACAAAAAGTGACTTTAAGTCAAAGGCCATAACTTGAGATTGGTAAATCAAAATGACATGGGACCAAAGGCATTGTTTAAAGGACTCAAAGACCTTTCCAAAATGTCCAAGAACATGTGGAAAGCTTAAAAATTGACCAAGTTATGCCTTGTGGAAGTTGGGAAATTTTTGGAAATTTTTGAAAGTCAACATTAATGCAAAAGGCCTAAAAATGCAAATGGGCCCAATTTTCTTCCAAGTTTCTTCATGCCAAGCCTATGCACGACCACTAGGCCCAAAGGGAAGTATTTTCATATTTTTTAATTATTTATCTGAATTTATATTAATTTATATTCATTTAAATCATTTTAATTCATGAAAAATATAACCTTAACCTAAACAAATCTTTTTGTGCATGATTTGGACTTGAGATTTCGTGCACATGCTGATATAGAAGGTTTTGGCTTAATTGAAACCTAATTGACACAAGAAACATGAAAAAAGATATGAAAAAGATTTTCCAAAATCAAATATGTGAAATCATCAATGCTTGAGATTTTGTGTAGTTTTGTTAACCTAAACCATTCCATACAAGTACTAGATGAGAACCCTAATGCTACAAGACTAGAAACTGCGCCCAAGAACCCTTTTGCATATTGAAAATTTTCATAAAAAAATCAATACTGAATTCAAGGTTTGAGGCCGATTCAAGCATCAACTCTCATCCCATTAGCATTCTGAGACGTCATTGAGTGTTTCTCAATCATTAACAACAAGCAAAACACCCTGAACTGGTATCCATGAGTCCAACCGTACCTTGAAAATTTTGAAATCACATAGCATGATTCCATCATCCTTATGCATTTTTCTTTGTTGATTCATGTTCATATTAATGTTCTAAAGCTAACTGTGGTGTTTAATTGCGTTTTTATTGACCATATATGATTATGCCATTGCCAAAAGTTAGGGTTTTCAGGAGCTCGAATTAGGGATTTTGTGTAGAAGAAAAATTAGGACTTCTGGATACCATGGTTGAGATCAGCGCACCAAGACGAAGATGAATGCATACTCGCGAACAATTTATGATGCCCATGGTTCTATTCGCTATTTTCTTGAATCACCTCTAAAACAACGTTTCAAAACCGTTGCCCATATGTTTCTTATTTCAGGAAAACAAAGAAGAAGAAGTCGTGTCTGAACCTGATTGGATATTTTGAATTTTCGCGCGAATTTCCAAAAGCATTAGCGTGTTCTTTTTATATTATTTATGTTATATTATATGTTAAATGTGAACGTGATGGCTCAGTGGTTAAGTGCTACGCTTGTAACCTTCAAGACCTGGGTTCAAGTCCCAGGTCTGGCAAAAATCTCATATTATTTTGCTATAACTGATCCTATGCAGCGCTCATGTCCCAGCATGCTATGCATCCTCAAATATCAGCTAGCCACGCGTCCTGGAAAGCAAATCAAGGGTGTAGATCAAAGGTGTACCACATACGCCAGTCAATGCATCATACCCAATCCAAAAAGTCAGCAAATTCAAGGCTTAATGGGCCTATGTTCTAAGGCCTGAACCTCCACAATGGGACAGAACACCCCCTTGGTTTGCATTTTTTTCTATTTTTCTTCTTATTTTATTTTTGCCATTTTATTTACCTTATTTGTTTTAATTAATTATTTTCAACAAAATACAAAAACACACAAAATCAGAAAAAATATAAAAATATGATATTAATTTTATTATAATTATTTTTATAAATAAATTAGAATGTAAATTATGTAGTGTAATTAGGTTTTAATTTTAATTCCTTTTTAATAAAAAATCAAAAAATGTAGAATTTAGGTTTTAATTGTTAATTCTTTTTATCTCCCTTTTTTCCACAATAATAATTATTATTTATTTATTTATTTATTTTCCTATTTAAATTGTACATAAATGAATTAGGTTTAATTTAGGTCATATTTTAATTCTTTCACAATAAATAAAAAATATTAGAATTAGGGTTTGCTTCTTAATTTAATTTTAATTAACTTTTTTTTTCTTATTAAATCTAAAAAAAAACATAAAAATACCTAAAAACATTTTTTTTCTTAATTTTAATTTTAATTCCTCTTTATTTAATTAATTCATTAACTTTAACTATTGTTTGTAAAAGGGTCCAACGCCCTAGTTTTGTTTTAATTACTTTATTTCGCGCATTTATCTTATGTCGTTTAAATTATAATTATGTAATTGTCCCTAAGCCATGTAATTTACTTTTCGCACTTTATTTCCTCGCTTTATTTATTTTCCGCTAAATCGGGTTCGGTTTAATTTTGGCGATGTGGACCCGCGCCATTTGTAATAATCTTAGATTTATTTCCTCGCAAAATATTTAACTGTTAACCAAGCATGAAAGAATGAATGGACAAATTAAAATCAAGCGTAGAACACGACAAACATGACAAGACAAATAACTGAAACATGACACACAATTCGCACACACCACCCCTAGGGTACGCCTCACTGTTGCCTTTCGAAAGGTGGTCGTCGAGTAGAGGATGTCTTAGTAAGTCCTCATGATCCGGGAACCTGGCATGAGGGTAGCTTCTAAGGTGTCTTCCCATTGCTCCGGTGATCACCACGTCCCTAAAAATCGAATTGACCCGAACACCTCCAACGGTGGTGCTACCTACCTCTCAATAGTGGGATGGCACTACTTTAAAGGACATTTACACAGACGAATTCCTTAGGGTAGGTAGGTTCTCAAGGATACTTGCTCTAATCTCAAAACAAACTCAAAAAGACTTTTCACACTGACACTTTTCAAAAGCTTTCAAAAACAAACTTTTCAAACACTCTGACGTACGAGTCGAACTGAAATTTTCAAAGAAACTTTTTTTAAAACCCACAGTTGAAAAGCAAACAAATCATTTTTGAAAACACAAGTGAGCAAGTATCTAAGAGCCCATGGATAACCATGGATAGAAAGGGTGCTAACACCTTCCCTTTCTATAACCTACCTCCCGAACCGAGAGCAATCTCTTTAAAGGAATTTTTCTGTGCTTTTGTCCTTTCCATTTGGAGAAAATAAAAGACGGTGGCGACTCTTGCTTCCGCGACATTTCGCGAACCAGCGTTAAACAGTCAGTTCCAGATCCACCGATCACAGAACTGGCGACTCTGCTGGGGATATCTTATAAAGTGAGGTGTACCTTAGGGCTAGTTCATAACTGTGTCTTCAATTGTTTTCCTTGTGTGCTTTAAATTGTGGGTTGCATCGGAGTTACATAGATCCTAACCCGGATCTGGGGATACCCTGTTTAGGTAGCATAAGCTGTGAGGGACCTGTCCGGCGTAGACCGACACGGGTGAAACAGTGGCTACGTTGGTGTGGCACCTTGGTCTGTACCGATATCCCTTGTGTCGCAACGAGGAGAATATGGGTCTTCCAAGGAGTCATTAAGCACCAACAGACCTTAGAACCTTAAATGACCCAACTTGGCCAATAGAAACAGTAGCAGTATGCTACGCCCATTGAGGCTAAACTCTCGTGATGGTTCTGGCCGCAAGAAAAGATTGCGATGCTGGAGTTATGACCGATTGAGGGTAGTCAGTGATATGGGGATCCTCTAGAACCCGGTTACTTCTGATAGGACAGGTCTTAACCAACCAACTGAAAGAGGGTAACACCTAGACCTCATGCTGGCCTAAACTCTAAGGGCTTCTCTTGTGTGACTTGTGTGCCTTCGTACTTGACTAATTGCATGCATGTTATCTGACACATAAGCTACTTGCAGGTTTTGTTTATAGTCCTTAACTGGGACTCATAACAGGGTTTACTAGGTCTCTTGCAGGTTTTGTTTATAGTCCTTAATTGGGACTCATAACAAAGTATACTGAATTTCTGGCAGGGTTTGTCTATAGTCTTTAATTGGGACTCATAACAAGAGTGTACTGAGTTTCTTGCAGGTTTGTTTTAGTCCTTAATGGGGACTCATGACAGGTTTTACTTGAGTTTCTGGCAGGTTTTGGTTTGCAGTCCTTAATTGGGACTCATAACAGGGTTACCTACATCACCCCATGCATAGCATGACATCATACCATTGCATACCATTGCATACATCCTAACCCATTTCAAGGATCTCAAGGGCTTGTGATGCAGGTCATGATGAATCAAACATCTAGCAAGGGGCAAAGAGGATTTATTTTCCTCCAGCCAAAGTTGTCAGAGGCTATGACCCACTGGATATGGTGAGCCTTTGACCCTTGAAGAAGAATTCTCAACAACAAGGGTGTCCTTCAATCAAGCTATAAATTCCAATGCTAACAAATTTTCTTGTTTACCCCGCGAGGTCCTTGAAAACATTGCATACATGTCATACTCATCATTGCATTACAGGTATCCCTTTTGCAGGTCACTCACCATCTTCGCTGTTTATTTCAGCAATGGCTTTCCAACCAGACAACCAAGATCTCCGTACTCAGAATGCCCAACTGCGAGAAATGTTCTTGAACCTATCCCAGGGGCAAGAAGAAATAAAGACTCTCCTCACCAGGAACTTGACCTTAGGGAATGCAGGGGGTATCAGGGACGATCAGCTGGAAGGGCTACAAATTGAGTTGGCAACCATGAAGATCCAAATGATGGGGCAGTTGGTGGGCCAAATGACTCTCATTCAGGACTTAGCTCAAAAACAAGAAGAGCTCCGGGTCCTCGTCACCAAGCTGCTTCAAAATAATCCAGTAGGGCAAACAGCCAAGGTGGAAGCTCCAGCCATCATTCAACCACATGCGGGGCAAGAAGACAAAGGAAAATCTCCTCAGCTGGCTTCAAGGTCACGAGCCCAGCCTCAACGGGGTAGTCAACGTAAACGAAATGCGCCCGGAAGACATTTCTCGGAGACTGATATACCCTCATCCTTTATACTGAAGCGCTTGCTGGAGGTCGATCTGATCACTCTAAAGGACCCTCCCAAAAATCCCAACAGGACAGCTTCGAGGTATAACCCCGACACCCACTGCGCTTATCATTCAGACAGCCCGGGGCATGCTACAGACGACTGTTGGACCTTGAAGAACAAAATCCAGGATTTGATTGACGAAGGGGTGATAGAGTTCATGCCGGATGGCGAGATGAAAATCTTCCGCTGAGAATTCTCCATCTGAGATAGCTAGTTCAAACTAAGAAACTTTTGTTCATTCGAATGTTCAAGTTGTATTTTTCTTTGATTGTTTAAACATTTTATTCATATCAAACATTGTTATTTCATTAATGCATTGCACATGTCTGTTTTGAAGTAATTATTTCGTATTCACTATATTGCAAATTGCTTTCATATTTTTCTTGATGTTCAACTCTCGATTAATAATTCTAAGCCTCTTGAGGGAGGATGACGAAAACGATACCGCAATTTACAGTATGCTTTTGAACAAACCCCGCTGATGAGGTACAGGCATTGTTTCAACCCCTAAACACTGGAGTTATAAGGATGATAATCCCTCGTCAACCCATCAGGGCCAAAGAAGTAGGAGTTTTTATTTTCAAAAAAATCAAAACCCTTAATCATAACCTGGGGCAGGGTAGTTCTCTCAGTTGATCCAAGCGCATCTTTACAAAACGAACAAAGACAGTGATGGTTCAGAACAATCATAAGGACAGGCAGTTGTTATCAAAAAAAAAAAAAAAAAAATCATAAACAAAAAGCCCAAAAAGTCAAAACCTATAAAAGGGACTTATGAAACTGGGGCATCCCGCTGACTGTAATTCCAAAAAGGAAACAATTCAGGCAAAAAAAGAAAGGGACAACAAAAATCAAGAAAGAGGTCTCACAAACCCTCAACAAAAAAATGACTGCCTAGTCAGAATAAATCATCAATGTTTGAACCATCACCGGAAAATCAAAGCAAAGACTCGAACAAGGCCTAACGTAGGATCAACTGAGTTTAGGTTTGGAAAACATCACGAAGAGCGGGCGGGTATAAATAATTTGAGCCTTTATCCTTTGTTTCTTAAACCGTGAACCAGGCCACGTTATAACCCTTAAAAGTCCTAGCTGAAGCATGGGTTAGTTCGAAAGCATACTGTTACGAAAGGTATCCTGACTCCTTAAGGCCTATGGTAAATACGGAGTTGACATCACGTTTTACAAACATTTACTTGTTTTATGAAAAGAATGCATTTTCAAAATCTTCGAGACAGACATAAGCTTTGCATTTTTAACATAACTTTGTTTACATATGACTTTTTGTTTGAACAGCAGGGAAATTCGCACGATGAGTACCTAGTGAACAAAAGTACTTCCAATCAAGGGGGAGACATGATCATGGTCCATCATCTGGGGCAATCCAGTCAAGATTCGGAGAATCTCTCAAAGGCAAAAATGGCCCGGGGCAAATCTCCGCCTGAGTCACTTGGGGCATTTCAATAACAAATATTGCCTGATCAAGCATCTTCTGGTGACAAAATACTTCCAACAGGGGCAACTCCCTACATTCTGAGAGCATGGACATAGTCGAAAAAATACTACGCAAAATCAAAGACCCGCTAGGTTGACACACCTAGGCAAAAATAAGGGCTTCCCGTCGAACCAAAAGGGTTCGGGCAAAATGAAGGGATGAAATGAAAAAAAATTGTACACCCGGCAAGTCGAAAACCTGAAAAGGCGGCTTGGGCAAAAATGGGTATCCCGGTGGACTGAAAACCCGAAAGGGCGGTCCAGGCAAAAGTTAGGGATCAAAGCGTACGACTATGTCCTGTCATCTTATCACCTGCCTACCAGAAATAGGTCTGTCCATCAGCAAGCTATCAGCATCTCTCAGGTCTTCTTCTCCACCTCAGAAACAGGGGCAATAAAGAGTTGTCTGAGCAGTCTAATTGTTCTATCCTCCAAAGAACCAAGGTAGATTCAGCTAAAGAAAATGACCAGACACCTTAATTCCCCAGAGAGCGGTTCAATAAAACAATACATTCTCTCCCCAAGCAAAATTGTCAAATATCAAGGGAATTGAGTATCCTCCAGCCGATCTCAAACATTCCTCAGCAGCAATACATATATTCTTAACAAGTATCCCCGGCAGTCTTGGTCTAAAGATTGTTCCCCGGCAGTACACCCCCATTCAAAGGGATCATCCTCCAGCATATCAAAACTCCCCAGGAGAGTCCAATCCAGCTTCCCCAGGAAATTTGGAATTCATATCCCCAAGCAGTAAGCGTACCCCCAGTAAATTCTGGAAGCTTCTCCCCTCGCAAGGCACGAACGCGTCGCCCGGCTTTATTCAAAGAGTTATTTCCTTAATAGGATATAACTGGGTTATCCTCAGCCAAAAGCCACGGAAAGAGTGTCCTCGGCAAAGTATCTTCCTACCCCCAGCGAAGTCTATCAACACTTCCGACAACAAGGATATCCCCAGCGGAGTTATCTTCATCAACTCAGCAAAGCATCGCTATCCCCACAGAGTAGCACTCCCCAGCATGGTCGCTAGAGTATCTTTTCTCCCGCAGAGTTATTTCATTTGCCAAGTTTATTCCTCAATGAAGTTATCTTCTCCTACCGGTATTCTTGCAACGAATCATCCACAGCGGAAGCAAAATCTCTTCCTCAAACATCAGCCCAGGATATGACTTCCCGGCACCCGTCAAGGATTTATTTTCCTAGACAAAAACATACATGAATCATCACATACATCATTATGGCATGCATGTACACATCATATCATATAAATCGTATCCATGTTTGTTTGATCCATATCATGCATTGCATATAACTGACCTTTACCTTGCAGGAAAGATGCAGGTGAAATTCTCAAACATATTTCAAGGACTTCTCTAGTCCAGTTAAATCGACTCCAAACAGATTTTTCTGATAAAGACTCAGTAGAAGTTCTCTTATGGTCCCCTCTCCAACGGCGTGTGAGGTGGTAATTCCTTCTTCAGATGTTCCCCTCTCCGGCATGAGCGTGAGGTGATATTCTCTTGGTCCCCTCTCCAACGGCGTGTGAGGTGGTAATTCCTTCTTCAGATGTTCCCCTCTCCGGCATGAGCGTGAGGTGATATTCTCTTGGTCCCCTCTCCAACGGCGTGTGAGGTGGTAATTCCTTCTTCAGATGTTCCCCTCTCCGGCATGAGCGTGAGGTGATATTCTCTTGGTCCCCTCTCCAACGGCGTGTGAGGTGGTAATTCCTTCTTCAGATGTTCTCCTCTCCGGCATGAGCGTGAGGTGATATTCTCTTATGGTCCCCTCTCCAACGGCGTGTGAGGCGGTAATTCCTTCTTCAGATGTTCTCCTCTCCGGCATGAGCGTGAGGTGATATTCTCTTACGGTCCCCTCTCCAACGGCGTGTGAGGTGGTAATTCCTTCTTCAGATGTTCCCTCTCCAACGGCGAGTGAGGTGACATTTCCTTCCAGATTATAATTTCCTATAGTTCCCTCTCCAACGGTGAGTAAGGTGACTCCCTTTAAGATTATAATGTCCTTTGGTTCTCTTCCTGACACTACGAAGATGGTAATTCTCACCAAGATTTTCTCAACGAGCGTTGTTGAGGTTGAAATCATTCAAGATTCTCTTACCATTCATGCTAAGGCAGTAACCATCCCTGGTTCATTCATCAGCGTTTGAAACTCCAGACCCAGCTCCTGTAACCAGTCAGGACATATCTATATCAAGCATCTAAAATCAGCTCCTGCGACGTGTCAGGTACTCATTTTCTCTTTTGCAGGTATGCAGGTTCTCGCTAAGGAATCTCCTACGCGATCAACATCCAGATGGCATCTATAAGCCCATCATCCTATCCAAGCAACATCCAAATGGCATCTATAAGCCCATTCCTCCATCATCGCTGCTACTATGTGAGCGCAAATTTCTGGGCACTCTAGTGTCCAATCATCTTCTACCCTCGGATTACGAAAGGCACGTCAGCCAATCTGCATCCTCAGGTCTAAGAAGATTGAACAGGGGCAACTGTTGTACCCCAAAATTTGCCCTCCCATATTCATCAAGAATTGTCAAAGTCAAGGTTACAAAATTCCCCCAGGGTTGTGCATCTCAACTGTCTCCTATACAGTCAAAACTAGGGTTTGAGTTCTGGTCAAGCAAATGAACTTTCCAAAGGCCCAATCAAGTCTCATATGCTTACAAGGATGGTCAAGTATCCTCATGTCAAGTTTCAAGGCATTCAGCTCAAAATTGCACAGTCAAAACCCTAGTTTGCACTACAGTCAACTGTAGGGGCAAAATGGTCATTTGACAGTCAAAAGTTCAAATTTTTGGTCAATATATCATTTTGAAGCCACAAACATCATTTGATCAATGCTTGATCATGATTCTCAAAATTTGGCTTAGAAATCATCAAAGATGCAAAAGTTGCTATATTTGGACAGCTGAAAAAGTCAACTGAAATTGACCAGGGCATAACTTTCACATGGATTATCAGAAAAATTCCATCCAAAGCACATTTTGAAGAGAAAGACATTTCCTACAATTCATCTTCATGTTCCAAGTCCAAGAAATGCTCTCACAAAAAGTTATCAATTTCAACATTATAGGTCATTTTCAAAAGTCAACAAAAAGTGACTTTAAGTCAAAGGCCATAACTTGAGATTGGTAAATCACAATGACATGGGACCAAAGGCATTGTTTAAAGGACTCAAAGACCTTTCCAAAATGTCCAAGAACATGTGGAAAGCTTAAAAATTGACCAAGTTATGCCTTGTGGAAGTTGGGAAATATTTGGAAATTTTTGAAAGTCAACATTAATGCAAAAGGCCTAAAAATGCAAATGGGCCCAATTTTCTTCCAAGTTTCTTCATGCCAAGCCTATGCACGACCACTAGGCCCAAAGGGAAGTATTTTCATATTTTTTAATTATTTATCTGAATTTATATTAATTTATATTCATTTAAATCATTTTAATTCATGAAAAATATAACCTTAACCTAAACAAATCTTTTTGTGCATGATTTGGACTTGAGATTTCGTGCACATGCTGATATAGAAGGTTTTGGCTTGATTGAAACCTAATTGACACAAGAAACATGAAAAAAGATATGAAAAAGATTTTCCAAAATCAAATATGTGAAATCATCAATGCTTGAGATTTTGTGTAGTTTTGTTAACCTAAACCATTCCATACAAGTACTAGATGAGAACCCTAATGCTACAAGACTAGAAACTGCGCCCAAGAACCCTTTTGCATATTGAAAATTTTCATAAAAAACTCAATACTGAATTCAAGGTTTGAGGCCGATTCAAGCATCAACTCTCATCCCATTAGCATTCTGAGACGTCATTGAGTGTTTCTCAATCATTAACAACAAGCAAAACACCCTGAACTGGTATCCATGAGTCCAACCGTACCTTGAAAATTTTGAAATCACATAGCATGATTCCATCATCCTTATGCATTTTTCTTTGTTGATTCATGTTCATATTAATGTTCTAAAGCTAACTGTGGTGTTTAATTGCGTTTTTATTGACCATATATGATTATGCCATTGCCAAAAGTTAGGGTTTTCAGGAGCTCGAATTAGGGATTTTGTGTAGAAGAAAAATTAGGACTTCTGGATACCATGGTTGAGATCAGCGCACCAAGACGAAGATGAATGCATACTCGCGAACAATTTATGATGCCCATGGTTCTATTCGCTATTTTCTTGAATCACCTCTAAAACAACGTTTCAAAACCGTTGCCCATATGTTTCTTATTTCAGGAAAACAAAGAAGAAGAAGTCGTGTCTGAACCTGATTGGATATTTTGAATTTTCGCGCGAATTTCCAAAAGCGTTAGCGTGTTCTTTTTATATTATTTATGTTATATTATATGTTAAATGTGAACGTGATGGCTCAGTGGTTAAGTGCTACGCTTGTAACCTTCAAGACCTGGGTTCAAGTCCCAGGTCTGGCAAAAATCTCATATTATTTTGCTATAACTGATCCTATGCAGCGCTCATGTCCCAGCATGCTATGCATCCTCAAATATCAGCTAGCCACGCGTCCTGGAAAGCAAATCAAGGGTGTAGATCAAAGGTGTACCACATACGCCAGTCAATGCATCATACCCAATCCAAAAAGTCAGCAAATTCAAGGCTTAATGGGCCTATGTTCTAAGGCCTGAACCTCCACAATGGGACAGAACACCCCCTTGGTTTGCATTTTTTTTCTATTTTTCTTCTTATTTTATTTTTGCCATTTTATTTACCTTATTTGTTTTAATTAATTATTTTCAACAAAATACAAAAACACACAAAATCAGAAAAAATATAAAAATATGATATTTATTTTATTATAATTATTTTTATAAATAAATTAGAATGTAAATTATGTAGTGTAATTAGGTTTTAATTTTAATTCCTTTTTAATAAAAAATCAAAAAATGTAGAATTTAGGTTTTAATTGTTAATTCTTTTTATCTCCCTTTTTTCCACAATAATAATTATTATTTATTTATTTATTTATTTTCCTATTTAAATTGTACATAAATGAATTAGGTTTAATTTAGGTCATATTTTAATTCTTTCACAATAAATAAAAAATATTAGAATTAGGGTTTGCTTCTTAATTTAATTTTAATTAACTTTTTTTTTCTTATTAAATCTAAAAAAAAACATAAAAATACCTAAAAACATTTTTTTTCTTAATTTTAATTTTAATTCCTCTTTATTTAATTAATTCATTAACTTTAACTATTGTTTGTAAAAGGTTCCAACGCCCTAGTTTTGTTTTAATTACTTTATTTCGCGCATTTATCTTATGTCGTTTAAATTATAATTATGTAATTGTCCCTAAGCCATGTAATTTACTTTTCACACTTTATTTCCTCGCTTTATTTATTTTCCGCTAAATCGGGTCCGGTTTAATTTTGGCGATGTGGACCCGCGCCATTTGTAATAATCTTAGATTTATTTCCTCGCAAAATATTTAACTGTTAACCAAGCATGAAAGAATGAATGGACAAATTAAAATCAAGCGTAGAACACGACAAACATGACAAGACAAATAACTGAAACATGACACACAATTCGCACACACCACCCCTAGGGTACGCCTCACTGTTGCCTTTCGAAAGGTGGTCGTCGAGTAGAGGATGTCTTAGTAAGTCCTCATGATCCGGGAACCTGGCATGAGGGTAGCTTCTAAGGTGTCTTCCCATTGCTCCGGTGATCACCACGTCCCTAAAAATCGAATTGACCCGAACACCTCCAACGGTGGTGCTACCTACCTCTCAATAGTGGGATGGCACTACTTTAAAGGACATTTACACAGACGAATTCCTTAGGGTAGGTAGGTTCTCAAGGATAATTGCTCTAATCTCAAAACAAACTCAAAAAGACTTTTCACACTGACACTTTTCAAAAGCTTTCAAAAACAAACTTTTCAAACACTCTGACGTACGAGTCGAACTGAAATTTTCAAAGAAACTTTTTTTAAAACCCACAGTTGAAAAGCAAACAAATCATTTTTGAAAACACAAGTGAGCAAGTATCTAAGAGCCCATGGATAACCATGGATAGAAAGGGTGCTAACACCTTCCCTTTCTATAACCTACCTCCCGAACCGAGAGCAATCTCTTTAAAGGAATTTTTCTGTGCTTTTGTCCTTTCCATTTGGAGAAAATAAAAGACGGTGGCGACTCTTGCTTCCGCGACATTTCGCGAACCAGCATTAAACAGTCAGTTCCAGATCCACCGATCACAGTGACTTTCATGCTTCATGTTGTACTCACAAGTTTATCCATACCAAGTTTCAAGCCTTGATTCCAATCTTGGCCCAGTCAATTGGACAGTTGACCTAGAAATCAGTTGTATTGGGGAAAAAGTCAACTGTGGCCAATTGACAGTCAAACCTCATGTAATTTGACCCACATCAACATAATGAACTCATATGAACTATTTGGTCAAGTTTGGATCACAATTCCACAAGAAATTTGATCAGATCACCAAAAGGGCAAAATGGTCATTTTTAGGGTTTTGACTGCACAAGGGCAATTTTTGACTGTTTGACCTAACCAATGGCAAACCAAGCTCACATATGTACTCAAGGACTCAATGTCATTGTCTTGACACATTCAACAAGTTCAAAAGATCACAATTGCATAGGATTGACAAATGAATTTTCCAGTCAACTGATCAAAATTTGACTGTATACTAAAAAGTCAAACTTTGACTTTTTGGTCAAAATCAAATGTCAAGATTCATTTTTCATCAAGACATGTCAAATTATGAAACTTGTTCATCAAGAAACCCAAAATTGCAAATTAGGGTTTAAGATGAGAAAATTTCATAACTTAGAATTTTTCTAAGTTATGAAACTTCCTTATTTTTCCCTAACTTTGTCCTATTTTTTCATCAAGATACAAATGGATTCAAACAAAACTCAAAACATCAAAGTTGTAGTCCATTTCAAAATATACAACTTTGATTCACAAAGTTTCCTCAAAGGAAGCTTGTAGCTCAAGTTATGATTTTTGGAACAAGGGTGCAAAACATTTTTAACTTAGAAAAATTTTGACCTATTCTAGGCAGGATTTTTGTCCAACTTCTTGGCCATTTTTCACATGCTTCCACTTGGAATTTCAATTTTCATTACGAAGATGGATTGTATTACACATTCCAAGCTTTCCAAATTGTCCAAGAACTTCTCAAACACCCTTGTGGTTAGGGAGAATCGAATTTGCAAAGTTGGGCAAAATTCACTTTTGTTCTTGGCCAAGGCTTGTTCATAATATTGGCATTTTTCAAATCAGCTTGTACAAGCTAGCTTGCAGGTCCCAAAACCAGTCTCACACACCATAATTAAATGCCTAACCATTGTGCTAAGGTGTTATTTTGTTCATTTGGTCATTACATGCAAGATTAACCCTTAATTGGAAAAAGCACATTTGCCATTTTGATAAAGTAGTGCTTTATGTCAAATAACAAATCCAAGAGGCATGGGCCAGATCTTTGAGGCTAGCATTTGTACACAAATCCCTCGGATCAAGAACAAGATATGCAGCATGCTTAAGGACATTGGACAGGCCTATATCACAAGTGGACATATCCTTGCTTACATGAGAAGAAAGCTTGCAAAAAACTCTCAATCTCTCATTCATGAAAACACCAGCCAAAGCAAACCTTGTAAACATCTTTCATACATCCAAGCAAGCCTAAGACACAAATCAACCACCCCTCAAACCTCCTCAAACACAAAAATACCCTCTTGCTGCAGAAACAGAGCAAGTTCTGCAACTTGACTTCCACAAACATTTCCACTCGTGCATTTTGGCTAAAAAGAGTTCAAACATGTTCCATATCATCCACTGAAGCTATCCCAAGCATTTAACTCAAGCTGTAACATCCTTAACATCGTTTTCCATTTTTGCTTTCAAGCTGTGCAGGTGGACTTCCATAGCACGATACAGGCAGTTTCAGAGCAAACCAAGCATAGGAGAAGCATCCTTGGACTTCAAGCAAGCTGTACCAAAGCTCAAACTCCATTGAAGATACCTTCATTACTGTACACGACTCAAGCTGAAACAGGTAAAAACATGAACTTCTATCTCTCAATATAGGAAGAGTTAGGCTTAGGTTTGTGAATGAAACATGTTCTCCTCATAGCCCTGAAGCCATCCATATACTTACTTTTCATTTATATTGAGTATGTTGCGAGAATTTTGGCCATGAACATTGGAGAAAATTTAGGTCAGAAATTGGGGATGAAGAAATTCTCCCTCGTCTCTTAGAGTTAGGTCAAGTTTTTATATGTATGAATTCGTCTCTTCATGCTCTATAATGTTTATGTTATGAGTTTTTGTTAAAAGTCAAAGAATCAGGAGTTTGTGTTGGACATGATGAAGCGCACGTTTTCTGTTTGAAACAAGGCTGGAGGTTGAAGAAGGTTGACTTCGGCTGGGCCTGAGTTGTTTTTGCTCTTTGCACACTCTTTTTTAACTTACACCCCCTGGCCCATTGTCTAAAATATTCACTATTTTTGCTTTTTTTTTGTTTCTAATTCTATATTTTTATTCAAACATGAAAAAACACTAAAAATATTTTTTCTCACATTTTTGCATTTATTTGGTATTTATTTGTTTCATTTAGCATATGTATATAAATAAATATAATACTTTTATTTAAAATATTAAAAAATAATACAAAAATATATATATTTTCAGTCATTATTTTTTATTTACATTTTGAAAACATTTTCTAAAATATACCATTTTTGTAAATAATTAATATTTTTGTATGTATTTAGTATATTTAATATATAATATAAATACTTGTATATTTATTAGAATATTTAGGATAAAAATATGAAAATAATACATTTTTATTTTTATTAATATTTGACATCAAAAATGCTTTTTTTGGCAATATACTTTTTATTTTTGTATATAATTAACAAATATTGTATATAATTATTAAATAATGGATATTTATTCAAAAAAATTAGGGCTTTGCCCTAAATAACAAAATATCCAAAAATTGACCTTTTTATTTTTGTTTATATTTCACATTGAAAAAATACTTTCAAACATAAAAAATCCTTTTTGTGCATAATACATTTTTGCATATTTATTATATTTGTTTAAATATTGTACAATTTGATATTTGTATATTCAATATGGATGTAATAGTTTTAGATTTAATTTCTTGCTAAATATCCCCTCATTCAAACATTTGTACCCCCATCCCCATAATTATGTTGTAATAATTTAGGACTTTAAATTTCCGCATTTAAAAGCTTTCAAATTATGCCATGATAGACTTAGGGTTTGTATGCAATATCCAATAACAAATAGCTTGACTAATACAAAGACAAAAAAGCATGAAAATGGACAACACAATTCACACTTGCACCCTTAGGGTTACTCCACTTGTTGCCTTCAAAAATGGGCCATGTTGCATGTTGAGTGTCTTTGGCAAAACAAAAACAAATCAAATGATCATAGTCCCTCGATGACGCTTTTGAAGTTGCCTAAACAAAAACGATCAAGTCCCTTAAAGAAAAATTGCCAAAGACACTTGGCACTATTGCATTCATGGTCTAAACGATGACCCGCGCCCGTTTCGTTAACATCCTAACACAAGATTGTCCACCAAATACAATGGTGGAACAATACTGTTAAAAGGGTTAAAACATAGGAAAGAGCTTTGAGAAATTTAGGGTAGATAGATCTTGGTTACTTGACCAAACTTGCAAAACAAATCCTTGCCATTTTTCAAAACACATTCCACAACACAACTTTCAAAAACAACTTTCAAAAACAACTTTCAAAAACATTGAAACATCTTTTCAAAAAGACAAACACCTTTGTAAAACATTCGAGTAAAGAATTGTTACAATGGTTGCCTAGACAAGGCATCTTTTTCAAAACATTTTCAAAACCACACACAAAGCACCATTTCAAACAATTAAAAAGCAAAGGCAAGTGATCTAAGCAAGTAACTAAGAGCCCATGGATAACCATGGATAGAAAGGGTGCTAATACCTTCCCTTTCTATAATCTACTCCCCGAACCCAAGAAAACATCTCAAAGGTTTTTCCTGTGCTTTTTAACCTTTCCTTAGGATAAAATAAAAAGTCGGTGGCGACTCTTGCTAAACCGAAACATTTGCGAAAACAAACGCAAAACCCAAGTCAGTTCTCCCACCGTATCACAGAACTGGCGACTCTGCTGGGGAGAAATTAAAAGTGGAGTAACCTTAGGGCTTAGATCACCCTTTTGCATGACTAATTGTTTGCTTTGATTGCTTTACATTTTGGTTCTCTTGTTTGGGCTTGAAATCCTACACCCGGATTTGGGGAAACATTCATAGATAGCAATACGTTGTGGAAACTGTGCGGGGTATACCGACACGGTTGAAGCAATAGCTATATTAGTGCGACATATTTGTGAGTACTGGTAACCCTTGAGTTCAATCAAGGAGAGTAAGGGGCCGCTGAGTGATGTCACTAAGCACTAATGACCTAGAACCTTACTTGACCACCGTGGCCTTTTATTAGGGGTAGTGAGATGACCGGCTTTGGTGCAGTCCGAAGTTGGTAGATACTCGATACTACACTCGTTGAGGGTTGTTTTCTTGGAATATTTTGGTCGCTAGTTAAGTGGCTAAACCAAAACAATGAACATGGAAAACAATTCAATGATATTGAGCTCCTTATAACCCGGTTACTATTTATAGGACAGGTTTTTAAGCCAACTTCACTCAAGAGGGTACTTACCTATGAAACCTCATGCAAGCCTGAAACTAGGGTTTTGTGTGACTTGCTTGTACATATGTTTGTGCATACATCATGAACATCATAAAGCATCATATGCATCCACTAACCATTTCAAGGGTTTGGATCTTCATCTTTGTTCTTGTTTTTGTAGGTCATGGAAATTCTTCGTAGGAAAACTATCCAAGTCAACCTTGTGAGAATCCCTCCTTAACTCAAGAAGCTTACATCTAGAATTCCAGAAATCTCTCTCTTCAGTGAAAGACATGGTAGACTTCTCAACCTAGTCAACACCAGCATTGAAGAAGACATGGTGAAAGTGTTGTTCCAGTTCTTTGACCCCCTTCACCACTGTTTCACATTCCCTGACTACCAATTGGTGCCTACTTTGGAGGAATTTTCTCAACTCCTGAGAATTCCTATTCTTAATCAACTACCTTTCAACGGTACGGAAAAAGAACCAAAGCCTGAAGATGTTGCTCAAGCACTACACTTGCAACCATCTGACATAAAGGGGCATTGGGAAACTAGAAGTGGTGTCAAAGGCTTCTTGGTGAAATTCTTGTTTGAGAAGGCACAAGAGTGTTGGAATTCTTTGGATCTACAAGCCTTTGAAGAGATTGTGGCACTCCTCATTTATGGGTTGGTCTTGTTCCCAAATCCTGACCAACTTATAGATGTCAATGCTGTCAATATTTTCCTATCCAGGAATCCCATACCTACATTTCTTGGGGACATCCTCCACTCATTTTACACACGAACAATGAGGAAGAGAGGTGTTCTCATGTGTTGTACTCCTTTCCTTACAAGGTGGTTTATTTCTCACCTTCCACAATCTGTTTTGAAGAATGAACAAGGCCTAAGGTGGTCACAACGGTTGATGACCCTCACACATTCTGATGTACATTGGTGTTCTCGGTCCAGAGAAAATGTCATCATCGTTGATCGTTGTGGTGAGTTCCCTAATGTTCCCTTACTACGCATTAGAGGGGGCATTACCTACAAAATTTGTCTAGCTTTGAGACAATTTGGATATGCACGGAGGGATGGCCCTCATGACATGCTGATTCCTGACCTGGTTTTTTACTTCGACAATGATGCACAAGGACTTCGCCAAATATTCATCAGAGCTTGGAGGATGCCTAACAAGGTAGATAGTAAGACACTGGGGCACAAGAACTCCATCCCTTTTGAGCCTTACCTCAAGTGGGTACGAACCCGAGCCCAGAGTCTTATGATGCCTTACCCTCACATTCTCCCTTTGATTAAAGAGCCTGTTAAGGAAGGAGAGGTTCCCTACACCATCCTACATCCTGACATGCCTACATCATGGGAGGAGATGCAGAAGAGTTGGATCCAACTCAAGGAAGAAAGGGATACTTTTGAAGCCAGCTTCTACGCCAGTGAGAAGAAGGTTTTGGAGCTTACCCGCCGACTTCACGAGGAGGAGACCCTTAACACTTACATCGCACCAAAGAGGATGCGCAACGTCTTTTTACCTTAATAAGTTTTTGTAATATTTGGCCCATGGGGCATTTATGTACTGACAAAATTTCTTCTTATTAATATGACATGTGTTCTTTTTTGTTTGCGACAATTTTGAATTTCTAAATCCTTGAATGCATTGCATGAATAAACATATCATTCATCATATGCATAAACAGGTCTCCACACCAGGTTTCCTTATCTTTCTACTGTTTATTTCAGTAAGATGGATCTCGAACAGACGGTCAAAGATCTGCAGTCACAAAACTCACAGTTTCAACAGCTCCTAATGACCTTAGCAAAGGGTCAGGAGGATCTTAAAGCACTGCTAGGGAATAAAGAGCAAGAAAAAGGAAAAAGGAAGAAGAAAAGAGTTGGGGTAGCTACACTGGGAAGAAGATTTGAGAATGAAGCTAGGAGAGTTCTTGAATTTCCCTCCACATCTGATGAGGGAACCGGTAAAGGAAAAGGGGTTGCATTACCTTCTGAGTCCGAGGCTGAAGAGGAAGAGGTAGAGGAAGATGAAGACTACTCAGAGTAGCAATACCCACCAGCAGACGACAAATACAAAAACCTGGAGGATAGACTGGCAGCTATCGAGCTGCAAAGGGTTCCCGGACTAGATTTTGAAGAATTGGGATTGATTGTTGGGATTGTGATCCCTCCAAAGTTTA
The DNA here is from genome assembly GCA_948472305.1 of Vicia faba. Taxonomy (NCBI): domain Eukaryota; kingdom Viridiplantae; phylum Streptophyta; class Magnoliopsida; order Fabales; family Fabaceae; genus Vicia; species Vicia faba. The sequence continues at coordinate 117,607,175 of OX451738.1, read as the reverse complement.
AGGTGCCAATTTTTGAAAAATATGATGGGCTGTCTTGCCCGAAGATGCACCTAAGGTCATATGTCAGAAGAATTCAACCTCATACATCCGACAGAAATCTTTGGGTACACTTCTTTCAGGATAGTTTGTCCGGTACACAGCTAGACTGGTTTTACCAGCTTGAGAGGTCAGAAGTGCATAACTGGGAAGACTTGACAGCTGCCTTTTATCGCCAGTATCAATATAACGCTGACTTGGCGCCAACTCGTACTCAGCTACAGAGTATGGGGATGGCCTCAAATGAGAGATTCAAAGAATACGCCCAGAAATGGCGCGACTTGGCCGGAAGAGTGCAGCCACCTCTTTCTGATAGGGAACTAGTTGATATGTTCTTGGGGACCCTATCTGGCCCGTTCTTCAACCATTTGATCGGGAGCTCTTCCGCAGGGTTTACTGAATTGATTCTGACTGGCGAACGGGTGGAAGCTGGTATTAAGAATGGGAAGATTCAAAGGGATGCCTCGGCAGCCACAACTGTTAAGAAATCATTTCCAGCCAAGAAGGAAGCAGCTGTTATATACTCTCAGAAAAGATTGGGAAGAACGGAGCGCCGGCCAACTGTAGGGGCCGTGATGATTCAAAATTCGTCAAATGATCAGCCTCGTAACAATCAGTCCAGACCTAACCAGCAACGGGTAGAACGGCCACAACGAAAGTTCACCCGCATCAACATGACGCCTGCATAAGTTCTTCCCCATTTGTTGAAGCTAAATCTCGCCACTATCAAAGAGGCACCAAAAAATGTGAATACAACTTCCCCACATTATCACCCCAATGCTAAATGTGCCTATCATTCTGACAGCGTCGGGCATGAAACCAACGATTGCTGGGCGCTTAAGCATAAAATTCAAGACTTGATAGATGCAAAAGAGGTTGAGTTTGATGCTCCAGAGAAGCCGAACGTAATATCCGCTCCAATGCCGAAGCATGGTCGCAATGTCCATGCTATTGAAGAAGATTTGTATGTTGCTACTGTTGATGATCTGGCAACTCCATTACTAACAATCAAGTTGAATCTGTTGAAAGCTGGGGTTTTCCCAGGATGTAAAGAAGACTGTTATTGTTGTTCCTCCCTACCAATAGACTGTCCATTGCTGAAGATAGGCATCCAAGGCCTGATGGACAGCCAACAAATTCTTTTCGAAAAGATTCCTGCTACTCCAACCCCTATCAAAGATGTTTCAATAATCACCATTTCCACCAATCTTTCCAAGGTCCCTAAAAAGCCTGTTAAGATTACATCCGCTACAAAGATTGTTCCTCTGAAAATAACCATGCATGGGCCTGTCCCCTACAAATCTGACAAATCAATACCATGGAATTATGGTGGAGAAATCTACTACCATGGTGTTAAACAAATTGAGATAACTTAAGAGAGATCTGACGAAGAAACTACCGACATTGGAAACCTTGCCGGTACGAACAAGATTACCCGAAGTGGGAGAATTTTCTCTCCAGAGATTGCCCCTCCAAAGGCAATCTTTGGACCCTCAGCTGCTGCCAAGGTTACTCCTGCACCGATAAAACTTTCTGCAAGAACTCCGTTAATTGAAGAAGTTGTTACTCCTGTGGTTGTCCCTCCTACTTCTGCTGATAAGGGGAAAGGGATCCAAGATGAGCTCGTCAGGACGAGGGCTCAGCCATTGGTCATCCTCGAAACCTCTAAGAAAGAAATGGAGGAGATTCTGAAAATAATAAAGAAGAGTGATTATGACATTGTAGAGCAACTGGGGAAAACCCCCTCGAAGATCTCCATGCTAGCTTTGCTTCTTTGTTCGGAGGCTCATGCCAAAGCATTGATAAGATTTCTTAAGACAGCCCATGTGCCCCAGGAAACCTCAGCCGATCAATTTCAGGATTGTGTAGCCAGCCTTACCGCCGACAACGGCCTAGGTTTCTCTGATGCTGACCTGACTCCGAAAGGAAGAAAGCACAATGACGCATTGCATGTGTCAGTTGAATACCGAGGAACTACTCTTGCCCATGTCTTGGTCGACACTGGTTCTTCTCTAAATGTGCTGCCTAAGAAGGCTCTCGATCGATTGGATTGTGAAGGCTTGGAGCTGAAACCAAGTAATATCATTGTCAGGGCCTTTGACGGGTCTAAAAGAATGGTGCATGGGGAGGTCGACATTCCCATCAAGGTGGGCACTGAAGTATTCCACTCAACTTTCTATGTGATGGACATCCGTCCGTCATACTCTTGCTTGCTAGGGAGACCGTGGATACATAATGCTGGCGCAGTCACTTCCTCCCTACATCAGATGCTGAAATACCCTGTCAAGGGAAAAATCATAACTGTACACGGTGAAGAGGAGTACATGATCAGCCATCTGAACTCCTTTAGGTATGTGGAAGTGGAAGGCGAATTCATCGAAACACCGTTCCAACACTTCGAGGAAATTGCTCCCGAGGTGGCAGTAGCAAAGGCGGTAGCTGAGGTACCCAAGCAGGTGGCCAGGATGGCATCTCTAAAAGAAGCAAAGGCTGCAATGAAGGAGGGGAAGAGCTCAACATGGGGTCAGTTGCCTGACTTTCCTCACAAGACAGACAAGTTTGGGTTAGGATTTACCGCTGCGGGGCAAAAAGCTATGCGTCGCTCAAAAATTGAAAAGACACCTATCAAGATTTCTCCTCATGGAATCAATGCTTTAGAAGACGAAGATGAAGAGGGTAACATTGAAGACTGGATCTTCCCAACCATCGAAGGGGGACTACACAACTGGGAGGCGAAAGATTTCGTCCCCATTACTTTCATTAATCAGTAACTTATCTTTCGAACATTTCCTGTTGGTCTGTAATAATTACTTTTAAACAATCTGCACACTATTTTTCACCTCATGCCTTGCCCGGGGCATGTAGGTCCATTTGTAAGGGTTTTGATTCTCTTCATATTCATATGCCATGTTTAATGAATCATTGGACGTTTTTCATTTATAAACTGCTGTGTTCATTTTCTTTCCTTTTGCATTTTTGTTTGTTTAAGGATGGCTATGCCTTACACACACCCACACTCACAAATGCAGGTACCCATCCACTCTGGATTCTATGGGTGACTATTCTGCTGTATCCTTCAATAACTCTGAAGATTTGGTCAATCAGGCTGAGTGCGAAGACGACGAAGATTGTGAAGTGCCAGGGGAGCTATCCAGACTTCTACAACAAGAAGAGAGGGCCATCTTGCCTCATGAAGAGTTGTTGGAAACAGTCAACTTAGGAACAAAGGAAGACCGGAAGGAAGGACAAGTGGGCGCCAATCTGGAACCAAGTGTCAATGAGCGTTTAATACAGCTGTTGAATGAATATGTTGAAATCTTCGCCTGGTCTTATGAAGACATGTCGGGTTTAGACACAGATATTGTGGTCCACCGTCTCCCTACAAGAGAGGATTATCCACCGATCAAGCAAAAAGTCCGCCGAATGAGGCCCGACATGTCTGAGAAGATTAAAGCGGAAGTAATGAAGCAATTCAACACTGGCTTTCTGGCTGTTACATCCTATCCATAATGGGTTGCTAACATCGTTCCAGTACCTAAAAAAGACGGCAAGGTCAGAATGTGTGTGGACTACCGGAATTTGAATAAGGCCAGCCCTAAAGATGATTTTCCGCTACCGCATATCGACATTTTGATTGACAACACAGCTCAGCACAAAGTGTTTTCCTTCATGGATGGATTCTCGGGCTACAACCAGATTAAAATGGCCCCCGAGGACATGGAGAAAACAACCTTTGTTACACAATGGGGTACTTTCTGTTACAAGGTGATGCCGTTCGGACTGAAGAACGCAGGGGCAACTTATCAGCGCGCCATGGTAGCTTTGTTTCATGATATGATACATCATGAGATCGAAGTTTACGTAGACGACATGATAGCTCGATCACAAACAGAGGAGGAGCACCTTGAACATCTGCAAAAGCTGTTTGCCAGGTTGAAGGAGTACAAACTCAGGCTGAATCCAAGTAAGTGCACTTTTGGAGTTAGGTCTGGTAAACTTCTAGGATTCATTGTCAGCAACAAAGGCATTGAGGTCGATCCAGCAAAAGTGAAAGCTATACAAGAAATGTCGGCCCCCCGTACTGAAAAGGAGGTTAGAGGGTTCTTGGGGCGCTTGAACTATATTGTCAGATTCATCTCTCATCTGACGTCTACCTTTGAGCCAATTTTCAAACTATTGAAGAAAGATCAGGTAGTCAAATGGAACGACGATTGCCAAGCTGCTTTTGACAAGATCAAGGAGTATTTGCTAGAACCTCCTATTCTGATGCCACCCGTTGAAGGAAGACCGTTGATCATGTATCTGACCGTGTTGGATAACTCAATGGGGTGCGTACTGGGCCAGCATGACGAGTCTGGTCGAAAAGAGCATGCCATTTATTACCTTAGCAAAACGTTTACCGACTGTGAGACTCGCTACTCACTGCTCGAGAAAACTTGCTTCACTTTGGTATGGGCTGCTCGCCGACTAAGACAGTATATGTTGACTCATACCACTTTGTTGATTTCCAAGATGGATCCTATCAAGTATATCTTCGAGAAGCCTGCTTTATCTGGAAGAATCGCTAGATGGCAGATCATCCTGACTGATTATGACATCCAGTATACTACCCAAAAAGCTATAAAGGGGAGTGTACTACCTGACCATCTAGCTCATCAAGCTATCGAAGATTATCAATCCATGAGATTCGACTTCCCAGACGAGGACATCATGACTTTGGACAACATTGAAGGTAACAGACCGTATGACGGACCTGAAAATGGATCCCGATGGACCCTGTACTTTGATGGTGCTTCAAATTCACTTGGAAACGGTATCGGTGCGGTACTCATTTCCCCGGAAGGTTGCCATACACCTTTCACGGCCCGACTTTGCTTCAGCTGTACCAACAACATGGCTGAATATAAAGCTTGCATTTTTGGTCTCAAGGCTGCTATAGACTTGGGGATCAAATCTTTGATCTTATTTGGGGACTCGGATTTGGTTATCAGTCAAATCAAATGAGAGTGGGACACCAAACATCCTAATCTTATCCCATACAAAGAACATGTCTTGACATTGTTGCCTCATTTCGAGCAAATCACCTTCGAGCATTTCCCGCGAGAAGAGAACCAGCTAGTAGATTCTCTGGCTACAATGTCTTCCATGTTTAAACTCAACTGGGATAACGAGGCTCCCCAAATCACCATCGAGCGAATGGATGAACCTGCGCATTGTCATGAGATTAATACCTAAGAAGCAGTGTAACAACCCTGGTTTCACGAAATCAAAAGGTATCTCCAGACTAGAGAATATCCCGAAGGAGCTTCCGTAAATGACAAGAAGTTCCTAAGGAGATTTGCTGCCAAGTTCTTCCTGAGCAACGACATCCTCTATAAACGCAGCCATGATTGTGTTTTACTCCAATGTGTGGACAAAGCTGAAGCAGAGTTGATCATGACCGAGATACACAGTGGCATATTTGGCACCCACTTGAGCGGGCATACAATGGCTAAGAAGATTCTAAGGGCAGGCTATTACTGGTCTACTATGGAAGCTGATTGCCATCAACATTCCTGTACATGCCACAAATGTCAAGTCTACGCTGACAAGATTCATATTCCTCCTGCTCCTCTCGACGTTCTGACAGCTCCTTGGCCATTCGCAATGTGGGGCATTGACATGATTGGAGAGATCAAGCCCACAACGTCCAATGGACATCGCTTCATCCTGGTCGCCATTGACTATTTTACCAAATGGGTCGAAGCAGCTTCATTCGCCTCTGTTACAAAGAATGTGGTTGCCCGCTTCATCAAGCAGAACCTCATATGCCGGTATGGTGTCCCCAACAGGATCATCACAGACAACAGTACTAATCTGAACAATACTATGATCACCGCTCTATGCGAACAGTTCAAGATTTATCATCACAATTCATCTCCCTATCGGCCGAAGATGAACGGTGATGTTGAAGCTGCGAACAAAAACATCAAGAAGATCATTCAGAAAATGACAGTGACCTATAAGGACTAGCATGAGATGCTACCGTTTGCTCTGCATGGATACCATACCACGACACGTACTTCAACAGGGGCAACCCCATTTTCTTTGGTATATGGCATGGAAGTTATTCTGCCCATGGAAGTTCATATTCCTTCTTTAAGGATTATGAAGGACGCTGGTTTGAATGAAGAAGATTGGATTCAGACCCGACTTGATCAACTCAATTTGATTGATGAGAAGCAACTCACTGCTGTTTTCCATGGTCAGACGTATCAAAAACGGATGATCAAGGTTTCAACAAGAAAGTCAGACGTCAAGTATATCAAGTCGGAGATCTCGTAATCAAGCGGATTATCTTACCGCAAAGTGATCCCAGGGGCAAATGGACTCCTACTTATGAAGGACCATTTGTGATCAAGAGCATATTTTCTGGTGGTGCAATGATTCTGACCACCATGGATGGCGACGATTTTCCGCACCCTGCGAACGCAGACATAGTCAAAAAATACTACACATAAAACAACCCGACAAGTTGAAAACCCGAAAGGGCGACTTGGGCAAAAATGGGCATCCCGGTGAACCGAAAACCCGAAAGGGTGGTTCAGGCAAAAATTAGGGATAAAACAAAAAAATTTGTACACCCGGCAAGTTGAAAACCCGAAAGGGCGGCTTGGGCAAAAAAGGGTTTCCCGGTGGATCGAAAACCCGAAAGGGAGATTCAGGCAAAAGTTAGGGAATTAAAGCGTATGACTATGTCTCGTCGGATCACTTTAAAGACAATCTCTTCATCAACCAGCTCAAAGCTTCTGATCAATCCAGTCATCGGCGGACGAAGCATTGAATGGGCAGATATTCAGAGTTGTGAAGGCTATAGCAGAATGGAATCCCATGGAATTGTTACACATAACCATCTTTCTTTTGTATAAAATTTTCAATTTTTACGACGACATCCTCTTACTAGGATACATGTCTCCTTTGTACAAAGATACTCATAGAAAGTTAATACAAATACTTTTCCAAATACAGAAATTTGCTTTGTCTTCCTTTTTCTCTTTTGCACTTATGTTTTATTTGAGAAACGTCCAATGTTTTGTTAAATAGGCATATGCATTTGAACATAATCATTTTCCTTACAAATCAAGAAAGATGATTGCTGATAGGTTGAAGGTACAGGTAGATATCTTGATGCCATTTCAGAAGGAATCCCTAGCAGAATTAAACTCAAAATTCCTCAACGAAGTCAAAATCCAGGACTTAATTCCCCAAACAGAGTTAAACTTCAGGATCCTCCACAGAACAAAAGCTTCCTCAAAACTGATTTCCCCAGCCAAAGAGCCTTCCAGAACTCAATTCCCCTCAGAGTTAAGTTTCAGTATCCCCAGTGGAGCCTTAAAAATCTGAAAATCCTATCCCCAGTTGAAGTCAAAAATGTCAATCCCCAGCGGAGCTAAAACTTCCAACTATCAATCTCCAGCGGAACCAGACTAGTGAACCTTCTCCCCACGGAGATACTTCTCGCCAGACTGAAGATTCTCAGTCTTACTTCTCCAGCATAAGTCTACCAGGTTCTGAACTCCCCAGTAGAGATCATCAGAATTCTCATTCCCTACAAGTCACCAAGGAGTTTCAATCCCCGGCAGTGGTTCTAAAATCCCTCAACAATTGAAGATCTTGTTCCCCGAGCAGTCAGCAGTCAACAAGGATATCGCAGCTTTAGCACTCATAGATTCCTGCAATCCCCAGCAGCAGTCAATGATTCATTTTTCCCGGCAACAGTCAAGATTCTTTCATCTTCGGCTATCCAAGATTCATCTATCCTCGGCAAGACAACTCATCAGCTGGCATGCGCATTCATTACATTCATATCATAAACATTGATATAACATATATTGCATCATACATTTCATGCAACATAACTTTGTGTTTAGCTAACATTTTGTCCTTTTCAGGATAAGAATAAAAGGCTATCATTAACAATTATTCAGATATAGTTCTACACGGACTCATCATCAGGCAACCCTACACCGGTTCCTTATTCAATTTCAAGACTTCTGAAAACAGTTTACGGGTTCTCCAGACACGGATGTTAACCTATCGCTTGCTCAGATTCTTCAATTTCTGAAAATAGTTTACGGATTCTCCAAACACGGATGTTAATCTATCGCTTGTTCAGACTCAACTTTTGAAAACAGTTTACGGACGCTTCCCAACATGGATGCTGCTCTATTGCTTATTTAACTTCAAGACTTCTGAAAACAGTTTACGGGTTCTCCAGACACGGATGTTAACCTATCGCTTGTTGAGATTCTTCAATTTCTGAAAACAGTTTACAGATTCTCCAAACACGGATGTTAATCTATCGCTTGTTCAGACTCAACTTTTGAAAACAGTTTACGGACGCTTCCCAACATGGATGTTGCTCTATTGCTTATTCAACTTCAAGACTTCTGAAAACAGTTTACGGGTTCTCCAGACACGGATGTTAACCTATCGCTTGTTCAGATTCTTCAATTTCTGAAAACAGTTTACGGATTCTCCAAACACGGATGTTAATCTATCGCTTGTTCAGACTCAACTTTTGAAAACATTTTATGGACGCTTCCCAACATGGATGCTGCTCTATTGCTTATTCAACTTCAAGACTTCTGAAAACAGTTTACAGGTTCTCCAGACACGGATGTTAACCTATCGCTTGTTCAGATTCTTCAATTTCTGAAAACAGTTTACGGATTCTCCAAACACGGATGTTAATCTATCGCTTGTTCAGACTCAACTTTTGAAAACAGTTTACGGACGCTTCCTAACATGGATGCTGCTTTATTTCTTATTCAACTTCAAGACTTCTGAAAACAGTTTACGGGTTCTCCAGACACGGATGTTAACCTATCGCGTGTTCAGATTCTTCAATTTCTGAAAACAGTTTACGGATTCTCCAAACACTGATGTTAATCTATCGCTTGTTCAGACTCAACTTTTGAAAACAATTCACAGACGCTTCCCAACATGGATGTTGCTCTATTGCTTATTCAACTTCAAGACTTCTGAAAACAGTTTACGGGTTCTCCAGACACGGATGTTAACCTATCGCTTGTTCAGATTCTTTAACTTCTGAAAACAGTTTACGGATTCTCCAAACACGGATGTTAATCTATCGCTTGTTCAGACTCAACTTTTGAAAACAGTTTACGGACGCTTCCCAACATGGATGCTGCTCTATTGCTTATTCAACTTCAAGACTTCTGAAAATAGTTTATGGGTTCTCCAGACACGGATGTTAATCTATCACTTGTTCAGACTCAACTTTGGAAAACAGTTTACAGATTCTCCAAACACGGATGTCAATCCATTGCTTATTCAAGATCCCCAGTTCAGAGATATTCCAAAACATGGGTACCTTTCTGATACTCACCCACTCACCAACGACATACAGTTCAACAAACATTCCAGATGGCATCTTTAAGCCCATCCCCGACAAGATTCTATCACCCCTCCAGATGGCATCTTTAAGCCCGTCTCCAAATGACATCTCTAAGCCCATTCCCGCACCCATGCTTTGACGAGTGCAAATTTAAGGGCACTCTAGTGTCCAATCTCCTTTTACCTTCGAGACACGAAAGGAAAACCTGCCAATCTAACTCTTCAGGTTCAAGAAGATTGAACAGGGGCAACTATTGTACCCCAAAATTTTCCCTCTCATTTCATCAACATTTTTCTCATCACAAGACCCTTGGAGCTCAAGATCAAGTTAGGGTTTGCTCTGCTCAAGACTCCTCCTTGCACTGTTGACCCGAATTAGGGTTTGAGTTTGCACAAAGATGTTTTGACCTAAAATGCCCAAAGTGACTTTCATGCTTCATGTTGGACTCACAAGTTTATCCATACCAAGTTTCAAGCCTTGATTCCAATCTTGGCCCAATCAATTGGACAGTTGACCTAGAAATCAGCTGTATTGGGGGAAAAGTCAACTGTGGCCAATTGACAGTCAAACCTCATGTAATTTGACCCACATCAACATAATGAACTCATATGAACCATTTGGTCAAGTTTGGATCACAATTCCACAAGAAATTTGATCAGATCACCAAAAGGGCAAAATGGTCATTTTTAGGGTTTTGACTGCACAAGGGCAATTTTTGACTGTTTGACCTAACCAATGGCAAAACAAGCTCACATATGTACTCAAGGAATCAATGGCATTGTCTTGACACATTCAACAACTTCAAAAGATCACAATTGCATAGGATTGACAGATGAATTTTCCAGTCAACTGATCAAAATTTGACTGTATACTGAAAAGTCAAACTTTGACTTTTTGGTCAAAATCAAATGTCAAGATTCATTTTTCATCAAGACATGTCAAATTATGAAACTTGTTCATCAAGAAACCCAAAATTGCAAATTAGGGTTTAAGATGAGAAAATTTCATAACTTCGAATTTTTCTAAGTTATGAAACTTCCTTATTTTTCCCTAACTTTGTCCTATTTTTTCATCAAGATACAAATGGATTCAAACAAAACTCAAAACATGAAAGTTGTAGTACATTTCAAAATCTACAACTTTTATTCACAAAGTTTTTTCAAAAGAAGCTTGTAGCTCAAGTTATGATTTTTGGAACAAGGGTGCAAAACATTTTTAACTTAGAAAAAATTTGACCTATTCTAGGCAGGATTTTTGTCCAACTTCTTGGCCATTTTTCACATGCTTCCACTTGGAATTTAAATTTTCATTACAAATATGTATTGTGGTACACATTCCAAGCTTTCCAAATTGTCCAAGAACTTCTCAAACACCCTTGTGGTTAGGGAGAATTGAATTTGCAAAGTTGGGCAAAATTCACTTTTGTTCTTGGCCAAGGCTTGTTCATAATATTGGCATTTTTCAAATAAGCTTGTACAAGCTAGCTTGCAGGCCTCAAAACCAGTCTCACACACCATAATTAAATGCCTAACCATTGTGCTAAGGTGTTATTTTGTTCATTTGGTCATTACATGCAAGATTAACCCTTAATTGGAAAAAGCACATTTGCCATTTTGATAAAGTAGTGCTTTATGTCAAATAACAAATCCAAGAGGCATGGGCCAGATCTTTGAGGCTAGGATTTGTACACAAATCCCTCTGATCAAGAACAAGATATGCAGTATGTTTAAGGACATTGGACAGGCCTATATCACAAGTGGACATATCCTTGCTTACATGAGAAGAAAGCTTGCAAAAAACTCTCAATCTCTCATTCCTGAAAACACCAGCCAAAGAAAACCTTGTTAACATCTTTCATACATCCAAGCAAGCCTAAGATACAAATCAACCACCCCTCAAACCTCCTCAAACACAAAAACACCCTCTTGCTGCAGAAACAGAGCAAGTTCTGCAACTTGACTTCCACAAACATTTCCACTCGTGCATTTTGGCTAAAAAGAGTTCAAACATGTTCCATATCATCCACTGAAGCTATCCCAAGCATTGAACTCAAGTTGTAACATCCTTAACATCGTTTTCCATTTTTGCTTTCAAGTTATGCAGGTGGACTTCCATAGCACGATACAGGCAGTTTCAGAGCAAACCAAGCATAGGAGAAGCATCCTTGGACTTCAGGCAAGCTGTACCAAAGCTCAAACTCCATTGAAGATACCTCCATTGTTGTACACGACTCAAGCTGAAACAGGTAAAAACATGAACTTCTATCTCTCAATATAGGAAGAGTTAGGCTTAGGTTTGTGAATGAAACATGTTCTCCTCATAGCCCTGAAGCCATCCATATACTTACTTTTCATTTATATTGAGTATGCTGTGAGAATTTTGGCCATGAAAATTGGAGAAAATTTAGGTCAGAAATTGGGGATGAAGAAATTCTCCCTCGTCTCTTAGAGTTAGGTCAAGTTTTTTATATGTATGAATTCGTCTCTTCATGCTCTATAATGATTGTGTTATGAGTTTTTGTTATAAGTCAAAGAATCAAGAGTTTGTGTTGGACATGATGAAGCGCGCGTTTTCTGTTTGAAACAAGGCTGGAGGTTGAAGAAGGTTGACTTGGGCTGGGCCTGAGTTGTTTTTGCTCTTTGCACACTCTTTTTTAACTTACACCCCCCTGGCCCATTGTGTGAAATATTCACTATTTTTGCTTTGTTTTTGTTTCTGATTCTATATTTTTATTCAAACATGAAAAAACACTAAAAATATTTTTTCTCACATTTTTGCATTTATTTGGTATTAATTTGTTTCATTTAGCATATGTATATAAATAAATATAATACTTTTATTTAAAATATTAAAAAATAATACAAAAATATATATATTTTCAATCATTATTTTTTATTTACATTTTGAAAACATTTTCTAAAATATACCATTTTTGTAAATAATTAATATTTTTGTATGTATTTAGTATATTTAATATATAATATAAATACTTGTATATTTATTAGAATATTTAGGATAAAAATATGAAAATAATACATTTTTATTTTTATTAATATTTGACATCAAAAATGCTTTTTTTTTGCAATATACTTTTTATTTTTGTATATAATTAACGAATATTGTATATAATTATTAAATAATGGCTATTTATTCAAAAAAATTAGGGCTTTGCCCTAAATAACAAAATATCCAAAAATTGACCTTTTTATTTTTGTTTATATTTCACATTGAAAAAATACTTTCATACATAAAAAATCCTTTTTGTGCATAATACATTTCTGCATATTTATTATATTTGTTTAAATATTGTACAATTTGATATTTGTATATTCAATATGGATGTAATAGTTTTAGATTTAATTTCTTGCTAAATATCCCCCCATTCAAACATTTGTACCCCCATCCCCATAATTATGTTGTAATAATTTAGGACTTTAAATTTCCGCATTTAAAAGCTTTCAAATTATGCCATGATAGACTTAGGGTTTGTATGCAATATCCAATAACAAATAGCTTGACTAATACAAAGACAAAAAAGCATGAAAATGGACAACACAATTCACACTTGCACCCTTAGGGTTACTCCACTTGTTGCCTTCAAAAATGGGCCATGTTGCATGTTGAGTGTCTTTGGCAAAACAAAAAAAAATCAAATGATCATAGTCCCTCGATGACGCTTTTGAAGTTGCCTAAACAAAAATGATCAAGTCCCTTAAAGAAAAATTGCCAAAGACACTTGGCACTATTGCATTCATGGTCTAAACGATGACTCGCGCCCGTTCCGTTAACATCCTAACACAAGATTGTCCACCAAATACAATGGTGGAACAATACTGTTAAAAGGGTTAAAACATAGGAAAGATCTTTGAGAAATTTAGGGTAGATAGCTCTTGGTTACTTGACCAAAATTGCAAAACAAATCCTTGCCATTTTTCAAAACACATTCCACAACACAACTTTCAAAAACAACTTTCAAAAACAACTTTCAAAAACATTGAAACATCTTTTCAAAAAGACAAACACCTTTGTAAAACATTCGAGTAAAGAATTGTTACAATGGTTTCCTAGACAAGGCATCTTTTTCAAAACATTTTCAAAACCACACACAAAGCACCATTTCAAACAATTGAAAAGCAAAGGCAAGTGATCTAAGCAAGTAACTAAGAGCCCATGGGTAACCATGGATAGAAAGGGTGCTAATACCTTCCCTTTCTATAATCTACTCCCCGAACCCAAGAAAACATCTCAAAGGTTTTTCCTGTGCTTTTTAACCTTTCCTTAGGATAAAATAAAAAGTCGGTGGCGACTCTTGCTAAACTGAAACATTTGCAAAAACAAACGCAAAACCCAAGTCAGTTCTCCCACCGTATCACAGTCCTCAAGAGTGTTGATAAAGAAAACGTTTTTTAAAGTTGTTTTTGAAATGTGTAAGTGTAAGAAGTTTGTTTTGAGCATAGCATCTAAGAACTATCTACTTGTACTAGAAAAGTTTATTCTTTTCCTCCTATACTTTAGACAGTGTTATCCTACTATTAGTGAGTAGGTAGCCCTATCGTGGGATGTATGAGGGACATTCGAAGGGACGTACAGTCATAAAGGCAACATGTAGAGACGCTTTAGCAATTTTGTTTAGGTACTAGATCATTTACCAAAAGGCAACTGTAGGGTCGTCGAGGGACTATGATCTTTTGATTTACGGGTCTTTGCTAAAGCGTCTCTGTTTCGAGGGACATGACTGTTTTTCCGAAGGCAACCAAAGTGGGATATCCTAGAGGTGTGCATGTGTAATTATGTTGTTTTCAATTATTTTAATCTTTTCATTAGGTTTGCTAGTGTTTGGTTTTATTCTTACCATACAATCTTATTAGGCATACATCTAACAGTTTAGTATTAGTGCAGGAAGTTAAAGTGCGGAAATAAAAACCTAGCTATTACATGGTTTCGGGGAGGGGGAATTTACATATCCAAAACTTCAGGGAAAGAAAATAAAGAAAGCAGTAAATCCCTAGTTAGTTATTTATTACATCCCATTAGCAGTTACAGTAATATGAAAAGTGTGAAAATAAATAAATGTGCGCAAATTGAGAAAAACGTCTAAAAATTCCTAGGGAAAGGAAAATCTTTTGTTTGTTTTTATTTATTTTAAGAAAATAAAGTCTAAGTCTATTTAATTTTAATTTTAAGAAAGATGTTACAGTAATTAGATTAATTAGTTAACAAAAATAATTTTAATTAAAAAACAAACTAGACCGGAATTTTTTGTGATTTTGTTTTAATGTTAATAAAAAAGGAGGCAAGAAATAAAAGAAATAAACAAAACCAAAATTAAGAAAATGAATAGAGGTCTTTCGATCCAGGGGAGGAACTGTCTTCTTCGATCCAGGGAAGGAACTGTCTCCTTTGATCCAGGGTAGAAGTTGTCTTCTTCGATCCAGGGAAGGAATTTGTCTTCTTCGATCCAGGGATTCCTTTCGATTTGGAGGAGGAAGTGATTTTCAACCTAGGCCTAGTGTCGAACCCAGGCTCTCCAAGCTTACACACGTATCCTTCACCACTGGGCCATCTGTTCAGTCATTAATACAAATAACAAGAAAACAATATATTTGAAACATCATAAAATACTGAGGTGTTAAAACCATGGCATTGGCTTGGACTGAAGGTGTTTGTACAGGGAGATACGACCAAAACATCACAAGATGCCATAACAATGGTGTTTCTTGATTCCTACCTTAAACCTGGCATGTGCTACATCAAAACAAATCTAACCAATAATATGAGTATGGATCTGTACATCGAATCCATTTAAATTGCATGAACTGAAAGATTAGAGCATGAGAATTTTACCCTACCGGAGCAACGAGATCTGCTGGTTTTAAGATGTTTTAAGCGTCAAGGAGGGCTGGTATGCACTCCTGGGATCCTCAAGATGATGATGGAACGCCTAGAATGGACTGAGTGTGGCTGGAATTAGCTGTTTAAATTTCACAACTTTGTTGGATTTTTGGCAATTTTCTATGGCTCTCTAGACAGTGTATATGCGTGTATGAGGCAGCATGTTCGTCCCTTTGCATCTGAGGTTGTTGGGTTTATATAGGCAAAGATTTAGGTCAATATTTGTGTATCAAATCTTTGTTCATCATGAGGGAGAGATTTGATTTGATTTTTGCATGATAACTTGCCATATTTGATCCAATCATGCGTTTCTGCCAGCTTGCTCTGAGTTGTTTTTGGCCTCCAACTTGATGGGAATCGAAAGCTTGGGATGCCTTTAATCTTTTAGGTGGCCATTCGGAGGGACTTTGGGGCTGGTCGAAGCTTCATTCCTCCTTCTCTGATTTCCCTCAATTTGGGCCAATCGAAATGTCAACTTATTGATATGCTTATAAAAAGACATCTTGTTCTGATATGCCAATCGAAGGACACTTTGTTGACATGCCTTCGATGTACACCTTATCTTTTCTCTTTGATTGTCTATCACTTGATACTCATGGCTCCTTCGATTGGAGACATCTATTTGCCTTAGCTGCTTGATTATGGAAAACTCAAATAGCTCAAATGAGAACTTCATTTTGGCCAGTCGAAGCCACCTTTGTCACTTCCTTCGAATGCCATTGCACAAGAGGCTTGGGCCTGGCAAAATGTAGGGCCAAGACTCATCATAAGACAAACTTTCTTTCAATAATTATGGGTCTCCTTCGAATGGACCACCTATATATCCTTCGAATGGACTTTTTGTGTGTCTTCCGGATAGTCCATATGCATGCCTTGTGCCTTCTTCGAATGGCCCACCAATGTCTGTCCTTCGACTGGACGTTTGGAATGCTCTTTAGAAGGGGTCATATTGTGTTCCATAGTGCATAAATTGTGTTGATGAGTCTTGGCCTTGTGCATTGAAGGCAAGTACAAAGGAAGTCTTTGCATTATACATTGAAGGAAAGTTAAAAGGAGCCTTTGACTTAGTGAATCCAAGGCAAGCATGAAGGGGCTTTTGGCCTAGTGAGTCGAAGGTTGCATGAAGAGGCATTTGGCCTAGTGATTCGAAGGTTTCATGATGAGGCCCTTGGCCTAGTGAATCGAAGGGAACTTGTAGAGGTCGTTGGCCTTGTGAAACATGGACCAAGGCTTGCTCGAAGGGGAACCAACGCGCAATCGAAGCTGATGGGCCAATTCTTGGTTGAAGGATTTTAGATGCCCAATCAAAGCTTGTGAGACAAACATAGCTCGAAGGGTTTTAAAAGCCCAGTTCAAACTCCTTGTCCAGATGCCAATCAAAGGATATTAATGACATGCCAGTCGAAGGATATCGTTCAGGTGCTAATTGAAGGACACTGTTGACATGCCAATCGAAAGACACTTCACCATCATTCAAAAATTTTCATTTTCCTTTGGCAAGTATTTGTAACTACCCATGTAAGGGAAAACCTTGGGAAACATGAGAGGGAAAATTTTGGGGTGCAACATATACGAAGCACCCAAATCTCATCCCTTATCAGGAGCATGTATTGAAACTAATTCCATACTTCGAGGAAATCACTTTTGAGCATATCCCACAAGAAGAGAATCAGTTGGAAGATGCATTAGCTACCATGTCATATATGTTCAAAATCAGATGAGACAACGAGGCTCCACTAATTACTATCGAGAGATTGGCTGAACCGGCACATTGCTACGAGGTTGATGATGACGGAGTAGAGGAAAAGCCTTAGTTTCATGAGGTAAAGAGATACCTCGATGCCCAAGAGTACCCCGAGGGTGAATCTATTAACGATAAGAAATTCCTACGGAGGTTCTCTGCTAAGTTCTTCCTGAGAAACAGAATTTTATACAAGCACAACCATGATTCGACTTTACTTCATTGTGTGGATAAGAAGGAAGGTGAGAAAATTATGGAAGATATGCACGAAGGAGCCTTTGGTACTCATTCCAGTGGACATACAATGGCTAAAAATATTCTGAGAGCAGGTTATTATTGGTCGACTATGGAAACTAATTTCTATCACCACTCCAGAACCTGTCACAAATGACATATCTATGCTGACAAAGTACATGTCCCACCGGTTCCTCTGAATGTCTTGACTTCTCCTTGGCCATTTGCAATGTGGGGTATTGATATGATTGGGGAGATCAAGCCAACCGCTTCTAATGGATACCGTTTCATCCTCGTTGCCATTAATTACTTCACGAATTGGGTTGAAGCAGCCTCATTTGCCTCTGTCACCAAGAATGTTGTCTTCCAGTTCATTAGCATAATCTTATATGTTTGTATGGCATCCTCGAAAGTATTATCATGGACAATGGTACTAATCTTAACAATACTATGATCACGGAACTCTGCATGCAATTCAAGATTAAGCATCATAATTCCTCTCTGTATCGACCGAAGATGAATGGTGTAGTGGAAGCCGCCAATAAGAGCATCAAGAAGATTATACAGAAAATGACAGTGAAGTATAAATATTGGCATGAGATGTTACCATTTTATCTTCATGATTATTGCACCTCAATACGTACATCAACTAGGGCAACCTCATTCTCTCTAGTCTATGGTACGGAAGTTGTCCTACCTGTCGAAGTCCAGGTTCCTTCTCTAAGGATTATGAAAGACGTAGATTTAGAAAGACGAATGGATTCAGACTAGGCTGGACAAGATAAGTTTGATCGACGAGAAAAGGCTTGCGGTTGTTTGTCATGGGCAAATGTATCAAAAGCGTATGATCAAAGATTTTAACAAGAAAGTCAAACATCGGGTATATCAGGCTGGTGTCTTGGTAATAAATCACATCATCCAACAACAGGGTGATCCCAGGGGAAAATGGACTCCCACTTATGAAGGGCCATTTCTAATCAAGAAGATATTTATTGGCGGTGTAATGATACTTACCACCATGGACGGTGAAGATTTTTCGTACCCTGTGAATTCAGACATAGTAAAAAAATACTACACATAAAAGAGATCCGCTAGGTTAACCGGCCTAGGAAAAAATAAGGGCATCTCGGCGAACCAAAAGGGTTCGGGAAAAATTATGGATATATATAAAGACTCTACACCTGACAAGTCAAAAACCTTAAACTGCGGCTTGGGTAAAAAAGGGTATCCCGGTGGACTGAAAACCCGAAAGGGAGATCCAGGAAAAAGTTAGGGATTAAAGCATACGACTATGTCCCATTAGATCACCCATCTACTTACAGACAGCTTTGTTACCAACGTCAAGCTCAAATGATACAGAACAATTCAGTCAACTTCTTCCAACAATAAAGGATGAGATGCTTGAAAACATATGGGCAATAGCAGAGTTGAAACTCGATAGGATCGTTTCCACATAGCTTGTCTTTCTCTGTTTTAATTTGTACTCCTTTCATTTTACGAAGATTTCCTCTTACTAGGATTTTGGTCTCTTTGTACAAAACGCCTATTTATAGGAAAACTTTCAATACGAAGTCAATTTCAAAATTCAAAATTGCTTTACTTTCTCTATTTTGTTTGCAAAAACGTCCAAGGACTAAATTGAATGAACATATGCATTTGAATATGATTAACGTTAACAAATATGTGTATAAAAATAGGAATAAGCATTTACTAAACACTCTAGGAGCTGGGATAATGTTCAAGTTATCCAGAAATCTCTACAGGAAAACCCCCGCAGAGTTGTCTTCACAAGCTCATCCCAGACAGAGATACATTCCCCAGCAAGTCGAATATGCCTTCAGACGGGAATTGGGGCATCTTCCAGCAGTTCACATAATCATCTCCCTTAGTAGGTCCCCTAGCGTACAAGGAAGTTTGACCATTTCCCCAACATATAGTGAAAACTTCCTCCGCACAGCCTATGAAATCAGAAATGATTCCCTTAGCACAGTTTACGGGAATCTAATTCTCCAGCAGAGTCTATTTCTCTAACACTATAAGATCCCCTGTAGAATTCTTTTCTCCATC
The DNA here is from genome assembly GCA_948472305.1 of Vicia faba. NCBI lineage: Eukaryota > Viridiplantae > Streptophyta > Magnoliopsida > Fabales > Fabaceae > Vicia > Vicia faba. Next base: position 117,587,805 of record OX451738.1, on the reverse strand, counting down.
AAGGCTTGTTTCTCTAGAAGGGTTTATTTCCCCAATAGGGATTATTTCCCCATCAGGGTTTATTTCTCCAACATGGTTTATTTACCCAACAAAGTTTATTTCTCCGATTACTGCGAATCCCAGGTAGAATTCTCTTCTCTAGCAAAGTATATTCAAGGTTGATATCCCCAGAGAGTTGCTACGGAATCTAAAACCAGGCCAGATATCATCTAATGTTATCCCCCCCAGAAGAGTTGGCATTCGTATCGAAAACTCGATCAGCCAACGCCTCAAAAGGTTATCCATCTCTTTTATCCCCATTCAGGGTATATAAGAACTAAATTCCATAGTAGAGCAATGAACGACCAATGTTCCTGAATACTTCTATCCCCAAGTAGAAATCAAACATTCCCAATGGAGTATCCTCAAAATAGAAGGCATGAATCCCCAGCAAATACATTCTAAACAAAATTCAAGATTCATATTCTCCATCCCCAGTAACACTCAGGGATTTATTTTCCCTAACCAAGATGTTATGAAGTTACCGATACGCTTAAAACGACATCTTACATCCATACATAATTTACAAATATCATAACATATGCATACAAAATGCATATGACACTCTCATTTTGAGAACGTCATTATGCAATGCATTACATACATCATGACGTAGCATAAAGACTAACTTTGTCTTTTCAGGTAAATTCTACAAACAGACGAATATCATCAGCAATTTTCAAACAGGTCCAAGATTAATTCCTGAAACAATACGGGGCAACTATTTATACGGCCGATAAAAAGCAGGTCCCAGATTAATTCCCAAAACAAGACGGGGCAATTATCTGTATGACCAAGCCCATATTAACTCCCGAAATAGGACGGGGAAACTATCATATAACCAGGCAAAGATTAACTCCCGAAACAGGATGGGTAAACTAACTATATAACCAGGAAAAGATTAACTCTTGTAAAAAGGCAGGGAAACTATCAACATGACCAGGTAGTATGGATTCCCGAAACAGGACGGGTTTACCAACAAAAACAGATTATTGATCAATTCCCAAAGCAGGACGACGCGACTATCTACATGACAAGAATTTACCTCAGAGACTGAACCTGACAAGTATTTCCCTCAGCGAATAAATCTGACAAGCAGCTACTTAAGCACTTTCCCCAAAGAGTCATCATGAAAAGCATTCTTCAGATGCAGTCAAGCGTGGACTCAATCTGATATTGTCACCAACAATTAATTTGGATGGAATCTATAAGCCCATCTCTGACGAAACTTTTTCATCTCTTCGAATGGTATATTTTAAGCCCATTCAAGCAATATTATCAACCAACAAGTTTACCTTCTGCACATGCGAGTGAAAATTTCTGGGCACTTAAGTGTTCAATCATCTTCTACTCTCAGAGCACGAATGGCGGACATGCCAATCTAACTCTTCAGGTTTAAGAAGATTGAACAAGGGCAGCTGTTGTACCCCAAAATTTTCCCTCCCATTTTCTTCAAAATATCTTCTCATGCTTCAAGGGTTTTCATTTGCTCAAGGTTGCTCAAGAATTGATCAGACAAATTCTCCTCCTAAGAAATTGACCTACAACTAGGGTTTCACTTTTCTCAAGGAAGATTGGGTTTATAAGGCCTCAAGTGGATTTCATGGTTCCTCACATGTCTCAAGGAATGCTCATACCAAGTTTCAAGTCTTGCATCACAAATTGCTCAGTCAATTGCTCATATGGCCGAAAATCAACTATATTTGGACAAAAAGTCAACTTGGTCAACATACAGTCAAACCTCAAGATTTTTGGTCAACATCGAGATTTTGAAGTCATATTCATCACTTGATAAAGGCTTTACCATGATTAATCAATAAAAAATCTCAATTCATCAAAAGTCAAAAGTTGTCAAATTAGGGTTTTCTTTAGGAGAAGTCAACTGGACTTTAACCAAGCACAACTTTCACATGCTTCATCATATTTTCCTCAACCAAAGCTCATTTTGAAGTAAATTCAATTATCTACAACTTTGTCTCTCTAAGCTCAAGTCCAAAAAATTCTCCATTTGAGAGATATGGGCCAATACATTATAGGTCATTTCAAAAGTCAACAAAAAGATACTTTTTGTCAAGGCAACTTACATCAAGATAAATCTTCAAATGAAAAAATGATAAAAATAGATATTGTAGAGGACATATTTAGCTTTCCAAAAAGTTAAAGATCACCTTCAAATGATGAAAATTGAAAGAGTTATGACTAGTGTAAGTTGCGAAATTTTGAGCTAATGCATGAAACCGAAAGTGATCAAACTTGAATTTTTGGGCTATTATTTCAAGGTCCATACGTGATATATACCCCATTGTGAATCTCAGTACTTACTCATACACCCCCATGGATTTTTATTCTATTTATTTTTATTTTTTATTAATTTAAAGTCAAAATTAAAAGGATAAACCAAGGCTTCTTACAAAGGTCCAAGCCCATTCTTTGGTTGACCTAATTTCCTCATTATATAATCTCATCAATTCAGACAAGTATGGACACGAAACCCTTTCAAGAAGAAACACTCCAAAATTTAAAAAATTTCAAACAATTAGGGAAAAGTAAGAATCCTAATTGTATCCACTCTCAAGGCAAACCAACCCTTCTATTCACTTCCAGGAACACTATAGCGTAAGGTTGGATCGTTTGCAACAATCAAAAGGGCATAAAAACTCATATACGTGCCTCACTGGTTTTGATATTGCATGAATTTCATACATTTGTTCTATTCTTACTTTTATGCATACTAACTTTACTAACGTTTTCATGAGGTATAATAATGCAGGAACAACCCATCGTGGGGGTCCCATGACGGCTGAATCATGAAATACCATGTTCTTTCCGTTCCATGATATTTTCTTTATACCTCACAAACCAGCGCAAATTAGCTAAAAGCAATGGTCCCATTAAACTCGCAGGGGTTGATTTAGGGGGGCAGGGTACCCTTGGATCACTAACTATACTTATTTTACAGGAACAAGAAAAAGAATCATCGAAGAAGACGATCGGAGCTAGGGCTCTGACACCTCTCTGGTTCATACAATAAGGTTTATAATATAATTATTTTGTTTCAATAATATAAACATATGTATAGCCACCCCAGTGATAGAAACGCGCGCGTTAAGGTCTTATTATGCCAGGGCACGTGTTCGATCCCTGCCTTTTGGCGTTTTGGATTTGTTTTTTTTCTTCATATTTTCATGTTTTGCAGACTAAATAGCATGCTGATTCCATCCCTTGACACAAGTGCGCGCTTGGCACAGTGGTGAATGTTCTGGGCAGAAGAGCTGAGGGCATGGTGTTGTACCCTAATTTTCCCCCCTAAGAATACTCTATCATCTCATATCTACTCAATTACAACAAGATCACACTAGGGTTTGGTTCTTCTCCCTATCTTTAAGTTTGCTCATGAGGAATCACCAAGCACCTTGACTTGTATACTGTGATCATATTTATTTTGTTTTTTATTAACTTTTAACTAATGAATACTATGAATGTTTGCTCTAGTTGATGATTCTATAGGTGGAAGCACAACACATTTCATCAAGTTGATATATAGGTTCATGAGTTTATTTCCATGCCTTCTTAAACAAAGCTTCATTGAGATTTAAGCTTCATCATTGAAGATGCTTTAAAGTAATATCATGACAAGGTCTAATTTGATTCATCATGCCTCAATTAGTCAAAGAAAGTCAAAGGATGCAAAATTTGATTGAAGAGTTTGACCTAATTGGACAAGTTCTTGATTTCTTGATCAGAAGTGCATAATTCCATCAATTATTAATATTTGGATGTGGTTACGGTTGTTATGGTTTCTTATTATCATCCTCAACAAATTCTATTTACAAGACAGAGGTATTTGTGTAAGAAAGTTTGTCAAATATGAAAAGGGTTTCTAACGCATTTTGTTGCTCTATGAGCAAGAGTTTTGAACTTCTAAGAACTATATCTTGTTCATCTTTTGGTTTTTTTGGGTGATTCCAAATATATGCTTCTCTTTAAAGGGTTATAAAAAAATCACTTCAAATGTTTCAAGAATATTTTATGTGTAAGATGCCTAATGTTGAAGAAAGATTACAAGTCCTCTAGATATGCCATCAAATTCCCTTATGTGACTTCAAAAGATCATAACTTTGTCAATTTTTATCTCCTTGAGTCCATTATTTTTCCACAATGATTTTAATGATGTGAACTTAAACTCTTCTTTTATGTTCAAAGCTTGAAAATGGATGGAAGATGCCATAAGGATGCAAAAGATTATAGGTCATCTCATGAATTTTCACCAACTTCACCAAGTCATAACTTTTTCAATTTTTGGAGATTTTAAATGGTTCAAGTCTCAAAATGTCATTCAGTAAATTTACTTCATTCCATCTTTTTTGGTCAAGAGAAAACTTTAAATGGAAGGCCATGTTTGGATGTAAGATATTATAGGTCATTTTTGAAGAAAAAACTTAGAGTTTTTCTAAGTACAAAAAGTCAGCATCTTTTTCTCAACTTTGACTCATCACTACTTTCAGCTCAAGCATCCATTTGATTCTATTCTTTGTGCATTCTAAAGTTTGTGATCTTATCTTTCCAATGCATCAAGAATCAAGTCATAAGGTTCCCTAAATTGTGCACGCCGTGATTTCAAAGTTGGTACCTTGGAACTAAAGTTTCTCAAACAGTTATAATGCAATTTCCATGATTTGATTTCTAATCACCAAATTAATGTGAGTTTTCTACTTACACATGATTAGCATAAGCGTTTGGATGAATTAGAGTGTCAAAACACATCATTTGGATGAGTTTTGATGCACATGTGATCACACTTATTTCATGAAAACAGGTGTGCACGATTTCCCTCCAAATTGCATCATTCACCCCTCCTTTTGATTCCATTCACTTCTCCTATAAATATAGGCTATTTCCCACTCATTTTGGCAAGCTTAGATAGCCAGAATCATTGTACCATACTTTCTCTTGAACCCACTTTTCTACAACTTTGAATTTGGTTTTATAGCCTTCCTCAATCCATTTTCTTTGTCAATTCTTCATCCTTGAACTTCACTGAAGCTAACAGAAGAAGAACTGAGCTCTAAGACTTCCTGAATCGTGCTATCCAAGTCAAGTTTCAGAGCTCTAAATTTGAATTTCAATAGGTAGATTCCTTTACCAATTCTCTCAAACTTTGGTACTGTAATGAAGCTCTCATCATTCTGATTCTAGTCGCAACATTTGTTTTCAACTGGAAGTGAATTTTGGCCATGAATTTTCAACTCCTTTTTCAAATATTTCCTTCCAAAACGACTGAGCTACACCTTACATAAATTTTTCGCGAGGGTACCATTGGAATCGTCTTGAAGAGACGAAGCGAATGGTACCGGTCTCGATCTCTAATTTTTCCATTTCATGAACCTGTAATTTTCTTGGACAGAGGTTGAAGATGACTTACGTGTCTGTCTTCAACCAATGACAAATTGCCACGCTTTTTTTTCAAATCCGTTTAATAATTGATCACGTGTGTTATTTCCTGAGGACCATGATATGCATAGCGCGTATGATTTATTAGATTAGCTTACTAACGCATTTTGACTCTCACCCAATGGTCTATATCTTTTTGGTTTTTATTTTATTTTCTGATTTTATATTTTATTTGTTTTAAACTTCAAAAATTCATAAAAAATTCATTTTAACTTCAAAAAATCTAAAAAAATTCTTAAAAATACTTTTGATTTTTCTATTTCTGATTATTAATTTTTCAAAATTTATTTTGTGTTTTTATATTTTTTTTATTTTTTCACTTTATTTGAGTTGTTTTAAATGATTAAAGATACTTTTCTTAATTTTTAAATTCTAAAAAAAAATATGGAAGGATCCAATGACTTCTTGACAAATATTGGTGACCTCATTTTATTTTTATTTCCGACTTTACTATTTTTTCACAATTTTTGGTTTATTTTGCCTATTTCTTTTAATTTTAAAAATAATTTGACTTTAAAAATGTACCAAAAATTTTATAAAAATATTTGAGTTCATTTCTAATTTTTCTATGGTCTCATTGAATTTTTCTATGGTCTCATTAACATCATTGGATCTTGGGAGTTGAGTTTAACTCCACCAAAATGGATGAATGATTTTAATGATAGCTTGATTAAATTTTTGGTTCAAATGTGGTTTAATTCTTAGCTCCTCCCTCTTCATCTTATCCCCTTCTTAATTGTACTACATGTTGTTGATGAATAATTTACATATCATTTCTCTAAACATATGGTACATAGATTGCTATTGATCGGTCTCAAAATAGGTGTGACTTCTATATAAGTCCACTTACAATTGCTTAACATAGCGCTAAAATTTGTCCTTATTCGAGAAATGACCATTCGTGGCCCAAACCTATGTTTGCAAGCCCAAGTATGTTAATTTGAAACCTTTGATCCAATAATCTTGTGATTCATTATTAGGAGGCTTTGGTCTTATTAATCCTCTAATGAATCTTCATAAGCTTTGATCAGAGTGAATCACTTAAACATCATTGATCATTTATTGTTGCCTTGATATTTTGAAATGAATGATATACTTGACAAAAAGCAAATGAAACTTGTTGTTGAGAGGCTTTGGTTTTATCAATCCTTTAATGAATATCAAATGCAAGTTTCGAGATGGTCATTCAACTAACCTCTAATTTCTAACAATTGACTTTATTTTATGTCTTTACTTTATGCTCTTTACTTTAAGAACATTTATTTTAGAATTTACATTCCATGTTATTTTCATCTTTTCTCATTTGAGCATTTACTTTTATATCATTTTTATTTTTCTCCCTTGAGCTTTTCATTTCTTTTTGAAGATACTTAATAATCAACTTGAACCATAAAAAACTTTAATGTTACTTGGACTATTTGGTCACTACCCATGGCATTATGGAGTGATGGACTTCTTGGACTTAGGATTAGAGATCTTGACCTACCTTGAGACCTTGTGACTTCAACTGTTATTTTGTCTGGAATTCTTGGGGTTTACCCCGAGACATTAGGTTATTTGTTTTCTTTGTGTGTAGGTTATTCTGATTATATGCTTTGTCAGTGATTGTGAACTCATCTGTATACAGCTGTTACTCTGCCCAATTTTTGTGAAGAATTAATGCAATTGAATCTTGGTTTTCTTAAGAGGTTTATTATCTTTACTTGTTAGTTTCAATCTAAAGGATGGGAATTCTACACTGACTCATTGTGTCAAGTGTTGGCTTCTTGTTGGTTAGATGGTTCTTTTCCCTAGATTTTACCTTTTCCTTTAGGATAGTCCCTTCATCTCCTCTCATCTTCTTTAATTTCAAAAATCTTCTCCCTCCTTTTAAAAACCCTTCTTGTTTTTAAACTTGAACCGTTTTCACAATAAACTTGGACTTGTGTCCATGCATTTTCAAATAATTTTATTAAACAAAAATTTAATCAACTTAATAATACTTTGACATTCTTTGTGAGAAGACTAAAAGTCAACCAACCTCATTCAAACCATTTTTCCACTTTGGCTTTTTACCTTAAAACTTTTCTCAAAAGATTAGACTCTTGTCAATCCTTGTAGTGATACGAGCTGCTATACTTCTATGATATGTAGTGAAGTGAGATATTTTCCACTTGGGTGTTGAGCGAGGCTTTGTTGATTTTAAAATAAATGTCATATCCTCCACTTTGAGATGATGCAAAATATCCTTTCTCATAATCGTGGGTAGTAAGTATGTTCTTCCACTCAGATAAGACGGTGGTGTCTCATCTCTTAAAATTAACCAACACGCCTGTGTTTTAAAATTCTTAAAGATGAACTACGAGTACCCTGATCCCCTATTGTACGGTAGGTGGTAGGTAGGCACTAAAGATTTGCAACCGCGGCGGGTGCAAAAATCATTAAAAAAATACATTTTTTTCCTCCTGGCAATCTATTTCTGTATACAACATTTATAGCCAAAATACACAAATTTTCAAAGAGGTTCCTGTGGAGTACCGTAGATATTTAGGGTTCTAATATCTTCCCTTTGCATAACCAACCCCTGAACTTAGATTCTCTCCCCCTCTTTTTGAGTTATTCGCTCTTTTCTCATTCCTTTGGAAACAATAAAGCACAGTGGCGATTTTTATTTTGATCTGTGCGAGTCAAGTCAATCCAATGGCTTAGTCTCAATATTTCTACTGCTACACGTGGGTTCAACACCCACCCCTGATAATTGTATTGTTTTTTTCATTTTCTAACCATTTTTCTTTGTTTTCTCCCTCAATTTTTCCCTTAAAACCCTAAATTCATAAAACCATAAACCTATTTTAACAAACCTAATTTTTTCAAAAAAAAAAATTTATAAACCCTAATCAAATTATATTTTAGGTTTTAATTAATTTAATTAATCAACTTTTTTTAATTAAAATTAATTAGAATTTTTAGGTTTATTTAATTAATCGTCAAAAAACCTTTTTCATCAAAAATCACCAAAAACATTTTTGTTTTCCTTTTTCTTATTCTTACATTCTTTTTGTGTAGCTTATTCTTCTCGCATTTTTCTGGATTATGGAATTGTTTACGGGATGTAATAACTTAGGGTTTTTACTTCTCGCTTTTGTATTTTGTAATTTCTCGGAAGTGATGTAATAGTTTAGGGTTTAATTTCCGCCTTTACTTTTCGCAGTTTACATTTTTGTATTCTATATTTTCTACTACTGCTTAGTAATTAGGGTTTGCATGGAAAGACTAACAGTTGAATGATAGAAAACCCTAATTGTAAAGATAAACTAACTGAATACAAATCACTTGCACACCTATATCTTTAGGATAACGTCCCTTGTTGCCTTCGGAAAATGGTCAAGTCCCTCGAAAATAGGGATACTTTAGCAAAGTCCCTTCGTATAAAGATCATAGTCCCTCGATGACCCTTCGATGTTGCCTATAAAAAATGATCTAGTCCCTCCGATAAATTGCTAAAGTATCCTTATCAGTTTCCTCTGATGACCATACGGTGACCCTCGCATGTTCCTTCACATCCAACGATAAGGCTTCCTACTAACTAATGGTACGGATATCACTATCTAAAGGAGGAGGAAAATACAAGAACGGCCTTGAGTAGGGTAAAACTCCTAATCGCATTCTCACAAAGCTCTTCAAAACAAAAACATTTTTCACAATCACACTTTTCAATAAATATTTTCAAACAAACACGTTGTACGCATTCTCGAGGACCGATACGAGAATCATTACAAGTTTCTCCTTACATTGGAAACTTTTCAAAAATCTTTTCAAATCACACACACAAAGCAAGTTTTTTAAAAGTGAGCTAAGCAATTAAGAGCTTTTAGATAACTACGGATGAAAAGGGTGCTAATACATTCCCTTTTCATAACCTACCTCCCAAACTCATAAATCTCAAGGTTTTTCCTGTTCTTTTCACTCTTTCCTTATTGGATAAAAGAAAAGTCAGTGACGACTCTTGCTATCCGCAACATTATAAAATGCAAAACAAATCAATTCTCCCACCGTATTACACTTATCAAGAAAATTTTAAAAATTTCAAAAATTGAGATCTTTGTATGACAAAACAACTTCACAAACTTCTGACTGTGAGTAGACAAAAAATATTTTTCATGATATTTTAGACGATGCGACAATTAATGTCATTAAAAGCATAATCTCTTGGATTTTTAATTTTTGTAAAAACACACAAAATTTATTGGATTCAAGAATCTTCTGGATCTTCATCACGAGTTTTCACACCATGATATAAATTTCTGATCTTTTAGTTGAGAAAATAATTTCAAAAACTTCTGGTTGTAAGTAGAAAAGAAACATATGTATTATCTTTTAGTCGATACAGTAGTTAATATCATAAAATGTTTAAATCGTCTACTTGATTGGTGTATTGATTCACAAAAATCACCTTACATATGTTATATAAAAACTCAACTTATAAAATTTTAATTTCCTTTAGGAACATACAAAACTTATTATATTAAAGAACTTCGGGTTCTTCAATATTAATTTCCACATGATAATACATTCGAGATGATCCAACCGATTTTTCCAACAACATACTTAATGTGATTTGTAAAGTTTCGGTTTACAATAATACATATATGTATTTTAATTATTCTAAATTGTTTGAATCAACCATATTATTCTCTAATAAATAAATCTTCATAAACCATACATACATTTTTTATATGATTTAATTAAATCTAAATTTATTTCATAATAATATTATTCAGGTCACACACATTTATCTAAAAGAATTTTATGTAATTCAATTTTATTTAATCATAAAAACAAAATATTAATTAAGAAATATAAAAACTATCTTAAAATATCAAAAACACCTTAATATTTAAAAAAAAAATCTTAATTTAGAAATTTAATAGCAGCAATAAAATACATAACATTGGTTAATTCATACATAAATATATTAAGTGATATATTATATATAACGAGATTTCTTCTAGTAAAATATTTTAAAATCAAACACATAGACAATGGCTAAATCATCAAAGACAATAAAAAATATATTAAATAGAAAATCTTTTAGTGAAATATATAGCTCTTAGTGAACAATATAACAAATTATAGAAAGAAAAAAAAATACGTTCTTTGAACAATTCTTCAGGGATGTTGTGATCTTTTTTCTTTTTTTCTCAGGAAATATATAGATTTATAATCTCAAATATGTAACAAATTATATTCTAACAATTTAAAGAAGTTTCTAGCACAGTCAAATATTATAGAAAATTTTTAGAATAATATAAATATTTATAAGCAATAATCTAAAATAAATCTATACATCTTTCTCGGATGCGTTAAAATTATTAGTTTGTAAATGATGATCTAAAAAAAATATAATCATCCTTATGGGATGCGTTAAAATTATTTTTTATAAACAATTATCTAAAAAAATATAACCATCCTTTTGGGTGCGTTAAAATTATTTGTGTCTTTCTTCTGGAATGACAATCATTTTATGAGCATATTACAAATTTTTAGATCGATATAACAAATTTTTAGATTCAATATTATTCTTTCAATCTTTCTCGAATTACATAATATTATTGATGCAATCATTTTGTTAATTTTTAACCTAATTGATGCAATTATTTTGGGATTGCTAATATTATCCTTCAAGATGCTTTATAAGTTTTTCAAGATTTATATACTGTTATTTTTCTATTCTTCATGGATGCTTGATATGTTTTTCAAGAATTTATATAAATATTCTTTTGATATCCTTCAGGAATGCTTGATAATCATCATTAATTTTCTTTTCTTTTTCTAATCAATATATTATAAATAATAGGTAGAAATTATATATTATAAAAAGAAGAAGAAATAATGTTATCTTACAACACCATAAGATCCTTTCAAGTCTTAGAGCTTCGTACTTATAACGTGTTATGAAATTGAATAAAACAATAGAAGAGAGAAAGAGAAGAAGCGAGTATATTCTATTATTCATATTCCGAGTCAATGTTTCAAGTACAATATGAGTCTTATTTATAAGACATATGTAATAAATGAAAAACCAATTTAAAATCTCTCAATTATGGACATTGATAATCATGTCATTTATAACAAATACTCTTTATTTTTTATTTAATTTCTTTACAATTATCTTAAATTAGAAAGTCATATATACAAGATTTTTTTTAAATTTAGGAAAGTAAAAACAATCCATATCAATAGCTAAATAACTACTAATATAACAACATAAGAGTTTCATGGTCCTAAATCATAATTTTTAAAATGGGAAGACTAAAATTTTAAAAAAAATATAGATAAATTAAAGTTGTAATCAAATCAACTAATTAAAGACCAAGGGCATACCTCAACAATTAAAAGAGGAGATAATATAAACTAGAATGAAATTCGTGCGATGAGCGGAGTATCCATTACAAAACCTATAAATAAACCAATTAAAAAGATTTTAACTAAACTTGTAAGAATTCGGAAATAAAAGTAAGTGAATGATATATGTTCAAATTCTTAAAGAAAAAATGCATGCATATGCAAAATGAAGTGGTTTACTATCAAGATAAAGACAAATAACATTCATATAGGAAAATTCACAATATTAATATTCACAAATGAAATCATTTGAAATGCATTACCATTTCGATTTATTCGTATGCGTTATGATATAGTTGGAAACTTGTATATTTTAAATTTAAAAAACTCAATTGAAAGTGATTTAATTTAAAAATATATATTTTGTAAAAAAACAAATTTGAATCTCAACATACATTTTATAACGTTGGATTTCTTGAATTTGTTATGAGAGAAAAATGGTGTTCCTGTTAGAATTAATTTAGATTTTATAATTAAAGATTAATTTATATTTAGGAATATCATTTAGATTGTTTATATCTTCGTTAAAAGATATATATCTTACATCTTCTTATATCTTTGTAGAAGATATATTTTAGATTTAATTTGTGTGTATAAATAGTCTAGTGGAGTAGGTTATTGTAATTCATTGTAAATCCTTATTTTTGAAGCTATCAGTAAATATTCTTTTTGGCTTTTATCTTCCTTGTGCTCCAACAATTGATATCTAGAGCTCCTGGTTAGAAACTCTGGAATTTGGGAAACATTGATTTTTCATTGAGTTTCTACGTAAATTGCACAAGGTAGAAGATGAACGGAAACAACGATATTCATTCCAAGCTTCGAGTATTTGATGGCAAAAACTGGAATCGTTGGAAGATCCAGATGCGCGTGTTTATTCGCGTCTCAAGATGTGTTAGAACTTGTTACTGATGGCTATAATCTGTTAGAGGCGGATGCAACAGAGGACCGGAAGATAGCACAGAAGGTGTTGAGGAAGAAAGATCAGAAAGCGTTGTTCTACATCCATCAATGTGTGGATGTGAATGTGTTTGAGAAGATTGATGATTCTGAAACAGCAAAGGTTGCGTGGGAAACACTGGTCAGATGTTACAGTGGTAACGGATCAATGAAGAAGGTGAAGCTTCAGTCTCTTAGAAAGCAATATGAGAATCTCAACATGAAGGACAACGAGAAGGTTTCTGAATATATATCTAGAGTGATTCTGATCACTAATGAGATGAAAGCTTGTGGAGAAACTCTGTCTGAATAAGTAATTATTGAGAAGATCTTAAGATCTTTAACTTCTCAGTTTGATTACATTGTTGTAGCAATTGAACATTTCAAATATCTGAGCACCATGAGAGTTGAAGAGCTGCAAAGTAGTCTAGAGGCGCATGAGTTGCGTATGACTGCAACATCTTCTGAGAAGGAAGTAGAGCAGCAGGCTCTAAAAGTAACTTCTGGTAAGAAGCATCAGAAGCAGACTTGGTAAGAAGCCAGGAAAAGAACTAATGGTGGTCAAAAGTCAGAATCTTCAAACTCTAATAGGAAGAAGAAGGTCCAGAAGGGAAAGGAGAAGTCCGACAAGAAGAATGTTCAGTGTTACTGTTGTAAGAACTTTGGTCACTATGCTAGAGATTGCTGGTCCAATAAAGAAAGGAAGTCAGAAGAAGCAAATATAGAAAGAGAAGACTCTGATGATGAACCTGTGCTATTGTTGGCTTCTGAACCTGATGATCTGAATTCATCAGAATAGTGGTATATGGACACAGGGTGTTCAAACCATCTTACTGGAAACAAGAAGTGGTTGGTTGACTTTGACTCTGGGAAGAGTACAAAGATCAGATGTGCTGATGATAAATACCTTAATGCAAAAGGTATGAGAAATGTCAGAATCATTCTAAACAATGGGAAAGCAACAGTGATCCAGAATGTTTGGTATGTACCTGGCATGAAAAGCAATCTGATGAGTGTGGGACAACTGGTTGAGAAAGGTTTTTCAGTTACCATGAAGGACAATCTTCTGAAGCTGTATGACTGTAATCAGAAGTTAATTATGGAGTCAGAACAAGGAAGGAACAAAACATTCAAGGCGAATGTTAGAACTGCAGACTCTGAATGTCTTAGTGCAACAAGTGTTGTCAAGGAGAGTGAGTTGTGGCACAGAAGATTTGGTCATCTGAATTTCAGAAGTTTAGGGCATTTGAAATCAAAGAATCTGGTACATGGAATTCCTACAATCAAGAATCCTGAAAAGTCATGCAAGGTTTGCATGGAAGGGAAGCAACCAAGATTACCCTTTGCATCAGAAGTAGCTCCAAGAGAAAAACATGCCTTGGGAGTAGTACATTCTGATGTGTGCGGTCCGTTTCCAGTAGCATCGACTGGAGGTAATAAATATTTTGTGTCATTTGTTGATGAGGTCACCAGAATGACATGGGTATATCTCATAAAGTTAAAACACGAGGTGTTTGCTGAATTCAAAAAGTTCAGACTGAAGGCTGAGAATTAGAGTGTCCAGACTCTGAAAATTCTTAGAACTGATGGTGGTGGTGAGTATAACTCCACATAATTCAGAAGTTTCTGTGAGGAGAATGGAATTGAGCATGAGGTTACTGCTCCATATACTCCTCAACATAATGGTCTTGCTGAAAGAAGAAACCGTATTTTGCTAGATATGGTGAGAAGCATGTTGAAACAGAAGAAGCTTCCTCATACTCTGTGGGGAGAAGTTGTTGCAACTGCATGTTATGCGCTCAATAAATGTCCAACAAAGAATTAAAGGAAATAGTTCCTATTCAGAAGTGGACTGGAGATAAGCAAAGTGTTAGTCATCTGAAGGTATTTGGTTCTGTATGTTACAAACATGTCCCAGAAGCCATAAGACAGAAGCTTGATGATAGAGGTAAAGTGATGTTGCTGGTGGGGTATCACAGTACAGGTTCATACAAACTTTATTGTCCAGAAACTAACAAAGTTGAGTTCAGCAGAGACGTCATTATAGAGAAATCAGAAGCTTGGAATTGGGAAAAGTCTCGTCCTGACTCTGATGACAGAACTTTTGAAGAAAGGTCAGAAATACATGTTTCTGAAGCTAGTAAAAACTCTGACTCTGAAGAAGATACAGAAGGAGAAGATGATTCTGACTCTTGACTCTGATGGTGATCCAGACTCTGAAGACAGTCAAGGTTCTGGAGAAAGTCCAATTTCTGAAGCAAGTGCTTTTGAAGGGGAATGTTCTGGAGAAAGTTCAATTGCTGAAGCAAGTGCTTATGAAGGGGAAAGTTCTGGTGTCCAAAGTTCTGAAGATCCAGTTCAGAGGCAACAAAGAGTCAGAAGCATCCCTAGAAGATTTGCAGAGTTTGACATGTTGCAAGACACTGAAGTAGACTCTGAAGGAGAATTTATTCAGTGTGCAATGTTAGTAGACTCTGAACCCGTGAGTACGGAAGAGGTTGTTAAGCAGCAAGTTTGGTTACAGACCATGAAAGAAGAACTTGATGCTATAGAGAGAAATAAGACTTGGAAGCTGACAGAACTTCCAAAAGGCAAGTAAGACATCAGTGTCAGATGGGTTTTCAAGCATAAGCTAAAGCCATATGGATCAATTGTCAAACACAAAAGCAAGATTAGTAGCAAGAGGCTTTCTACAGAAGCCTGGGCTGGATTACTTTAAAGTGTTTGCACCTGTGGTGAGACATGAAACAATCAGACTAGGAATTGCAATAGCTGCTAACAAGAATTGGCCTCTGATACATTTAGATGTAAAATCTGTATTTCTGAATGGTCCATTACAAGAAGAGGTGTACGTTTCACAACCTTCTGGATTTGAGAAAATGAATGAGGAAGGGATGGTGTTCAAATTACACAAAGCATTGTATGGATTGAAGCAAGCGCCCAGAGCTTGGAACTTGAAGATTGATTCGTTTTTCAATGAACAAGAGTTTCAGAAGTGTGAGATGGAGTATGGTGTTTATGTTCAGCATACTTCAGAAGGTAATATGATTATGGTATGTTTGTATGTTGATGACATATTACTCACAGGAAGTTCTGAACAAGAGATAACTGAGTTCAACAAAGTTCTGATGAATGCGTTTGAGATGACAGATCTTGGAAAAATGAGTTTCTTTCTAGGGATGGAATTTATATACTCTGAGAAAGGAATCATTTTACATCAGATGAAGTATGAACTAAAGCTTCTGAAGAGATTTGAGCTAGAAAATTGAAAGGTTGCTATCACACCTACTGATACGAATCAGAAGTTGGATTCTAATTCTGATGGAGAGGATGTGGATGCTACAACCTTCAAACAAATGGTTGGTTCTCTAAAGTATTTGTGTAATATCAAACCTGATATTTGCTATGCAGTTGGAATGGTTAGCAGATTTATGAGCAAACTAAAGTGGTCCCATTACCAAGCTGCAGTCAGGATTCTGAGGTATGTGAAGGGAACTCTGAAATATTGAGTGTTATTTCCGTCTGAAAGAAAGATTGAATCAGAACTTGAGTTATTCTGATTCTGATTGGTGCAGAGATAGAGTTGACAGAAGAAGTCCTTTTGGGTATTTATTCAAATTTCTGGGAGGTCTTATTTCTTGGTGTTCCAAGAAGCAGCCTGTTGTTTCTCTGTCAACTTGTGAAGCTGAATATATTACAGGTGCTTTGACTGCATGTCAAACTGTGTGGATTCTGAACTTGCTGAAAGATCTGAAGATTGAGATAAATAAACCTCTGAAGCTGATGATTGATAACAAGTCTGCAATCAATCTTGCCAAGAATCCAGTGTTGCATGGGAGAAGCAAGCATATTGAGACCAAGTATCATTTTCTGAAGAATCAAGTTCAGAATAGAATAATAGAGGTTGTGCACTGTAGCACTCAGAAGCAGCTGCCAGATGTTCTGACAAAGACTATAAAAAATGATCAATTTGTTGGTTTAAGGGATGAAATTGGTATTGTCAGTTTTGGATAAATATAAATTAAGGGATAGTGTTAGAATTAATTTAGATTTTATAATTAGATATTAATTTATATTTAAGAATATCTTTTAGATTGTTTATATCTTTGTTAGAAGATATATATATATATATATATATATATATATATATATATATATATATATATATATATATATATATATATATATATATATATATATATATATATATATATATATATCTTAGATTTTCTTATATCTTTGTAGAAGATATATTGTAGATTTAATTCGTGTGTATAAATAGCCTAGTGGAGTAGATTATTGTAATGCATTGTAAATTCTTATTTTTGAAGCTATCAATAAATATTCTTTTTACCTTTTATCTTTCTTGTGCTCCCTCCAACTTTTAAAAGTTCCACAATACTAATACATGTTAAATAATATGGATTTTATATATAGAAGAATTTTAATAAAAAAGTTATAAAAATTGAAAGGATCAAACATATAGATAAAATAAAAAAGTGAGTTAATAAGAAATCATCATAAAATAAATTAATTAAAATTATAAAAGATTTTAAAAAGATGATATTGCACACACAATAAAAATATATTGAATTTCAGTATTTATAAACTTGCTAGGTTGGAAGAAGTTAGACATACTTATTATAAATTTAAATTGGTTGCTGAAATTATTATAAGTGCCCATTATATATCCTTGGATGCTAGTCAAATAGACGAAAGATGGAGAAGTCAATAGAAGAAAAAATGAAACATGAATAAACGAAAAGAAAAAAAAATAAAGCTGTTTTTTTAGAGTGGTTAGCACTCTCAAGTTCAGGCATGAGTAGTGAAGCTAAAAACAGAAAATGAAAAAGTTAGAAATTAGATAACTACTGGAAAAAAAATATTTTATTTATTTTTCTTTTAGGAACTCATAAGCTATTACTAATGAAATAAACATAATAAATTGTCATTTTGCTATTAAATAAATTTGAAATTGAGTAACCGATAAATAAATACTCAATACAAATTAGTTAGTGGAATAATAAAAATATAACCGCAGTTAATGAGATTGATTGTGTATTATACTGTAAGTGATATTTGAAACGCAGGAAAAAAAGAAGAATAACCCTCATATCGATAAATTTTAAATTTTTGTAAAAGAAAATAATTCAATTTATTTTGAATTGTAAAAGTTGATATATATATATATATATATATATATATATATATATATATATATATATATATATATATATATATATATATATATATATATATATATATATATATATATATATATATATATATATATATATATATATATATATATATATATATATATATATATATATATATATATATATATATATATATATATATATATATATATATATATATATATATATGGTTAGTGATAATTCTATTAAATAGGAATATTAAAATATTATTTTGATTAAAATTTATAAGATTTATATAAAATTTAGTTATTTTTAAATTAATTATAAAAGTGATTGATAGTGGAGAGTTTAAAGTATTTAAAGTTATTATTTAAATTTATCATAGTTTTAATTTCTTTTTATTGTAATTTTTTGTAATATCTTGCAAATTTTGAAATAGAAAAAATGTAATTTATTTAGAGTAGTAATATATTATAACAGTTGTATATATAAGTTAATAAAAAAATTTAATTATTTTTAAATTAATTACAAATATTTGAGATTTTAAAAATTTTAAAGTTATTATTAAAATTTATTTTAGTTTAAAAGTTGTTATGGTAATTTTTTTGCAATATCCTACAATTTTTGAAGAATTTTTTTTTTTAGTTTATTTAGAGTAGTAATATAATATAACAGTTATATATATAATTTAATATAAATTTTCATTATTTTTTTAAATTAATTAAAAAGTTAATTGATAGTGGAGAGTTTAAAATATTTTAATTTATTATTAAGATTTATTATAATTTTATGTAGTAAAAATGGTTGGAGTCCGTTTTAATATTTAATATATAATATATATTTTATTATAATCTTTCTGTAATATCTTTCAATTTTTGAAAAAGAAAAAATTTAATTTATTTAGAGTAGTAGTAAAGAAAATGTTCTGGACTGGCCCAACTGTTAGATGGATCCAGTTTATGCTCCACCTTCAGCACAGTTCGTACAGTCATGGTCTGAAGTTCTCCGTCTTCTGTCGAGCTTCATCGATCAATCGCCTTCCTAGACCAGCGAGACCGATAGTGTCCGACGGATACTTCTTCGTCTTCCTGACATCAGGTCGGCCAGACAACCAGAAACCGACTAGATCATTGATTGTAACCTACCTCCTCCTCGGGGTCAACGACTAGTTGCAGGCACTCTTCCCGGTTTAATCGAGTCCTGAAAGTTTCTATTTTCACGGACCCAGATATCTTGGCCCAAAAATAGGAAGCAATGGTTATGTGTCAGGGGTATTATATAAACCCTCACACTTGTGAGGGCCAGATATCCAATATTCATCTCTGAAATTCTAATACTTTGTTTGTATCTCTTTGCTTCCACACTTACTTGATCGTTGGAGTACCTTGCAGGTACAACCCCCATTTTTCCTCCTTAACATTTCAGTCCGTCGAAGATCATCCTCCGGCCAGTTTACAGGTTCTGATCAACCGGTAAGATCAGTGGCGCCGTCTGTGGGAAACTATCTTCCCCGTTTTCTGTTCCCCCGAATCTGAAGACCATAGATCCTCCTCATTCATCAATCATGGATGACCATGATGATCACCAACTATCTGAAAAGACGATGCTCTCCCCGACATGTAAGAATGACGAAAGCCAAGAACATCCTCACCTCGAGGATAACTTCGACGCCCGTGACAGACATATTGTGTTCCCGGATTCCATCGACGTTGATCGTGACAACAATCTATTCTTGGACGAACATTTTTCCAAGAACCCTGTCGAAGACCAGCATGAGATTCTAAAACTGGTCCTGTTCTACAGAACACCAACTCAGCCATAGCAGCATTGATCGCTTCCCTTAACCAAACCAACTCCCTCATCCTCTAGTAGAGCAAAAGGATGGGGGCTCTGGAGCAGAAATAGTCAAGGTCTCCCCCTCAGAGACACCGACGACATAACTCCTCAAGCATATCGCCTCCCCAAGGTGGGCTTCTTCTAAGAAAGTAAAGGCTCGACATTTCTTTCTGCAAGAAACGTGATCGAGCATCTCTCAATAACGATAGAGACTCTCCGCTTTCCAAGAAAATAAAGAGCACCTGCAAAGACGACCGCAACATGTCACTATCACCCAAACCGAGGCGACGAGGGCTAAGCCCCTACCCTTGATGAGATGATGACGCCCGGCGAGGAAGAAACCATCACTCCCTGTCATCATCGCCTGAAGAGACCGATGACGGCGAGCCCCACGCTCTGTTATCGAAAGAAATTATAGAGGCACGACTCCCGATCAGGCTCGAGTAGCCGCCCCCATTGGGATCCTACGATAGTACGGTCGACCTAGATGGCCATATAGAAGACATCCACGCCCAAATCGATTATCGAGGCGTGAAGGGCGCAATCAAATGCAGGTTATTCCCGACCACTCTAAAAAAATGAGCAATGTCTTGGTAAAAAAACCTTCCCAACGAATCCATCACCTCATAGAAGCAGTTGGGAAAGATGTTCTCAAGGAGCTTCATTGCTTCTCGCTGTCATTCAAAGACAGAGGCCTCTCTAGAAGCGATCATACAAGAAAAAGAAGAATCTATCCGAGCATACATCTTGAGGTTTAATAAAGAAGTCGTGTAGGTCTCAACGACCCATGCCATGAAGAAGTACCTTCTTGAACGAGGGCTCCGTCCCCACAGCGACTTCACAAAGGCTACAGGCATCGAAACTCCAACAACACTATACGCCCTCCTCCTAAAATCCCAGGCGTACATTGATGTGGTTTATTCGCAAGTGTATGAAACGCGTCAGAATAATACAAAAGATTATTGATCCATAGAGACTAATCGTCAATCTATCGTTTCCTATTATTACGGTGTTTAGCTAAGTCAATATTAAACATGGAATTGAGCATGCAAGAAAGTAAAGTGGGGCGAAATAAACTTCAGATATAAAAGCAGGGTCGAATGTAATTCACATATCCCTACTATCCAGGATTTCATTTCAAAGTAACCCTACGACCCAGGTTCCTTCTTATAAGTCCTACTATCTATGCTTTCATTTTGAAGTAACCCTACGACCCAGGTTCCTTCTCTCTTATCTCCAGACAATAGTTTACAACACTGTAAGACCTGGACCCGACCAGACACGAACGATTTCATATTTCCCCAGTAGAGTAATGGACAACCGAAGCTCCTATACTCTATCTTCCAAGACACAAATCAACTTTCCTCGGTGAAGTCCTCCTCATTGACATGTACAGGAATTCTCGCAAAGGAATCTTTTATGCAACCAATATCTTTTGTAGATGGCATCTTTAATCCCATCTCCGATGATTATTCGTCGACTTCTAAATGACATCTGTAAGTCCATTCCTGATATCACCAATCAGTATTACTTCATGCGAGTTCAAATTTCTGGGCACTTTAGTGTTCAATCATCTTCCACCTTCAGATCACGAAAGGAAGACCGGCCAATCTACATCCTCAGGTTTAAGAAGATTGAACAGGGGCAGTTGTTGTACCCCAAAATGTTCCCTCCCATTTTACTCAACATATGTTTATTGAGACCCTCAACTTGCTCAAGGATACCCAAGAGTTGACCAGACAAACTCTCTCATAAAGCAATGAACCTCCAACTAGGGTTTCCATTTTCATCAAGATGGGTGAGCTCCAAAGGCCTCATATTCTCTCTATAGTCCTAATATGTCCTCAAGATCATCCATGCCATGTTTCATGCCTTGCACAAGAAGTTTGCTCAGTCAATTGCTCAGATGCTTGAAAATCAACTGTATTAGGTCAAAAGTCAACTGTGGCCCACATATAGTCAGACTTCAAGATTTTTGGTCAACATCAATACTTTGAAGTGATATCCATCATTTGATCAAGGGTTGACCATGATTTCCCAAGGAAATGCTCCTAATTCATCAAAACTCAAAAGTTGCTAAATTAGGGTTTCTTAGGAAAAGTCAACCAAACTTTGACCAAGCATAACTTTCTCATACTTTATCAGAAATTTCTCATCCAAGGCTCATTTTGAATAGAATCCAATTCCATACAACTCATGTTCATCCCTCAAGTTCAAGAAATGCACTCATCAAAAGATATGGATTCAGACATTATAGGTCATTCCAAAAAGTCAACAAAAACACCTTTTAGGTCAAATCTCCTTACATTAACATGGAAGATCCAATTGAGATGAAACCAAAAATTTTGCTTAGGGGACATCCTAAGCTTTCTAAAAAGTCCAAGAACACCCTCTTAGGGTCAAAATTGAAGGAGATATGCATTGTCAAAGTTGGCCATTTTTGGAAATTTGCCCAAAGTCAACAATGCCCAAAATTGCATTTTTTCTCAAATGGGCCTAACTTTTTATGCTTGCATATTATTCCTAGCCTGGTCCACGACCCATGAACCATCCCATGTCTTATTTACTTAATTTATTTTGATTTTATTTATTTAAAATTCAAATTAAATCAAATTAAATAAAAAATAAATCAAATAAATGGGATAAGATTTGTTTTGGCATTAATTGAATATCTTATGCACTGTCCAATGAAGCAAATCACATCAAGCCATAGAAGGGAGGAAATCTCCAAATTTGGAAAGATTTGAAGAGATTTGAAATGCATTCATATCTTTGGGTTCTTGCCAAAACTATTAACCTAATTGATTCACATACATATAGAAAATAATTCTAACCTTAAAGGAGGAGAATCAGTGTGCGCAGCCTGCCTCAAAATCCAGAAACAAAGTTCAAATTTTGGTTCAAAAGTGTGAGACATATCTTCTTCCACAGGTCAGTTCAAGGCGTGCTGAAGGTCAAATCATGTTCCTGGGCGATCATTGAAGCAATACCAAGCATCATCAAGGCCTGAAACATCAAGAAACGAGCGCTAGCTATAACACGGTTCGTTCATATTTTTGAATTTGGTTTTCACAATTCATGCATGATCATTGAGTTATAAGTATATGTTCGTGTTTATATCGTCCTTTAGGATGTTTTTACATACTTAATTGCATGTTTTGGTGCCTATTGAATGGGGCACCATTGCTAGGATTTACAAGGCTGTTTTAGGGCTTTCAAATGCAGGAAAAATTGGATCTCAAGATGGATACCATCATGATCAGAGGATCAAATCCAATCGATCTATGATCTTGAATCTAATTTATGTTTCCTAGACGGGATATTTGAGGATTGCAGGTTTGTAGCTATGGTCGTTGTCCGTGGGTAAAAGCTCTGGACCTAAGACGACAGTCCCCTGGAGGAGACGAGTGTGTGTCACAACTTGAGTGGGTGGTTTAAACTCTGCGCGTGTTTTTATTAGCACTGACCATTCTTTCAATATAATATATTTTGTCCATTTATATAAACAAAAGACAACATGGACAGGTGATAAAGAGAAGAGTTTGCAAAGGGGAAGACCTGGGTTCGATACCCAAGTCTGGAGTTTTTTCATTTTCTCGTTTGTTCATTACAGATCCAGCGTACCTCCTTGCCTAGTGTCCATCATGCACTCCCATCAATAGTCCGTCAGATCTCCTCAAGCCTGGATCAAACGCCCCAGATTTGATGACCACGCTGGAGACTCCAAGGGTCAGCATCACAGGATTCAAGCGCAGGCTCTGGGCCACTAACCTTGGGCCCTTCAAATTCAGAAACGCACCCCCCTGATTGATAACAACACCAGACCCAAGTCTAATTCTTTTCTTTTTTATTTATTTGCCTTTAATTATATTTTACCACAAAATCATTTTTTACTAATTATTAAATCTGAAAAAATCATAAAAAATGTAGAATTAGGTTTTTATTAAAATTAGTTTTATTTTGGAAAATTAATTAATTTTGATTTGATTGTTTTCATAATTAAAATTAATTAGACAAATTAGGTTTAATTCATAAATATTTAATTTTCTCAATAAAAATACAAAAAAAATGTTTTTTTAATTGATTAGATTTAGGTTAGGATTTAAAATATTTTTCTCAATAATAAAAATACAAAAAAATATTTTCCTTTTAATTGATCTATTTTTTTAGGACCTCGACTTCATTCTCGTATTTATTTCGTCGCGCGTGTCCTTATTTTCTTTATTCTTATTAAACATTGTAATTGTTCCCAAGTTGTAATAGTTAAATTAGTTTCAATATTTCTCTTATTATTTTTCCCGGGTTTTTGAATATGTAATCCCATCCCCCAAAGCCTTGTAATAGTTAGGGCTTTAAATTCTTGTTTTTAATTTCCGCAACTATTTAACTGTTAGATGTATGGATAATAGGCTTGCATGTGAAATATAAATGATTAATACAGTAGAAAACCCTAATTGTGCAAAGATAATTAACTGAAAAAACACACTCGCACATGTTCACTCCTAGGGTATGCCCCATTTGGTTGCCTCGGAAATAATGGTCGCGTCCCTCAAATGTAGGGATTCCTTAGCAATGACCCGCGATTCAAAATCATCATAAAGATCATAGTCCCTACTTGTCCCTCGAGTTTCCTACGAATTGATCTTATGACGATAGTCCCTTCGAAATGCTAAGGTATCTTTACTTGTTGCCTTCAGAGACCATTTCATCCCTTCAAACGTCTCTTTACAAATCCAACGATAGGTCTACCTACTCCTTAATAGTAGGATAGTGTTGTCTAAAGGAAAACGAACAATCTTTTTAGAGTAGGTAGATAGTTCCTAGGTACTTGCTCAAAACAACAATTTTTACACATACACTTTCAAAAACAAGCTTTTCAAACAAAGTTTTCAAAAACATTTTTATCACACCCTTGAGGACTAATACAAGGGTCACCATAAAGTGAATCGCCGCACTAAGGCAATTACCAAACTTTTTTCAAAGCATACAAACATACAAGCAATTTTAAAAATGGGCAAGTACCTAAGAGCCCGTAGAAAACCAAGGATAGAAAGGGTTCTAACACCTTCCCTTTCTATAATCTATCCCCCGTACTCAGAAAATCTCGAAAAAAGGTTTTTACTATTCTTTTTCCTTTTCCTTTGTTGGATAAAGTAAAAGTCGGTGGCGACTCTTGCTTACCGCGACATTTGCGAATACAAAATGAAAACCAATATTAACAGTCGGTTCTGCCACCGTATCACAGAACTGGCGAATCTACTGGGGAAATGTTATAAGTGGGGTATACCTTAGGGTCTAGGTAATTCTTTTACTTGCTTGCTTGTGTTTTGCTTTGCCTGCTTTATATTCAAGGATTTTGTTGGGGTTATATAGATCCTACACCCGAATCCGGGGATACCTTTTAGGTAAGTAGAAATAAACTGGGAGGGAACTATGCGGGGTATACCGACACGATTGAAGTAGTAGCTATGTTGTTGTAGCACTTTGGTTGGTATCGGTAATCCTTGAGTCAATCAGGGAGAGTATGGGGCCGCCGCGTGGTGTCGTGAAGCATCAACTGACCTTAGAACCTTTAATTGCACAACTTGGCCAGTAGGACGTTGCGAGATGGCCGACTTTGGTGTATCCCCAAGGTCGACATATACTCGATGCTACACTCATTGAGGTTTTACTCTTGAGTTTTGTTTGGTTGCGAGTCAATCTCCTATTGAACGAAGCTGGGGGAAAGATTGGTGATATTGAGATCCCTTAGAACCCAGTTACTATTTATAGGACAGGTTGAACCAATCCAACTTCAAGAGGGTAATGACCTTAAAACTCATGCAGGCCTTAAACCTAAGGATTTGGTGTGACTTGCTTGTTGTTTGCTATACATGTGATTTTCTAGCATAATCATGACATCATAAGCATGGCATATTATAACTAACCATTTCAAGGATTTCCTAGGGCTCATTTTTTCTTTATTTTGTAGGACATAACATCCTCCCGTAGAAACACTATCCAGATTAACCTTGTGAAAGTGTCTCTCCAACTAAAGGACCTGGCATTAAGGGTTCCTGAAAGTTCTCCATTCACTAAAAAGCATGGTCGGTTGCTCAACTTGGTCACTTCAAAACCTGATGAAGAAATTTTAAAAGTGTTGTTTCAGTTATTTGATCCCATGCACCACTGTTTCACTTTCCCGAATTACCAGCTAGTGCCTACTATGTAGGAATTTTATCAGTTGTTAGGGGTACCTATTCTTGATCAGTTACCTTTCAACGGTACAGAAAAACATCCAAAGCCCGAAGAGATTGCTCGAGCTCTGTCCTTACAACGGTCTGACATAGTGACAAGTTGGGAGACTAGAGGAAGTGTCTAAGGAGTCCCGGTTAAGTTTCTATTCGAGAAGGCTTACCATTTTTGGGATACCCTGGATTTACAAGCTTTCAAAGAGGTGCTGGCGCTTCTCGTTTACAGGATGGTACTTTTTCTTAATGCGAATCAACTCATAGATGTGAACACTATTAAGGTTTTTCTGTCTCATAATCCGGTGCCTACATTACTTGGGGATGTTCTACACTCTCTATATACTCGCACTCTAAAGAGAAGGGGGACCCTCCTGTGTTGCACTCCTCTATTGGATAGGTGGTTTATTTCGCACCTACCCAGGTATGTTTTGAAGAATGAACAAGGTTTGAAATGGTCTCGTAGGCTGATGTCCCTTACACATTCAGACATTCATTGGTGTTCACGGTTCTCGGAAGATATTACCATCATCTATCGCTGTGGTGAATTCCCTAATGTCCCTCTCTTAGGCATTAGGGGAGGAATCACTTACAACCCTTGTTTGGCACTGCGTCAGTTTAGTTATGCGAGAAGAGATGGTCCTCATGATACGCTTATCCCAGGAATCGCCTTCAACTATGAGAATGATGCTCAGGGATACCGCAAAAGGTTCATAAAAGCTTGGGGCTTGGTGCATAAAATTGATAGAAAAATGCTGGGGCACAAGAATTCCATTCCTCTTGAGCCTTATCTCCGATGGGTACGAGCTCGCACCTAAAGTCTTAGGATGCCTTACCCTGCTGTCCTACCAATAATTGTGGAACCAGTTAGTGAAGGAGATACTACTTCCTTTGTTCATCATCTTGACATGCCAACTGATCATGAAGAGTTACAGAAGTCCTGGGTTCATCTCAAAGAAGAGCATGACACGTTTGAAGCTCAGTTATATGCCAGCAAGAAGAAGGTCCTAGAGCTCACTAGGCTACTTCATGAAGAAAGGAAAATAAACGCCTACATTGCACCAAAGAGGATGCGCTCCTGGGAGACCTAGTTTCTTTTTTGCTTTAAGTTTTGTTTTGTTTTATTGTAAGCCTAAAAGGCATTCTTTGTAACAATTTGAACTTATTAATGCAATTAATGTGTGTTTCTTTTGGTTAAACAAATCTGAGCCTTTAAGAATCCTTAAAATCATTGCATACGCATCCCATCCATAGCATTGCATAAATAGGTACCATAACAGGTTTCTCATCTTCTTCGCTGTTTATTTCAGCAATAATGTCTTCCAAGTAAAGCATCAAGGATCTCCAGGCACAAAATTCCCAATTTCAACAGATGTTCATAACTCTAGCAATAGGGCAGGAGGATCTGAAGGCCCTCATCTTGAAGGAGAGGAAGAAGAAGAAGAAGCCCGCTGGTATCCTCAATATGGGAAGAAGGTTCGGGGGTCCGCTAAAGAAACCAGTCGATCTGACCTCCTCGTCCAAAGAGGGGGAAAATCAAGAGAGAGAAACAAGGGAGGAGAATCCTAGTCCTAAAGTCTCTGACAATGATACATACTACAATGATGAGCAGTATCCTCCCACTGAGGATAGGTATAAGCCGTTGGAAGATGGGTTGAGCGTTATGGAAGTCCAGAAAATACCTGGGTTAGATTTCGAAGAACTGGGATTGGTTTCGAGAATGGTCATCCTGCAAAAATTTAAGGCTCCGATGTTTGCAAAGTATGATGGGGTGTCCTGCCCAAAGCTTCATCTCTGTTCCTACGTAAGAAAGATCCAGCCCCACACCGCTGATAGAAATTTGTTGGTTCACTTCTTTCAAGACAATCTTTCAGGGACTCGGCTTGAATGGTTCTACCTACTGGAGGGAACCAATGTCTGAAACTGGGAAGATCTGGCTACTGCTTTTTATAAGAAGTATCAATACAACGCCGACCTTGCTCCTACTCGTACTCAACTCTAGAGTATGTCCATGGGTGCAGGTGAAGGCTTTAAGGACTATGAACAGAAGTGGAGAGACTTGGATGGAAGAGTTCAACCCCCTTTGACTGATAGGGAGTTGGTCGATATGTTTCTTGGGACGTTATCTGGTCCATTCTTTAATCATTTGATCGACAGCTCGTCACCTGGTTTCACCGAGCTTATTATAACTGGAGAGAGGGTAGAAGCTTGGATTCAGAGTGGTAAGATACAGAAATATGCCTCATCGAGTTTGGTAAAGAAGCCTTTCACTGGTAAAAAGGAAGCTAGTGCTATCTATAGCCCAAGAGGTCAAAATAGAGCTGAAAACCGTCAGACAGTAAGTGCCATAATGATACCTAGGCCTGCGGATGCTCCACAACGCAACAATCAACAAAGGGTGGAAAGACCACAATGACAGTTTACCCGGATTAATATGACGTTGGATGAAATTCTACCCCATCTGCTGAGATCCAACTTGGCAACCTTGAAAGAGGGTCCCAAGAATCTGAATACCACATCTCCTCGGTACAATCCAAACGCTCGACGTGCCTACCATTCCGAGAGTCTCGGCCACAATACAAATGACTGCTGGGCTCTGAGAAATAAGGTACAGGATCTGAGTGAGGCCGAGGAAATTGAGTTTGATGCTCCGGAAAAGCCCAATGTCATAACTGCTCCCATGCCTAAGCACAATCGGGGAGTTAATGCCGTTGATACCGATCTATTTATGAACTTAGATTATGAAGTTTCTACTCCTCTTATGACTGTTAAGAAGAATTTGTTTTTGGCCGGTTTATTTCCTGGTTGTGGTGAAGGTTGCCACGTGTGTTCATCTCTGCCTTCTGGTTGCCAGTTGCTGAAGTCAGGTGTTCAGCGCCTGAAGGACAGTAGAGAGATTTGGTTTGAGAAAACTTTGATTCCAACTATTCCATGTGAAGATATTGCAATTATAACCATTTCCGCAAATCCTTCCAAGGTCTCCTCGAGAAGACCTATTAGGATTACATCTGCTCCAAGAGTCACTCCGTTAATAATCACCCTTCCTGGTCCTATCCCGTACGCCTCGGACAAAGCTGTCCCTTGGAATTATGGTGTCGATGTGTACTATCATGGCATCAAACAAAATATGAAGAATGAAGAAGTTGATCCTGATGTCAGTAACATTGTCGGGACCAACAAGATTACCAGAAGTGGAAGGGTTTTCTCTCCCGAGATTTCCCCAAAGACTGTCAATAGGCCTGTTGTTATTCCATCTGCTATTCCTACTGGTACTTCAACTACTACTCCTGTGCTTACTCCAATTATCACTCCCGCCGTCGAGTCATCTGGGACTCGAGGCAAAGAAGTTATAGGTGAGCCTGCCCGGACGGAGGAACCTAGAAAAATTGTCGTAGAAGCCTCTAAGCAAGAGATAGAGGAAATATTGAAAATAATCAAAAAGAGCGACTACAATATGGTCGAGCAGCTGGGGTAGACCCCCTCAAACATATCCATGTTGTCCCTGCTGTTGTGCTCTGAGGCCCATGCGAAGGCTTTGATTGCATTCCTCAAGACTACGCATGTGCCTTAGGAGACCTCGGCTGATCAATTCAAAGACTGTATGGCCAACCTGACAGCTGATAATGGCCTGGGTTTTTCAGATGCAGACTTGACACCGAAAGGGAGGAAGCATAATGATGCTCTGTATGTCTCGATTGAATTAAGGGGCGCCACTATGGCTCATGTGCTGGTAGATACTAGGTCTTTGCTGAATGTCCTACCGAAGAAGGCTCTCGACCGGCTGGATTGTGAGGGCTTGACCTTAAAGCCTAGTAACATTGTGGTAAGGGCTTTTGATGGGTCAAAGAGAATGGTGCATGGGGAGGTGGACATACTTGTCAAGGTAGGCTCTCAAACCTTTGAGTCCACCTTCTATGTGATAGACATTAGGGCATCATACTCTTGTTTGTTGGGTCGTCCTTGGATCCATGAAGTTGGGGCTGTTACTTCTACACTGCAGCAAATGTTGAAGTATCCAGTGAAGGGGAAGATTGTCACTGTACGTGGAGAAGAAGAGTATATGGTGAGCAACCTCAACTCCTTCAGGTACGTAGATATGGACGGGGAATTCATAGAGACTCTTTGCCAGAACTTTGAAGAGGCTCCCCAGATCTTGGCATCGACTGAAACTACTACCCGCAACAAACCTCCTCTAAAGATGGCTTCTCTCAAAGACGCAAGAGCAGTGGTTGAAGAAGGTGGGTATACCAATTGGGGACAGCTCCCTGATTTTAGTCATAAAACTGACAAGTTTGGTTTGGGCTTTAATTTAGGAGCTCAAAGGGTTGTTCGATGCGCTCGAGCTGGAGGACCTCCCCTACGCATCATCAATCGGGGAATTAATGCCATTGAAGATAGTGAGGAAGACTCTGACATTGACAGCAAGATCTATCTAACTACCGACGGTGGACCGAGTAACTGGACGGCTAGGGATTTTATACCAGTTTCTTTTATTCTGTAGTAATTGTATTACTTGTTTTAAGATTTGTAATAAACAATTTAAACTTTATAGCCTTGTGCCTTGCCCGAGACACATTGGCTTTGTTTGTGAGGGCTATTATTTGT
This sequence comes from Vicia faba, assembly GCA_948472305.1. NCBI lineage: Eukaryota > Viridiplantae > Streptophyta > Magnoliopsida > Fabales > Fabaceae > Vicia > Vicia faba. The sequence continues at coordinate 117,557,165 of OX451738.1, read as the reverse complement.
CATTTCATATATCATTAATAAAATATTGGACATTCCTTGCATACAACTTTTGCGCTCTCTGTTTTTCTTTTCTGTTTTCACTTTATCAAAACAGATATGCTGTTACACACACTCACATATCATACTGCAGATCCATATCCACTCTGGATTCCATTGATAACAGCTCTGCTACTGCCAGTTATATCTTCGAAAATCCGATCAACCAAGCCGAAGACGAAGGTGAGGATGATTTTGAGGTGCCTAGATAACTTGCTAGACTATTACAACAAGATGAAATGGCTATACAAACTCATGAAGAGCCAGTTGAGACGATAAACCTGGGCACAGAGGTAGACAAAAAAGAAGTCAAGATCGGCACAAAACTGGAAGCTAGGACCAAACAGCGGTTGATACAGATGTTGCACGACTATGTTGAGATCTTCGCCTGGTCATATGAAGACATGCCTGGATTAGACACTGATATTGTGGTACATCGTCTACTGACCAAGGAAGACTATCCTCCGGTTAAATAGAAGGTCCGCCGCATGCGCCCTGAAATGTCAGAGAAGATCAAGGCAGAGGTCATGAAATAGTTTGACGCAGGGTTCTTAGATGTCACCTCCTATCCATAGTGGGTTGCTAACGTCGTTCCGGTACCTAATAAAGACGGCAAGGTATGAATGTGCGTGGATTACAGAGATCTGAACAGGGCAAGCCCCAAGGATGACTTCCCGCTTCCTCACATTAATGTTCTGGTTGACAACACTGCACAACAAAAAATATTCTCCTTCATGGATGGTTTCTCTGGCTACAACCAGATCAAGATGGCTCCTGAAGACATGTAGAAGACAACCTTCGCCATACAGTGGGGCACCTTCTGTTACAAGATGATGCCTTTTGGGTTGAAAAATGTTGGGGCAACCTATCAGGGAGCCATGGTCGCCTTGTTCCATGATATGATTCACCACGAGATCGAGGTTTATGTTGATCACATGATAGCTAGGTCTCAAACCACAGAAGAACACCTAGATCATCTACAAAAGTTGTTCGACAGGTTGAAGACGTACAAGCTGAGGTTGAATCCGAACAAATGCACCTTCGGGGTGAGGTTTGGAAAACTTCTGGGTTTCATTGTCAGTGATAAAGGTATTCAAGTGGATCCCGCAAAAGTAAAGGCCATACAAGAAATTCCAGCTCCCCGTACAGAGAAGGAAGTTAGACGTTTCTTAGGACGCTTGAATTATATCGCCAGGTTCATTTCACATCTAACTACTACTTGCGAGCCCATCTTCAAGCTTCCGAAGAAAGATCAAGTGGTAAAGTGGAATGACGAATGCCAGACAGCTTTCGAAATAATCAAGGAATACCTTCAAGAACCGCCAATTCTGATGCCTCCGGTTGAAGGAAGACCTTTGATATTGTACTTAATAGTGCTAGACAATTCAATGGGGTGTGTGCTGGGGCAGCATGACGAGTATGGTCGAAAAGAGCACGCAATATACTACCTTAGCAAAAAGTTTACCGACTGTGAGACAAGATATTCACTGCTCGAGAAAACTTGTTGCGCTTTGGCATGGGCTGCTTGCCGATTAAGACAGTATATGCTGACCCACACTACTTTGTTCATATCTAAGATGGATCCAATCAAATACATCTTCTAGAAACCCGCTCTCTCCGAAAGAATAGCAAGATGGCAGATGATCTTAACTGAATACGATATACAACATACAACCCAGAAAGCAATCACGGGGAGTGCATTGGCTGATCATTTGGCTCATCAGGCCGTGGATGACTACCAGTCCATGAATTTTGAGTTCCCGGATGAGAATATTATGTTAGTGATTGACTACGAAGAACCTGGACCGAATGAAGGACCCGAGGAGGGATTCCGATGGACTATGTTTTTTGACGGAGCTTCGAACAACTCGGTAATGGCATTAGAGCAGTAATCATATCTCCTGAGGGTTGTCATACTCCTCTCACTGATCGGCTATGTTTCAACTGCACTAACAACATGGCGGAGTATGAAGCCTGCATCATGGATCTCAAAGCCGCTATTGACCTCAGGATCAAGTTCTTGGATGTTTTCGGGGATTCAACCTTGGTAATAAGTCAGATCAAAGACGAATGGGATATGAAGCATCCGAATCTGATCCCATACAAAGAGCACGTACTGACATTGCTCCCACACTTTGAGGAAGTAACCTTTGAACATTTCCCGCGAGAGGAGAATCAGTTAGCGGACGCACTAGCTACCATGTCCTCTATGTTCAAAGTCAGGTGGGACAATGAAGCTCCCCGAATCACCATTGAGAGGTTGGATGAACCAACGCACTGTTGTGAGATTGATACCGAAGAGGTGGCAGACAAACCCTAGTTTCACGAAGTCAAGAGGTATCTCGAGACTCAAGAGTATCTCGAAGGGGCATCTATAAACGATAAGAAGTTTCTGAGAAGGTTCGCTGTGAAATTCTTCCTCAATAATGGAATCCTCTACAAGCTCAATCATGACTCTACCTTACTGCGGTGTGTAGACAAGAGCGAAGCAGAGAGGATTATGACAGATCTACATGAAGGCACCTTCGGAACCCATTCCAGTGGACATACCATGGCTAAGAAGATCCGACAGGCAGGATATTACTGGTCCACCATGGAAGCAAATTGTTATCAGCACTCCCGAACTTGTCATAAGTTCCCAATCTATGTTGATAAGGTACATGTGCCTCCGGTTCCCTTAAACATCTTAACAGCTCGGTGGCCCTTTGCAATGTGGGGCATTGACATGATTGAAGAAATCAGGCCTACTGCTTCCAATGGACATCGCTTCATCTTACTGGCCATTGATTACTTCACGAAATGGGTTGAGGCGGCCTCCTTTGCTACTGTGACCAAGAACGTTGTGGCGCAGTTTATCCGACATAACATGATCTGTCGGTATGGTGTGCTCGAGAGAATTATTACTGACAATGGTAAAAATCTCAACAATATGATGATCACTGAGCTCTGTAAGAAATTCAAGATATAGCATCATAACTCTTCTCCCTACCGGCCGAAGATGAATGGCTTTGTTAAAGCGGCTAACAAGAACATCAAGAAAATTGTACATAAGATGACGGTGACATACAAAGACTGGCATGAGATGTTACCATTTTCTCTTCATGGATACCGTACTTCAGTACGGACATCGACAGGGGCAACACCCTACTCTCTGGTATATGGCATGAAGGCAGTCCTACCCATCGAGGTCCAAATACCTTCTCTCAGGATTTTAAAGGATGCAGGTTTGAACAAAGACGACTGGATCCAGACTCGACTTGATCAGCTAAATCTAATTAACAAGAAGAGACTTACCGCTATATGTCATGGTCAGACGTATCAAAAGCGAATGATGAAGGCTTTTAACAAGAAAGTCAGACGTCAAGAATATCAAGTCGGGGATTTGGTAATCAAGCACATCATACTACCGCAAGGTGATCCCAGGGACAAATGGACTCCCCCCTACGAAGGGCCATTTGTGATTAAAAACATTTTCTCGGGTGGAGCCATGATTCTAGCCACCATGGACAGTGACAACCTTCCTCACCCTGTCAATGCAGACATAGTGAAAAGATACTACGAATGATAAAAGACCCGCTAGGTTGACTGGCTTAGGCAAAAATAAGGGCTTTCTGGAGGACCAAAAGGGTCCGAGCAAAAATAAGAGATGAAAATGATAAAAATAGGTACACCTGGCAAGTCGAAAACCTGAAAAGGCGGCTTGGGCAAAAAAGGGTGTCCCGGTGGACTGAAAATCCGAAAGGGCAGTTCAGGCAAAAGTTGGAGATGTAAAGTGTATCACTATGTCCCATTGGATCATCTTGCGACCAGATTTCAGTATCGACTATCAAGCTCGGACGACACCAACCAATCTAATCAACTTTCGGCCAAGTAGCAAAGTGATGAGACGCTCGAAGACATAAGGGAAATAGCAGAGTTGGAACTCAATGGGATTGTTGCACATAGTTGTTTTTCTTTTATACAAAATTGTATAGCTTCTATTTTTACGGCGACGTTCTCTTACTAGAGCGTCAGCCTCATTGTACGAAAACGCATATTACAGGCCAACTTCAAAAATCAATAAAAAATCATTTTCACAAGAAACTATGAGTTTTTTCTTTTTCTATTTTGTTTTGCAAGAATGTCCAATGATTTATTCTTGACATATGCATTTGAATAAGATTGCTGCTCATAAATATTTACATAAGAAACGAAAAGACAATTGCGCATAACTTAAGAAACATGGGCAAAAACAAGAAATGTCAAACCCGATAGTTACTCAGCCCAGTAGGTACCAAGGCAGGGACAACTTTGGAGAATAGTCATTAGTACATACACTCCCCACAGAGTAAAAATGTTCAAAGCATTGATGTCGGCTTTCACGAAACAGGAAGTAATCTCCCCAACCAGGGTCCTTCAGAAACCTGACAGCTATATCCCCCAGCCGAATTTCATAATTGCGAGCGAGTCAGTAAATTTTATCTCCCAAGAAGAGTTTATTTCTCTAGATACAAAAGCTCAATCCCCGACAGAGCCCATTACTTCAGCTACGGAAATTCACTTTCCAAGTTGTTCCTCACAAAGTTATTCTCAAACAGAATCTCTCCCTGACAGAATATTCATAAATAACAAAGAGTAAATCTCCAACATAGTCATTTCCATTCAACATTACCAGCAGAAGTAAAAGGACCGCGATCCTATACAACAGTCAGGAACGCTATACTCTCTAGCAGCAGTCAGGGATTTATTTTCCCAAACTCGGACATGTCCCAATAGCATTTCATGTTCATACATCATGGCATGCGCACGTATATCATATACAGCATAATCTAATTTATTTTGAGAGAATCATCTCACAAATCATTTCATGCATTACACATATAATTAACCTTGTTACCTTTTCAGGGAAGACAATTATTACCAACAATCCCAACAGTTATACATGTCATATCTACAAACAACCAGTGGAAAATCAGTTCCCAAAGATCAAATGGGTCAACTAATCTCTAACCAAAAACGAAGAAACCATACGACCCATGTTCCTTCTCATAGCCCTACTATACAGGCTTTCATTTCGAAGTAACCCTACGACCCAGGTTCCTTCTCATAAGCCCTACTATCAGGGCTTTCATTTCGAAGTAACCCTATGATCCAGGTTCCTTCTCACAACCCTACTATCCAGGTTTTCATCTCGAAATAACCCTATAACCCAGGTTCCTTCTCATAGCCCTACTATCCAGGATTTCATGTCGAAGTAACCCTACGACCCAGGTTCCTTCTCATAGCCCTACTATCTAGGCTTTCATTTCAAAGTAACCCTACAACCCAGGTTCCTTCTCATAAGCCCTACTATCCAGGCTTTCATTTCAAAGTAACCCTATAATCCAGGTTCCTTCTCATAGCCCTACTATCCAGGCTTTCATCTCGAAGTAACCCTATGACCCAGGTTCCTTCTCATAGCCCTACTATCCAGGATTTCATTTCAAAGTAACCCTACGACCCAAGTTCCTTCTCATAGCCCTACTATCCAGGCTTTCATTTCTAAGTAACCCTACGACCCAGGTTCCTTCTTATAAGCCCTACTATCCAGGATTTCATTTCGAAGTAACCCTATGACCCAGGTTCCTTCTCTCTTATCTCCAGACAATAGTTTACAATACTATAAGACCTGGATCCGACCAGACACGGACGGTTTCATATTTCCCCAGTAGAATAATGGACAACTGAAGCTCCTATTCTCTATCTTCCAAGACACAAATCAACTTTCCTCAGTGAAGCCCTCCTCAGTGATAGGTACAGGAATTCTCGCAAAGGAATATTTTATGCAACCGATATCTTTTTTAGATGGTATCTTTAAGCCCATCTCTGGTGATTCTCTGTCGACCTCCAAATGGAATCTATATAACTTCATGTGAGTGCAAATTTCTTGGCACTTTAGTGTTCAATCATCTTCCACCTTCAGATCACGAAAGGCAGGCCTGCCAATCTACATCTTCAGGTTTAAGAAGATTGAACAGGGGCAGCTGTTGTACCCCAAAATTTTCCCTTCCATTTTACTCAACATATGTTCATTGAGACCCTTAATTGGCTCAAGGATATCCAAGAGTTGACCAGACAAACTCTCTCCTAAAGCAATGAACCTCCAACTAGGGTTTCCATTTTCATCAAGATGGGTGAGCTCCAAAAGCCTCATATGCTCTCCATAGTCCTAATATGTCCTCAAGATCATCCATGCCGAGTTCCATGCCTTGCACAAGAAGTTTGCTTAGTCAATTGCTCAGATGCTTGAAAATCAACTGTATTAGGTCAAAAGTCAATTATGGCTCACATACAGTCAGACTTCAAGATTTTTGGTCAACATCAATACTTTGAAGTGATATCCATCATTTGATCAAGGGTTTACCATGATTCCCCTAGGATTTCTCCTAATTCATCAAAACTCAAAAGTTGCTAAATTAGGGTTTCTCAGGAAAACTCAACCAAACTTTGACCAAGCATAACTTTCTCATACTTTATCAGAAATTTCTCATCTAAGGCTAATTTTAAAGAGAATACAATTCCCTACAACTCATATTCATCCCTCAAGTTCAAGAAATGCACTCATCAAAAGATATGGATTCAGACATTATAGGTCATTCCAAAAAGTCAACAAAAACCCCTTTTGGGTCAAAGCTCCTTACATGAACATGGAAGATCCAATTGAGATAAAACCAAAAAGGTTGCTTAGGGGATATCCTAAGCTTTCTAAAAAGTCAAAGAACACCCTTTTAGGGTCAAAATTGAAGGAGATATGAATTGTCAAAGTTGGCCGTTTTTTGAAATTTGCCCAAATTTAACAATGCCCGAAATTGCATTTTTTTCTCAAATGGGCCTAACTTTTTATGCTTGCATATTATTCCTAGTCTGGTCCACGACCCATGAACCATACCATGTCTCATTTACTTATTTATTTAATTTATTTTGATTTTATTTATTTAAAATTCAAATAAAATCAAAATTAAATCAAATAAATGAGATAAGATTTGTTTTGGCATTAATTGAATATCTTATGCACTGTCCAATGAAGTGAAAATAGCATCAAGCCATAGAAGGGAGGAAATCTCCAAATTTGGAAAGATTAGAAGAGATTTGAAATGCATTCATATCTTTGGATTCTTGCCAAAACTATTAACCTAATTGATTCACATACATAGAGAAAATAATTCTAACCCTAAATGAGGAGAATCAGTGTGCGCAACCTGCCTCAAAAGCCAGAAACAAACTTCAAATTTTGGTTCAAAAGTGTGAGACATGTCTTCTTCCACAGGCCAATTCAAGGCATCTTGAAGGTCAAATCGTGTTCCTAGGCGGTCATTGAAGCAATAGCAAGCATCATCAAGGCCTGAAACATCAAGAAACGAGCGCTAGCTATAACACGGTTTGTTCATATTTTTGAATTTGGTTTTCACATTTCATGCATGATCATTGAGTTATAAGTATATTTTCGTGTTTATATCATCCTTTAGAACGTTTTTACATACTTAATTGCATGTTTTGGTGCATGTTGAATGGGGCACCATTGCTAGGGTTTACAAGGCTGTTTTAGGGCTTTCAAATGCAGGAAAAATTGGATCTCAAGATGGATACCATCATGATCAGAGGATCGAACCCAATCGATCCATGATCTTGAATCTGATTTATGTTGCCTATATAGGATATTTGAGGATTGCAGGTTTGTAGTTATGGTCATTGTTCGGGGGTAAAAGCTCTGGACCTAAGACGACAGTCCCCTGGAGGAGATATTTGCGTGCGTTTTTTTTAGCACTGGCCATTCTTTCAATATAATATATTTTGTCCATTTATATAAACAAAAGACAACATGGCCAGGTGGTAAAGAGAAGCATTTGCAAAGGGGAAGACCTGGGTTCGATACCCAGGTCTGAAGTTTTTTCATTTTCTCGTTTGTTCATTGCAGATCCAGCATACCTCCTTGCCTAATGTCCATCATGAACTCCCATCAATAGTCTGTCAGATCTCCTCAAGCCTGGATCAACGCCCCAGATTTGATGACCATGCTGGAGACTCCAAGGGTCAACATCACAGGATCCAAGCGCAGGCTCTGGGCCACTAACCTTGGGCCTTTAAAATTCAGAAATGCACCCCCCTGATTGATAACAACACCAGGCCCAAGTCTAATTCTTTTCTTTTTTATTTATTTGCCTTTAATTATATTTTACCACAAAATCATTTTTTTACTATTTATTAAATCAGAAAAAAATCATAAAAAATGTAGAATTAGGTTTTTATTAAAATTAGTTTTATTTTGGCAAATTAATTATTTTTTATTTGATTATTTTCATAATTAAAATTAATTAGACAAATTGGGTTTAATTCATAAATATTTAATTTTCTCAAGAAAAATACAAAAATTTTTTTTTTTAATTGATTAGATTTAGGTTAGGATTTAAAATATTTTTCTCAATAATAAAAATACAAAAAATATTTTCCTTTTAATTGATCCTATTTTTTTAAGACCTCGACTTCATTCTCGTATTTATTTCGTCGAGCGCGTCCTTATTTTCTTTATTCTTATTAAATATTATAACTGTTCCCAAGTTGTAATAGTTAAATTAGGTTCAATATTGCGCTTATCATTTTTCCCGGGTTTTTGAATATGTAATCCCCTCTCCCAAAGCCTTGTAATAGTTAGGGCTTTAAATTCTTGCTTTTAATTTCCGCAACTATTTAACTGTTAGATGTATGGACAATAGGCTTGCATGTGAAAGATAAATGATTAATACAGTAGAAAACCCTAATTATGCAAAGGTAATTAACTGGAAAAAAACACTCGCACATGTTCACTCCTAGGGTATGCCCCATTTGGTTGCCTCATAAATAATGGTTGCGTCCCTCGAATGTAGGGATACCTTAACAATGACCCGCGATTCAAAATCGTCATAAAGATCATAGTCCCTACTTATCCCTCGAGTTTCCTAAGAATTGATCTTATGAGGATAGTCCCTTCGAAATGCTAAGGTATCTTTACTTGTTGCCTTCAGAGACCATTTCGTCCCTTCGAACGTCCCTTTACAAATCCAACGATAGGGCTACCACTCCTTAATAGTAGGATAGCGCTGTCTAAAGGAAAACGAACAACCTTTTTCGAGTAGGTAGATAGTTCCTAGGTACTTGCTAAAAACAACAATTTTTACACATACCCTTTCAAAAACATTTTATCGCACCCTTGAAGACTGATACAAGGGTTACCATAAAGTGAATCACCGCACTAAGGAAATTACCAAACTTTTTTCAAAGCACACAAACACACAAGCTATTTTAAAAATTATTAAGTACCTAAGAGCCCGTGGAAAACCATAGATAGAAAGGGTGTTAACACCTTCCCTTTCTATAATCTATCCCCCGTACTCAAAAAATATCGAAAAAAGGTTTTTTCTGTTCTTTTTCCTTTTCCTTTGTTGGATAAAATAAAAGTCACTAGCGACTCTTGCTTACAACGACATTTGCGAATACAAAAGGTAAACCAGTATTAACAGTCGGTTCTTCCACCATATCACAGGTTGGATCAAGTTTGCAACTAAGCTTGGGTGAATTGAAATTAAATCAGGAACTTCTATTTATAGAGGATGAAGAATGCAGGAAAACACAGGAATGCCCCCCAACTCCTTTGGGGGGGGGGGGGGAACATCGTCCAAAGGTGGCGCCCGCCATGGAGGCCATGGCGCCCGCCATGAGTGTAAATGAAAGGAAGTGGGGAACGTGGAAGTTGAGGTCAGCAGGAGGTGGTCCACGTCATGTCCTACCCTATGGCTGGCGCCATGGTGGACTCCATGAGTGCAAATTTGACCTAAACTCCTATTTTTCAGCTTGTTTTCCTTCATTTCTTCAGGGGAGCTCTGGATAATTGAAATACCTGAAAAGGAAACAAAAGATAGGCATAATACGAGAGAATAATAATAAAAAACCTAAATAACATGTGAAATCAGAGTAAAAAACAAGTGTAAATTAAGTGTTATCAAATTCTCCGACACTTAAACCTTTGCTTGTCCTCAAGCAAAAACTCTAAATAAATTAAGAAAAAAAATGGTGTTAGTGAACAAGTTGGGCTGCAAGGGACCTCTGGAATTAAAATAGGGATATATTGATAGGTACTGATTGATTCAAACCAAGGATATCGTAGTGACACTCTTCCGTAAAACGGACATAAGCTTTGTTCTTTTACGAACCAATCCATATCATCCCACTATTATTAGGCCTAGATTTTTCCTTTTTTCAAATCCTTTTTCATTCAGGCGCAATCACATTAAGCCCGTTATTCGTACATGCTCATAGTAAAGTGACCAGGTAGTGATTCTGATCATAAAACGCAGGGCTCTGGTACAAAAAGTTGGTGCAACCCCTTTTATTGACCCATTTATAGTTGCGGGGGATCAGATCATAATCCGCCCTACCAAGTTCAGCACCAGATACCTCTGAACAACCTAAAGATGGGTACACAAATTTCTTTTTCTTTTTCTTCTTCTTTTGCTTTTGCGTTTGCTTTTGCTCTATTTTTCAACGTACAACTTTTGTTGAGTTAAATGACTTTGTGAGGGTCACCTATCCCGAGGTTGTAGTTTATAATAAGAACATAGCATATAGATCATTCACTTCTCTTCGGTCCCCTATGTAGAGTTTGCTTAGACTGGAGCTGACTGCTAGGATAAACTATTCAAGGATTTAAGAATGAAAATTTTAAGGCCACGACATAGGGGGTATCGGGATCAAATTCATAAATTAATGAAGCTTAAGGTGTAAAAACGATGTCAATGCTTCAAAAGGGCTTTCCCAAGTCATACTACATCCTATCTCAACCAGGTCTTATAGCCTAACTAAGTTCAAAACACTGTTTTTCTTAGAAAAAAATTTCGATTAGGCTCAAGAAATGGGGGAGTGGACATACACTAGACCATACAAATATAGATGACTCGTCAAACATATGTATTATTTTGAAAAGAAAGCAAACAAGAAAACTAAAGCAAATAAATAAGTAAAATAACGAGAAGGAAAATGCAGGAAAGGAAAAATAAAGCGAGAAAAAAAATAAAGCGAGAAAAATAAAGCGAGTAAATCTCCTCCCACTCTTAAATCGAACATTGTCCCCAATGTTACGAAATAAGATAAGGAAAGAGTCACCTGGTAAAGTACTAAGGCTGGCTGGGTCCCTCTCCATCCTACAGTGAATGTCTAGGATGATGGGATCGGCTGCGACGATGACTGCTCTGAGAAGCCTTGAATTGGTCAAATCTGGAGGACAAGGCAATTTGTGAACTCTGAATCTCGCGAAGGTTTCCTAAAAGGGAACCTTGAGTGGCCTCCATGAGGGCAGAGTGCCTCTGAAATTGGGCTTGTTTTCTATGTTGCTCGCGAGATATAGCCAATTGAGATTCCATAAGACTTTGAAAAGAGCGGTATGTCTGCTGTGGTGACGCCTCCATAAAACTCATGTTATCTGCCAGCTGCTGTTGGATGGCAGAAAGTAAGCCATCTCTTCTCTCTAGAATTTCTCTATGTACCTAGTCATGAAATATCCAACTGGTAGCTCAGGTATCACATCGGGTGTGGTCTGGAAGCCTAGCAAGTCGCCAAACTCCCTCTGGGTAAAACAATATTCTATCCCAAATAGTTCGTCCCACTTTAGCTGGTTGCATAGATACTTGATACTGGCTTCAAAGCCAAGAGCTTCCATGAAAATGTGGTCGATGCCATGGGTCGCTGTGAAAGAACCGCATAGCATTGTCTCTGAGTGTCATCTTGGAAGGAAACATGCATGTCATCGAAATGCTCCATCCTGGAAAATGTAGTTAGCAAAGACGACTAGCAGGTGATGCCTGAAATCATAAATTTTGCAACTGTTAGTATAAAGATAAAAATAAAATTTGATAAAGTAAAAAGTAAATAAATGAAAAAAATAAAAATAAACCCATGGGTTTCCTCCCATGCAGCGCTTGTTTAACGTCGTTAGCTTGACGAGTAAACTTCATATATCGAAAACTGGTACTGGTGGATCAATCAGAGTGTGGCTGGAGTAGTTGGTGGGAATGTCACCTCCTTCGTAGTGCTTCAACCTCTTCCCATTGATGATGAATGGGCTACAAGAATTATTCTTGATCTCGACTGCTCCAGATCTTAGGATTCTAGAGACCTCAAAAGGACTAGTCCATCTTGAACGTAGCTTGCCAGGAAAAAGTCGCAACCTGGAATTGAAAAGGAGAACAAGGTCTCCTATATTGAAATATTTCTTTACAATTATTCTGTCATTCCAAGTTTTGGTTCTTTATTTATATATTAGAGCATTCTCATAGGCAGCCTGGTGGAATTCCTCCAATTTATGAATGTCAAGGATGCGTTTTTCACCAGCAGTCAAATATTCCAAATTAAGGGTCTTAATGGCCCAATAGGCTTTATGCTCTAACTCGAAGGGTAAATGATAATATTTTCCATAGACTATTGGTAAGGGGTTGTTCCAATAGGGGTTTTAAAAGTTGTTCTATAGGCCCATAGTGCTTCATGTAGCTTCTGAGACCAATCTTTTCTGGAAATTGAAACGTTTTTTTCTAAGATTTGTTTAATCTCCCTATTAGACACTTCTACTTGGCTATTAGTCTGTGGATGATAAGGTGCTGCTACTATGTGCTTTACTCCATACTTACTCAAGATCTTATCAAAGATTCTAGATATGAAATGTGATCCTCCATCACTTATAAGGAGACGGGGTGTTCCAAACCTCAGAAAAATGATATTCTTAAATAACTTGACTACCACTCTTATGTCATTTGTGGGTGATGCAATAGCCTCAATCCATTTAGACACGTAGTCCACAACTACCAAAATGTACCTATTTCCCATTGAAGGTGGAAATGGTCCCATAAAGTCTATACCCCAAGCATCAAAGAGTTCAACTTCCTGGATATTCCTCATTGGTATCTCGTCACGTCTTGATATGTTCCTGGTGCGTTGGCATCGATCGCACTTGAAAATGTAGGCATGAACATCGTGCCATAAAGTTGGCCAATAGAGGCCTGCTTGAAGAATCTTGGCGTGCATTTTTGATATACCTGCATGTCCACCATAAGGTGCAGAATGATAGTGTCTGATGATGTCTTCTATCTCCTCTTCTGGGATGCAACCCCTGAAAATATTATATATTCCTCTCTTGAATAGGAGTGGTTCATCCCAGTAGAAATGTTTAACATCTTTGAAGAACTTCTTTTTTTGTTGGTAATTTAGATCAGGGGGTATGATATCTGCAGCTATGTAGTTTACAAAATCAGCGTACCAAGGTACGCTCTTCATTACTAATTTTTTTTCAAAATCTTTATCTTTGTAAGGCTCGAAATCATTAGTCTTAGCAATAAGTTTGTCATAGGTGAAATCATCATTTATAGGCAATAAGTCAGGTTTTAAGTGTTCTAATCTAGAGAGGTGGTCAGCGAAAACATTCTTTATGACTTTCTTATCCTTAATGTCTAGATCAAACTCTTGGAGTAATAGGATCCATCTAAGTAATCTAGGTTTAACGTCCTTTTTATTTAATAGATAACATATGGAAGCGTGATCATTGTAAACAATGATCTTTGCTCCAACTAGGTAGGACCTAAACTTATCTATCCCAAAAAGTACTGCCAGTAATTCTTTCTCTGTTGTTTCATAGTTGAGCTGGGCGGTATCTAGGGTTCTACTAGCATAATATATAACATGTAATTTCTTGTCTCTTCGTTGTCCTAGAACAGCACCAACTGCATAATCGCTGGCATCACACATGATTTCAAAAGGTTGTGTCCAATCTGGGGGTTGCATGATCGGAGCTGAAATCAGTGCTTGTTTCAAAAATTTAAAAGCTTTGAGACATTTCTCGTCAAAAACAAATTCAACGTCCTTCATTAGAAGATTAGTCAAAGGTTTTTTTATTTTAGAGAAGTCTTTTATAAAACACCGATAAAAACCAGCATGTCCAAGAAAACTTCTAATCTCCCTAAAGGTTTTAGGTGGGCTGAGGTTTTCTATAACTTCAATTTTTGCTCTATCGACCTCAATGCCTCTTTCGGAGACAATGTGTCCTAATACTAAACCTTCATTAACCATAAAATGGCATTTTTCCAAGTTTAGCACTAGGTTCACCTCTACTCATCTTTCAAGGATTTTTTTGAGGTTGGAGAGACAATCTTTAAAATTGAATCCACACACCGAGAAATCGTCCATGAAAACTTCCATTATTCCATCTAGGGAATCTGCAAATATAGACATCATACAACGTTGAAAAGTGGCAGGGGCATTACAGAGTCCGAAGGGCATTCGTCTATAGGCGAACGTTCCATAAGGACAGGTGAAGGGAATGTTCCATAAGGACAGGTGAAGGTTGTTTTCTCTTGATCCTCAAGGTGAATAGGTATTTGGAAAAATCCTGAGTAACCATCTAGATAACAAAAGTGCGAGTGTCTGGCTAGACGTTCGAGCATTTGATCTATAAATGGAAGAAGGAAATGATCCTTCCTGGTTGCTTTGTTTAATTTTATATAATCTATACACATACGCCAACCTCCTTCTGTTCATTTAGAAATATGCTCACCTTTCTCATTTTCTATGACTGTGATGCCTCCTTTCTTTGGCACCACATGCACATGGCTCACCTAATTACTATCTGATATTTGGTAAATTATACCAGCCTCTAGTAACTTAAGAACTTCTCTTTTAACAACATCTCTCATTATAGGGTTTATTCTTCTTTGATGTTATCTTGAGGGTTTTGAGTTTTCCTCTAACAAGATCCGGTGCATGCACACCGATGAACTTATTCCTTTTAAATCAGAGATGTTATACCCTAAAGCTAAGGGATATTTTCATAAGATCTCTAAGAGTTGAGTTGTCTCTTCTTGACTTAAAATAGCATTAACTATAATAGGGTAATTCATTTCTTTATCTAAGAATTCGTATCTGAGGTTCTTGGGAAGTTCCTTCAGTTCTAAAGATGGTTTCAAAGGGCAAGGCATGGGATCGGGAGTAAGCGATAAACATTCATAGAGGTCGTCATCAATGTAAGGTTCTAAACTTTTAAATCCATCGTCCTCCATAATGGGGGTCGAAGGTAACTTGATATTTTTGTTAGATTCCCCTCTCTTAAGTTCCAATATACACTCGTCAATGACGTCGATGGCATAACAAGTATCTTCTATGACTGGTGCTATGAAGAACTTTGAAAGAATAAATTCTATCTTTTCATCACCCACCTCAAATTTTAATTTTCCTTTCTTAACGTTAATTATGGCTCCGGCTGTTGATAGGAATGGACTACCTAAGAGGATTGGGATTTCTTCGTCTTCTTTAATATCCATAACCATGAAATCAGTTGGGATATATAGTTGACCGATCTTAACTGGTATGTCTTCAAGTATGCCTATAGGATACTTAACTGATCTATCAGCAAGCTGGAGAGACATTTTAGTCGGCTGCAATTATCCTAAGTTTAACCTTCTAGAAACTGCTAAAGGCATAAGGCTGACGCTAGCTCCTAGATCTACGAAGGCTTTGTCAATAGTATGATTTCCTAAGATACAAGGAATGGAAAAACTTCCTGGATCCTTTTCTTTCTTGGAAAGTTTATTTTCTGAAATAAAATTGCATTCGATAGGTTTGGGATCATCAAGTCTACGCTTGTTGGTCAGGATGTCTTTTAGGAATTTAGCATAAGATGGTATCTAATTGATGGCTTCGGTGAAAGGAATCTCTACATGGAGTTTTTCAATAACTTTAACGAATCTCTGGTATTTATTGTCAAGTTTGGTTTGTTTAAGTCTTTGCGGAAATGGGACTGGGGGTTTATACGGGGGTGGTGATTTATTAGTTTTATCTTTTAATTCTGGTTCTTTTTGCTTTTTGGGTTCCTCTGGTTCCTCCACTTGTCTGTAGGCAAAACATTTGTCTTAGGTTATGAGGGTGTACTCATGGCTGGATTCTTGGGTCCATCGTAAGTAGTCCCACTTTGTAAGGAAATGGCATTAGCTTGCCCTTTAGGATTTGGTTGAGGTTGTCCAGGGAATTGTCCTCCAGGTGTAGTTTGTGGGGATTGTGTTTGGGCTATCTGCGAGATTTGGGTTTCAAGCATCTTGTTATGCGTAATTATCTGATCAACCTTAGTTCCTAATTGCGTGATTAGTTCATTTACGTGAATATTCTGATTTAGGAACTCTTTGTTTTGTTGGGTTTGAGCAGAAATGAAATTTTCCATGATTTTCTCAAGGTTTGGTTTGGGTGCCACAACTTGCATAGGTTGATTTGGTCTTTGGGCTTGGAAACCTGTAGGTCTCGGAGGTGCAGAGTTTTGTATTGGGCTATTGTTTTTATAATAAAGGTTTGAGTGATTCCCCCATCTGGGGTTGTAAGTGTTTGAAAATAGGTTTCCTTGGGTGTAGTTTACTTGGTCTGAGCAAGGCTCATTCAACAAGTTACATTCCGCAGGTTGATGTCCTTGGGTCCCATAATGTTCGCATTCTGAAGCTACTGCGGCTACAGTGTTAGGGTTTTGAGACATGTTTTGAACTTTTAAGGCAAGAGCGTCCATTTTAACTTGCATCATGTCTAGAGAACTTATCTCATGTTTTCCTCCTTGGGTCTCCTTTTTCTCTACCGTAGCTTGTTCTGTTCCCCATTGGTAATGGTTTTGGGCCATGTCCTCAATGAGAGCGCAAGCTTCTAGGTAAGGTTTATTCATCAATGCACCACCAGCGGCAGCATCGATATACATCTTTGTGTTGTAATGGAGTCCATTATAGAAGGTGTGGATGATTAGCCATTGTTCTAGGCCATGGTATGGACAGGCTCTTAACAGGTCCTTATATCTCTCCCATGCTTCAAAAGGTGATTCTCCCAGGTCTTGGTTAAATCTAGTGATTTGGTTTCTAAGGACAACAGTTTTGTTGGGCGGAAAATATCTTGCGAGAAATACTCTCCTAAGGTCTTCCTAAGTTGTTATTGAATTGGGTGGAAGGGAATCCAACCAATCTTGTGCTTTATCTCTGAGGGAAAAAGGGAATAATCTTAGTCGTATTGCCTCAGGCGAAGCACCATTGCATTTTAAAGTGTCTGCTAATTGTATAAAAGTTTTTAAGTGTTGATTCGGGTTCTCAGTAGCGAGAACACCGAATTGGTTTTGTTGCACCAATTGTAGAAATGAGGGTTTTAGTTCAAAATTATTTGTGGTTATAGTTGGGTTTACGATACTTGAACTAGGTTCCTCATCAGACGCTTGGGCAAATTCCTTAAGGGGTCTTTGGTTACGATTCTCGGCCATAGTTTTTCTAATTCTATGGAGAAAATGGATTTAACGTTCAGGTTCTGCTAAAGGATTGAATAAGGTTCCGGTGCTGCGAGATCTTTGCATTAACCAGACTGCAAAACTTAGTCTAGACGGTGCGACTATAGGGTGTGAAATTTGACAAAATTGATCCTCGACAACGGCGCCAAAAACTTTATGCGGTGTATTCGCAAGTGTTAGAATCGCGTCAGAGTAATATAAAATATTATCAATCCACATAGACCAATTGTCAATCTATCATTTCCTATTGTTACGGTGTTTAGCTAAGTCAATATTAAACAGGGAATTGAGCATGCAAGAAAGTAAAGTGCGGAGAAATAAACTTCAGATATAAAAGCAGGGTCGAATATAATTCACTTAGTCAGATGATATTCGCAATGCTTCGGAATAGAACTACTTATAGGGCAATAATTTCTACTAAAGAAAAGAACTAATTTAACAGGAACTGTCGCTTTTGCGTAATCAGAATCAAGTTTACTCTCTAATCAGACCTTCTTATCGTCACTTATAAAAAGGCGCGCACAGCGTTAAAGTAATAAACCTATTTTTAAGAAATAAAGTACTTGACCAAGTTGAAAAGTATTTTGATCTGGAATTTCTAATAAAAAGGGGACCTAACTTTAATCCTATAAACGCGTCCGAAAATAGTTTCAAAATTGATTTCTTTGATAATAAAAATCCCTAACTAACTAGAAAAAGCGCTTTCGCTTCCTTTGACCATTTAGAACTAACCGAGTTTAACAAAGGGTTGGACGGCTTTCAATCTTATCCAACAACAATAAAGTACAGAAAACTCGTATTAAAAACCAAAATAGCCCATAACCATTTCTATTGACACATTATTTGGAATATCGATCTAACTAGATTCCTTACATTCTAGCCCAGTAAGGTTCAGCCTGACATGGGAATGAAAACAGACATGTTAAAATAAATCGTGCGAGAAAGTAAATAATTTAAAGTGCGGTGCAGAAAATAAACAAAGTAAAAGTAGGTGCGGGAAATAAACAAAGTAAAAGCAGTGCGGAAAATAGACAAAGTAAAAGTAGATGCGGGAAATAAACAAAGTAAAAGAAGGTGCGGGAAATAAACAAAGTAAAAGTAGGTGCAGGAAATATAAATAGAAACCTTCTCCAAACGGGGAGGTTTTAAATCAGGTACAAACTGGAAGTAAAATGCGACTGGAAATAAACAGAAGTTGAAAATAAATGTGGCATGATAAACTTCTGCCGAAGTGCTCCAAACTCGATTACAGACTCAATCTATGAACTCAATCACAGACTCAATCAATAGTGCAATAATTCTCCGATGTGAAGAATTATCTCTTTACAATGGTGAAATTTTATGGCTTAAGTTCGCAACCATGGTTGGATCAAGTTTGCAACTAAGCTTGGGTGAATTGAAATCAGGAACTTCTATTTATAGAGGATGAAGAATGCAGGAAAACACAGGAATGCCCCCTAACTCCTTTTGGAGGGGAAAACATCGTCCAAAGGTGGCGCCTGCCATGGAGGCCATGGCGCCCGCCATGAGTGTAAATGAAAGGAAGTGGGGAACATGGCAGTTGAGGTCAGCAGTAGGTGGTACACGACATGGCCTACCCTATGGCTGGCGCCATGGTGGACGCTATGAGTGCAAATTTGACCTAAACTCCTATTTTTCAACTTGTTTTCCTTCACTTCTTCAGGGGAGTTATGGATAATTGAAATACTTGAAAAGGAAACAAAAGATAGGCATAATACGAGAAAACAATAATAAAAAACCTAAATAATATGTGAAATCAGAGTAAAAAACAAGTGTAAAGTAAGTGTTATCATACATCCAGTACGAGGAGAAAAATAATGTTCCTCATGAACACTCCATCCTGGCAGGCATATGTTCCCCACGAACACAACTGCCGAGCAGGCACACGTTCCCTACAAACGCAACACCGTGCATACATCCTGTCGAAGCTCGCGATCATAAAGAAGAGAGGCGGATCAAGTCCGTCATCCAAGAGATACTATCGTGTCCGAGCAAAAAACAGAAATGGGGCATACTATCTCGAAAAAATGCACGGGGAACAACATGATCAACCTTGGAACATCGAAAAACTAAGGCAATATTACAGTTAAGATACTGATATAGTCTTTGTGTCTCGTCAAAACAACAAACACAATTTTCCCGACCACGTGTGTATGTCCAGGTACAAGCATGACACTCCATATTAAACAAAGAGGCAAGTTTCCACTCTTTTAATGAACATATTCTTAGCTCGACATGGAAAACTTAAACGAGCTCCACCGTCGTCGTACCACAATGGAAGAATACTCAGTGCGCGATGGGAAATTCACGCTGCCAAGATCGTGCCCTTAAAAGAAGACCCAAGTTCCAGCCCATGCCTGATGATCACCTTGGTCGTTCGACCAGTCACCCACGCTGGCAGACTCAAATAATAATGAGCAAACCCCCAAAACTCTTAATCAAAGTAAAACGTCTCAGGCAGACGAGCATACCAACAAGCAGAAACATAATAAATAACAATATACCACATACGAGCATGTCCTCATAAAGATCACGAAACGTCCTCAGTGCACATGCTGGCTCTAAGTCATCATTCTTATGCCTGAAGGCAACGACTTGGGGGCTACTGTTCTAGACTGGCCCGACGGCTAGAGTGGTCCTAGTCTATGCTCGACCTTCAGCACGACCCATACGACCATGGCCCTAAGTCCCTCGTCCTCTATCGGGCACCACAGATCAATCGCCCTCCTAGCCAGCGAGACCGGCTATGTTCAACAAACACTTCTTCATCTTCCTGACATCAAGTCGGCCAGACAACCAGGAGCAGACCAGATCATTGCCCGTAACCTACCTCCTCCCCAAGACCAACGACTAGTTGCGGGCACTCTTCCCAATTTGACCGAACCTTGGTTGTTCCTATTTTCACGGACCCAAATATGTAGACCCGTATATAGGAACCAATGACTACGCGGGAGGAGTATTATATAAATTCTCACACTTATAAGGGTCAGATATCAAATATTTATCTCTAAAACCCTAATAATTTACTTTTATCTCTTTGCTCCCACACTTACTTATTCGTCAGAGTGCCTTGCAGGTACAACTCTCTTTTTTCCTCCTCAACTTTCCAGCTTGTCGAAGATCATCATCCGACCAACTTGCAGGTTTTAACCAATCAGTAAGATCAGAAAAAAATTGGTTTTATAAAAATAAAAAGATATAAGTACTTAACGAAAATATTAATGTAATAGATTTTATAACAACATAAAAATTAAGGAAATGTGAGGTTTTCATTAATAAAAAAATAAAATACTTATATATCAAAATGTTAAATAAAAATGAAATAATAAGATGTAATAGAGAGTAAAAAGAAGACATTGAAAAAAAGAATAAGAGTGAAAGTGAAGATACATTAAAAGAAATCCCATTGAATTATAAGTGATGTGGTAAAATGGTTTTATATTACAAAAATAGTTTACTATTTTAGAAATTTTTTTGGAATAATCATGTATTAAAATTTTTTTCCGCAAATAACCATATTTCGGAAAAAATTACGCAAAATAACCATGTTTCAAATGACTCCAAAGGAAGAGCCATCTCACTTGGCGCCTACACCTACATTTTAAGGGGAGGCGCCATCTCACTTAGCGCCTAGGTGTTTAGGGCAAAGCCCTAAGCCAAGTGAGATGGCGCCTTAGTGCATTTGCTAGGGCAATTTTCGCATTTTTTTTCTCAATGCGGTGCGTTACATATTCGATATAGGATCAACAAAATTGACTTTTTATTTACAAAATATGATTACACACATAAGTATTACATAAAAATAACATATTAATCAGTGGTCCCCCGTAACCCGGTAATGACCCCCGGTTCCGCATCCCCGTCCTCGCATTTCTCGTGCTGGGTTTCATCGTATTTCCTGCTGTGGCAGGGTCGATGGCCCAGCGAAGTCAATGCGTTTCGGATCCATGAAATTATTCAGATCTCCATATCTATAAGATTCTCTTTGGTACAGTTGGTTATCCATACCCTCAAAGTTTGGTCGTGTTGGCGGTGGGTGGGGTTCCATGGTTGGTCTGTAGCATTGATCGTCTGAGTACAGGGGGTAGAAAGGAAATGAATCTTGGGGTGTTTGGTATTGAGGATGTTGGGTGGTTTGATGATATTGTGATTGATGGTAAGATGGGTCGATTGGTTCATAATCTTCTGATATTCCCAAATCAAGGCTAAGGTTGGATGTTGAGGGGCCCATATTGGGATATGCAGAAGACTGAAATTCTGTGTGGGGTATGCGAGTGTGTTGGTATTGTGATTGAAATTGCGGTTGGGTGTGAGGAATATGGGGGTATGGGTACTGAGGTGGTGATTGTGGTTGGTTGTGGGGCATGTGGGTGTAATTGTATTGTGGTGGCGACTGTGGTTGGGTGTTTGTGGTTCTGTTTCGTCTGGGGGGTTGGTGGGAGGTTGATGTGTGTTGGGTTTGTTGTTAGGGAAATGAGGGTTGTGTGTTGGATGAGACACATGTATTTCAGGGTTACTAACCGATCTGTACCAAGATAAATACTAATTTGTGTCTCACATATTACCATGATTGAGGAAAACTGGGAATTATAATACATGTCAGTGATGCCTCTGCCACATCTTACACCATTCTGGAGCAAAGTCTTTCCAGTTGGTAAGTCCCCATTGGGCGTCGACCCTTTTGAGATGCCACGGGGACAAACAAGTCGGATCGTTGGGTATCTCTTGATGCATTCCAAACCGCATCTTCACACGGTCGATGTGGTGCATCTCCAGAACATTGAACCGTATGATTGTAGTCTTGGCGCTCCAAATTGCTGCATCCTCGGGGTTTGGTTCATGGCCCAAACCCAAATATGGTCTCCAGACAAACTGCACATAAAATTAAATCAGGTTAATGAAAATGTAATATATAAATTATTTTAGAAGTAGAAAAGTTGAAAGGTACGACGTACATCATCCGGGCCAAGGTGATCCAATAGATTGCGGTATAGTATGACATTGAATCTTGGATTCTTGCCGTAATCTATTCCACTCACGCAATACCTAAAGGAAATGAAAAATATTTTATTTTTATCATATATTTGGTGAAGAGATGAATAGTAATAAATGATATAACTTGATGACTTACTTTGTTGCGTACGGGAAAACGAATGTGTTGTTGTTGATGGGGTTTAGGGACTCCATCCTCCACCAACCCCAGGCTTGAAGTAAAAAAGTGCAGCCATAAAATGTACATTTTTCCTTGATTGAATTTTTACACAAGGAACTGTATAGGTGGGCTAAAACAGCAGAATCCAACTATACTTTCTAGTTTTTTCGAAATCTCTAAGTAAATTTAAATACATAAAATTTACACTATTTCCCGTACTTTTAAGAAATAAAAAGGTTCCAAATAGTATTATTATATAAGTTCTAGCTTTTATTACCTTGGCTAGCTCGGAGGAATTTTCGTTTAATTCCAAAGTCGCATAATGATTTTTAAGCTTAGTTAGTAGTATACCCTGACCTCTCGCACCACCGCCTTCAACCATATCTCTGCCCAACAATTCTTCACACAGAGAATTGGGTTGTTGAACCGACCCGTTAACGGCCTTACCGTCGACAGGGAGACCTAGTAACATGTACACATCCTCTAGCGTGACGGTACATTCACCTATTGGTAGGTGAAATGTATGGGTCTCTGGTCTCCACCTTTCCAACATTGCAAGTATGAACTTTGAATCAATTGTGCAGTAGGAGATCTTTATAATGTGTCTGAAACCTGCGTATTCCAGATATGGTACGATCAATGGGTCGGGAGCAAGGTAGTTGTGAGACCGGATTCTGAATCTTTTTCTATCCTGAGTTAAAAATGTAAAAGGTGTAAGAGTAGGTAAGATGAACAAAGCATTACCAGAAGTATGAAAAATGTATAACTATAAAAGAAACTTACAAATGTTGCAATATTGTCCCTTGTGCCTCTGTGAGAATCGCCCATTGTGAGAAGAGCCATTGTTGAAAATGCCTGAGATTGTGAAAGAATTTGAAATTGTAAGGGATTATGAAAGAGTTTGTAGCAGAGAGTGAGACATTTTGGGTGCAAGAGAAGTATGTTATGCTCTGTATTTATAGAGTAAGTGATATGGTAGCTGGTGCATGCATGCATGATAAGTATCACTCTTGTAGTGTAGGTGCAGGCTAGGTGGCAGCCTTGGAGAATGCATCTCTGCATGCATGTAACACAATTGGACATGAAGGGAGGCACCATTAGACTTGGCGAAAGAGTACAAAAATGAAAGGTGTCGCCATCCCCATTGGCGAATAAGAGGTGCCATGGGTTGCAGAGTAGGCGCAGGCTAGGTGACAGCCTTGGAGAAGACATCCCTGAATGTATGTAACACTATTGGATGTAATGGGATGAGCCTTAGAGGTTACAGTGTAGGTGCAGAGTAGGCGCAAGCTAGGTGGCAACCTAGGAGAATGCATCTCTGCATGCATGTAACACGATTGGACAGGAAGGGAGGCGCCATTGGACTTGGCGAAAGAGTACAAAAATGAAAGGTGTCACCATTCCCATTGGCGAATAAGAGGTGGCATGGGTTTCAGAGTAGGCGCAGGCTAGGCGGCAACCTTGGAGAAGGCATCCCTCAATGCATGTAACACTATTGGACTTGATGGGATGAGCCTTAGAGGTTACAGTGTAGGTGTAGAGTAGGTGTAGGCTAGGTAGCAGCCTTGGAGAATGCATCTCTGCATGCATGTAACACGATTGGACATGAAGGGAGGCGCCATTGGACTTGGCGAAAGAGTACAAAAATGAAAGGTGTCGCCCTCCCCATTGGAGAATAAGAGGTGGCATGGGTTTCAGAGTAGGCGCAGGCTAGGTGACAACATTGGAGAAGGAATCCCTGAATGCATGTAACACTATTGGACGTGATGGGATGAGCCTTAGAGGTTATAGTGTAGGTGCAAAGTAGGCGCAGGATAGGTGGCAGCCTTGGAGAATGCATCTCTGCATGCATGTAACACAATTGGACATGAAGGGAGGCGCCATTGGACTTGGCGAAAGAGTACAAAAATGAAAGGTGTCGCCATCCTCATTGGCGAATAAGAGGTGGCATGGGTTGCAGAGTAGGCGCAGGCTAGGTGACAGCCTTGGAGAAGGCATCCCTGAATGCATGTAACACTATTGGACTTGATGGGATGAGCCTTAGAGGTTACAGTGTAGGTGCAGAGTAGGTGCAGGCTAGTTGGCATCCTTGGAGAATGCATCTCTGCATGCATGTAACACGATTGGACATGAAGGGAGGCTCCATTAGACTTGGAGAAAAAAGGTTACAATGTAGGTTCAGAGTAGGCGTTGGCTAGGTGGCAGCCTTGGAGATTGCATCTCTGCATGCATGTAACACGATTGGACATGAAGGGAGGCGCCATTGGACTTGGCGACAGAGTACAAAAATGAAAGGTGTCGCCATCCCCATTGGCGAATAAGAGGTGGCATGGGTTGCAGAGTAGGCGCGGGCTAGGTGATAGCCTTAGAGAAGGCATCCCTGAATGCATGTAACACTATTGGACGTGATGGGATGGGCCTTAGAGGTTACAGTGTAGGTGTAGAGTAGGCGTAGGCTAGGTGGCAGCCTTGGAGAATGCATCTGTTGTACCCCAAAATTTTCCCTCCCATATTCTTCAAGATTTGTCAAGTCAAAGCTGCAAAATTCCCCAAGGGTTGCACAGTGCAAAGGTCTCCTATACAGTCAAAACTAGGGTTTGAGTTCTAATCAAGAAAATGAAGTTTTCAAAGGCCCAATCAAGTCTCACATGCTCACAAATATGGTCAAGCATCCTCATAGCAAGTTTCAAGGCATCCAGCTCAAAATTGCACAGTCAAAACCCTAAATTGCACTACAGTCAACTGTAGGGGCAAAATGGTCATTTGACAGTCAAAAGTTCAAATTTTTGGTCAATATATCATTTTGAAGATTTGTCTGAGCAATCTAATTGTTCTATCCTCCAAGGTAGAAACAGGGGCAATAAAGATTTGTCTGAGCAATCTAATTGTTCTATCCTCCAAGGTATCAAGGTAGGTTCAGCGGAAGAACACAACCAGGTATCTTAATTCCCCAGAGAGTGAGCCAGCAAGCAGTATACTCTCCTCAAGCAAAGCAGTTATCAAACCTTAAGGAAGTTGGGTATCCTCCAGCGGATCTCAACCTTCCCCAGCAACATATATATCCTTAACAAGCATCCCCGGCAGTCTTGGCCTAAAGATTGTTCCCCGGCGGTATATCAACATTCAAAGAAATCACTCCCCCGCAGTTTCAAAATTTCCCCAGAAGAGTCCAATCTAGTTTCCCCAGGAAAGCTGGAATTCATATCCCCAAGCAGTAAGCTTATCCCCAGTAGATTCTGGAAGCTTATCCTCGCAGAGCACGAACGCGTCGTCCGACTTTATTCAAAGAGTTATTTCCTTAAGCAGGATATAACTGGGTTATCCTCAGCAAAAAGCCACGGAAAGAGCGTCCTCGACGAAGTCTTCTTACCCCAGCAAATTATTATCAACACTCAGCAAGGCATCCCTCTTCCCACAGAGTATTGCTTCCCAGCATGGTCGCTAGAGTATCTTTTCTCCCCGCAGAATCCTCCATTTGCCAAGTTTATTCCGCAACGGAGTCATCTTCTTCTACCGGTATTCTTGCAGTTATCATCCCCAGCGGAAGCAAAATCTACTCTTCAACATCAGCCCAGGATACGACTTCCCGGCATCCGTCAAGGATTTGATTTCCTAGACGAAAACATACATTCATAAAACATCACATACATCATTATAACATGCATAGACACATCATATCATACAAGTCTCATTTATATTGAGAACATCATTGCTTGATTCATATCATGCATTGCATATGACTGACCTTTACCTTTCAGGAAAGATGCAGTTGAAATTCTCAATCATATTTCAAGACCTAGACCGGTTCAGTTAAATCGACCCTAAGATTTTCCTGATGCTTATCCAGTCAAAGGCCTTCTCTGGTTCAGTCAGATCGACCCCAAGATCTCCCTGATGCTTATCCAGTTGAAGATATTTCAAGACCTTGTCCGGTTCAGTTAAATCGACCCTAAGATTTTCCTGATGCTTATCCAGTCAAAGGCCTTCTCTGGTTCAGTCAGATCGACCCCAAGATCTCCCTGATGCTTATCCAGTTGAAGACATTTCAAGACCTAGACCGGTTCAGTTAAATCGACCCTAAGATTTTCCTGATGCTTATCCAGTCAAAGGCCTTCTCTGGTTCAGTCAGATCGACCCCAAGATCTCCCTGATGCCTATCCAGTTGAAGATATTTCAAGACCTTGTCCGGTTCAGTTAAATCGACCCTAAGATTTTCCTGATGCTTATCCAGTCAAAGGCCTTCTCTGGTTCAGTCAGATCGACCCCAAGATCTCCCTGATGCTTATCCAGTTGAAGACATTTCAAGACCTAGACCGGTTCAGTTAAATCGACCCTAAGATTTTCCTGATGCTTATCCAGTCAAAGGCCTTCTCTGGTTCAGTCAGATCGACCCCAAGATCTCCCTGATGCCTATCCAGTTGAAGATATTTCAAGACCTTGTCCGGTTCAGTTAAATCGACCCTAAGATTTTCCTGATGCTTATCCAGTCAAAGGCCTTCTCTGGTTCAGTCAGATCGACCCTAAGATCTCCCTGATTCTTATCCAGTTGAAGATATTTCAAGACCTTGTCTGGTTCAGTAAATCGACCCTAAGATTTCCTGATGCTTATCCAGGCAAAGGCCTTCTCTGTTTCAGTCAGATCGACCCTAAGATCTCCCTGATTCTTATCCCAGTAGAAGACACCCAAGATTTTCTCAACGAGCGTTGTTGAAAGTAATCGTCCAAGATTCTCTTACCATTCATGCTAAGGCAGTAACCATCCCTGGTTAATTCATCGCCGTTTGAAGCTCCAGACTCAGCTCCTGTAACCAGTCAGCACACATCTATACCAAGCATCTAAAAGCCAGCTCCTGCAACGTGTCAGGTATTCATTTGTTCTTTTGCAGGTATGCAGGTTCTCGCTAAGGAATCTCCTACGCGATCAACATCCAGATTGCATCTATGAGCCCATCACCCTATCCAGCAATCTCCAAATGGCATCTATAAGCCCATTCCCCCATCACACTCCTAACATGTGAGCGCAAATTTCTGGGCACTTTAGTGTTCAATCATCTTCTACCCTCGGATTACGAAAGGCACGTCAGCCAATCTGCATCCTCAGGTCTAAGAAGATTGAACAGGGGCAACTGTTGTACCCCAAAATTTGCCCTCCCATATTCTTCAAGATTTGTCAAGTCAAAGCTGCAAAATTCCCCAAGGGTTGCACAGTGCAAAGGTCTCCTATACAGCCAAAACTTGGGTTTGAGTTCTAATCAAGAAAATGAAGTTTTCAAAGGCCCAATCAAGTCTCACATGCTCACAAATATGGTCAAGCATCCTCATAGCAAGTTTCAACGCATCCAGCTCAAAATTGCACAGTCAAAACCCTAAATTGCACTACAGTCAACTGTAGGGGCAAAATGGTCATTTGACAGTCAAAAGTTCAAATTTTTGGTCAATATATCATTTTGAAGCCACAAACATCATTTGATCAATGCTTGATCATGATTCTCAAAATTTGGCTCAAGAATTCATCAAGATGCAAAAGTTTCCTTATTTGGACAGCTGGAAAAGTCAACTGAAATTGACCAAGGCATAACTTTCACATGGATTATCAGAAAAATTCCATCCAAAGCTCATTTTGAAGAGAAAGACATTTCCTACAACTCATCTTTATACTTCAAGTCCAAGAAATGCTCTCACAAAAAGTTATCAATTTCAACATTATAGGTCATTTTCAAAAGTCAACAAAAAGGGACTTTAAGTCTAAGGCCATAACTTGATATTGGTAAATCAAAATGACATGGAACTAAAGACATTGGTTAGAGGACTCAAATACCTTTCCAAAATGTCCAAGAGCATGAGAAAAGCTTAAAAATTGAGCAAGTTATGCCTTGTGGAAGTTGGGAAATGTTTGGATATTTTGAAAAGTCAACATTACTTCAAATGACCTAAAATTGCTAATGGGCCCATTTTTCTTCCACAATTCATCATTCCAAGCATGTGCACGACCACTTGGCCCAAAGGGAAGTATTTTCTCATTTTTTATTTATTTATTTGAATTTTTACTTATATTAATTCATTTAAATCATTTAAATATGTGAAAAATATATAACTTGACCTAATAAATCTTTTCATGCATGTTTTGCCCTCAATATTTCGTGCACATTCAAAAATAGGAAGATTTGATTTGATTTGAGCATAATTGATACAAGAGCACATGGAAAAGATTGAAAACATAATGGTGAAAAATCAAATCTCCAAATCCATGAATGAAAGATATTTGGATCAATTTTGTTAACCTAATCTATTCAGTACATAAGCCTGAGTGAAAACCTAATGCTGGAAGACATTGAAGCTGCGCCTCAGACCATAACCAAAACTTGAAGTTCTTGCCAAAAGTTCAAAACTGAAAACCACTTTTTAGGTTGATTCAAGGCATAATTCATATTCCATTGGCTTCCTTAAGCTTCACTGATCATATTCCAATCCATAACATTCATCCAAACGCGTTGAATTGGTATACATAAATCCACTTTTCTCTTATATTTTTCAAATTCGTATTTCCAGATTTAAGCGTTTTCATGGCATTTTGATTATGCATTTATATTGAGTAATGTGTTTTGAAGCTAACTGGATAAATTAATTGTGTTTTTATGAGCTATACAAGAAATCGCCATTGTTAAATTTTAGGGTTTGCAGAGCTTCCAATTGGGGATTTTGAAACCAAGTAAAATTGGGACATATGACCTTGATCATTAGAACAAGCGCCTTTGGACGGACAGAAACCAACCCTCGCGCTCAATTTATGAGCGACTGAGGGCTAGTCGCTATTTTCTGGAAACAGGTCTAAGAGAACGTCTTCAAAACCGTGGCCTTTGTTTTTATTATTTTCAGGAACGAAGAAGAAGACCTCGTGGCCAACAACCATTGGTTCTTTTGAATTGCACGCGTTTTTGAAGCACTAATTTTTGTTTGTTTTTATTACGTTCATTGTTTATTAAATATACAAAGAGTTCAAATAGCACGATTGGCAGGCAAACGCATTGGCAACCCTTAGGACCTGGGTTCGATCCCAGGTCCCCACACTTTCCATATATTGTTTTTCAAAGGATATTCAGGCACAGGCATAATATTGTGGATGCACCATGCTCCTCTCAATCAAGCCAGCCACGTGTTTAGCTTCAGCAATCCAAGGGTGTAGACTTGATGAACACCATAAACTCAAGTCAACGTTTCAGCATACTAATTGGAAAGGTCAAATGGACTCAGATTATTGGGCCAAATTATTCAAGATTACACCTCCTATTTGGGGACTACCACCCCCCAAGGTTTGCATAATTTTTGTTTTCTTTATTTTTTATTCTATTTTTATTTTAATTATTTCTTGTTTAATTAATATATTATTTTCACAAAAAATATAAAAAATGCACAAAAATCAGAAAAGACAAAAAAAAACATAATAAATAATTTTTATTTCTAATATTTTCATAAATAAATGTATGTAAATAAATTAATTTAGATTAGGGTTTTAATTTTAATTCTTTTAATAACAAAAATACAAAAATATAGAATTAGGTTTAATTAATTTTTATTCCTTTTTATTTTTTTTCTTTTTTACCATAATATTATTTTATTTACTTTTATAATTAAATATGCATAAAAACTTGTAAAATAAATTAGGGTTTAAATTAGGTTAAAAACTCCAATATTTTTCTTAATAACTTAAAAAATAATTAGAACTAGGTTTAACATTTTATTTTAGTTATAATTAATTCTTTTTTATTAAAATTTTAAAAAACTAAAAAAACAAAAACAATTTCTTTTCTTAATTAATAAATTCATATAATTTTAATTTTGCAAAAGGGTCCAACGCCCTCGTTCCGATTTAATTAATTCGCATACTTATTTCTTTTTCCGTTTAAATATTAATGTAATTCTCCCAAAGCCGTGTAAATATTTATCTTTCGCACTTTACTTTATTTCTTTATTTTATGTCAAATCGGGTCCTGGATTTTAATTTGGCGATGTGGACCCGCGCCTTTGTAATAGTTTAGGAATTTTATCTTTCCGCAATTTTTTAACTGTTAAATAAATGCATGCAAGAATGAATGACCAAAAAATAAAAACAAACGCTTAGATCACCTATACCATGAATAAGACAAAATAACTGAACATGACACACAAATCACACACCACCCCTAGGGTACGCCTCACTGTTGCCTTGCCTCGAAAGGTGATCGTCGAGTAGAGGATGTCTTAGTAAGTCCTCATGATCCGGGAACCTGGCATGAGGGTAGCTTCTAAGGTGTCTTCCTATTGCTCTGGTGATCACCATGTCCCGAACCTCGAATTGACCCGAACACCTCCAACGGTGGTGCTACCTACCTCTCAATGGTGGGATGGCACTACTTTAAAGGACATTTACACAGACAAATTCCTTAGGGTAGGTAGACAACTCTAGATACTTGCTCTAAATTTCAAAACAAATCAAAAATACTTTTCACACCGACACCTTTTCAAAAAGCTTTCGAAAGCAACTTTTCAAACACTCTTGAGGACTGATACAAGAGTCGAACTGGAATTTTCAAAGAAACTTTTTAAAACCCACAATTGAAAAGCAAACAAACCATTTTTGAAAACACAAATGAGCAAGTATCTAAGAGCCCATGGATAACCATGGATAGAAAGGGTGCTAACACCTTCCCTTTCTATAACCTACCTCCCGAACCGAGAGCAATCTCTTTAAGGAATTTTTCTGTGCTTTTGTCCTTTCCCTTTGGAGAAAATAAAAGACGGTGGCGACTCTTGCTTCCGCGACATTTCGCGAACCAGCGTTAAACAGTCAGTTCTAGATCCACCGATCACAGAACTGGCGACTCTGCTGGGGACATCTAAACTTAAAGTGGGGTGTACCTTAGGGCTAGTTCATAACTGTGTTTTCAATTGTCTGACTTGCTTGCTTTACTATTGTGGGTTGCATGGGAGTTACATAGATCCTAACCCGGATCTGGGGATACCCTGTTTAGGTAGCATAAGCTGTGAGGGACCTGTCCGGCGTAGACCGACACGGGTGAAGCAGTGGCTACGTTGGTGTGGCACCTTGGTCTGTACCGATATCCCTTGTGTCGCAACGAGGAGAATATGGGTCTTCTAAGGAGTCATTAAGCACCAACAACCTTAGAACCTTAATTGACACAACTTGGCCTTTAGAATTGTAGCAGTATGCTACGCCCATTGAGGCTAAACTCTCGTGATGGTTCTGGCTGCAAGAAAAGATTGCGATGCTGGAGTTATGACCGATTGAGGGTAGTCAATGATATTGGGATCCTCTAAGAACCCGGTTACTTTTGATTAGGACAGGTATGAACCAACAAACTGAAAGAGGGTAGTACCTAGACCTCATGCTGGCCTAAACTTTAGGGGCTTGCCTTGTGTGACTTGTGTTCCTTACCATGTTTGCCTTTGTATCTGTATGTGGTGTGTTTTATCATAACATCATAGCATCATGAGCATTGCATGCATCCTGCATAAGGACTGACCATTTCAAAGACAAGAGGGTTTCATCTTTGCTCTGTTTTGTAGGACATTATGATGCCTGTGCGAAGGAATACTATCCGGTTCAACTTTGTTCGTTCACCTGAGTTGCTTGATGAGTTGGTTAGCAGAATTCCAAATACCACTTCCTTCATTCAGAGGCATGGTTCTCTTCTCAGTTTAGTCACTGCAAAGCGAGATCAACAATTGATGAGTGTTCTGACCCAGTTCTATGACCCTCTGTACCAGTGCTTCACCTTTCAAGACTTCCAGCTGGTCCCTACCCTGGAAGAGTTCTCTGATTTGCTTGGTATCCCTATCTTGGATCAGACTCCCTTTACTGGTTGGGAAAAGACCCTCAGGCTTGAGGACATTGCTGCAGCTCTTCCTTTGACCCATCAAGAGGTAACAGACAACTGGGTAACTAGAAGCGGAGTTAAGGGTTTCTTGGCCAAGTTTCTGATTGGTAAAGCTAACAATTTCTGGAATGACCTGGACTTTAGGGCATATGAAGACATCTTGGCTCTCCTAATCTATGGGTTAGTCCTGTTTCCTAATCCTGACAACTTCATCAATGTCACTGTAATAAGGATCTTTATGTCTCAGAATCCTGTGCCCACTCTCTTGGGTGACATCTTGCAACAACTTCATGCCCGTACTACCCGAAGACGAGGAACCCTATGGTGTTGTATCCCTTTGTTGGTGAGGTGGTTTATTTCGCACCTCCCTAAGTTCGTACTGAAGAACCAAGCAGGAAGAGGTTGGGCTCATAGGTTAATGTCTCTCACCGATAAAGATATCATTTGGACTTGCAGAGGTTTGGATGAGATAGCTGTTATTGATCGATGCGGGGAATATCCTAATGTTCCTCTAATTGGTACTCAAGGAGGGATCTCTTACAATCCATGTCTAGCACTCCGTCAGTTTGGAAGAGCAAGAAGAGCAGGTCCCCATGAGATGTTGGTGCCTCACATCAGTTTCGAGTTTCAGGCGGATAGTGACGAGCTGCGTCGTAGGTTTATCAAGGCTTGGGACAAAGTTCATAAAGCTGACCCACAAGAGTTAGGGCCAAAGACTTCTTTACCTATGGAAGCCTACTACAAATGGGTTCGCATCCGCGCTCAGAAGTTAGGTATGCCGTATGAAGCTGCCAGACCCGTCATTCTTGAGTGTTCTGATAAAGATGGTGTTCCTCCAACTGTCCTTCCTCCTCAGATACCTACTGATTATGAGACATTGAAGAGATCTTGGTCGCAACTGCGAGAAGAGGGGGATTCTTACCGGGAAAAGTTCAACGAGCAGGAATCAAAGATCCAGAAGCTGACCAAGCAGTTGGAGAATGAGAGAGCTCTGAATGCCTACATCCGTACTGAGAAGAGGAGACCATGGGATCAATAAGGAGCTCCAGATGTGCTTTTACAGTTTTATTGCCTTTCCAGTATTTCCTTTCATGTAACGCCTAAGGGCAACCTGTTGAATAATTTCAGTTGCAAAGTTGAATCTAATGAAGTGTGTTCTTTTTTGTTTACGAAGTTGATTCCCAATTGTCTTTGAAAACATAATTCATACGCATTTCATACATCATGTGCATAGCAGGTTTTCTCTTTTCAGGTTGCTTACAGTTCTTCGCTGTTTATTTCAGCATCATGAATCCCGACTCTGCATCAACTGAGACATCAATCAAGGCTCTTCAGGCGCAGAATGCGCAATTCCAAGAATTAATCAAGGGTCTGGCTCAAGGCCAAGAAGAACTAAAGGCTATGCTCCTGAAGAAGGAGAAGAAGAAGAAGAGAAGAACTGTTCTGTTCAACTCGGGCCGAAGGTTTGGCAATACTCTGCAGCATGAAGAGGATGGTTCTTCTGTTGGCAAGAGTCCTTCTCAGGCAGAAGTAAAGGTCCCTAGTCCGGTAGTCTCCGACAACGAGACTGATTTTGATGAAGAGCAGTACCCTCCTGCAGACGACAGATATAAGCAACTGGAGGACAGATTGAAGGCTATGGAGGTTCAACAAGTACCTGGGCTGGATTTCGGAGATCTGGGTTTGTCAACTGGTGTGATCATCCCTCACAAGTTCAAAGCACCATCCTTCTCCAAATATGACGGGGCGTCTTGTCCCAAGCTGCATTTAAGGTCCTATGTTCGGAAAATTCAGCCGTACTCTGCGGATAAGAATTTATGGATCCACTTCTTCCAGGAGAGTCTTTCAGGGACTCATCTCGAATGGTTCTATCAGCTGGATGGGACCAAGGTTCGTAACTGGGAGGAGTTGGCTACTGCTTTCTACAAGCAGTATCAATATAATGCCGACCTTGCCCCCACACGTACCCAACTCCAGGGTATGTCGTTAGGTGCAAGCGAAGGTTTTAAGGAGTACGCTCAGAAGTGGAGAGACCTGGCTGGCAGGGTGCAGCCTCCGTTGACTGATCGGGAGTTGGTAGACATGTTCTTGGGGACCCTATTTGGGCCGTTTTTCAACCATCTCATTGGGAATTCTTCTGCTGGGTTCACTGATTTGATTCTGACTGGAGAAAGAATTGAAGCTGGGTTGAAGTCTGGAAAGATTGCGAAGGGTGCATCGTCTAGTTCGGAAAAGAAACCATTCAAGAAAGAGTCTAGTGCCGTATATGGTTCCCGGAAATCAGAGAGACATGAGCACCGCCAATCTGTCAGTGCGGTAATGATTGCTAAGCCTACTGCCGCTCCCCGGCCAAACAATCCTCAGAAGGTTGAAAGACCCCGGAGAGAATTCACCCGCTTAAGCATGACTTTGTCGCAGATCCTGCCACAGTTGCTCTCAACCAATTTAGTGACTGTCAGGGAGGCGCCGAAGTTTCCAAATACTGCGTCCCCCAAGTACAACCCGAATGCTCGTTGTGCCTACCATTCAGATAGCCCGGGGCACTCTACCGATGACTGTTGGGCGTTAAAGAACAAGCTGCAGGACCTTATTGACGCCAAAGAGGTACAGTTTGAGGCATCTGACAAGCCTAATGTGGTGACGGCTCCCCTACCTGCTCATGGAGTTAATGCTATTGGGGACGAAGAGGAAGTGGACGAAGCTGAATTTAATAGCTGGATCTATCCGACGATCGAAGGCGGATTGAACAACTGGATTGCTAAGGATCATACTCCTGTTACCTTTGTGACACAGTAATAAATTTCTTTGTTTCGTTATTTTGTAATAAACAATGATAAACTCTATGGCCCGGTGTCTTACCCGAGGCACCGTGGTTCTATTTGTGAGGGCATACAAACTGTCATTTCATATATCATAAATGAAAATCTTGGACGTTTTTTCGCATTGCAAATATTGTGCTCCTTTTCTGTCTTTCTTTTCCTTTACATATATTTCAAAACAGCTGTATTTACACACACACTCACTCATACAGGTTTCAATCCACTCTAGATCTCACTGATAACAACTCTGCTACTGCCAATTATGACTTCGAAAATCTGATCAACTTAGCCGAAGACGAAGGTGAAGATGATTGCGAAGTGCCTGGCGAGCTTGCAAGATTGTTGCTTCAGGAAGGGAGGGCAATTCAACCCCATGAAGAGCCAGTGGAAACCATAAACCTGGGTACAGAGACAGACAGGAAAGAGGTAAAGATTGGTGCCGACCTAGAGCTCAGCGTGAAGCAACGGTTAACCAAGATGCTGCATGATTATATGGAGATCTTTGCCTGGTCCTACGAAGACATGCCCGGGTTGGATACCGATATTGTGGTCCATCACTTGCCAACTAAGGAAGACTGCCCTCCAGTTAAGCAAAAGGTCCGTCGGATGCGTCCAGAGATGTATGAGAAGATTAAAGCCGAGGTTATGAAACAGTTTGATGCCGGGTTCCTTGCAGTGACTTCTTACCCTCAGTGGGTTGCTAATGTGGTGCCGGTACCTAAGAAGGACGGTAAGGTCAGAATGTGTGTCGATTACAGGGATCTGAACAGGGCCAGCCCCAAGGATGACTTCCCGCTACCTCACATTGATGTCCTTGTTGATAATACAGCTCAGCACAAGGTATTCTCTTTCATGGATGGCTTCTCAGGTTACAATCAGATCAAGATGGCACCTGAAGACATGGAAAAGACTACGTTTGTTACTCAATGGGGCACCTTCTGTTACTAGGTCATGCCATTCGGATTAAAGAACGCTGGGGCAACCTACCAACGTGCCATGGTTGCTTTATTTCATGATATGATCCATCATGAGATAGAAGTGTATGTTGACGACATGATCGCAAGGTCCCAGACTGAGGAAGAGCACCTAGATCATCTGCAGAAGTTGTTTGACCGGTTGAAACTGTATAAGCTGAGATTGAACCCGAACAAGTGCACCTTCGGGGTAAGATCTGGGAAGTTACTAGGCTTTGTGGTCAGTGATAAAGGTATACAAGTGGACCCTGCTAAGGTCAAAGCTATTCAAGAGATGCCAGTTCCTAAGACAGAGAAAGAGGTCAGAGGATTTTTAGGATGCCTGAATTACATTGCTCGATTCATCTCACACCTAACTGCTACCTGTGAGCCAATCTTCAAGCTGCTGAAGAAAGATCAGGTAGTACGTTGGAACGATGAATGTCAGGCTTCTTTTGACAAAATCAAAGAGTATCTCCAAGAACCGCCTATCCTTATGCCACCGGTTGAAGGGAGACCTCTGATACTATACCTGACAGTGCTGGACAACTCAATGGGGTGTGTGCTGGGGCAGCATGACGAGTCTGGCCGAAAAGAGCATGCCATTTATTACCTTAGCAAAAAGTTTACCGACTGTGAGACCCGATACTCACTGCTTGAGAAAACTTGCTGCGCTTTGGTATGGGCTGCTCGCTGGCTGAGACAGTACATGCTGACTCACACTACCTTGTTGATCTCAAAGATGGATCCTATAAAGTACATATTCGAAAAGCCTGCTCTGTCTGGGAGAATTGCAAGATGGCAAATGATCTTGACGGAATACGACATTCAGTACACAACCCAGAAAGCCATCAAGGGAAGCGTATTGGCAGACCACCTAGCACATCAAGCTGTAGATGACTATCAGTCAATGAACTTCAAGTTTCCAGATGAAAGCATCATGATAGTGACTGATTGTGAAGTACCTGGACCGGATGAAGGACCTGAACCAGGATCCCGATGGTCTATGCACTTTGATGGAGCCTCCAATGCTTTGGAAAACGGTATCGGCGCCATAATCATATCTCCACAAGGTACTCATACTCCACTCACTGCCCGGCTGTGTTTCAACTGTACCAACAACATGGCGGAGTATGAGGCGTGCATCATGGGTCTTCAAGCTGCGATCGACTTAAGGATCAAATTTCTAAGTGTCTTCGGAGATTCCGCTCTTGTGATCAATCAGATCAAAGGAGAGTGGGATACGAAACATCCAAACCTGATTCCTTACAGAGAATGTGTGTTGACCCTGATCCCCCACTTCACAGAGATAACCTTTGAACACTTTCCAAGAGAAGAGAATCAGTTAGCGGACGCGTTAGCTACAATGTCTTCAATGTTCAAGGTCAAATGGGATAATGAGGCTCCCCGAATCATCATCTGGAAACTGGACGAACCGGCATACTGTTGTGATCTCGAGACTGAATTGGTAACTGAGAAGCCTTGGTACCATGAGGTGAAGAGATATCTGGAAGCTCAGGAATACCCTGAAGGTGCATCTGTCAACGATAAGAAATTCCTAAGGAGGTTCGCAGCAAAGTTCTTCCTTAGCAACGACATCTTGTATAAGCGAAACCATGATTCAACCTTACTGCGTTGTATGGATAAGACCGAAGCAGAAAGGATCATGGAAGAGCTACATGAAGGGACTTTCGGTACGCATTCCAGCGGGCACACTATGGCTAAGAAGATCCTACGGGCAGGATATTACTGGTCCACAATGGAAGCTGATTGTTACCAACATTCCAGGACATGCCACAAATGCCAGATTTATGCAGACAAGGTGCATGTTCCTCCGGTTCCCCTGAATGTTCTGACTGCGCCTTGGCCGTTTGCAATGTGGGGCATAGACATGATTGGTGAGATAAAACCTACGGCATCTAATGGACATCGCTTCATCTTAGTGGCGATTGATTATTTTACAAAGTGGGTTGAGGCAGCATCCTATGCTACGGTAACCAAGACTGTTGTGGCACGGTTCATTCGGCACAACCTGATCTGTCGGTACGGCGTCCCTGAGCGGATTATTACAGACAACGGTACCAATCTGAACAATAAGATGATCGCTGAGCTCTGTGAACAGTTCAAAATACAGCACCACAATTCTTCTCCTTACAGACCGAAGATGAATGGGGCTGTAGAAGCAGCAAATAAGAACATCAAGAAAATCGTGCAGAAGATGACAGTGACTTACAAAGATTGGCACGAGATGTTACCGTTCGCTCTACATGGGTACCGTACCTCAGCTAGGACGTCAACCGGGGCAACTCCCTTCTCTCTGGTTTATGGCATGGAGGCAGTCTTGCCGATCGAAGTACAAATACCCTCTCTCCGGATAATGAAGGATGCAAATCTGAACGAAGATGATTGGATCCAGACACGACTTGATCAGCTCAACCTCATTGATGAAAAGAGACTTGCTGCTATCTGTCATGGTCAGACGTATCAGAAACGGATGATCAGGGCATTTAACAAAAAAGTCAGACCACAGGAATATCAAGTTGGGGATCTAGTGATCAAGAGAATCATCCTTCCTCAGAGTGATCCAAGGGGCAAATGGACCCCTACGTACGAAGGGCCATTTGTGGTTAAGCATGTGTTCTCAGGAGGAGCAATGATATTAACCAATATGGATGGTGACGACCTTCCTCACCCCGCCAATGCAGACATAGTAAAAAGATACTACGCATAAAAAAAAGACCCGCTAGGCTGACATGCCTAGGCAAAAATTAGGGCTTCCCGTCGAACCAAAAGGGTTCGGGCAAAATGAATGGATGAAAATGAAAAAAATCTATACACCCGGCAAGTCGAAAACCTGAAAAGGCGGCTTGGGCAAAAATGGGTATCCCGGTGGACCGAAAACCCGAAAGGGCGGTCCAGGCAAAAATTAGGGATAAAAGCGTAATACTATGTCTCATTGGATCACTTTGCATCCAGAATCCGGTATCTACATCAAGTTCAGACGGCATCGATCAGTCAGCTTCACCTTCAACCAAGGTCATCAAGTGATGAGACGCTCGGAGTTATAAAGACAATAGCAGAGTTGAAACCCAGTGGGATCATTCACTTCACACAGCTGTTTTATTTTTCTTTTGTACAAAATTTGTATAAACTCTCTTGTTCGGCGACGTTCCTCTTACTAGGACGTCAGCCTCTTGTACCCAAAACGCCTATTTTCAGGCTATTCAAAAATCAATACAAATATATTTTCAGTTAAACGTGCCAACTGTTTTTTCTTTTCTGTTTTGTTTTGCGAAGAACGTCCAAGGTTCAATTTGTGATATATGCATTGACAATAATTTGCTAACTCATAAATATTTGCATACGAAACAAAGGATTAATTACAGGTGACGCTAGAAACAGGGGCAATAAAGATTTGTCTGAGCAATCTAATTGTTCTATCCTCCAAGGTATCAAGGTAGGTTCAGCGGAAGAACACAACCAGGTATCTTAATTCCCCAGAGAGTGAGCCAGCAAGCAGTATACTCTCCTCAAGCAAAGCAGTTATCAAACCTTAAGGAAGTTGGGTATCCTCCAGCGGATCTCAACCTTCCCCAGCAGCATATATATCCTTAACAAGCATCCCCGGCAGTCTTGGCCTAAAGATTGTTCCCCGGAGGTATATCAACATTCAAAGAAATCACTCCCCCGCAGTTTCAAAATTTCCCCAGAAGAGTCCAATCTAGTTTCCCCAGGAAAGCTGGAATTCATATCCCCAAGCAGTAAGCTTATCCCCAGTAGATTCTGGAAGCTTATCCTCGCAGAGCACGAACGCGTCGTCCGGCTTTATTCAAAGAGTTATTTCCTTAAGCAGGATATAACTGGGTTATCCTCAGCCAAAAGCCACGGAAAGAGCGTCCTCGACGAAGTCTTCTTACCCCAGCAAATTATTATCAACACCCAGCAAGGCATCCCTCTTCCCACAGAGTATTGCTTCCCAGCATGGTCGCTAGAGTATCTTTTCTCCCCGCAGAATCCTCCATTTGCCAAGTTTATTCCGCAACGGAGTCATCTTCTTCTACCGGTATTCTTGCAGTTATCATCCCCAGCGGAAGCAAAATCTACTCTTCAACATCAGCCCAGGATACGACTTCCCGGCATCCGTCAAGGATTTGATTTCCTAGACGAAAACATACATTCATAAAACATCACATACATCATTATAACATGCATAGACACATCATATCATACAAGTCTCATTTATATTGAGAACATCATTGCTTGATTCATATCATGCATTGCATATGACTGACCTTTACCTTTCAGGAAAGATGCAGTTGAAATTCTCAATCATATTTCAAGACCTAGACCGGTTCAGTTAAATCGACCCTAAGATTTTCCTGATGCTTATCCAGTCAAAGGCCTTCTCTGGTTCAGTCAGATCGACCCCAAGATCTCCCTGATGCTTATCCAGTTGAAGATATTTCAAGACCTTGTCCGGTTCAGTTAAATCGACCCTAAGATTTTCCTGATGCTTATCCAGTCAAAGGCCTTCTCTGGTTCAGTCAGATCGACCCCAAGATCTCCCTGATGCTTATCCAGTTGAAGACATTTCAAGACCTAGACCGGTTCAGTTAAATCGACCCTAAGATTTTCCTGATGCTTATCCAGTCAAAGGCCTTCTCTGGTTCAGTCAGATCGACCCCAAGATCTCCCTGATGCCTATCCAGTTGAAGATATTTCAAGACCTTGTCCGGTTCAGTTAAATCGACCCTAAGATTTTCCTGATGCTTATCCAGTCAAAGGCCTTCTCTGGTTCAGTCAGATCGACCCCAAGATCTCCCTGATGCTTATCCAGTTGAAGACATTTCAAGACCTAGACCGGTTCAGTTAAATCGACCCTAAGATTTTCCTGATGCTTATCCAGTCAAAGGCCTTCTCTGGTTCAGTCAGATCGACCCCAAGATCTCCCTGATGCCTATCCAGTTGAAGATATTTCAAGACCTTGTCCGGTTCAGTTAAATCGACCCTAAGATTTTCCTGATGCTTATCCAGTCAAAGGCCTTCTTTGGTTCAGTCAGATCGACCCTAAGATCTCCCTGATTCTTATCCAGTTGAAGATATTTCAAGACCTTGTTCGGTTCAGTAAATCGACCATAAGATTTCCTGATGCTTATCCAGGCAAAGGCCTTCTCTGGTTCAGTCAGATCGACCCTAAGATCTCCCTGATTCTTATCCCAGTAGAAGACACCCAAGATTTTCTCAACGAGCGTTGTTGAAAGTAATCGTCCAAGATTCTCTTACCATTCATGCTAAGGCAGTAACCATCCCTGGTTCATTCATCGCCGTTTGAAGCTCCAGACTCAGCTCCTGTAACCAGTCAGCACACATATATACCAAGCATCTAAAAGCCAGCTCCTGCAACGTGTCAGGTATTCATTTGTTCTTTTGTAGGTATGCAGGTTCTCGCTAAGGAATCTCCTACGCGATCAACATCCAGATTGCATCTATGAGCCCATCACCCTATCCAGCAATCTCCAAATGGCATCTATAAGCCCATTCCCCCATCACACTCCTAACATGTGAGCGCAAATTTCTGGGCACTTTAGTGTTCAATCATCTTCTACCCTCGGATTACGAAAGGCACGTCAGCCAATCTGCATCCTCAGGTCTAAGAAGATTGAACAGGGGCAACTGTTGTACCCCAAAATTTTCCCTCCCATATTCTTCAAGATTTGTTAAGTCAAAGCTGCAAAATTCCCCAAGGGTTGCACAGTGCAAAGGTCTCCTATACAGTCAAAACTAGGGTTTGAGTTCTAATCAAGAAAATGAAGTTTTCAAAGGCCCAATCAAGTCTCACATGCTCACAAATATGGTCAAGCATCCTCATAGCAAGTTTCAAGGCATCCAGCTCAAAATTGCACAGTCAAAACCCTAAATTGCACTACAGTCAACTGTAGGGGCAAAATGGTCATTTGACAGTCAAAAGTTCAAATTTTTGGTCAATATATCATTTTGAAGCCACAAACATCATTTGATCAATGCTTGATCATGATTCTCAAAATTTGGCTCAAGAATTCATCAAGATGCAAAAGTTTCCTTATTTGGACAGCTGAAAAAGTCAACTGAAATTGACCAAGGCATAACTTTCACATGAATTATCCGGAAAAATTCCATCCAAAGCTCATTTTGAAGAGAAAGAAATTTCCTACAACTCATCTTCATACTTCAAGTCCAAGAAATGCTCTCACAAAAAGTTATCAATTTCAACATTATAGGTCATTTTCAAAAGTCAACAAAAAGGGACTTTAAGTCCAAGGCCATAACTTGATATTGGTAAATCAAAATGACATGGGACCAAAGACATTGGTTAGAGGACTCAAAGACCTTTCCAAAATGTCCAAGAGCATGAGAAAAGCTTAAAAATTGAGCAAGTTATGCCTT
Source organism: Vicia faba (assembly GCA_948472305.1). Taxonomy (NCBI): domain Eukaryota; kingdom Viridiplantae; phylum Streptophyta; class Magnoliopsida; order Fabales; family Fabaceae; genus Vicia; species Vicia faba. Next base: position 117,514,560 of record OX451738.1, on the reverse strand, counting down.
GTGGAAGTTGGGAAATTTTTGGATATTTTGAAAAGTCAACATTACTTCAAATGACCTAAAATTGCTAATGGGCCCATTTTTCTTCCACAATTCATCATTCCAAGCATGTGCACGACCACTTGGCCCAAAGGGAAGTATTTTCTCATTTTTTATTTATTTATTTGAATTTTTACTTATATTAATTCATTTAAATCATTTAAATATGTGAAAAATATATAACTTGACCTAATAAATCTTTTCATGCATGTTTTGCCCTCAATATTTCGTGCACATTCAAAAATAGGAAGATTTGATTTGATTTGAGAATAATTGATACAAGAGCACATCGAAAAGATTGAAAACATAATGGTGAAAAATCAAATCTCCAAATCCATGAATGAAAGATATTTGGATCAATTTTGTTAACCTAATCTATTCAGTACATAAGCCTGAGTGAAAACCTAATGCTGGAAGACATTGAAGCTGCGCCTCAGACCATAACCAAAACTTGAAGTTCTTGCCAAAAGTTCAAAACTGAAAACCACTTTTTAGGTTGATTCAAGGCATAATTCATATTCCATTGGCTTCCTTAAGCTTCACTGATCATATTCCAATCCATAACATTCATCCAAACGCGTTGAATTGGTATACATAAATCCACTTTTCTCTTATATTTTTCAAATTCGTATTTCCAGATTTAAGCGTTTTCATGGCATTTTGATTATGCATTTATATTGAGTAATGTGTTTTGAAGCTAACTGGATGAATTAATTGTGTTTTTATGAGCTATACAAGAAATCGCCATTGTTAAATTTTAGGGTTTGCAGAGCTTCCAATTGGGGATTTTGAAACCAAGTAAAATTGGGACATATGACCTTGATCATTAGAACAAGCGCCTTTGGACGGACAGAAACCAACCCTCGCGCTCAATTTATGAGCGACTGAGGGCTAGTCGCTATTTTCTAGAAACAGGCCTAAGAGAACGTCTTCAAAACCGTGGCCTTTGTTTTTATTATTTTCAGGAACGAAGAAGAAGACCTCGTGGCCAACAACCATTGGTTCTTTTGAATTGCGCGCGTTTTTGAAGCACTAATTTTTGTTTGTTTTTATTACGTTCATTGTTTATTAAATATACAAAGAGTTCAAATAGCACGATTGGCAGGCAAACGCATTGGCAACCCTTAGGACCTGGGTTCGATCCCAGGTCCCCACACTTTCCATATATTTTTTTCAAAGGATATTCAGGCGCAGGCATAATATTGTGGATGCACCATGCTCCTCTCAATCAAGCCAGCCACGTGTTTAGCTTCAGCAATCCAAGGGTGTAGACTTGATGAACACCATAAACTCAAGTCAACGTTTCAGCATACTAATTGGAAAGGTCAAATGGACTCAGATTATTGGGCCAAATTATTCAAGATTACACCTCCTATTTGGGGACTACCACCCCCCAAGGTTTGCATAATTTTTGTTTTCTTTATTTTTTATTCTATTTTTATTTTAATTATTTCTTGTTTAATTAATATATTATTTTCACAAAAAATATAAAAAATGCACAAAAATCAGAAAAGACAAAAAAAACATAATAAATAATTTTTATTTCTAATATTTTCATAAATAAATGTATGTAAATAAATTAATTTAGATTAGGGTTTTAATTTTAATTCTTTTAATAACAAAAATACAAAAATATAGAATTAGGTTTAATTAATTTTTATTCCTTTTTATTTTTTTTCTTTTTTACCATAATATTATTTTATTTACTTTTATAATTAAATATGCATAAAAACTTGTAAAATAAATTAGGGTTTAAATTAGGTTAAAAACTCCAATATTTTTCTTAATAACTTAAAAAATAATTAGAACTAGGTTTAACATTTTATTTTAGTTATAATTAATTCTTTTTTATTAAAATTTTAAAAAACTAAAAAAACAAAAACAATTTCTTTTCTTAATTAATAAATTCATATAATTTTAATTTTGCAAAAGGGTCCAACGCCCTCGTTCCGATTAATTAATTCGCATACTTATTTCTTTTTCCGTTTAAATATTAATGTAATTCTCCCAAAGCCGTGTAAATATTTATCTTTCGCACTTTACTTTATTTCTTTATTTTATGTCAAATCGGGTCCTGGATTTTAATTTGGCGATGTGGACCCGCGCCTTTGTAATAGTTTAGGAATTTTATCTTTCCGCAATTTTTTAACTGTTAAATAAATGCATGCAAGAATGAATGACCAAAAAATAAAAACAAACGCTTAGATCACCTATACCATGAATAAGACAAAATAACTGAACATGACACACAAATCACACACCACCCCTAGGGTACGCCTCACTGTTGCCTTGCCTCGAAAGGTGATCGTCGAGTAGAGGATGTCTTAGTAAGTCCTCATGATCCGGGAACCTGGCATGAGGGTAGCTTCTAAGGTGTCTTCCTATTGCTCTGGTGATCACCATGTCCCGAACCTCGAATTGACCCGAACACCTCCAACGGTGGTGCTACCTACCTCTCAATGGTGGGATGACACTACTTTAAAGGACATTTACACAGACGAATTCCTTAGGGTAGGTAGACAACTCTAGATACTTGCTCTAAATTTCAAAACAAATCAAAAATACTTTTCACACCGACACCTTTTCAAAAAGCTTTCGAAAGCAACTTTTTAAACACTCTTGAGGACTGATACAAGAGTCGAACTGGAATTTTCAAAGAAACTTTTTAAAACCCACAATTGAAAAGCAAACAAACCATTTTTGAAAACACAAATGAGCAAGTATCTAAGAGCCCATGGATAACCATGGATAGAAAGGGTGCTAACACCTTCCCTTTCTATAACCTACCTCCCGAACCGAGAGCAATCTCTTTAAGGAATTTTTCTGTGCTTTTGTCCTTTCCCTTTGGAGAAAATAAAAGACGGTGGCGACTCTTGCTTCCGCGACATTTCGTGAACCAGCGTTAAACAGTCAGTTCCAGATCCACCGATCACAGCATCTATGCATGCATGTAACACGATTGGACATGTATGGAGGCGCCATTGGACTTGGCGAAAGAGTACAAAAATGAAAGGTGTCGCCATCCCCATTGGCGAATAAGAGGTGGCATGGGTTGCAGAGTAGGCGCAGGCTAGGTGATAGCTTAGGTAACACTATTGGACGTGATGGGAGGAGCCTTAGAGGTTACAGCCTTAGTTAATTCAAATTCAGTATGACCTATTTAGTCTTACATTTATCAAAACACTGATTCACTTAATCTCTCAAACTTTCGAACCTTCAAACCTTCAAACAATCAAACCTTCAAACCTTCCAACCTTCAAACCTTCAAACAATCAAACCTTCAAATAATCAAACCTTCAAACCTTTAAACAATCAAACCTTCAAACCTTTAAATAACTCATAAACTTCAAACCTTCCAACCTTCAATCCTTCAAACAATCATGCGCAATGGCCTCTGCACCCCAATATGTCATCAGTGCACATTTCAACGGTGAGACATAAATTTGTCCCACTTCTGGGTTTTTGTTTAGAGACACAGAGAACATCTGATTTTGTTTAAACAGGAAATCTAATTTCTTGTAATTCAAAAAATAATTGGAGGCCAAACTTGGACAAGGCCCGATGACACAAATATTTTATCAAAATCCATTTTTATTGGAAACAACCAAATAATATTTTATAAGGTTGAGGTTCAAGATGACGAGGATCTTCAGAATATGTTTTCCAGTCATGAGTATTCTGGGTACGACTTTATTGAGTTGTACATTATGCTGCGAGAGCCTCATGTGACACAAGTGGTTGATCCTTTGGAGACCGAACAAACAGAGGTAGATGCAGTTGATGAAGAAGAAGAAGATGACGAGTTAGAGTTTTACGAAATGGTCAATGATGATTCCGAAGACGATGGGATACCTGGTATTCCTGCAAACGAGATCTACACACCACCTCCGCACATGACAAACTTCAACATGGGCGAAGATGAACCGTCTTCTGATTTATTTTTCAATCCGTATATGCAGTTGGATAAAAACTTAAAAGATAAAGACAAGTTTCATAACAAAGAAGAATGTATCAGAGCCATCAAAAAATTCCACATGCTCAACTCGGTCGATTTTAAGAAGGACCGTGTAAACCCAGAAAGGTACAAGATCAAGTGTGTCCACCCTGATTGTATGTTCAAGCTCACTGCATCATACAAATTAAGAGGTGATTGTTGGGTCATAGGTTCCATGTCTACCCACACTTGTGTAAGTTCTACTCAATCACAGGATCATCGAAAACTTAATTACGATCTCATTTATCAAGAAATCCTACCACTCGTCAGCAACAATCCATCTTTGAAGGTGAAAACCATCATCTCCCACATCACTATGGTTTTTAACTATACTCCCTCTTACCGTGAGGCATGGTTAGCAAAGACCAAGGCGATTGAAAAGGTATACGGAAACTGGGAGGAGTCATACCAAGAACTTCCTCGCTACCTGAATGCACTCAAGACTTATTTTCCGGGTAGTGTTTACATTCTGGAAACAGTGCCAGCATACGCCCCGGATGGTAGTCAACTCAACAGAAATGGAATATTCAGTCGAGTGTTTTGGGAATTTCAACCTTGCATCACAAGGTTTGCATCATGAAAACCAATTATACAAACTGATGGGGCTTGGTTGTATGGGAAATACAAAGGCACGCTACTGATGGCAGTTGCACAAGATGGCAACAACAACATTTTCCCAATTGCCTTTGCCCTAGTCGAGGGGGAGACTGGTGGTGCTTGGAGCTTTTTTTCTGAAAAATCTGAGAACACACGTGGCTCCTCAACCAGATCTCTATTTGATCTCGGATAGACATGCATCCATTGAAAGTGCATATAATAATCCTGCAAATGGTTGGCATGACCCTCCTTATACGCATGTCTATTGCATTGGACATATCGTCCAAAATTTCACGAGGGAGATCAAAGACAAAACACTAAGGAAAACGGTTATGAATGCGGGATATGTATTGACACAACCTACATTCAAATATTACCGCAACGAGATCCGTTTGTCAAATCTGGAAGTCGGTAGGTGGATCGACAATATTTCGGTAGAAAAATGGACTATGTCATACGACAATGGCCAAAGATGGGGGCACATGACAACAAATCTAATTGAATCGCTGAATGGGGTATTCAAAGACATACGAAACCTCCCGGTCACTGCTTTGGTAAAATCTATGTATTTTAGGATGGCTTCGTTGTTTGCCAAAAGAGGTAAAATATGGAATGCGGTGTTGCAATCTGGACAATTGTGGAGTGAAAGCTGCATGAAGTACATTAAGGCAGAAAGTGCCAAAGCCAACACCCATATGGTTATACAGTTTGACCGACACAGCCACAACTTCATTGTGAAAGAGACAATCGACCATAACGAGGGTCTGCCAAGACAAGAATATAGGGTTTTACTACCTTCTCGTTGGTGCGATTGCGGCAAGTTTCAAGCCTTTCGTATGCCTTGCTCTCATGTCATTGCCGCGTGTGCCTATACTCATCAAGATGCACTACAACTTCTGTCACACATTTACAAATCTGAAACGTTGCTCAACGTTTACAACGACAGCTTCCCTTTGGTAGCAAAACCATATTATTGGCCTGCATACTACGGCGAAATAGAATGGCATAATGACCAAATGTGAAGGAACAAAAATGGTCGTCCCAAAAATAAGCGCATCACAACCGAAATGGACTCCCTTGACAACTTGGAAAGAAAGTGTGGTTTATGTCGTCAGGTCGGACACAATCGCAAAAATTGTCCGAATCGGGCTACTGCATCGACCACATAAAAATTGTATTACATAAAATCTTTCCTTTATTATGTTGTAAACATTAGGGTTTTTCGTTATCAGTATTTGTTACAATAAACATTGCGCGTACAAGAAAAAAAACACGATATTCTGTCTACGAAATTACAATTGTTAAAACAATATCATCTGACCCATGCATCATCAACATTACACCGCTGTCTGTTTTGACTTCCTCCAAGCAAACATTAGGTCTTCATGTTGCATGTGAGGTTGTTGTTCGTCTTCGCTGGATCCTTCAAATTTTTTCCCCCTCCAGGATGTCTCCATCTAGCCATCGTATCAACTCCCGCTTCAGACGCTCCATGGAGTGAATGTGCCAGAATTTCATTTTTATCGCAGGTTTTGTGGCGGAGAAGATAACGTAACCATCTCTGGTAAAAATCATGGGCGATGTCATGACGCAAATAACAGAGTAAAAAATAAGAAAACAGTGCGAAAAGTGTGAGAAATGACGGAGAAACGAACGGATTATTTATAAAAAATAGCATTTTCCCCTAGGAGCCAAGTGAGATGGAGCCTCCTCTCACTTTTGTAGTGCATGCACCATCTCACTTGGCTAAAAGAGAGAGGAGGCGCCAAGTGAGATGGCGCCTAAGGCTAAATGCATAGTGGAGGCGCCAATTGAGATGGCTCCTCCTTTGGAGAGTCATCTGAAACATGGTTATTTGTGTAATTTTTTCTGAAACATGGTTATTTACAAATTTTTTTTAATACTTAGTTATTCCAAAAAAAATTCACTATTTTACGTGGCAAATATGGTTGAAGTCTATTTTAATATATATATATATATATATATATATATATATATATATATATATATATATATATATATATATATATATATATATATATATATATATATATATATATATATATATATATATATATATATATATATATATATATATAATGTAATTTTCATAAATGGTGTCAAAATCCCATCAATACAGTCTTTGATTATAAAAAAAAATTTAAAACATGCGATAATATATAATATAAATAACACTCTTTGTTTTTTATTTAGTTTCTTTACTATCATCTTAGACTAGCAGTTCATAAATACAAGATTTTTAAAATTAGGAAAGGAAAAAAATTAAAACTATTGGATACAATTCAATATAACTAAATGACTACTCATATAATAGCATAAGGGTTTCAAGGTCCTAAATCATCCTTACGAACACAATCACATAAATGCTTAACACACTTGGGAAAGAAATTAAGAAAAGTGTAACACATTTGAGGTGGACAATCTAACTCATTATCACATTTAAGAAAATCTGCAAAAAAGAAAAAAAATAGGAACATTAACAAAAGAGAGAAAAAAGTTACTATATACTAATGTAAGAAGAAAATTCTTAAAGAAAAAAAGATAAAATTGTCATACCGTTAAATTTATTTGCATTAAGAGATTGAAAAAGAAAAAGAATCATAATCATAATATATAAAAATTTGATGATTTCAGTCATTTTTTTTTCCCTTTGCATATAATATATGGAAAATTATTTGACTGCTTTATAAATTGTAATTAAATTTATTTTAAATTAGAATTATTATTTAATGTCTCTTAAATATATATATCAATATGGTCTATTTTGTCTCTTTAGCACACTTAGTAAGTTGATCACATTAAAAAACTTGTCAATAGTGAGAATTCTTTCGTTTAATTAATATTTCATTAGTTTTTTTAACCTTTCAAAATTAAAAAAAGGCAAAACATATAGTGGGATACAATTATTTGTAGAAATCTTGCACTGTTGATGTAACAATAGCTTTAACATAGTAGGCAATGGTAAGATTCAAAATAAATTTTCTAATAATATCTAGAATTTGGGAAATTTTTTAACTTGTGTAGTAGATAATAATGTTAATTCCATTTAAGTTTATCTGTGTAATTTTGATGTTTTACATCATTTCTTTTTTATATTTTTGAATTATCAATTTATCCTTAATTTGATTGTAGCATTTTTATTGTATTTGATTGTATTATTTGCTATTTGATTTTGTCTGCGGTAACAAATTGGTTTATATCATATATTTACGGTTTAGATGATAATAAAATATTTAAAAAATAATTTGATATATTAATATATGTTCATATGACCATAGACTAAAATGAATGAAATAAACTTAGTACTGACACTAAAAATGATCATTAAAGAGAAGAGAAAAAATTCAGAATCTGAAGGATCAGAACCTGAGAATTAGATTCTGCAGAGTCAGACTTTGAAGGAGGTAAACTTCTGAAGACTCGTACTCTGAAGCCGATCAATGAAAGGATCAAGAAGACTATAATAGATAACTATCACACTCAGAGATTATTTTGACTTCTTCTGATCACGTATAGATATAAACAAAAATTTGCACAGATAGTTGAGATGTAATAAATAATTCCTCTTGAAGCAAAGGAAATTCAAATGTCTTTTCAACGGAATTAACCATATCAAGAAACATTTAAATGTCTATGATCAAGCTTCTCCAAGTCTCACTTGTGCAAGCTCTTTTCTTCAACGATTCTTTACTATCTCTCTATATAAGGAGCTGAAGACTTAAAGAAAGATAACTAATCCTTGACAATCAAAAGAAATATTACTCTGTCAAATCAAAAGCACAAGTCTAACTTAGAATTTTTTTATCATTTGTATATCTTATAAATTCACAAGTCTTAAGAGTCTTAAGAGTCTTTTAGATTTGTATTTTGTTTACACCTCAGAGTGTATATCAAGTGTAATATTTAAGTAATATCTTATTTGTTTAAGTTAGATTGTTAGAAGTTTCTTTCCTGTGTGCTTGAGCATATTGTGATGCGGAGGGGGGGGGGGGGGACTGGCTTGGATGTTTCGCGTTTTATCGTAAATGTTACAGTTAGCAAGAGCTGCACCGACTTTTCTTTTATCCAAAAGAAAAGGTGAAAAAACATAGGAAAGACCTTTGAGATTGTTTCTTGAGTTCGGGGGGTAGATTATGAAAAGGGAAGGTATTAACACCCTTTTCATCCATGGTTTTCCATGGTCTCTTAGTTACTTTCTAGATCACTTGCTTTTGTTTAAAATTGTGCTTTGTGTGATTTTTTGAAAGTATTTTGAAAAGGCACCATCGTTTAGGCAAACTTTGTAATGATTCTCGTTCGTGAGAATGTATACAAAGTGTTGATCTTTTGAAAATGTTTTCAAGTTTGGAAGATGTTTTTGAAAGTGTTGGTGTTTGTTTTGAAAATAGAAAGGATGTTTTTGGTCTTGAAATTGAGCAAGTAACTAGGAGCATTCTACCTACTCAAAAGTCTTTCATGTTCATTTCCTCCCTCCTTTGATATTGTTATCTCACCATTGACTTGGTAAGTAACCCAATCTTTGAATGTAAACGGGACGGGCATGGGTCATCATATAACCATGATTAGCAATGTTGCAAGGTATCTTAGCATCTTTCTTTAGAGACTAAGATCATTTTGAAAAGGCAACATAGATAGCGTCATCGATGGACTATGATCTTGTATTTTGCTTGTTTTTGCTAAGATACCTCACATGCATAACATGATCATTTTTTGTAAGGCAACCAAGTGGATCTTACCCTAGGGGTGCTTGTGTGCAAGTGGATTGATTTTCATGCTTTGTTTAGTCTTTGATTAGGGTTTGCTACTTGTTGGTTTTTATCTTCCCATACAAAACCTAATTACTAGCATTTATATAAAACGATAAATTGCGAAAAGTAAAATTACTACACTATTACATCATTAGGGGAGGGGGTATACAAATTTACAAATGGGGATTGCAAGAAAATTAAACCTAATTATCTATTACAACCATATTAAATATTGTACAAAATTGAAAATAAAATGCAAGAATATAAATGGAGAAAAAAGATAATTTTTGTTGTTTTTATGAAAGGGTTTTTCTTGTCTTGACCTAATTAAAGAAAATGATTAATTAAAATTAAATAAAATTAACTTAAACTAATTAAGAAAAGAAATTAATTTGAAAATGATTTTTAGGGTTTTTTATGAAAAAGGTTTTAAATTAATGAAAATAAAATGAAGATAAATTATAAAAATAACCTAAATTCTAAATTAATTTTAACTAAAAGTAAAATAATATATTAATTCATCCTAAGTCTAAGAAATCATTTAAAGAGAATAGAAATTAATTTGTCTTTAAGAAAATATATTTAGTCTTTTGTTTTATGGAAAATAAAATACACGAGTATAAAAAATAAATAAAAATAAATTTGGATTTTTTATGATTTTATGAAAATAATGATAATAATAATAATAATAATAATAATAATAATAATAATAATAATAATGAAGAAGAAAAAATAAATAAAAATAAAAATATAAAGAAAAAGTCACGGGGGTTAATCAGTAACCCAATGAGAAAAAAAAATTAGGCTCAATGAGAGCCCAAGCGCTGACAAACAAAACAAAGAAAGTCAGAAAATTGTGAAAAATAGCAAAAGGTCACACTGGGGCTTGAACCCAGGACCTAAGAGTGAACAGGCGCGTGCTTTACCACTGGTGTGGCTATACATCTGTTAATATAAGCAAAACAATAAGTATATGATACAAAACGCGCCCTGATTACACTTCATCTTCAACCTCCAGTCAAAGGACATGTATCTTCTTCATCTCTCAACAAAAATGAAAAGTTCAAACATGAAAGTTGTGGCATTTCTTCCCACGAATCCAACCATGTAAATAACTTAAGCTAACAATCAAAGATGAATGGGAATTTTTCTGGCCCTAATTCAAAACTTAAAAATTTCAGAAATCTTCAACTCTAAAATTCTCTAAGCTCAGGCCATATAAATGCAAACTATGGATATGTACAACTTCGTGGCAATGTTATCTACATTTTATCTTCACAAACCAAAGCTTAACAATGCCTAAATATGAAGATAGAAGTTCATGAAAAATACCTCAAAACTTGAAATCATGAACTGGATTTTAGCTTGTTTCAGGCAGTGGTGATGATCAGGTTAGCTTCCTTGGACCTTAAGGAAGCTAATGCAATGGTTGGCTCGAGCTGAGGGTGGCTGAAATGGCCTGGAGAAGTCCAACTACAATGCTCTGTTTTTGGCTATGGAAGTTGATGAAGATGAGGTTACAGTTTGCAAACAGGGACATGGATGGTTTGTATTTGGTATGAGGAAGCTTTTGAAACTAAAAGGCCAAGAAATGCACGAGTAATTTTGAAGATTGAAGTTCAAATTTAGAAATTACACCAAAATGGAGGTTTTATGCAATCTGAGTTTTTAGGGAGTTTGGGAGCTTGTTCAATCGTGTCCTATGTTGCAATACACTTGTATGGTTATATGAAAAAGATTAGAGGACTTGAGGAGGTTAGAAAAGTCAGATATAGACTTATGGCTATGTTACTTGATTTTGAAGAAAAGTGACAATATGGTTCCAAGATGAAGTACAAGCATGGCCTGAGTTTATGGGAGGCTCTAGACATGTTGCTTTTGCCTTTGAAATTACTTGTGATCAGAAGGAACAAGTTAGGAGCTCTATGCATTGACTTTGTGATTAAAGCCTCTTTACAAGAATGAAATGGTTACTTTGTGCCATAAATGGAAAATTTGATTGGATAAAGCTTGAATCAAGTGGATAATAGCTTAAAAGCAAGTGTAATCTTCTGATTATGGAGAGATCTTGAGGTTTAGAGGCTTGAAAAACCAGATTGTGTAGCATAGGTTTGAAATTGAATTCTTGCTCATCACAAAATGACTTGTATTTCAAGTGTGAAAACCCTAACTTCATCTCTTCGATTCTCCCTGCTCGAGAATGATCTCAAGGAGTTCTTGGACATTTTGGAAAGCTTGCAATGTGCTATACAACCCATCTTTGAATTACCTTTGAAAATTACCCTTGGAACTATATGAAAAAGTGCCATGAAGTTAGGTCAAAATCCTGACCAAAACTAGGGCAAAATTTCACTAAGTGTCCAATTTCAAGACCATGACTTTATGAATCAATAACTTGAGATCCAAGCATTTTTAGAAGAAGTTGTGTAAAACAATGTTGTAGATATCATGGAGATATACAACTTTCATGTTGAAATTTTCTTCTGAATCCTCTTGCATCATGGTGAAAAATTGGCCAAAAGTTATGAAAAAACATGAAGTTTAAACACTTAGAAAAATTTCTAAGTTAGAAAACTTTGACTTTTCAAAATGAAATCTTGACTTTTTGATTTTTTGATGAATAAGTTTCATATTTTTACATGTTTTGATGAATTGTGATCCTTTACATTGAATTTTGACCAAAAAGTCAAAGTTTGACTTTTCAGTGTACAATTGACTTTTAATCAGTTGTCTGAAAATTTACTATCAATCCAATTGATCTTGAGCAATGTTTTAGGTCATGCCATTAGGTCAAATGATGCAATTTAGCTCTTGAGATCATGCTTCAAACCAATTGATCACCTGTTAGGTCAAAAATCAGAAATTGACCTTCCTTAGTCAAAACCCTAATTTTGACCATTTTGCCCTTTTGATGATTTGATCAAATTTCTTGAGGAATTATAGTCCAAACTTGATCAAATGATACATATGAGTTTATAAGATAAAATATTATGAATTTTGACTGTAAATTGACCATAGTTGACTTTTTCCCCAATATAGTTGATTTTTAGGTCAACTACTCAATTGATTGAGCAAAAGTGTGATCCAAGGCTTGAAACATGACATGAGGAATATTGGGGGTCCATAATGATCCATGAAAGTTATATGAAGCATTGAAAGTTCAAATATCCTTGTGCAATCCCAAACCCTAATTTTGGTCATCAATGCTTGAGGAGGTGTCTTGAGCTGGTCAACCATAATGAAGTCTTGAACCAAGAGAGATCTTTGTGAGAAGATATTTGATAAGTGAGATGGAAAATTTTAGGTTACAACAACTTCCCCTGTTCAATATTCTTCAACCTGAAGAGTTAGATTGGCGGATCTGCCATTTGTGACTTGAAGGTGAAAGATGATTGAACACTAGAGTGCCCAGAAATTTACACTTGAAGATTGATGGTGAATGGGCTTATAGATGCCATTTGGAGGAATGTTGGTAAACACTGGAAGAAGTATCAACACAAATCTCTTATTGATTTATACTAAAATTGGATGTTTTACCTGTGAGAAAAAAGAGTTAGTAAAATGCAGATGCCTGCATGATGTTCACCAGATGTGGTATTATGTTAAATGCATATGATATGTACATGCTATGATGTATGAATGTGAGATGTATGTTTTTGTCTGGGAAAATAAATCCCTGACTGCTGCTGAGGAAATTCTAGGGGGTTGAATCCCTGATTGCCGTTGGAGATGAAGAATATGCATATCTTCAAATTTTGTTGAAATGATGCTTTCACTGAAGGATATCTCTTGAATGTCAATTGTTACCTGGTCGGATATAGGCTTCACAATTTACTGAGGATGAAGTAGTCAGCTGCTATCTGGTCGGATCCAGGCTTCACGACAACTTACTCAGGGAAGAAACGAATTAACTGTTATCTGGTCGGATTCCAGGCTTTGCAGAAAATTTTCTTGAAATTGAATAGTTATCTAGTCATATCCAAGCTTCATAATAACTTGCCAGGGATACAGAAGTTAACTGTTATCTGGTCGGATCCAGGCTTTGCAGTAACTTGAAGTGGTAACTACTATCTGGTCGGGTCCAGGTTTCATAGTTTTTGGAAAGTTGTACTATTATCTGGTCGAGTCCAGGCTTCATAGTGTCTCTCTGGGAATCATAGTTAATTGTTATCTGGTCGGGCTCCAGGTTTCACAATAAACTGTTTGAAAAACTGTTATCTGGTCGAGTCTAGGCTTTGCAGATTTCTGAGGTTGATGAGGTCAGTTGTTATCTGGTCGGGTCCAGGTTTCACAATGAATCTCTGAGGGTAATTGTTATCTGGTCTGATCCAGGCTTCATAACAACTTGCTTGAAATTGAAAACTGATATCTGGTTGAATCCAGGTTTCACAGTAATTTGTTGGGGCAGAGGAAAACTCTACTGGGGAAAAGAAGTTAAACCTTGGTAGGGTTGAATCCAGGTTCTTCTATATCTTACGCTATTATCTGGTCGGGTCCAGGTTTCATAGTGTCTTGAGATTGAGATCAACTGTTATATGGTCGGGTCCAGGTTTCAGGTACTCGAACTGTTATCTGGTCGGGTCCAGGTTTCAGTAATTCACTAGGGATAGTGGAAAACTCTACTGGAGAAGAGGAGTTTTATTAATGATTTTGTAGGAATTAAACTTCTATCCGGTCAGGCCCAGGCTTCATCAATTGAAGAAGTCAAACTATTATTTGGTCAGGTCCAGGCTTCAGTAATAACTTGAAAATTGTGCTAATATCTGGTCGGGTCCAGGCTTCATAGTATCTTTTTGGAAATAGTAAAGGCTTTGCTGACGACTTTACTGGGGATCAGGGGTTATGGCCCTGTGATTTGAAATAATCTGACAGGAAAATTCAAACTGGGGAGTGTAGACTCAGTCGGGTAGGACAAATTCAGCTTGAGAAGGATACACTCAACTGGGGAGGGTAGACTCCATTTTGGGATAATAGACTTGGCTGGGGAAGATATACTCAGCTGGGGAAGACAGGCTCAGTTGGGGAACTTCGTGGTGTCTTGATTGTCCTATATTGGGGAAATTTGAACTCGGCTGGTGGAGGATGTACTCGGTTGGGGAATTTTGTGGTTCCTCGATTATTGTTGGGGAAATAAACCTTGTTGGGGAAATAAACCCTGTTGGGGAAGTGAGTTTCTTGTAAAAATCGACTTAGATGGAGAGAGAGCTGTCAAGATATTGAGACTCTGGTCGGGTATTATCCTATGCAAAGAGACTTTATGGGCAACTCCATTGGGGAAGGTTTATTGTAGCCTTCCTTGTGGGGATAATGATAATGAGATAACTCTGTGGGGATATTTCATATACATTAAAGAGATGCTTGCTTCTTCTTAGCAGGACACATGTGCCAAATAGTTTTAATTATATTCATATGCATATGTTTATTCAATTTTAGTCATTGGACAAATTTGCATTCAAAACAAAGACAGAAATTTTTCACTTCAAAGTATATTTGTATTGATATTTTTCCCATGAATAGACGTTTTTGTACAGAAATACGGAGATCCTAGTAAGAGGAAATCGCCGAAAGGAAAACAAAATTGAGAATGAAGAAAAATAGCCATGTGAAATAATCTCATTGCCTTCCAACTCTACTATTGCCCCAATGTCTTCGAATGTCCCTTGCCGTTGATAGAAGTTGATTGGATTGATCTTGGACCGTTTGAACTTGGACCTTGGTGATAAAATTGACTGTGTTGATTCCACGGGACATAGTCATACGCTTTTAATCCTTAACTTTTTCCTGGACCGCCCTTTCGGGTTTTCAGTCCACCAGGATACCCTTTTTTGCCCAAGTCGCCCTTTCGGGTTTTCAACTTGCCGGGTGTACAATCTTTTTGCATATATCCCTAATTTTTTCCCAAACCTTTTGGTTTTCCGGGATGCCCTTATTTTTCCTAGGTGTGTCAACCTAGCGGGTCTCTTATGCGTAGTATTTTTAATTATGTCCGTGTTTATAGGATGTGGGAAGTCTTCACCATCATGGTAGTCAGTATCATGGCACCTCCATAGAAAACTCTCTTGACAGCAAATGGCCCTTCATAGGTGGGAGTCCTTTTGGCTATGGGGTTGCCTTGTGGTAAAATGATGCGTTTTATCACCAAGTCACCAACTTGATATACTCGAGGCTTGATCTTTTTGTTGAAAGCCTTGATCATCCGTTTTTGGTACGTCTGACCATGGCAAACAACAACTAACCATTTTTCGTTAATCAAGTTCATCTGATCCAATCTCGTTTGAATCCACTCGTCTTCGCCTAGGCCTGCTTCATTCATAATTCTCAGCGAGGGAATCTGAACTTCCACTGGAAAAACAACATCCATGCCATAGACTAGAGAAAAGGGAGTTGCTCCAATTGATGTTCTAGATGAAGTACGGTAGCCATGTAGAGCAAACGACAACATATCATGCAAATCCTTATAGGTTACTACCATTTTCTACACAATCTTCTTGATATTTTTGTTGGCCGCTTCGACTGCACAATTCATTTTTGGTCTATACAGAGAAGAATTGTGATGCTTGATCTTAAATTGAGTATAAAGCTCAGTGATCATAACATTGTTGAGGTTAGTCCCATTGTCGGTGATGATCCTTTCGGGGATACCATAACGGAAGATGAGGTTGTGTCTGATGAATCTGGCTACCACATTCTTGGTGTCTGAGGCAAATGAGGCGGCTTCGACCCATTTGGTAAAATAGTCGATAGCAACAAGAATAAAGCGATGTCTGTTGGAAGCTGTGCGCTTGATCTCTCCAATCATGTCAATGCCCCATATTGAAAATGGCCACGGAGCGGTCATGACGTTCAGAGGGATGGGAGGCACATGGACCTTGTCAGCGTAGATTTGGCATTTGTGACAAGTTCTTGAATGTTGGTGGCAATCGGTCTCCATCATTGACCAATAGTAATCGACTCTTAAGATTTTCTTAGCTATCGTATGTCCACTTGAGCGAGTACCAAAGAGACCATCATGCATGTCTTCCATGATTTCCTCCTCCTCCTTCTTGTCCACACACCGGAGTAGAGTTGAATCATGGTTGGCTTGTAAAATATCCTGTTATTTAGGAAGAATTTGGCTGAAAATCTTCGCAAGAACTTTCTGTCATTGATAGATGCCCCCTATGGATACTCTTGTGCTTCTAGGTATCTCATCACCTCATGGTACCATGGCTTTTCCGCATCGGTGTCAAGCTCATAGCAATACGCAGGTTCATCGAATCTCTCAATTGTTATCATAGGGGCTTCGTTGTCCCATCTGACCTTGAACATTGAAGACATGGTTGCCAAAGCGTCAACCAACTGGTTTTCTTCCCTAGGGAAGTGCTCAAAAGTGATCTATTCGAAGTAAGGAATTAGGGATAGCACAAGTTCCTTGTAAGGAATAGGGTTAGGGTGTTTAGTGTCCCAATCTCCTTTTACTTGGCTGATCACTTGGGCGGAATCCCCAAACACATCCAAATGCTTGATCCTTAAATCGATAGTAGCTTTCAGACCTAAGATGCATGCTTCATACTCGGCCATATTGTTTGTGCAATCGAAGCATAGTCTGGCAGTGAAAGGAGTATGGCAACCTTCAGGAGAGCCGATCACAACATCAATTTTGTTACTTAAGGCGTTGGAAGCCCCATCGAAAACCATAGTCCATCGGGATCCTTGTTCAGGTCCGTCATATGGTCCAAATTTCACAGTCGGTTTCCAGCATGATGTTCTCATCAGGGAAGTCGAAGTTCATTGACTGATAATCATCCAAAGCTTGATGGGCCAAATGATCTGCTAGTACACTTCCTTTGATGGCCTTTTGAGTCGTGTATTGAATGTCGTACTCAGTCAAGATCATTTTCCATCTGGTTGTCCGTCCAGAAAGGGCAGGTTTCTCGAAGATGTACTTGATTGAGTCCATCTTAGAAATCAACAAAGTGGTATGAGTCAACATATACTGTCTTAGCCAGCGAGCAGCCCATGCCAGAGCGCAACAAGTTTTCTCGAGCAGTGAATATTTGGTTTCACAGTCGGTAAACTTTTTGCTCGGGTAAAAAATAGCATGCTCTTTTCGGCCAGACTCATCATGTTGGCCCAAGACACACCCCATAGAATTCTCTAGTACTGTCAAGTACATGATCAAGGGTCTTCCTTCAATTGGAGGCATGAGAATAGGAGGTTCTTGTAGATATTCTTTGATTTTGTCAAAGGCAGCTTGGCATTCATCATTCCATCTGACTACCTGATCTTTCTTCAAGAGTTTGAAAATTGGCTCACAAGTAGCAGTAAAGTGTGATATGAAGCGAGCAATGTAATTGAGATGACCCAAGAATCCTCTGAATTCTTTTTCAGAATGAGGGACTGGCATTTCTTGGATGGCCTTTACCTTGGCAGGATCAACTTCAATGCCTTTGTTGCTAACGACAAAACCTATAAGCTTTCCAGATCGTACTCCAAACGTGCACTTGTTAGGGTTTAACCTCAACTTGTACTTTTTCAGTCTCTCGAATAATTTGTACAGGTGATCAAGATGTTCTTCTTTGGTTTGTGATCTGGAAATCATATCATCCACATATACCTCTATCTCATGATGAATCATGTCATGAAATAAAGCTACCATAGCCCTTTGATATGTTTCCCCTGCATTCTTTAATCCGAACAGCATGACCTTGTAGCAGAAGGTGCCCCATTGCATAACGAAAGTAGTCTTCTCCATATCTTTGAGAGTCATCCTTATTTGATTATAGTCTGAGAAGCCATCCATGAATGAGAAGACTTTATGCTGAGCAATATTATTAACTAAGACGTTAATGTATGGTAGAGGGAAGTCATCCTTGGGGCTTGCCCTATTCAGATCCCTATAGTCTACGCACATGCGAACATTTCCGTCCTTCTTTGGCACTGGTACCACATTGGAAACCCATTGAGGTTAGGATGTCACAGCTAGGAACCCTGCATCAAATTATTTCATCACTTCAGCTTTGATCTTTTCAGACATATAAGGCCTCATGCGACGGACCTCTCATTTAACAGGAGGGCAATCTTCTCTTGTCGGCAGACGATGAACTACGATGTCGGTATCCAACCTAGGCATATCTTCATAAGACCAAGCAAATACTTCCACATAATCATACAACATTTGAACCAACCTACTCTTGACACTGCTTTCCAAATTAACACCGATTCTGATTTCCTTCTTATGTGACTCAGTACCCAGGTTGATAACTTCAACTGACTCTTCATGCGATTGAATAGCTTTTTCCTCTTGTAATAGAAGTCTGGCTAGTTCTCCCGGTATGTTACAATCTTCCTTGCCTTCGTCTTTTGCTTGGTTGATAGGACATTCAAATTCATAGTCGGCAATAGTAGAGTCATTGGCAAAAGGATCCAGAGTGGATGTGGACCTGCAAGAGCGTGTGTGTGTGTGTGCATGTAAGATACTTGGCTATTGTTTTTGAAAAATGTATTTGTAAGAAAGGAAAGACAATTAACACAAATATTTGAATGCAAAATAGTCCAATGTACTGAATGATCATATGATTAGATGAATATAAATAAAATCCTTGACAAATGGACCAAAGTGCCCCGGGCCAGGAAAATGGCTGAAAAGTCATTGTTAAAATGTTACAGACAACATGTTCTTGAATTGAAAGTAAAGAAAAAACAAGTAGATTACTCCTCAATGAAGGAGATGGGCACAAAGTCCTTCGCATGCCAATTCTTCAGCTTCGTTGTAGTTGGATACACCCACTCTTCAAATGCAACTTCTTCTTTAGAATCACCCACGGTGTTGACTTCATGGCTTCCAATGCGGAGAGGCGGCTTTCCAGCACGAGAACGCCTTACTTCCTTCTGAGCTTTGACGGTGAAGCCCAAACCAAACTTGTACACTTTAAATGGGATATCGAGGAGTTGCCCCCAAGTATCATAATTTCCTTCTTCAATTTCCGCACAGGCATCCTTGACCGAGACCATCTTTGGCATGGCCTTAACAACTTTAGACTCATCAGAATAACATTTGATAACAGCAATCATCGATGGTACAATCTCAAAGGCTTGACATGGGGTTTCAATGAATTCTCCATCCATCTCTACGTATTTGAACGAGTTAAGGTGGCTCACCATAAACTCTTCTTCTCCGCATATGGTGACTATTCTGCCCTTGACTGGATATTTGAGTTTCTGGTGAAAAGTTAAAGTTACCGCCCTAGCTTTATGGATCCACGAGTGACCTAACAGACAAGAATAGGCAGGACGAATATCCATAATATAGAAAGTGGAGTTGAATATTTAGGAGCCCACTTTGATTGGAAGATCTACCTTCCCATGAACAATCCTCTTTGATCCGTCAAATGCCCTTACAATGATATCACTTGGCTTCAAGACTAAATCCTTACAGTCTAGACGGTCTAACGCTCCCTTGGGTAATACATTCAGAGAAGAACCAGTCTCGACTAGCACATGTGCTAAGGTAGTCCCTTTTCACTCGACAGAAACATGTAAAGCTTTATTATGATTCTTCCCAAGAGGTGTTAAGTCAGCATCTGAAAATCCCAAGCCATTATCAGCTGTAAGGCGAGCCACGCAATTCTCAAATTTGTCTGTTGTTGTCTCATGGGGGATATGAGCCTTTTTTAGGAACATGATTAAAGTTCGAGCATAGGCATCGGAGCAAAGCAGCAATGACAACATTGAAATCTTAGAAGGGGTTTTCCCCAACTGTTCTACAATCTTGAAGTCGCTCCTTTTTATGATCTTCAAGATCTCGTCCATCTCGCGAGTGGAGGGTTCTTCATCAACTACGTCCTTGGAGGGTACTTCAATCACAACAGGCTCAACAACCTTCTCTTTCCCTCTTGTGTCAATACTTGGTTTGGCAGTAGTAATGCGGATGGGCGTCCTTGTTACAACTGGTGGTGAGATATTGGGTGAAAATATTCTCCCAGTTTCTAGTTACTTTGCTTGAACAAGCTATGTTATCAACATTGTCGTCTTTTTCTTCTTCGATCCAGCCATCTTGTTTAATCCCATGATATAACACTTCAGCACCGTAATTCCATGGTAACGCTTTATTTGAAGTGTAAGGAATTAGTCCAGGATTGGTAATTATTAAGGGAACAATAGTGGATTCATTTGAAATCCTAATAGGACCTTTGAAGGTGATCCTAAGAGGCTTGTTTGAGATGGTAATAATGAAGAGGTTTTCACACTTGTTAATCAAACTCTTGGCAAGTGGAGTCTTCTCAAATAAAATTCCGTGGCTATCCATCAGGTGTTGAATGCCTTTCTTCATCCCCTCATATCCATTGAGTTGTCTTGTACAACATACACAGTCTTTTACACAGCCAGGGAAGATCCCAACTTTCAACAAATTGTTCTTGATTACATTCAACAGAATAGTCAATTCTTCAATAGAGGCGACACAAATTGTATCTTCGATATCACTAACACCTTTGTCATGCTTCGGCATCAGAGCGGTAATTACATTCGGTGTTGGAGAAGGATCAAACTCAATAGTCTTGTTGTCAATTAAATCCTGGATCTTGTTCTTCAAGGCCCATCACTGGTCAGTCTCGTGCCCGGGGCTAATTGAATGGTAAGCACACTTAACGTTTGGATTATACTTTGGTGACGAGGTGTCAGGGTTGGCGGGAGGATCGCGCAATGTCACTAAATTATCCTTGAGTAAATGTTGAAGGGATTGATATAATGACATGCCTAACCTCATAAATTGTCTTCTTGGAGTTTCAAAACATTGATGATTCGCAGATGGTCTTGGAGTAGGAGTTGGATTGGAGATTCAGACAACATTGACAGACGGACGATCATTCTTCTTGATATGGGCCCTTTCCCCATACACAACATTGACTTCCTTTTTTGCAGCAAAAGGTTTCTTGATAGGATTGGGAGTGGAGGTGGATTCCACAGAGATCTTCCCACTTTTGATGCCACTTTCAACTCTTTCACCGATTAAGATCAATTCGGTGAAACCAGAAGAAGAGCAGCCAACCAGCATATTAAAGAAAGGACCAGATAAAGTGCCCATGAACATATCGATGTGCTCCCTATCAATTAAGGGAGGTTGAACCCTACTAGCAAGGTCTCTCCACTTTTGTGCATATTCCTTAAATCCTTCATTCTTTCCCATGGTCATATCTTGCAACTGAACCCTCGTTGGCGCCAAGTCGGCGTTGTACTGATACTGATGGTAAAAGGAAGTAGCTAAATCCTCCCAAGTATTGATACGAGAACCATCTAACTGATAAAACCATTCAAGTTGTGTTCCAGCCAAGCTCTCTTGGAAAAAGTGAACCCAGAGCTTCTTATCAGCAGTGTGCGGTTGTATCTTGCGCACATAAGATTTTAAATGGAGTTTTGGACAAGAAACCCCATCATACTTTGCAAAGATTGGTATTTTTAATTTGTGGGGAATGACTACCCCAGAGATCAAACCCAAATCATCAAAATCTAAACCCGGGACGACTTGGATTTCAACAGCTTTAAATCTGTCTTCTAATTGCTGGTATTTGATATCAGCAGGTGGATACTGCTTGTTGAAATAATCATCATCAGATTCTTAATCATTAGCACATTCAGCCTGAGTACTCTTGACCTCACCGACCTGGTTCTCGTCCTCTTCAGATGAGTCTCCTCCTACTGGGATTTGACGGATTGTCTCCTTGAACCTTCTACCCATATTGAGTAAAGCTTTCTTCTTTGGCTTCTTCTTAAAGGCCAGCAAAGCCATCATATTTTGCTTCCCCGTGGCTAGGGCTAGTAGAGCTTCCTAAAACTGAGAATTCTGAGCTTGGAGATCCATCACAGTTTTCTCTAGATCCATCTTGCTGAAATAAACAGCAGAAAGATAAGGAAACCTGTTATGCAAAAAATATGCCATATGATGCATGGGATATGTACATGCAAATGATTTCAAGGATTAATGAAATTTAAATTTGTATAGACAAAAGAATAAACAAACATTAATTTTCATTAGACAAAACAAGAAAGATTACATCATGCCTCTTGGGCTTACAAAATTACTTTCTAAGATAAAAAGACCGAATGCATCCTCTTTGGCGCGAGATAAGCGTTCACACTTTTCTCTTCTTGTAGCCGCTTCGTAAGCTCCAAGACCCTCTTTTCACTAGCATAGAATTGAGCCTCGAAAGTATCTCGTTCTTCCTTCAGCTGGATCCAACCTTTTGTAAGTCTTCAAGAGAGGTAGGCATGTCGGGATGGAGGATAGTGTAGGGAACATCTCCTTCAACCACATGCTCCATGATGACTGGTAAGATGGAGGGAAAAGGCATCACAAGTTTATGGGCACGAGCTCGCACCCATTTGAGGTAAGGCTCGATGGGAATGGAATTCTTGTGTCCTAGTGTCTTTCTATCCACCTTATTCAATATCCTCTAAGCTCCGATAAATCTCTTGCGGTGACCTTGATCGTCGCTCTCGTAGTCAAATACCAAACCTTGAATAAGCATCTAGTGTGGACCATCCCTTCGGGCGTAACCAAACTATCTTAAGGCTAAGCAAGGGTTGTAAGTGATACCTCCTCTAATGCCAAGCAAATGGACATTAGGGAACTCTCCATAATGGCCGACGATAGTAACATTCTCCAAAGAGCGTGAACACCAATGAATAACTGAATGTCTGAGCATCATCAACCTATGGGACCACCTTGAACCTTGCTCGTTCTTCAATACAGATTGGGGAAGATGCGAAATAAACCATCTTGCCAAGAGAGGAGTACAACATATAAGGATACCTCTTTTCCTCATAGTACGAGTGTGGAAGGAATGTAGGATGTCCCCTAGAAAAGTAGGCATCGGGTTATGAGACATGAAGATTTTGATGGTGTTCACATCTATGAGTTGGTCAGGATTTGGAAACAAAACCATCCCATAGACGAGGAGAGCCATAACTCACTCAAAGGCTTTCAAATCTAAAGAGTTCCAACTGTTTTGGGATTTCTCAAACAAGAACTTTGCTAAGAAACCTTTGACACCACTCCCTGTTTCCCAATTAGTTGTGATATCAGATGGTTGCAAGTGTAGAGCTTGAGCAATCTCTTCTGGCTTTGGATCTCTTTCCGTACCATTGAAAGGTATTTGATTTAGAATGGGAATCCTCAAGAGTTGGGAGAATTCTTCCAAAGTTGGCACAAGTTGATAATCGGGAAAAGTGAAGCAATGGTGTAGAGGATCAAAGAACTGAAAGAGCACCTTCATCATGTCTTCATCAGTGTTTGAGGTAACCAAGTTTAGCAGGCGACCATGTCTTTCGGTAAATGGAGAATTTTCAGGAAACCTTGATGCTAGCTCTTTGAGTTGAGGAGGTATCCTTACGATATTGACTTGAATGATTTTCCTGCGAATAGAATCCATGTCCTACAAAACAGAACAAAGATAAATCCCAAAAATCCTTGAAATGGTTAGTGAGTATGAGTATGATGTCATGATGTTTATGATGTTATGTAAAAGTATGTATATACAAACAAAGCAAACAAGTACTTAGGTTTAGGCTTGCATGGAGTCTCATAGGTAAGTGCCCTCTTGAAGTTTAGTTGGCTCAAACATGTCCTAGAATAGTAATCGGGTTCTAAGGAGCTCAATATCACTAGTTTGCTTTCTTGGGCATTTTTTCAGCGCAAGACTCTTTAATGGCGACCGAAATATCCCAAAAAACCAAACCTCAATGAGCGTAGTATCGCGTATCTACCAACTTCGGAATGTACCAAAGCCGGTCATCTCACTATGTCCTAAAGGCCAAGTTGGTTAAGTAAAGGTTCTAAAAGTTCATTAGTGCTTCATGACATCACTCAACGGCCCCGTATTCTCCTTGACTACTCAAGGGCTACCGGTACCCACAAATATGTCGCACTAACGTAGCTATTTCTTAGAGTATGTCGGTATACCCCACACAGTTTCCATAATGTATTGCTACTTACCTATAAGGTATCCCAAATCCGGGTAGAGGATTCAAACCCAAACAAAGGACCAAAATGTAAAGCATACAAGTCAAACAAAGAAAGCAAGTAAATGTGATATAGCCCTAAGGTAACTGTGATCGGTGGAAATAGAACTGACTGTTTTTAATGCTGGTTCGCGTTTGTGTTTTGTAAAATGTCGCGGTAAGCAAGAGTCGCCACCGTCTTTTATTTTCTCCAACAAGGAAAGGACAAAAGCACAGCAAAATTCCTTTTCGAGATGTTTCTCGGGTTCGGGAGGTAGATTATAGAAAGGGAAGGTGTTAGCATCCTTTCTATCCGTGGTTATCCACGGGCTCTTAGGTACTTGCTCACTATGTTTTCAAAAAGTTTTGCTTTTCTTGTGTTTTTGGGTTTTGAAAAAGTTTTGTTCGAAAACTTCGATTTAACTCCTGTATCTGTCCTCAAGAGTGTATGAAGTGTTGTTTGAAAACTTTTGTCAGAAAAGTGTAGGTGCGAAAAGTATTTTTGTTTTGAAAGAGCAAGTACCTGAGAATCTCTACCTACTCAAAAGAAATTAAGCTGTGTAAATGTCCTTTAGACAGTACTATCCCACTATTGAGAAGTAGGTAGCACCGTCGTTGGAGTTTTAGGGTCAATTCGATTTTAGGGACATGTGGTCACTAAAGCAATGGTAGGACGCCTTAGCAGTAACCCTAATGTCTTAGATCATTTTTTATCGAGGAAACCGTTTCGAGGCAACTTTGATCTTTAGACAGGAGGGCGACCTCTAAAACACCCTATACTCAATGACCACGTCGAGGCAACCAAGTGAGGCGTACCCTAGGAGTGGCATGTGCGAGTGTGTCAGGTTTCAGTTAACGTTATTTTTGCACATGTTATGGTGAGCTACGATTGGTTTTAATTTTAAGAGAGATCTTGTCATGCATAGCCTATTTAGCATACATCTAGCAGTTAATAGTTGCGGAAAATAAAACTAAGCTATTACAAGGCGTCGGGTATTTACATCGCCAAAAACAAACCCTTGAAAAGTAAATTGCGGAAAATAAATAAATGCGATAAAAGTCCTAATTAACGCTATTACATCCTCGGAGCAAATGCAATTATATGGATAAAAACATGAATAAAATAATCACGCGCGCGAGAGAAAATTGAATCGGAGAGTTTTTAGGGTTTTGACCCTTTTTTGAGAAAGAAGGAAGTTTTTATTATTTATGAATTAAATTAAATTAAACCTAAACTAATTAATTAATAAAAAAGAAATATTTTTGGTTTTTTAATGTAAAAATAAAAAAAATAAAATGATTAAAAGTTATCAAAAACCCTAATTCTATATTAATTTTAAATTATTGCAAAAAAAGTTAAAGTTAACCTAATTAAAACTAAATTAATTACTTACTTATTTATTTACAAAAATAACTAATTAAATTTAATAAATAAAAATAAAAAATATTATATTTTAGTTTTCTGATTTTATTATGAAAAAACTAATTTGGTTAATTAAGTAATAATAATAATGATTAATAATAAAACAATTAAATGAAAAAAATAAAAAAAGAAGAAAAAAGAAATAAACCCAGGGGGGTGTTGGGCCCAAAGAGGAGGTAGAATCAGCAATTCTGAAGCCCACTTACATCCAGCCTGTTTGACTTTTCTGGACTTGCTACGCATGCGCTGACCAGAGAGTATGGTGGTCCTTCAACTTTGGCCACTGGATTTTGGTTTGAAGACATCTGGCGCCTGGGAATTGGAGATCCATGATACGCTATGCCTGCTGCGTCACACACAATCACCTAGATAAAAATTATAACAAATATTTGGGGGACCTGGGATTTGAACCCAGGTCCCAATGTTCACATGCCAACGCCTTTGCCATCCGACCAAGCTGCTTCAATTGTTATTAAAATAAGGAGCAATAATTATATATGAAAATAATCAATACGCTGTAGTAAAACGCACGCTTTTCAAATTGGCCAATGGGATGTCAACACATCATCGTCTTCAACCTTTTTCCTGTGTAAATAACATCAGATAGCGGGGGTTTTTAACCTCCACTAACTCCTGCAAGGAAAAATAGCGAATAGAAATATAGCAAGCATAAATATTTCGCGAGGTATGGGTTGTGTTCGTCTTGGCCTCACGATCTCAACAATGTATCTTATTAGCCCCAATTTTTCCTGGATTGAAAAGCCCCATTTAAAAGCTCAAGAACCCTAGAAATTCAGTCATGGTATCTTACGACTCAGGGCATTATAATTCAATTCAACCACTCCATTAGCTTCGTATGGTCTCTAGCAATGCAAATCAGTCACAAAAACATGTTAAATGCATATGAATTGGGAGATATAATTCTGAATAAAAAAAGCAAACCGTGAAACTGTGTTCAGTGATTCCTTAAGCTTTGATGCCTGAATTTGATTGCAAAACGTTCCTGGTACCTCTTGCAATATGTTTGAATGAATAGAACGCCTTGAATTAGCCTAGGATGCAAGAACAGATTTTCAGTTTTCTTGGAATTTCTTGAATTTGCTATGGCCGTTTCTGCAGCTTTCAATCGTGTGCCAGGGTATGGTTAGCTTGCATTCATATAGGAGAATCAAATTAGGTCAAAGTTTTGGATCCAATCCATGTGCATTGATGTTTAAATCTTTGATTGAAAATCAAATATTCTTGATTTTTCATGATTGAACAATGTTGCCAAATTTGGATTTTTTTGTATCTTTGACTTGTGCACAAATTCGCCAGCATGTTTTGATCATATTTGCTTCACAAATTGATTTAAAAAACAAATCTTCTATTTTCTTATGATTTAAATTAATTAAATGGATTAATATTAATTAAAAATCCAATTAATCAATAAAAATAAGAAAATAAATCCAATTAATCTTGATGGGTCGTGCATAGGTCATGGGTGAAGTTTCAAGAAGAGATTTGAGGCCCATTAGCAAAAAGAAGGTGTTTTGAGCAAAGTTGACTTTTGCAAATTCAAGAAAATTTCCCAACTTCTCCAATGCACAACTTGCTCAATTTTGATCATATGACCATGTTCTTGGACATTTTGGAAAGCTCTTGAAGTCCTCTAACCAATGCCTTTGGTCCCATGTCATTTGGATTTACCCATATCAAGTTATGGCCTTTGACTCAAAGTGTACTTTTGTTGACTTTTGAATTTGACCTATAATGTAAAAATAGGTAAATTCTTGTGAGAGCATTTTCTGATCTTTGAGTGTGAAGATGGATTGTAGGAAATTGCATCCTCTTCAAAATGAGCTTTGGATGTGATTTTTCTGATGAACCATGAAAAAGTTATGCCCTGGTCAAGATACAATTGACTTTTTTGCTGTCCAAAAATAGTAACTTCTTGCATCTTGATGATTTTTGAGCTATTCTTGTGGAATCATGATCAAGACTTGATCAAATGATGATTGTGAACTCAAAATAAGATGTTGACCAAAAATTCTGACTTTTGACTGCAAAATGACCATTTTGCCCTTGTAGTTGACTGTAGATCAAATGAGGCTTTTGACTGTGCAAATTGGCACTGTGAGTCTTGAAACTTGGTATGTAGGTGCTTGAGAGTGTATATAGGCCTATGAGACTTGATTGAACCATTGAAAACCCCAAATTCCTTGAAAGAACCAAAACCCTAATTTCAGCTGTCTTAGGAGGTGGTTTGACTGTACAACCCTTGAGCAATCTTGAACCATTTGGAGATGATTCTTGACATATCTTGAGGAATATGGGAGGGAAAATTTTTGGGTACAACAGTTGCCCCTGTTTAATCTTCTTATACCTGAGGATGTAGATTGGCTTGCGTGCCTTTCGTGATCCGAAGGTGGAAGATGATTGAACACTAAAGTGCCCAGAAATTTGCGCTCGCATGGAGTAGTATCAGTAATGTGATGTCGGGAATGGGCTTACAGATGCCATTTGGAGAGATTATGGATAGGAGGATGGGCTTA
This sequence comes from Vicia faba, assembly GCA_948472305.1. NCBI lineage: Eukaryota > Viridiplantae > Streptophyta > Magnoliopsida > Fabales > Fabaceae > Vicia > Vicia faba. The sequence continues at coordinate 117,486,231 of OX451738.1, read as the reverse complement.
TAGATGCCACCTGGAGATTGTTGGTAGGTAGTTTTGTCTTCGTTGACAGGTTGTCTTTATTGACGGGTTGTCTTCATTGACGGGTTATCTTCATTGACGGGTTGTCTCCATTGACAGGTTATCATCAGAAAAATCTTTAGGAATCGATTTAGCTGGGTTTGTCTTCTTTGACTAGATTGTCTTAGAAAAATCTTTAGGAATCGATTTAACTGATTTTGTCTCCATTGACTGACTTGGCTTCAGAAAAATCTTTAGGAATCAATTTAACTAGTTTTGTCTCCATTGACTGGCTTCAGAAAAATCTTTAGGAATCGATTTAACTGGTTTTGTCTCCATGGACTAGCTTCACTTCAGAAAAATCTTTAGGAATCGATTTAACTGATTTTTGTCTCCATTGACTGGCTTCGCCTCAGAAAAATCTTTAGGAATCGATTTAACTGATTTTGTCTCTATTGACTGAATCGTCTCCTTTGACTGGATTGTCTCTTTTGACTGGATCGTCTCTTTTGACTGAATTGTCTCAGAAAAATCTTTAGGAATCGATTTAACTGGTTTTGTCTCTATTGACGGGTGTGGTCACAGAAAAATCTTTAGGAATCGATTTAACTGTTTTTGTCTCCATTGACTGATTGGACTCAGAAAAATATTTAGGAATCGACTTAATTGATTTTGACAAGGTCTTGGAATATCTTCAACTGGATCGGCATCAGAAAAATCTTTAGGAATCGACTTAACTGGACCAGAGAAGGCCTTTGACTGGCTCGGCATCAGAAAAATCTTTAGGAATTGATTTAATTGGACCAGACAAGGCCTTTGACTGGCTCGGCATCAGAAAAATCTTTAGGAATCGATTTAACTGGACCAGACAAGGTCTTGGAATATCTTCAACTGGATCGGCATCAGAAAAATCTTTAGGAATCGATTTAACTGATTTTGACAAGGTCTTGGAATATCTTCAACTGGATCGGCATCAGAAAAATCTTTAGGAATCGACTTAACTGGACCAGAGAAGGCCTTTGACTGGCTCGGCATCAGAAAAATCTTTAGGAATCGATTTAACTGGACCAGACAAGGTATTGGAATATCTTCAACTGGATCGGCATCAGAAAAATCTTTAGGAATCGATTTAACTGATTTTGACAAGGTCTTGGAATATCTTCAACTAGATCGGCATCAGAAAAATCTTTAGGAATCGACTTAACTGGACCAGAGAAGGCCTTTGACTGGCTCGGCATCAGAAAAATCTTTAGGAATCGATTTAACTGGACCAGACAAGGTCTTGGAATATGTTCAACTGGATCGGCATCAGAAAAATCTTTAGGAATCGATTTAACTGGACCAGAGAAGGCCTTTGACTGGCTCGACATTAGAAAAATCTTTAGGAATCGATTTAAATGGACCAGACAAGGTCTTGGAATATCTTTAACTGGATCGGCATCAAAAAAATCTTTAGGAATCGACTTAACTGGACCAGAGAAGGGCTTTGACTGGCTCGGCATCAGAAAAATCTTTAGGAATCGATTTAATTAGACCAGACAAGGTCTTGGAAAATCTTCAACTGGATCGGCATCAGAAAAATCTTTAGGAATCGATTTAACTGATTTTGACAAGGTCTTGGAATATCTTCAACTGGATCGGCATTAGAAAAATCTTTAGGAATCGACTTAACTGGACCAGAGAAGGCCTTTGACTGGCTCGACATTAGAAAAATCTTTAGGAATCGATTTAACTGGACCAGAGAAGGCCTTTGACTGGCTCGGCATCAGAAAAATCTTTAGGAATCGATTTAACTGGACCAGACAAGGTCTTGGAATATCTTCAACTGGATCGGCATCAGAAAAATCTTTAGGAATCGATTTAACTGATTTTGACAAGGTCTTGGAAAATCTTCAACTGGATCGGCATCAGAAAAATCTTTAGGAATCGACTTAACTGGACCAGAGAAGGCCTTTGACTGGCTCGGCATCAGAAAAATCTTTAGGAATCGATTTAACTGGACCAGACAAGGTCTTGGAATATCTTCAACTGGATCGGCATTAGAAAAATCTTTAGGAATCGATTTAACTGGACCAGAGAAGGCCTTTGACTGGCTCGACATCAGAAAAATCTTTAGGAATCGATTTAACTGGACCATACAAGGTCTTGGAATATCTTCAACTGGATCGGCATCAGAAAAATCTTTAGGAATCGACTTAACTGGACCAGAGAAGGCCTTTGACTGGCTCGGCATCAGAAAAATCTTTAGGAATCGATTTAACTGGACCAGACAAGGTCTTGGAATATCTTCAACTGGATCGACATCAGAAAAATCTTTAGGAATCAATTTAACTGATTTTGACAAGGTCTTGGAATATCTTCAACTGGATCGACATCAGAAAAATCTTTAGGAATCGACTTAACTGGACCAGAGAAGGCCTTTGACTGGCTCGACATCAGAAAAATCTTTAGGAATCGATTTAGCTGAACCAGACAAGGTCTTGGAATATCTTCAACTGGATCGGCATTAGAAAAATCTTTAGGAATCGATTTAACTGGACCAGAGAAGGCCTTTGACTGGCTCGACATCAGAAAAATCTTTAGGAATCGATTTAACTGGACCAGACAAGGTCTTGGAATATCTTCAATTGGATCGACATCAGAAAAATATTTAGGAATCGACTTAACTGGACCAGAGATGGCCTTTGACTGGCTCGACATCAGAAAAATCTTTAGGAATCGATTTAACTGGGCCAGACAAGGTCTTGGAATATCTTCAACTGGATCGGCATCAGAAAAATCTTTAGGAATCGATTTAACTGATTTTGACAAGGTCTTGGAATATCTTCAACTGGATCAGCATTAGAAAAATCTTTAGGAATCGACTTAACTGGACCAGAGAAGGCCTTTGACTGGCTCGGCATCAGAAAAATCTTTAGGAATCGATTTAATTGGACCAGACAAGGTCTTGGAATATCTTCAACTGGATCGGCATCAGAAAAATCTTTAGGAATCTATTTAACTGGACCAGAGAAGGCCTTTGACTGGCTCGGCATCAGAAAAATCTTTAGGAATCGATTTAACTGGACCAGACAAGGTCTTGGAAAATCTTCAACTGGATCGGCATCAGAAAAATCTTTAGGAATCGACTTAACTGGACCAGAGAAGGCCTTTGACTGGCTCGGCATCAGAAAAATCTTTAGGAATCGATTTAACTGGACCAGACAAGGTCTTGGAATATCTTCAACTGGATCGGCAATAGAAAAATCTTTAGGAATCGATTTAACTGATTTTGACAAGGTCTTGGAATATCTTCAACTGGATCGGCATCAGAAAAATCTTTAGGAATCGACTTAACTGGACCAGAGAAGGCCTTTGACTGGCTCGGCATCAGAAAAATCTTTAGGAATCGATTTAACTAGACCAGACAAGGTCTTAGAATATCTTCAACTGGATCGGCATCAGAAAAATCTTTAGGAATCGATTTAACTGATTTTGACAAGGTCTTGGAATATCTTAAACTGGATCGGCATCAGAAAAATCTTTAGGAATCGACTTAACTGGACCAGAGAAGGCCTTTGACTGGCTCGACATCAGAAAAATCTTTAGGAATCGATTTAACTGGACCAGACAAGGTCTTGGAATATCTTCAACTGGATCGGCATCAGAAAAATCTTTAGGAATCGATTTAACTGGACCAGAGAAGGCCTTTGACTGGCTCGACATTAGAAAAATCTTTAGGAATCGATTTAACTGGACCAGACAAGGTCTTGGAATATCTTTAACTGGATCGGCATCAAAAAAATCTTTAGGAATCGACTTAACTGGACCAGAGAAGGCCTTTGACTGGCTCGACATCAGAAAAATCTTTAGGAATCGATTTAACTGGACCAGACAAGGTCTTGGAATATCTTCAACTGGATCGGCATCAGAAAAATATTTAGGAATCTATTTAACTGGACCAGAGAAGGCCTTTGACTGGCTCGGCATCAGAAAAATCTTTAGGAATCGATTTAACTGGACCAGACAAGGTCTTGGAATATCTTCAACTGGATCGGCATCAGAAAAATCTTTAGGAATCGACTTAACTGGACCAGAGAAGGCCTTTGACTGGCTCGGCATCAGAAAAATCTTTAGGAATCGATTTAACTGGACCAGACAAGGTCTTGGAATATCTTCAACTGGATCGGCATCAGAAAAATCTTTAGGAATCTATTTAACTGGACCAGAGAAGGCCTTTGACTGGCTCGGCATCAGAAAAATCTTTAGGAATCGATTTAACTGGACCAGACAAGGTCTTGGAATTTCTTCAACTGGATCGGCATCAGAAAAATCTTTAGGAATTGATTTAACTGGACCAGAGAAGGCCTTTGACTGGCTCGGCATCAGAAAAATCTTTAGGAATCGATTTAACTGGACCAGACAAGGTCTTGGAATATCTTCAACTGGATCGGCATCAGAAAAATCTTTAGGAATCGACTTAACTGGACCAGAGAAGGCCTTTGACTGGCTCGACATCAGAAAAATCTTTAGGAATCGATTTAACTGGACCAGACAAGGTCTTGGAATGTCTTCAACTGGATCGGCATCAGAAAAATCTTTAGGAATCGACTTAACTGGACCAGAGAAGGCCTTTGACTGGCTCGGCATCAGAAAAATCTTTAGGAATCGATTTAACTGGACCAGACAAGGTCTTGGAATGTCTTCAACTGGATCGGCATCAGAAAAATCTTTAGGAATCGATTTAACTGGACCAGAGAAGGCCTTTGACTGGCTCGACATCAGAAAAATCTTTAGGAATCGATTTAACTGGACCAGACAAGGTCTTGGAATATCTTCAACTGGATCAGCATCAGAAAAATCTTTAGGAATCGACTTAACTGGACCAGAGAAGGCCTTTGACTGGCTCGGCATCAGAAAAATCTTTAGGAATCGATTTAACTGGACCAGACAAGGTCTTGGAATATCTTCAACTGGATCGGCATCAGAAAAATCTTTAGGAATCGATTTAACTGATTTTGACAAGGTCTTGGAATATCTTCAACTGGATCGGCATCAGAAAAATCTTTAGGAATCGACTTAACTGGACCAGAGAAGGCCTTTGACTGGCTCGACATCAGAAAAATCTTTAGGAATTGATTTAGCTGAACCAGACAAGGTCTTGGAATATCTTCAACTGGATCGACATCAGGAAAATCTTTAGGAATCAATTTAACTGATTTTGACAAGGTCTTGGAATATCTTCAACTGGATCGACATCAGAAAAATCTTTAGGAATCGACTTAACTGGACCAGAGAAGGCCTTTGACTGGCTCGGCATCAGAAAAATCTTTAGGAATCGATTTAATTGGACCAGACAAGGTCTTGGAAAATCTTCAACTGGATCGGCATCAGAAAAATCTTTAGGAATCGATTTAACTGATTTTGACAAGGTCTTGGAATATCTTCAACTGGATCGGCATTAGAAAAATCTTTAGGAATCGACTTAACTGGACCAGAGAAGGCCTTTGACTGGCTCGACATTAGAAAAATCTTTAGGAATCGATTTAACTGGACCAGAGAAGGCCTTTGACTGGCTCGGCATCAGAAAAATATTTAGGAATCGATTTAACTGGACCAGACAAGGTCTTGGAATATCTTCAACTGGATCGGCACCAGAAAAATCTTTAGGAATCGATTTAACTGATTTTGACAAGGTCTTGGAAAATCTTCAACTGGATCGGCATCAGAAAAATCTTTAGGAATCGACTTAACTGGACCAGAGAAGGCCTTTGACTGGCTCGGCATCAGAAAAATCTTTAGGAATCGATTTAACTGGACCAGACAAGGTCTTGGAATATCTTCAACTGGATCGGCATTAGAAAAATCTTTAGGAATCGATTTAACTGGACCAGAGAAGGCCTTTGACTGGCTCGACATCAGAAAAATCTTTAGGAATCGATTTAACTGGACCATACAAGGTCTTGGAATATCTTCAACTGGATCGGCATCAGAAAAATCTTTAGGAATCGACTTAACTGGACCAGAGAAGGCCTTTGACTGGCTCGGCATCAGAAAAATCTTTAGGAATCGATTTAACTGGACCAGACAAGGTCGTGGAATATCTTCAACTGGATCGACATCAGAAAAATCTTTAGGAATCAATTTAACTGATTTTGACAAGGTCTTGGAATATCTTCAACTGGATCGACATCAGAAAAATCTTTAGGAATCGACTTAACTGGACCAGAGAAGGCCTTTGACTGGCTCGACATCAGAAAAATCTTTAGGAATCGATTTAGCTGAACCAGACAAGGTCTTGGAATATCTTCAACTGGATCGGCATTAGAAAAATCTTTAGGAATCGATTTAACTGGACCAGAGAAGGACTTTGACTGGCTCGACATCAGAAAAATCTTTAGGAATCGATTTAACTGGACCAGACAAGGTCTTGGAATATCTTCAATTGGATCGACATCAGAAAAATCTTTAGGAATCGACTTAACTGGACCAGAGAAGGCCTTTGACTGGCTCGGCATCAGAAAAATCTTTAGGAATCGATTTAACTGGACCAGACAAGGTCTTGGAATATCTTCAACTGGATCGGCATCAGAAAAATCTTTAGGAATCTATTTAACTGGACCAGAGAAGGCCTTTGACTGGCTCGGCATCAGAAAAATCTTTAGGAATCGATTTAACTGGACCAGACAAGGTCTTGGAATTTCTTCAACTGGATCGGCATCAGAAAAATCTTTAGTAATCGACTTAACTGGACCAGAGATGGCCTTTGACTGGCTCGGCATCAGAAAAATCTTTAGGAATCGATTTAACTGGACCAGACAAGGTCTTGGAATATCTTCAACTAGATCGGCATCAGAAAAATCTTTAGGAATCAATTTAACTGATTTTGACAAGGTCTTGGAATATCTTCAACTGGATCGGCATCAGAAAAATCTTTAGGAATCGACTTAACTGGACCAGAGAAGGCCTTTGACTGGCTCGGCATCAGAAAAATCTTTAGGAATCAATTTAACTAGACCAGACAAGGTCTTGGAATATCTTCAACTGGATCGGCATCAGAAAAATCTTTAGGAATCGATTTAACTGATTTTGACAAGGTCTTGGAATATCTTCAACTGGATCGGCATCAGAAAAATCTTTAGGAATCGACTTAACTGGACCAGAGAAGGCCTTTGACTGGCTCGACATCAGAAAAATCTTTAGGAATCGATTTAACTGGACCAGACAAGGTCTTGGAATATCTTCAACTGGATCGGCATCAGAAAAATCTTTAGGAATCGATTTAACTGGACCAGAGAAGGCCTTTGACTGGCTCGACATTAGAAAAATCTTTAGGAATCGATTTAACTGGACCAGACAAGGTCTTGGAATATCTTTAACTGGATCGGCATCAAAAAAATCTTTAGGAATTGACTTAACTGGACCAGAGAAGGCCTTTGACTGGCTCGGCATCAGAAAAATCTTTAGGAATCGATTTAACTGGACCAGACAAGGTCTTGGAATATCTTCAACTGGATCGGCATCAGAAAAATATTTAGGAATCTATTTAACTGGACCAGAGAAGGCCTTTGACTGGCTCGGCATCAGAAAAATCTTTAGGAATCGATTTAACTGGACCAGACAAGGTCTTGGAATATCTTCAACTGGATCGGCATCAGAAAAATCTTTAGGAATCGACTTAACTGGACCAGAGAAGGCCTTTGACTGGCTCGGCATCAGAAAAATCTTTAGGAATCGATTTAACTGGACCAGACAAGGTCTTGGAATATCTTCAACTGGATCGGCATCAGAAAAATCTTTAGGAATCTATTTAACTGGACCAGAGAAGGCCTTTGACTGGCTCGGCATCAGAAAAATCTTTAGGAATCGATTTAACTGGACCAGACAAGGTCTTGGAATATCTTCAACTGGATCGGCATCAGAAAAATCTTTAGGAATCGATTTAACTGGACCAGAGAAGGCCTTTGACTGGCTCGACATTAGAAAAATCTTTAGGAATCGATTTAACTGGACAAGACAAGGTCTTGGAATATCTTTAACTGGATCGGCATCAAAAAAATCTTTAGGAATCGACTTAACTGGACCAGAGAAGGCCTTTGACTGGCTCGGCATCAGAAAAATCTTTAGGAATCGATTTAACTGGACCAGACAAGGTCTTGGAATATCTTCAACTGGATCGGCATCAGAAAAATATTTAGGAATCTATTTAACTGGACCAGAGAAGGCCTTTGACTGGCTCGGCATCAGAAAAATCTTTAGGAATCGATTTAACTGGACCAGACAAGGTCTTGGAATATCTTCAACTGGATCGGCATCAGAAAAATCTTTAGGAATCGACTTAACTGGACCAGAGAAGGCCTTTGACTGGCTCGGCATCAGAAAAATCTTTAGGAATCGATTTAACTGGACCAGACAAGGTCTTGGAATATCTTCAACTGGATCGGCATCAGAAAAATCTTTAGGAATCTATTTAACTGGACCAGAGAAGGCCTTTGACTGGCTCGGCATCAGAAAAATCTTTAGGAATCGATTTAACTGGACCAGACAAGGTCTTGGAATTTCTTCAACTGGATCGGCATCAGAAAAATCTTTAGGAATTGATTTAACTGGACCAGAGAAGGCCTTTGACTGGCTCGGCATCAGAAAAATCTTTAGGAATCGATTTAACTGGACCAGACAAGGTCTTGGAATATCTTCAACTGGATCGGCATCAGAAAAATCTTTAGGAATCGACTTAACTGGACCAGAGAAGGCCTTTGACTGGCTCGACATCAGAAAAATCTTTAGGAATCGATTTAACTGGACCAGACAAGGTCTTGGAATGTCTTCAACTGGATCGGCATCAGAAAAATCTTTAGGAATCGACTTAACTGGACCAGAGAAGGCCTTTGACTGGCTCGGCATCAGAAAAATCTTTAGGAATCGATTTAACTGGACCAGACAAGGTCTTGGAATGTCTTCAACTGGATCGGCATCAGAAAAATCTTTAGGAATCGATTTAACTGGACCAGAGAAGGCCTTTGACTGGCTCGACATCAGAAAAATCTTTAGGAATCGATTTAACTGGACCAGACAAGGTCTTGGAATATCTTCAACTGGATCAGCATCAGAAAAATCTTTAGGAATCGACTTAACTGGACCAGAGAAGGCCTTTGACTGGCTCGGCATCAGAAAAATATTTAGGAATCGATTTAACTGGACCAGACAAGGTCTTGGAATATCTTCAACTGGATCGGCATCAGAAAAATCTTTAGGAATCGATTTAACTGATTTTGACAAGGTCTTGGAATATCTTCAACTGGATCGGCATCAGAAAAATCTTTAGGAATCGACTTAACTGGACCAGAGAAGGCCTTTGACTGGCTCGGCATCAGAAAAATCTTTAGGAATTGATTTAGCTGAACCAGACAAGGTCTTGGAATATCTTCAACTGGATCGACATCAGAAAAATCTTTAGGAATCAATTTAACTGATTTTGACAAGGTCTTGGAATATCTTCAACTGGATCGACATCAGAAAAATCTTTAGGAATCGACTTAACTGGACCAGAGAAGGCCTTTGACTGGCTCGACATCAGAAAAATCTTTAGGAATCGATTTAGCTGAACCAGACAAGGTCTTGGAATATCTTCAACTGGATCGGCATTAGAAAAATCTTTAGGAATCGATTTAACTGGACCAGAGAAGGCCTTTGACTGGCTCGACATCAGAAAAATCTTTAGGAATCGATTTAACTGGACCAGACAAGGTCTTGGAATATCTTCAATTGGATCGACATCAGAAAAATATTTAGGAATCGACTTAACTGGACCAGAGATGGCCTTTGACTGGCTCGACATCAGAAAAATCTTTAGGAATCGATTTAACTGGGCCAGACAAGGTCTTGGAATATCTTCAACTGGATCGGCATCAGAAAAAGCTTTAGGAATCGATTTAACTGATTTTGACAAGGTCTTGGAATATCTTCAACTGGATCAGCATTAGAAAAATCTTTAGGAATCGACTTAACTGGACCAGAGAAGGCCTTTGACTGGCTCGGCATCAGAAAAATCTTTAGGAATCGATTTAACTGGACCAGACAAGGTCTTGGAATATCTTCAACTGGATCGGCATCAGAAAAATCTTTAGGAATCTATTTAACTGGACCAGAGAAGGCCTTTGACTGGCTCGGCATCAGAAAAATCTTTAGGAATCGATTTAACTGGACCAGACAAAGTCTTGGAATTTCTTCAACTGGATCGGCATCAGAAAAATCTTTAGTAATCGACTTAACTGGACCAGAGATGGCCTTTGACTGGCTCGGCATCAGAAAAATCTTTAGGAATCGATTTAACTGGACCAGACAAGGTCTTGGAATATCTTCAACTAGATCGGCATCAGAAAAATCTTTAGGAATCGATTTAACTGATTTTGACAAGGTCTTGGAATATCTTCAACTGGATCGGCATCAGAAAAATCTTTAGGAATCGACTTAACTGGATCAGAGAAGGCCTTTGACTGGCTCGACATCAGAAAAATCTTTAGGAATCGATTTAACTGGACCAGACAAGGTCTTGGAATATCTTCAACTGGATCGGCATCAGAAAAATCTTTAGGAATCGATTTAATTGGACCAGAGAAGGCCTTTGACTGGCTCGACATTAGAAAAATCTTTAGGAATCGATTTAACTGGACCAGACAAGGTCTTGGAATATCTTTAACTGGATCGGCATCAAAAAAATCTTTAGGAATCGACTTAACTGGACCAGAGAAGGCCTTTGATTGGCTCCGCATCAGAAAAATCTTTAGGAATCGATTTAACTGGACCAGACAAGGTCTTGGAATATCTTCAACTGGATCGGCATCAGAAAAATATTTAGGAATCTATTTAACTGGACCAGAGAAGGCCTTTGACTGGCTCGGCATCAGAAAAATCTTTAGGAATCGATTTAACTGGACCAGACAAGGTCTTGGAATATCTTCAACTGGATCGGCATCAGAAAAATCTTTAGGAATCGACTTAACTGGACCAGAGAAGGCCTTTGACTGGCTCGGCATCAGAAAAATCTTTAGGAATCGATTTAACTGGACCAGACAAGGTCTTGGAATATCTTCAACTGGATCGGCATCAGAAAAATCTTTAGGAATCTATTTAACTGGACCAGAGAAGGCCTTTGACTGGCTCGGCATCAGAAAAATCTTTAGGAATCGATTTAACTGGACCAGACAAGGTCTTGGAATTTCTTCAACTGGATCGGCATCAGAAAAATCTTTAGGAATTGATTTAACTGGACCAGAGAAGGCCTTTGACTGGCTCGGCATCAGAAAAACTTTAGGAATCGATTTAACTGGACCAGACAAGGTCTTGGAATATCTTCAACTAGATCGACATCAGAAAAATCTTTAGGAATCGACTTAACTGGACCAGAGAAGGCCTTTGACTGGCTCGACATCAGAAAAATCTTTAGGAATCGATTTAACTGGACCAGACAAGGTCTTGGAATGTCTTCAACTGGATCGGCATCAGAAAAATCTTTAGGAATCGACTTAACTGGACCAGAGAAGGCCTTTGACTGGCTCGGCATCAGAAAAATCTTTAGGAACCGATTTAACTGGACCAGACAAGGTCTTGGAATGTCTTCAACTGGATCGGCATCAGAAAAATCTTTAGGAATCGATTTAACTGGACCAGAGAAGGCCTTTGACTGGCTCGACATCAGAAAAATCTTTAGGAATCGATTTAACTGGACCAGACAAGGTCTTGGAATATCTTCAACTGGATCAGCATCAGAAAAATCTTTAGGAATCGACTTAACTGGACCAGAGAAGGCCTTTGACTGGCTCGGCATCAGAAAAATCTTTAGGAATCGATTTAACTGGACCAGACAAGGTCTTGGAATATCTTCAACTGGATCGGCATCAGAAAAATCTTTAGGAATCGATTTAACTGATTTTGACAAGGTCTTAGAATATCTTCAACTGGATCGGCATCAGAAAAATCTTTAGGAATCGACTTAACTGGACCAGAGAAGGCCTTTGACTGGCTCGGCATCAGAAAAATCTTTAGGAATTGATTTAGCTGAACCAGACAAGGTCTTGGAATATCTTCAACTGGATCGGGATCAGAAAAATCTTTAGGAATCGATTTAACTGGACCAGAGAAGGCCTTTGACTGGCTCGACATTAGAAAAATCTTTAGGAATCGATTTAAATGGACCAGACAAGGTCTTGGAATATCTTCAACTGGATCGGCATCAGAAAAATCTTTAGGAATCGATTTAACTGGACCAGAGAAGGCCTTTGACTGGCTCGACATCAGAAAAATCTTTAGGAATCGATTTAACTGGACCAGACAAGGTCTTGGAATATCTTCAACTGGATCGGCATCAGAAAAATCTTTAGGAATCCATTTAACTGATTTTGACAAGGTCTTGGAATATCTTCAACTGGATCGGCATTAGAAAAATCTTTAGGAATCGACTTAACTGGACCAGAGAAGGCCTTTGACTGGCTCGACATTAGAAAAATCTTTAGGAATCGATTTAACTGGACCAGAGAAGGCCTTTGACTGGCTCGGCATCAGAAAAATCTTTAGGAATCGGTTTAACTGGACCAGACAAGGTCTTGGAATATCTTCAACTGGATCGGCATCAGAAAAATCTTTAGGAATCGATTTAACTGATTTTGACAAGGTCTTGGAAAATCTTCAACTGGATCGGCATCAGAAAAATCTTTAGGAATCGACTTAACTGGACAAGAGAAGGCCTTTGACTGGCTCGGCATCAGAAAAATCTTTCGGAATCGATTTAACTGGACCAGACAAGGTCTTGGAATATCTTCAACTGGATCGGCATTAGAAAAATCTTTAGGAATCGATTTAACTGGACCAGAGAAGGCCTTTGACTGGCTCGACATCAGAAAAATCTTTAGGAATCGATTTAACTGGACCATACAAGGTCTTGGAATATCTTCAACTGGATCGGCATCAGAAAAATCTTTAGGAATCGACTTAAATGGACCAGAGAAGGCCTTTGACTGGCTCGGCATTAGAAAAATCTTTAGGAATCGATTTAACTGGACCAGACAAGGTCTTGGAATATCTTCAACTGGATCGACATCAGAAAAATCTTTAGGAATCAATTTAACTGATTTTGACAAGGTCTTGGAATATCTTCAACTGGATCGACATCAGAAAAATCTTTAGGAATCGACTTAACTGGACCAGAGAAGGCCTTTGACTGGCTCGACATCAGAAAAATCTTTAGGAATCGATTTAGCTGAACCAGACAAGGTCTTGGAATATCTTCAACTGGATCGGCATTAGAAAAATCTTTAGGAATCGATTTAACTGGACCAGAGAAGGCCTTTGACTGGCTCGACATCAGAAAAATCTTTAGGAATCGATTTAATTGGACCAGACAAGGTCTTGGAATATCTTCAACTGGATCGACATCAGAAAAATATTTAGGAATCGACTTAACTGGACCAGAGATGGCCTTTGACTGGCTCGACATCAGAAAAATCTTTAGGAATCGATTTAACTGGGCCAGACAAGGTCTTGGAATATCTTCAACTGGATCGGCATCAGAAAAATCTTTAGGAATCGATTTAACTGATTTTGACAAGGTCTTGGAATATCTTCAACTGGATCAGCATCAGAAAAATCTTTAGGAATCGACTTAACTGGACCAGAGAAGGCCTTTGACGGGCTCGGCATCAGAAAAATCTTTAGGAATCGATTTAACTGGACCAGACAAGGTCTTGGAATATCTTCAACTTGATCGGCATCAGAAAAATCTTTAGGAATCTATTTAACTGGACCAGAGAAGGCCTTTGACTGGCTCGGCATCAGAAAAATCTTTAGGAATCGATTTAACTGGACCAGACAAGGTCTTGGAATATCTTCTACTGGATCGGCATCAGAAAAATCTTTAGTAATCGACTTAATTGGACCAGAGGGTGCCTTTGACTGGCTCGGCATCAGAAAAATCTTTAGGAATCGATTTAACTGGACCAGACAAGGTCTTGGAATATCTTCAACTAGATCGGCATCAGAAAAATCTTTAGGAATCGATTTAACTGATTTTGACAAGGTCTTGGATTATCTTCAACTGGATCGGCATCAGAAAAATCTTTAGGAATCGACTTAACTGGACCAGAGAAGGCCTTTGACTGGCTCGGCATCAGAAAAATCTTTAGGAATCGATTTAACTAGACCAGACAAGGTCTTGGAATATCTTCAACTGGATCGGCATCAGAAATATCTTTAGGAATCGATTTAACTGATTTTGACAAGGTCTTGGAATATCTTCAACTGGATCGGCATCAGAAAAATCTTTAGGAATCGATTTAACTGGACCAGAGAAGGCCTTTGACTGGCTCGACATTAGAAAAATCTTTAGGAATCGATTTAACTGGACCAGACAAGGTCTTGGAATATCTTTAACTGGATCGACATAAAAAAAATCTTTAGGAATCGACTTAACTGGACCAGAGAAGGACTTTGACTGGCTCGACATCAGAAAAATCTTTAGGAATCGATTTAACTGGACCAGACAAGGTCTTGGAATATCTTCAACTGGATCGGCATCAGAAAAATATTTAGGAATCTATTTAACTGGACCAGAGAAGGCCTTCAACTGGATCGGCATCAGAAAAATCTTTAGGAATCGATTTAACTGATTTTGACAAGGTCTTGGAATATCTTCAACTGGATCGGCATCAGAAAAATCTTTAGGAATCGACTTAACTGGACCAGAGAAGGCCTTTGACTGGCTCGGCATCAGAAAAATCTTTAGGAATTGATTTAGCTGAACCAGACAAGGTCTTGGAATATCTTCAACTGGATCGGCATCAGAAAAATCTTTAGGAATCGATTTAACTGGACCAGAGAAGGCCTTTGACTGGCTCGACATTAGAAAAATCTTTAGGAATCGATTTAAATGGACCAGACAAGGTCTTGGAATATCTTCAACTGGATCGGCATCAGAAAAATCTTTAGGAATCGATTTAACTGGACCAGAGAAGGCCTTTGACTGGCTCGACATCAGAAAAATCTTTAGGAATCGATTTAACTGGACCAGACAAGGTCTTGGAATATCTTCAACTGGATCGGCATCAGAAAAATCTTTAGGAATCCATTTAACTGATTTTGACAAGGTCTTGGAATATCTTCAACTGGATCGGCATTAGAAAAATCTTTAGGAATCGACTTAACTGGACCAGAGAAGGCCTTTGACTGGCTCGACATTAGAAAAATCTTTAGGAATCGATTTAACTGGACCAGAGAAGGCCTTTGACTGGCTCGACATCAGAAAAATCTTTAGGAATCGATTTAACTGGACCAGACAAGGTCTTGGAATATCTTCAACTGGATCGGCATCAAAAAAATCTTTAGGAATCGATTTAACTGATTTTGACAAGGTCTTGGAAAATCTTCAACTGGATCGGCATCAGAAAAATCTTTAGGAATCGACTTAACTGGACCAGAGAAGGCCTTTGACTGGCTCGGCATCAGAAAAATCTTTCGGAATCGATTTAACTGTACCAGACAAGGTCTTGGAATATCTTCAACTGGATCGGCATTAGAAAAATCTTTAGGAATCGATTTAACTGGACCAGAGAAGGCCTTTGACTGGCTCGACATCAGAAAAATCTTTAGGAATCGATTTAACTGGACCATACAAGGTCTTGGAATATCTTCAACTGGATCGGCATCAGAAAAATCTTTAGGAATCGACTTAAATGGACCAGAGAAGGCCTTTGACTGGCTCGGCATCAGAAAAATCTTTAGGAATTGATTTAACTGGACCAGACAAGGTCTTGGAATATCTTCAACTGGATCGACATCAGAAAAATCTTTAGGAATCAATTTAACTGATTTTGACAAGGTCTTGGAATATCTTCAACTGGATCGACATCAGAAAAATCTTTAGGAATCGACTTAACTGGACCAGAGAAGGCCTTTGACTGGCTCGACATCAGAAAAATCTTTAGGAATCGATTTAGCTGAACCAGACAAGGTCTTGGAATATCTTCAATTGGATCGGCATTAGAAAAATCTTTAGGAATCGATTTAACTGGACCAGAGAAGGCCTTTGACTGGCTCGACATCAGAAAAATCTTTAGGAATCGATTTAACTGGACCAGACAAGGTCTTGGAATATCTTCAACTGGATCGACATCAGAAAAATATTTAGGAATCGACTTAACTGGACCAGAGATGGCCTTTGACTGGCTCGACATCAGAAAAATCTTTAGGAATCGATTTAACTGGGCCAGACAAGGTCTTGGAATATCTTCAACTGGATCGGCATCAGAAAAATCTTTAGGAATCGATTTAACTGATTTTGACAAGGTCTTGGAATATCTTCAACTGGATCAGCATCAGAAAAATCTTTAGGAATCGACTTAACTGGACCAGAGAAGGCCTTTGACTGGCTCGGCATCAGAAAAATCTTTAGGAATCGATTTAACTGGACCAGACAAGGTCTTGGAATATCTTCAACTGGATCGGCATCAGAAAAATCTTTAGGAATCTATTTAACTGGACCAGAGAAGGCCTTTGACTGGCTCGGCATCAGAAAAATCTTTAGGAATCGATTTAACTGGACCAGACAAGGTCTTGGAATATCTTCTACTGGATCGGCATCAGAAAAATCTTTAGTAATCGACTTAACTGGACCAGAGATGGCCTTTGACTGGCTCGGCATCAGAAAAATCTTTAGGAATCGATTTAACTGGACCAGACAAGGTCTTGGAATATCTTCAACTAGATCGGCATCAGAAAAATCTTTAGGAATCGATTTAACTGATTTTGACAAGGTCTTGGATTATCTTCAACTGGATGGGCATCAGAAAAATCTTTAGGAATGGACTTAACTGGACCAGAGAAGGCCTTTGACTGGCTCGGCATCAGAAAAATCTTTAGGAATCGATTTAACTAGACCAGACAAGGTCTTGGAATATCTTCAACTGGATCGGCATCAGAAATATCTTTAGGAATCGATTTAACTGATTTTGACAAGGTCTTGGAATATCTTCAACTGGATCGGCATCAGAAAAATCTTTAGGAATCGATTTAACTGGACCAGAGAAGGCCTTTGACTGGCTCGACATTAGAAAAATCTTTAGGAATCGATTTAACTGGACCAGACAAGGTCTTGGAATATCTTTAACTGGATCGGCATAAAAAAAATCTTTAGGAATCGACTTAACTGGACCAGAGAAGGCCTTTGACTGGCTCGGCATCAGAAAAATCTTTAGGAATCGATTTAACTGGACCAGACAAGGTCTTGGAATATCTTCAACTGGATCGGCATCAGAAAAATATTTAGGAATCTATTTAACTGGACCAGAGAAGGCCTTTGACTGGCTCGGCATCAGAAAAATCTTTAGGAATCGATTTAACTGGACCAGACAAGGTCTTGAAATATCTTCAACTGGATCGGCATCAGAAAAATCTTTAGGAATCGACTTAACTGGACCAGAGATGGCCTTTGACTGGATCGACATCAGAAAAATCTTTAGGAATCGATTTAACTAGACCAGAGAAGGTCATGGAATATCTTCAACTGGATCAGCATCAGAAAAATCTTTAGAAATTGATTTAACTGATTTTGACAAGGTCTTGGAATATCTTCAACTAGATCGACATCAGAAAAATCTTTAGGAATTGACTTAACTGGACC
The DNA here is from genome assembly GCA_948472305.1 of Vicia faba. Taxonomy (NCBI): domain Eukaryota; kingdom Viridiplantae; phylum Streptophyta; class Magnoliopsida; order Fabales; family Fabaceae; genus Vicia; species Vicia faba. Next base: position 117,468,587 of record OX451738.1, on the reverse strand, counting down.
AAAGAAGGCCTTTGACTGACTCGGCATCAGAAAAATCTTTAGGAATCGATTTAACTGGACCAGACAAGGTCTTGGAATATCTTCAACTGGATCGGCATCAGAAAAATCTTTAGGAATTGATTTAACTGGACCAGAGAAGGCCTTTGACTGGCTCGGCATCAGAAAAATGTTTAGGAATCGATTTAACTGGACCAGACAAGGTCTTGGAATATCTTCAACTGGATCGACATCAGAAAAATCTTTAGGAATCGACTTAACTGGACCAGAGAAGGCCTTTGACTGGCTCGACATCAGAAAAATCTTTAGGAATCGATTTAACTGGACCAGACAAGGTCTTGGAATGTCTTCAACTGGATCGGCATCAGAAAAATCTTTAGGAATCGACTTAACTGGACCAGAGAAGGCCTTTGACTGGCTCGGCATCAGAAAAATCTTTAGGAATCGATTTAACTGGACCAGACAAGGTCTTGGAATGTCTTCAACTGGATCGGCATCAGAAAAATCTTTAGGAATCGATTTAACTGGACCAGAGAAGGCCTTTGACTGGCTCGACATCAGAAAAATCTTTAGGAATCGATTTAACTGGACCAGACAAGGTCTTGGAATATCTTCAACTGGATCAGCATCAGAAAAATCTATAGGAATCGACTTAACTGGACCAGAGAAGGCCTTTGACTGGCTCGGCATCAGAAAAATCTTTAGGAATCGATTTAACTGGACCAGACAAGGTCTTGGAATATCTTCAACTGGATCGGCATCAGAAAAATCTTTAGGAATCGATTTAACTGATTTTGACAAGGTCTTGGAATATCTTCAACTGGATCGGCATCAGAAAAATCTTTAGGAATCGACTTAACTGGACCAGAGAAGGCCTTTGACTGGCTCGGCATCAGAAAAATCTTTAGGAATTGATTTAGCTGAACCAGACAAGGTCTTGGAATATCTTCAACTGGATCGGCATCAGAAAAATCTTTAGGAATCGATTTAACTGGACCAGAGAAGGCCTTTAACTGGCTCGACATCAGAAAAATCTTTAGGAATCGATTTAACTGGACCATACAAGGTCTTGGAATATCTTCAACTGGATCGGCATCAGAAAAATCTTTAGGAATCGACTTAACTGGACCAGAGATGGCCTTTGACTGGCTCGACATCAGAAAAATATTTAGGAATCGATTTAACTGGACCAGACAAGGTCTTGGAATATCTTCAATTAGATCGGCATCATAAAAATCTTTAGGAATCGATTTAACTGATATTGACAAGGTCTTGGAATATCTTCAACTTGATCGGCATCAGAAAAATCTTTAGGAATCGACTTAACTGGACTAGAGAAGGCCTTTGACTGGCTCGGCATCAGAAAAATCTTTAGGAATCGATTTAACTGGACCAGACAAGGTCTTGGAATATCTTCAACTGGATCGGCATCAGAAAAATCTTTAGGAATCGATTTAACTGATTTTGACAAGGTCTTGGAATATCTTCAACTGGATCGGCATCAGAAAAATCTTTAGGAATCGACTTAACTGGACCAGAGAAGGCCTTTGGCTGGCTCGGCATCAGAAAAATCTTTAGGAATCGATTTAACTGGACCAGACAAGGTCTTGGAATATCTTCAACTGGATCGGCATCAGAAAAATCTTTAGGAATCGATTTAACTGGACCAGAGAAGGCCTTTGACATGCTCGACATTAGAAAAATCTTTAGGAATCGATTTAACTGGACCAGACAAGGTCTTGGAATATCTTTAACTTGATCGGCATCAAAAAAATCTTTAGGAATCGACTTAACTGGACCAGAGAAGGCCTTTGACTGGCACGGCATCAGAAAAATCTTTAGGAATCGATTTAACTGGACCAGACAAGGTCTTGGAATATCTTCAACTGGATCGGCATCAGAAAAATCTTTAGGAATCGATTTAACTGGACCAGAGAAGGCCTTTAACTGGCTCGGCATCAGAAAAATCTTTAGGAATCGATTTAACTGGACCAGACAAGGTCTTGGAATATCTTCAACTGGATCGGCATCAGAAAAATCTTTAGGAATCGACTTAACTGGACCAGAGAAGGCCTTTGACTGGCTCAGCATCAGAAAAATCTTTAAGAATCGATTTAATTGGACCAGACAAGGTCTTGGAATATCTTTAACTGGATCGGCATCAGAAAAATCTTTAGGAATCGATTTAACTGGACTAGAGAAGGCCTTTTGATATGGCTGAGAATTTAACTGCATCTTTCCTGAAAGGTAAAGGTCAGTGATATGCAATGCATGAGATGGATCTAGCAATGATGTTCTCAATATAAAGGAGATTGTGCGATATGATTCGTTTATGCATGTATCATGATGTATGGAAATGTAATGTTTTAGCTGGGGAAAATAAATCTCAGATGGCTGGAGAATAGTGTTGAGTTCTTCGTTTCCGCTGGGGATGATGAACAAAGATGATTGTGAGAATAAACCTACAGAAGAGAAGAACTCGGTTGGGGAATAAACTTGATGAAGAGATTATTCTGCGGGGAATTACTCTGTGGGGAGAGATGCTTTACTGAGGTTTTAACGATAACTCCGCTGGGGATTCCGTTGATAAGCTCTATATGGGACTTTGATGATGAACTTCGCTGGGGATAGAAAGAACTTCGCTGGGGATGATCTTTCCGTTGCACCTTGCTGAGGATAACCCAGTTAGACTCTTGTGGGGATAACCTCTGAATACGGCTGGGGAGATACATTTGTACTCTGCAGGGGACAGACTTCCAGAATCTACTGGGGAAGATGATTCAACTCTGGCGGGGAAGCCTTTTTTAGACTGTGCTGGGAAATTGCTCCACTGGGGTATCTTATATTCCGCCGGGGAACGTTCTTATATTTTGTTGACGAATATTAAAACTGCCAGGGATGCTTGCTGAGGAATATCTGTATACTCCACTGGGGAATATTAAGACCTACTAGGGATACCCAACTTTTTTAGGGCTGATGATAGATTAACTCTGCTTGGGGAGAGCACTGCTGATTCGTTCATAGTTGCAAGTCTCAGTGGGGGATAGCTACCATTACTGTCTTACTCTTGGGGGAGTGAAGGTATGTTGGTCATATTCTTCAGCTAAATCTACCTTGTATCTGGTGGATAGAGCAGCTTGTACAGTTCGGACAATTCTTATTGTCCCAGTTTCTGCGGGAGACGAAGGTCTATGAGGTGCTTGATAACTGCTGATTGACAAATTTTCTTCTGGTAGGCAAGTGACGAGATGACGGGACATAGTCGTACGTTTTGATCCCTAACTTTTGCCTGGACCGCCCTTTCGGGTTTTCAGTCCATCGGGATACCCTTTTTTGCCCAAGCCTCCTTTCCAGGTTTTCGACTTGCCGGGTGTACATATTTTTATTTATATTTTCATCCCTTATTTTTGCCCAAACCCTTTTGGTTCGCCGGGAAGCACTTATTTTTGCCTAGGCCAGTCGACCTAGCGGGTCTTTGATTATGCGTAGTATTTTCTGATTATGTCCACACTCTCAGGATGTAGGGAGTTGTCACTGTCGGTAGTGTCGTGTTTCCATACTACCAGAAGATCTTCGTTTGATCATGCAAGATTCGTTGCTGGAATTCATGTCCAATCCCCCAATTGATTCAAATGGAGAATTTACCCCTGGTTATTTGGCATTTTGAGAGATTCCTTGAATCTTTACTTAACTGCCCCAGATGATGGACAATGATCATGCCTTGCCCCCTTGATTGGAAGTGTTTTTTCACTTGAGGTGATCCTTTTTATTGAGAAGGTTTTTGGTCACTAGATATTCTTCGTGCGAATTTCTCTGCTGTTTGAACAAATAGTCATATGCAAACAATGTTATTTTAAGAATGCAAAGCTTATGTCTGTTTTGAACTTTTTTTGAAAATGCATTTTTTCAGTAAATCAGGCAATTTTTTTTGTAAAATGTGATGTCAACTCAGGATTTACAGCAAGCCCTACAGGAGTCAGGATACCTTTGTAACAGTATGCTTTCGGACTAACCCATGCTTCAGCTAGGACTTTTTAAGGGTTATAACATGGCCTGGTTCACGGTTTAAGAAACAAAGGAAAAGGCTCAAAATTTATTTCTACCCACCCGCTCTTCGTGATGTTCTTCGATCCTAAACTCAGCTAATCGTGCATTTAGATCCCGTTTGAGTCCTTGCTCTGATATTCCAGTGATGGTTTGGATACTGACAATTTATTTTGAACAGGAAGTCATTTTGTTGAGAGTTTGCAGGATCTCTTTCTTTTTGATTTTATTATCCCTGTCTTTTGCCTGAACTGTTTCTTTTGTAATTACAGTCAGCGGGATGCCCCAGTTTTGTAAGTCTCCTTCATAGATTTTGACTTGATGGGCTTTTCATTTCTGAGAGATAATGACTGCCTGTTCTTACGATTATTCGGAACCATCATTGTCTCTTGTTTCAGAAGGACTTCTTTGATGCCATTCATTGTGCACCTAGATCAACTGAGAAAACTACCCTGCCCCAGGTTATACTTAAAGGTTTTAATTTGTGAAAAGAAAAAAATTCAACTTCTTTGGCTCAAAGGGGTTGACTAGGGATTATCTTCCTTATAACTCCACTATTTAGGATTTGAAACAATGGATGTACCTCATCAGCGGGGTCTATTCAAAAGTATACTGTAAAGATCGTGGTATCGTTTTCGTCATCCTCCCTCAAAAGGTTTAGAACTTTTTAATCGAGAGTTGAACATCACAAAAAATGAAAGAATTTGAATATAGTGAACGCGAATGGATTGATTCAAAACAGACATATGCAATGCATTAATGAAATAAAAGAGTTCGACATGATAATAATTGTTTGAATAAGCAAAGAAAAATACAACTTCAGAATTCAAATGAACAAAAGTCTCTTAGTTTGAACTAGTCATCTCAGATGGAGAATTCTCAGCGGAAGATTTTCATCTCGCCATCCGGCATGAACTCCAGCACCTTTCTGTCAATCAAGTCTTGGATCTTGTTCTTTAGAGTCCAACAGTCGTCAGTGTCATGTCCCGGACTGTCAGAGTGGTATGCACACCTTTCATAGGGATGATAGGTAGGAGCAGAGGTGTTGGGATTCCGGGGAGGATCCTTTAAAGCAATCAGATTGACCTCCAACAAGCGTTTCAGTATTAGAGATGATGGTATATCAGTCTCAGAGAAATGTCTTCCAGACGTATTTTGCTTACGCTGATTACCCTGTTGATGCTGGCGAGGTTGATGTTGGGCTTGTGACCCTGAAGCAAGTTGGAGAGCTCTTCCCTTGTCTTCTTGCCCCAAAGGTGGTTGAATGATGGCTTGATCTTCAACCCTAGTTGTTTGCCTCACTTGGTTATTTTGAAGCAGCTTGTTGACGAGGACCTTGAGCTCTTCTTGTCTTTGAGCTAAGTCTTGAATGAGAGTTATCTGGCCCCCCAGCTGTCCGATCATCTAGATCTTCATTGTTGCCAACTCAATTTATAGCCCTTCCAACTGATCCTTCCTGACGCCTCCTGGATTCCCTAGGACCAAGCCCCTTGTGAGGAGAGATTTTATTTCTTCTTGCCCCTGGGATAAGTTCAAGAACATTTCTTGAAGTTGGGCGTTTTGAGCCCGGAGATCTTGGTTGTCTGGTTGGAAAGCCATTGCTGAAATAAACAGCGAGAACATGAGAGACCTGTATCGGATGACCTGTTATGCAATGATATGTATGATATATGTATGCAATGTTTTCAAGGATCTCGCGGGGTAAACAAGAAACTGTTAGAATTTGAATCTGGTAGCTTGATTGAAGGAACTTCATGTTGCTGAGAGTCCTTCTTCAAGAGTCAAGCTCACCATATCGAGTGGGTCATAGCCCCTGACTCAAGTTATCATGTTTTGATCTCCAAACAACCTTGGCTAGAGGAAAATAAATCCCCTTTGCACCTTGCTAGACATTTGGTTCATCATGACCTGCATCACAAACCCTTGAGATCCTTGAAATGGTTAAGGAAATGCTATGGTATGATGTTATGATGTGTATGCTATGCGTTGAAGCAAGGTGTGAGGTGATGTAAGTAAGCCCTGCAATGAATAAGGACTGTAAACAAAACCTGCAAGGAATTCATGTTGCCAGATAACAAAATGCGCAAGTAGTTCAGATCTGAAGGCACACAAGTCACACAAAAGAGCCCTTAGATTTCAGGCTGGCATGAAGTTTAGGTACTACCCTCTTTCAGTTTCAGTTGGTTAGGGCCTGTCCTAAAAATAGTAACCGGGTTCTAGAGGATCTCAATATCACTGACTACCCTCAATCGGTCATAATTCCAGTTTGGAAACCTTTTCTTGCGGCCAGAACCATTGCGAGAGTTTAGCCTCAATGAGTGTAGCATACTGCTACTTTTCTATGGCCAAGTTGGTTAATTTAAGGTTCTAAGGTCAGTTGGTGCTTAATGACTCCTTAGAAGACCCATATTCTCCTCGTTCCAACACAAGGGGTATCAGTACAGACTAAGGTGTCACACCAATGTAGCTACTACTTCACCCGTGTCGGTCTACGCCGGACAGGTCCCTCACAGTTTATTGCTACTTACCTAAAAAAAAGGGTACCCCTAGATCCGGGTTAGGATCTACAAAACTCCGATACAAGCCCACAAAATTTAAAGCATACAGAGCAATACAATTGAAAACATGGTGATCTAATCCTAAGGTACACCTCACTTATTTAATATTCCCCAGCAGAGTCGCCAGTTCTGTGATCGGTGGAAATAGAACTGTATGTTTTTAATGCTGGTTCGCGTTTGCGTTTTGCAAAATGTCGCGGTAAGCAAGAGTCGCCATCGTCTTTTATTTTCTCCAACAAGGAAAGGACAAAAGCACAGCAAAATTCCTTTTCGAGATGTTTCTCGGGTTCGGGAGGTAGATTATAGAAAGGGAAGGTGTTAACACCCTTTCTATCCGTGGTTATCCACGGGCTCTTAGGTACTTGCTCATTATGTTTTCAAAAAGTTTTGCTTTTCTTGTGTTTTTGGGTTTTGAAAAAGTTTTGTTCGAAAACTTCGATTTAACTCTTGTATCTGTCCTCAAGAGTGTATGAAGTGTTGTTTGAAAACTTTTGTCAGAAAAGTGTAGGTGCGAAAAGTATTTTTGTTTTGAAAGAGCAAGTACCTGAGAACCTCTACCTACTCAAAAGAAATTAAGCTGTGTAAATGTCCTTTAGACAATACTATCCCACTATTGAGAAGTAGGTAGCACCGTCGTTGGAGTTTTAGGGTCAATTCGATTTTAGGGACATGTGGTCACTAAAGCAACGGTAGGACGCCTTAGCGGTAACCCTAATGTCTTAGATCATTTTTTATCGAGGCAACCGTTTCGAGGCAACTTTGATCTTTAGACAGGAGGGAGACCTCTAAAACACCCTATACTCAATGACCACGTCGAGGCAACCAAGTGAGGCGTACCCTAGGAGTGGCATGTGCGAGTGTGTCAGGTTTCAGTTAACGTTATCTTTGCACATGTTATGGTGAGCTACGATTGATTTTAATTTTAAGAGAGATCTTGTCATGCATAGCCTATTTAGCATACATCTAGCAGTTAATAGTTGCGGAAAATAAAACTAAGCTATTACAAGGCGTCAGGTATTTACATCGCCAAAAACAAACCCTTGAAAAGTAAATTGCGGAAAATAAATAAATGCGATAAAAATTCCTAATTAACGCTATTACATCCTCGGAGCAAATGCAATTATATGGATAAAAACATGAATAAAAGAATCACGCGCGCGAGAGAAAATTGAATCAGAGAGTTTTTAGGGTTTTGACCCTTTTTTGAGAAAGAAGGAAGTTTTTATTATTTATGAATTAAATTAAATTAAACCTAAACTAATTAATTAATAAAAAAGAAATATTTTTGGTTTTTTAATGTAAACATAAATAAAAAAACAAAATGATTAAAAGTTATCAAAAACCCTAATTCTATATTAATTTTAAATTATTGCAAAAAAAGTTAAAGTTAACCTAATTAAAAATAAATAAATTAATTACTTATTTATTTACAAAAATAACTAATTAAATTTAATAAATAAAAATAAAAAATATTATATTTTAGTTTTCTGATTTTATTATGAAAAAATTAATTTGGTTAATTAAGTAATAATAATAATGATTAATAATAAAACAATTAAATGAAAAAAAAAAGAAGAAAAAAGAAATAAACCCATGGGGTGTTGGGCCCAAAGAGGAGGTAGAATCAGCAATTCTAAAGCCCACTTACATCCAGCCTGTTTGACTTTTCTGGACTTGCTACGCATGTGCTGACCAGAGAGTATGGTGGTCCTTCAACTTTGGCCACTGGATTTTGGTTTGAAGACATCTGGCGCCTGGAAATTGGAGATCCATGATACGCTATACATGCTGCGTCACACACAATCACCTAGATAAAAATTATAACAAATATTAGGGGGACCTGGGATTCGAACCCAGGTCCCAATGTTCACATGCCAACGCCTTTGCCATCCGACCAAGCTGCTTCAATTGTTATTAAAATAAGGAGCAATAATTATATATGAAAATAATCAATACGCTGTAATAAAACGCGCGCTTTTCAAATTGTCCAATGGGATGTCAACACATCACCGTCTTAAACCTTTTTCCTGTGTAAATAACATCAGATAGCGGGGGTTTTTAACCCCCACTAACTCCTGCAAGGAAAAATAGCGAATAGAAATATAGCAAGCATAAATATTTCGCGAGGTATGGGTTGTGTTCGTCTTGGCCTCACGATCTCAACCATGTATCTTATTAGCCCCAATTTTTCCTGGATTGAAAAGCCCCATTTAAAAGCTCAAGAACCCTAGAAATTCAGTCATGGTATCTTACGACTCAGGGCATTATAATTCAATTCAACCACTCCATTAGCTTCGTATGGTCTCTAGCAATGCAAATCAGTCACAAAAACATGTTAAATGCATATGAATTAGGAGATATAATTCTGAATAAAAAAAGCAAACCGTGAAACTGTGTTCAGTGATTCCTTAAGCTTTGATGCCTGAATTTGATTGCAAAACGTTCCTGGCACCTCTTACAATATGTTTGAATGAATAGAACGCCTTGAATTGGCCTAGGATGCAAGAACAGATTTTCAATTTTGTTGGAATTTCTTGAATTTTCTATGGCCGTTTCTGCAGCTTTCAATCGTGTGCCAGGGTATGGTTAGCTTGCATTCATATAGGAGAATCAAATTAGGTCAAAGTTTTGGATCCAATCCATGTGCATTGATGTTTAAATCTTTGATTGAAAATCAAATATTCTTGATTTTTCATGATTGAACAATGTTGCCAAATTTGGATTTTTTTGTATCTTTGACTTGTGCACGAATTCACCAGCATGTTTTGATCATATTTGCTTCACAAATTGATTTAAAAAACAAATCTTCTATTTTCTTATGATTTAAATTAATTAAATGGATTAATATTAATTAAAAATCCAATTAATCAATAAAAATAAGAAAATAAATCATATTAATCTTGATGGGTCGTGCATAGGTCATGGGTGAAGTTTCAAGAAGAGATTTGAGGCCCATTAGCAAAAAGAAGGTGTTTTGAGCAAAGTTGACTTTTGCAAATTCATGAAAATTTCCCAACTTCTCCAATGCACAACTTGCTCAATTTTGATGATATGACCATGTTCTTGGACATTTTGGAAAGCTCTTGAAGTCCTCTAACCAATGCCTTTGGTCGCATGTCATTTGGATTTACCCATATCAAGTTATGGCCTTTGACTCAAAGTGTACTTTTGTTGACTTTTGAATTTGACCTATAATGTAAAAATAGGTAACTTCTTGTGATAGCATTTTCTGATCTTTGAGTGTGAAGATGGATTGTAGGAAATTGCATCCTCTTCAAAATGAGCTTTGGATGGGATATTTTTGATGAACCATGAAAAAGTTATGCCCTGGTCAAGATACAATTGACTTTTCTACTGTCCAAAAATAGTAACTTCTTGCATCTTGATGATTTTTGAGCTATTCTAGTGGAATCATGATCAAGACTTGATCAAATGATGATTGTGAACTCAAAATAAGATGTTGACCAAAAATTCTGACTTTTGACTGCAAAATGACCATTTTGCCCTTGCAGTTGACTGTAGATCAAATGAGGCTTTTGACTGTGCAAATTGGCACTGTGAGTCTTGAAACTTGGTATGTAGGTGCTTGAGAGTGTATATAGGCCTATGAGACTTGATTGAACCATTGAAAACCCCAAATTCCTTGAAAGAACAAAAACCCTAATTTCAGCTGTCTTAAGAGGTGGTTTGACTGTACAACCCTTGAGCAATCTTGAACCATTTGGAGATGATTCTTGACATATCTTGAGGAATATGGGAGGGAAAATTTTGGGGTACAACAGTAACCCCACTTTTAGAAAATTCCCCAGCAAAGTCTCCAGTTCTGTGATGCGGTGGGAGAACTGACTTGGGTGTTTTGCGTTTTATCGCAAATGTTGCGGTTAACAAGAGTCCCCACCGACTTTTATTTTATCCAAAAGGAAAGGTGAAAAAGTACAGGAAATACCTTTGAGATTGTTTCTTGAGTTCGGGGGGTAGATTATGAAAAGGGAAGGTATTAGCACCCTTTTCATCCATGGTTTTTCATAGGCTCTTAGTTACTTGCTAGATCACTTGCTTTTGTTTGAAATTGTGCTTTGTGTGGTTTTTTGAAAGTATTTTGAAAATGCGCCATCATTTAGGCAAACTTTGTAATGATTCTCGTTCGTGAGAATATATACAAAGTGCTGATATTTTGAAAATGTTTTCAAGTTTGGAAGATGTTTTTGAAAGTGTTGGTGTTTGTTTTGAAAATAACAAGGATGTTTTTGGTTTTGAAATTGAGAAAGTAACTAGGAGCATTCTACCTACTCAAAAGTTTTTCATGTTCATTTCCTCCCTCCTTTGATATTGTTATCTAACCATTGACTTGGTAAGTAACCCTATCTTTGGATGTAAACGGGACGGGCGTGGATCATCGTATAACCATGATTAGCAATGTTGCAAGGTATCTTAGCATCTTTCTTTAGGGACTAAGATCATTTTGAAAAGGCAACATAGATAGCGTCATCAAGGGACTATGATCTTGTATTTTGCTTGTTTTTGCTAAGATACCTCACATGCATAACATGGTTATTTTTTGTAAGGCAACCAAGTGGATATTACCCTAGGGGTGCTTGTGTGCAAGTGGATTAATTTTCATGCTTTGTTTAGTCTTTGATTAGGGTTTGCTACTTGTTGGTTTTTATCTTCCCATACAAAACCTAATTACTAGCATTTATATAAAACGATAAATTACGAAAAGTAAAATTACTACACTATTAAATCATTAGGGGAGGGGGGTATACAAATTTACAAATGGGCATTGCAAGAAAATTAAACCTAATTATAAAATTGAAAATAAAATGCAAGAATATAAATGGGGAAAAGAGATGATTTTTGGTATTTTTTATGAAAGGTTTTTTTTTGTCTTGACCTAATTAAAGAAAATGATTAATTAAAATTAAATAAAATTAACTTGAACTAATTAAGAAAAGAAATTAATTTGAATAGGATTTTTAGGGTTTTTTATGAAAAAGGTTTTAAATTAATGAAAATAAAATGAAGATTAATTATAAAAATAACTTAAATTCTAAATTAATTTTAACTAAAAATAAAATAAAATATTAATTCATCCTAAGTCTAAGAAATTATTTAAGGAGAAAATAAATTAATTTGTCTTTAAGAAAATATTTTTAGTCTTTTGTTTTATGGAAAATAAAATACATGAGTATAAAAAATAAATAAAAATAAATTTGGATTTTTTATGATTTTATGAAAATAATGATAATAATAATAATAATAAAAATATTAATAATAATAATAATAATAATGAAGAAAAAATAAATAAAAATAAATATATAAAGAAAAAGTCAGGGGGGTTAATCAGTAACCCAAGGAGTATTATGAGAAAAAGAAGATTAGGCCCAATGAGAGCTCAAGCACTGCCAAACAAAACAAAGAAAGTCAGAAAATTGTGAAAAATAGCAAAAGGTCACAGTGTGGCTTGAACCCAGGACCTAAGGGTGAACATGCTCGCACTTTACCACTAGGGTGGCTTTACATCCGTTAATATAAGAAAAATAATAAATATATGATACAAAACGCGCCCTGATTACACTTCATCTTCAACCTCCAGCCAAAGGACCTGTATCTTCTTCATCTCTCAACAAAAATGAAAAGTTCAAACATGAAACTTGTGGCATTTCTTCCCACGAATCCAACCATGTAAATAACTTAAGCTAACAATCAAAGATGAATGAGAATTTTTCGGGCCCTAATTCAAAACCTAAAAATTTCAGAAATCTTCAACTCTAAAATTCTCTAAGCTCAGGCCATATAAATGCAAACTATGGATATGTACAACTTCGTGGCAATGTTATCTACATTTTATCTTCACAAACCAAAGCTTAACAATGCCTAAATATGAAGATAGAAGTTCATGAAAAATACCTCAAAACTGGAAATCGTGAACTGGATTTGAGCTTGTTTTAGGCAGTGGTGATGATCAGGTTAGCTTCCTTGGACCTCTAGGAAGCTAATGCAATGGTTGGATCGAGCTGAGGGTGGCTGAAATGGCCTGGAGAAGTCCAACTACAATGCTCTGTTTTTGGCTATGGAAGTTGATAAAGATGAGGTTACAGTTTGCAAACAGGGACATGGATGGTTTGTCTTTGTTATGAGAAAGCTTTTGAAAATAAAAGTCCAAGAAATGTATGAATGGTTTTGAAGATTGAAGTTCAAAATCAGAAATGACACCAAAATGGAGGTTTTATGCAATCTGTGTTTTCAGGGAGTTTTGGAGCTTGTTCAATCGTGTCCTGTGTTGCAATACACTTGTATGGTTATATAAAAAAATTAGAGGAGTTGAGGAGGTCATAAAAGCAAGATATAGACTTATGGCTATGTTACTTGATTTTGAAAAAAAGTGACAATATGGTTCCAAGATGAACTAAAAGCATGGCCTGAGTTTATGGGAGGCTCTAGAAATGTTTCTTTTGCCTTTGACATTGCTTGTGATCATAAGGAACAAGTTAGGAGCTCTATGCATTTACTTTGTGATTAAAGCCTCTTTACAAGAATGGAATGGTTACTTTGTGCCATAAATGGAAAATTTGCTTGGATGAAGGTTGAATCAAGTGGATAATAGCTTAAAAGCAAGTGTAATCTTCTGATTATAGAGAGATATTGAGGTTTAGAGGCCTACAAAGCAAGATTGTGCAGCATAGGTTTGAAATTGAATTCTTGCTCATCACAAAATGACTTGTATTTCAAGTGTGAAAACCCTAACTTCATCTCTTCGATTCTCCTTGCTCAAGAATGATATCAAGGAGTTCTTGGACATTTTGGAATGTTTGCAATGTTCTCTAAAACCCCTCTTTGAATCACTTTTGAAAATTCCCCTTGGAACTATATGATAAAGTGCCTTGAAGTTAGGTCAAAATCCTGACCAAAACTAGGGCAAAATTTCACTAAGTGTCAAATTTCAAGACCATGACTTTATGAATCAAAAACTTGATATCCAAGAATTTTTAGAAGAAGTTTTGTAAAGAAATGTTGTAGATATCATGTATATCTATAACTTTCATGTTGAAAGTTTCTTCTGAATCCTCTTGCATCATGGTGAAAAATTGGCCCAAAGTTATGAAAAAACATGAAGTTTAAACACTTAGAAAAATTTCTAAGTTAGAAAACTTTGACTTTTCAAAATGAAATCTTGACTTTTTGATTTCTTGATGAATAAGTTTCATATTTTGACATGTTTTCATGAATTGTGATCTTTGACATTGAATTTTGACCAAAAAGTCAAAGTTTGACTTTTCAGTGTACAATTGACTTTTGATCAGTTGACTGAAAATTCACTATCACTCAAATTGATCTTGAGAAATGTTTTAGGTGATTAAATTAGGTAAAAATGATGCAATTGAGCTCTTTAGATCATGCTTCAAACCAATTGATCACCTGTTAGGTCAAAAATCCGAAATTGGCTTTCCTCAGTAAAAACCCTAATTTTGACCATTTTTCCCTTTTGATGATTTGTTCAAATTTCTTAAGGAATTGTGGTCCAAACTTGATCAAATGATACACATGAGTTTATAAGATCAAAAATTATGAAGTTTGACTGTAAATTGGCCATAGTTTACTTTTTCCCCAATATAGTTGATTTTTAGGTCAAATGCTCAATTGACTGAGCAAAAGTGTGATCCATGGCTTGAAACATGACATGAGTAATCTTGGGGGTCCATAATGATCCATGAAAGTCATATGAATCATTGAAAGTTCAAATATCCTTGTGCAGTCTCAAACCCTAATTTTGGTCATCAGTGCTTAAGGAGGTGTCTTGAGTTGATCAACCCTAGTGCAGTCTTGAACCAAGAGAGATCTTTATGAGAAAATATTTGATAAGTGAGAGGGAAAATTTTGGGGTACAACACATATGAAGCCTCTTTCTTTTGTGTTTGAGCATTAGGAGTCTCTTACTTCAGTGTTTGAGCATTGGAAGCCTTTTACTTGTGTGGTTGAGAATGTGTAACCAGTTATGATTATAGTGAAATCCCTTAAAAGGTCAAGGGGACTGGACTACTCTCGTTTTGTGGGAAGAACTAGTATAAAGTTGCTTGTGTCCCTCTTTATTTCACTTTCTATCTCTGAACATATTTTTATCCGCTGTAAACATTTGCCTCTATATCAAGTTCTAGACTTTGACTTCATAATATGATAAAAGATTTTTACAAAAGAAAGAAAAAGCTAACATAATTCAACACCCCTTCTTGTGTTTTTCTCACCTTCAGTTTGCATCAGAGCAAGATTTATGCTCAAAACACTTAACAGTGGTACATAAAAGAGCTTGAGAGAAAAACATGGTTGTTGTTAACTCTGGTGATAATGGTAGTATCAATAATGTCGTGTATTATGATTATAGTGCTTCTGAGAAGAAAAACTATGTTGCCAAACCTCCAATATTTGGTGGATATTCTACAGAATTTGAATGATGGAAAAGTAAGATGTACACTCACATCATAAGTATATATGATGAGTTATGGGACATTATTAAAGATGACCTTGCTATTCCAGTTGATGGGGGGTAAGAATGGTTACTGGCATAAAAAGTCTCACACCCACTCAAAAGAATATCTATAGAAAACATCATAGAGTTCGTGGCATTTTGGTAGATACTCTACTTCACTCTAATTACCTCAAGATAATTGACAAGTCTACTACATAAACCATTTTTGAATCCTTATATGTTACCTATGAATTTTTCAGGATGAAGGAAGATGAAGATATTGAAACCATGTTCTCAAGGTTTTAAGTTATGGTATTTAGACTTCAAGTTCTAAACAAGATCTACACAACTTTTTATCATGTCAAGAAGATTCTTATAAGTCTTCCTATCAAATATATAGCGAAGGTGACAGCCATCCAAGAAGCTAAAAATTTGAACAAAATAAGTATTGAAAGTTTGATAAGCAATATCTATAGTCCTGAGATGGAGCTCATGGGAGATGAACCTGTAAATATATCCAAGTCTCTTGCCCTAAAATCTGTAGTTAATATGCTAAGTCTCCTCAAGTCTGGGAACCTAACGAAGCTTTTTCTATAGGAGGTTTTGAAGAAGTACCAGATGATAAAGAGATGGAAGTTATAATCTACAAGCTTAAATATTTGCCTAATAGAACAGAAGGTTCTCAGGAAGAAGCAGTGTGTGATACAGTGGCCAGAACCAGAACTGTCTTTTAGGAATGTTGGTTCGCGTTTTGCGTTTGTGTTTGCAAATGTCACGGTAAGCAAGAGTCTCCACCGACTTTTATTTCATCCAACAAGGAAAGGAAAAAAGTATAGAAAAATTCCTTTTCCGAGATATTTCTGAGTACGGGGGGTAGATTATAGAAAGGGAAGGTATTAGCACCCTTTCTATCCGTAGTTATCTACGGGCTCTTAGGTACTTGCTCATCATTTTCAAAATTGTTTTCTTTGTGTTTGTGTGATTTGAAAAGCTTTTGTTTTGACTTCGATTTAACTCTTGCTTCTGTCTTCAAGAGTGTAATGAAGTGTTTTGAAAAAAAAAACTTTGTTTGTAAAGGAGTGTAAGTGTGAAAAGTTTGTTTTGATTGAGCAAGTACTTAAGAGCTAATCTACCTACTCGAAAAAAGAATCATTCTATGTTCGTTTCCTTTAGACAATGCTATCCCACTATTAGTGAGTAGGTAGCATCATCGTTGGAGTTTTGAGGGTCAATTCGAAAGGGACGTACGGTCACTAAAGCAATGTTAGGACGTCTTAGTAATAACCCTAATGTCTTAGATCAATTATTCGAGGCAACAATTCTGAGGCAATTTTTCTGAATCGGGACTTTGATCTTTGTTTAGACAAAAGGACGACCATTAAAGCATCCTATACTCAATGACCGTTTACCGAAGGCAACCAAGTGAAAGTTTACCCTAGGAGTGCGCATGTGCGAGTGATTCAATTTCAAATTATTTATCTTTGCATATTTTAGGGTTATCTAACTGTTTTAAAGTTTACATACATTCTTGTCATGCAACCCTAATTTCATACATCTAACAGTTTAATATTTTGCGAAAATTAAAGTGCGGAAATTAAACTACGCTATTAAGGCTTCGGGTATTTACATAGCCAAAAACAAACCCTTTGAAAATAAAGCGATAAAAGTAAAGACCTAATTAACTATTACAACTTGTAGGCAGTTACAATAATAGGGTAAAAATAATAAAATAAAGCGCGCGATGAAAATTAGAACGAGAGCGAACTAGGGTTTTGACCCTTCTAACCTAATAAAAAGAAAAATAGTTTTTTTTTGTTGTTTTTAATATTTTTTAAGAAAAGAATTAAGGTTTTAAAATTAAATACAAAAATTAATTAGTGATTAAATTAATTAATAAAAATAATTACATCGCCTATTTTTGATTTTTGGTATCTTTAAGAAATAGAAAATATAACTAAGTTAGAGATAAAACCTAATTGTTCTAATTGTTTTTTAAATTATTTACAAAAAGAATTAAAGTTATCTAAATTAACAACCTAATTAAATTATTTAATTTTTTGTATAAAAAATAAAATCTAAACCTAATTTGTGAAAAGTATTATTTCCATGATTTTTTGATAAAAAGAAAATAATTGATTGGTTAGTAAAATAAAATAAATAAATAAAATAAATAAAATAAAATGTAAAAAAAAAAAAGAATAGAAAAAGAAGTTTGGGCCTGAGTTTAGCAGTTTAGTGGGTTTGAGAAGCATTTTCTGGGCCCAAAAGAGTGAGTTCCACGTTGACCTTGGTAATCCCATGCCATGCGTTTGACTAGGCATTTGGTGCTCCCTCATGGATGGCCTTTGGATCTGAACATCTGGCCACTTGGCAGACTGGATCTTGAGGGAGTATGGTAGTCCCTTGGCTTGTGTATGCGCTGAATCCTGAAAAGGAAAAATACATGAAATATTTGAGTGACCTGGGATTCGAACCCAGGTCCTGAAGCATTATCCAACACTACACTTACCAACTGCGCCACTTGTTCTTTTTGTAAATAATATAAACATAAAATATAATATGGAAAAAAACAAAACACTAAAACTCTGCGCGTGGAAATTTGAACAAGCCAATGGTTGATTTCCAGATAGTCGTCTCCCTCCTTGGATCCGTTGTTAAAAGTTCTAAACTTTTACCCACAGGCGTTTGTTCGTAGCTACAAGTCCTGCAAATCTTAAAAATCAACACAAGCATGATAAATGAAAACCAAGGCCATGGATGGATTCGTCCGGCCTTGCTGAACACAATGGTGGCCCTTTCATGGCCCAATTTTTCCTGTAAACAAAAATCCCAAATCGAAGCAAGAAACCCTAGTAATGGTGAAATCTTGTACAGGACATATAAATGAAATTAAACGATGCAGAAAGCTTGCAAATGTTCTATGGATCAACAATATATGGTTAATTCATGCTAACAATGTCTAAATCATGCAAACCGAATTCAAGAATACATGGATGTCGTGGATGACTTACAACGTGATATAGGGCCTGTAAATGCTTGCTTTTGCTTGCTGATGACCTCAGGAAACGATTGGGATAGTCCAAGAGTCTTGAATTGGCCTCTAAGTACGAATTCGATTCACCACTTTTTCTTGTTTTTTCAAGTTTGTGTTCTTGATCATACGCCTCCTTCTCTAGCCTCTTTTGGTCTGCATTCCTTCTATATGTATTGAGGAATGTATTAGGGTTGATAGAATATACTCAATCTTCTTCCATTATTGAATTTGATTGTGATTTGATTCACTTTGAATATCATTCCAAAAATAGCCTAATTCAATCTTTTTGTCCACACCATGCCTTTACATGAATTTGATTTGATGCTAGCTGGATATTAAGACCTGAATTAAGCACAAGATCTTTGAATTTCAATGTTTTGGATTTTATATGATTTATTTTGATTTAAAATGATTTAATTCAAATAAAAATAAAAATAAATAATATAATAAGATAATTAAAAGTGGAAAAGGCTAGGGCTAGTGGACCATGTTACCAACTTAAAACAAGTGAAAAAGATTGGGCCCATTTGGCCAAATTTGAAGTTTTAGGCATAGTTGACTTTTGGCAATTTTTGCAAAAAAGGTCAACTTCACCAATTCATAACTTCCTCAATTTTGACTCTTTTAAGGTGTTCTTGGACTTTTTAGAAATCTTTAGATGTCCTCTAAGCAACCCTTTTGGTCTCATCTCAATTTGATATTCCATGCTCATGTATGAAGCTTTAACAAAAAAGGTGTTTTTGTTGACTTTTCAAAATGACCTATAATGTCCAAATTCATAACTTCTTGTGAGTGCATATTTTGAACTTGGGAGCTGAAGATGTATTGTAGGGCATGGAATTATCTTCAAAATGAGCTTTATATGGGTCATTTATCATAAAGTATGAGAAAGTTATGCTTGGTCAAAGTTGAGTTGACTTTTCCTGCAAAACCCTAATTTAGCAACTTTTGGTTCTTGAGGAATTATGAGCAATCATTGATGAATCATGATCAACCCTTGATCAAATGATGAAATATAATTCAAAATGAGGATGTTGACCAAAAATATTGAAGTTTGACTGTATGGGGGTCACAGTTGACTTTTGCCCTAGCATAGTCGATTTCCAGGCCTTTGAGCAATTGATAGAGGAAACTTTCTCTGTAGGGCTTGAAACGTGACATGGATGATCTTGAGAACATATTAGGACATTGGTGAGCATTTGGGATCCCTTGGACTAAAGTATCTTGATGCCACATGAAACCCTAATTTGAGGTAGACTGCCTTAGGAGAGAGCTTGTCTGGTCAACCCTTGGGCTTCCTTGAGCAACTTGAAGATATTTCTTGAAATGTTTTGAGAAATTTGGGAGGGCAAATTTTGGGGTACAATAGCTTCCCCTGTTCAATCTTCTTAAACCTGAGGATGTAGATTGGCTTGCTTGCCTTTCGTGATCCGAAGGTGGAAAAGGATTGAACACTAGAGTGCCCAGAAATTTGCACTCGCGTGATGTGGTGTCCGTCTTGCGATATCGGGAATGGGCTTATAGATTCCATTTGGAAATAGCTGACGGTATATGGGCTTAAAGATGCCATCTGAAGGAGTGTCGATCACATAAGAGATTCCTTAGTGAGAGCTTGTATACCTGTTGTTGAGGAAGATTCCACTGGGGAATGCTGATCTCTATCTTAAGAGAAATAGAATTTTAGGAGCTTCAATCGTACGTTATTCTATTGGGTTATCATCTCTGTTGAATTTTAGGAGCTTCAGTCGTCCGTTATTCTATTGGGGTATCATCTCTGTTGAAATTTAGGAACTTCGGTCGTCCGTTATTCTACTGAGGAATCGTTTCTATTGAAATTTAGGAACTTTGGTCGTCCATTATTCTACTGAGGAATCATCTCTGTTGAAATTTAGGAACTTCGGTCGTCCGTTATTCTACTGAGGAATCATCTCTGTTGAAATTTAGGAATTTCGGTCATCCGTTATTCTACTAAGGAATCATCTTTGTTGAAATTTAGGAACTTCGGTCGTCCGTTATTCTACTGAGGAATCATCTCTGTTGAAATTTAGGAACTTCGATCGTCTGTTATTCTACTGAGGAATCATCTCTGTTGAAATTTAGGAACTTCGGTCGTCCGTTATTCCACTGACGAATCATCTCTGTTGAAATTTAGGAATTTCGGTCGTCCGTTATTCTAGTGAGGAATCATCTCTGTTGAAATTTAGGAACTTCGGTCGTCCGTTATTCTATTGAGGAATCATTTTTGTTGAAATTTAAGAACTTCGGTCGTCCGTTATTTTACTGAGGAATCATCTCTGTTGAAATTTAGGAACTTCAGTCGTCCGTTATTCTACTGAGGAATCATATCTGTTGAAATTTAGGAACTTCGATCGTCCGTTATTCTACTGAGGAATCATCTCTATTGAAATTTAGGAACTTCGGTCGTCCGTTATTCTACTGAGGAATCATCTCTATTGAAATTTAGGAACTTCGGTCGTCCATTATTCTACTGAGGAATCATGAACTACTATCTGATCGTAATCCAGGCTTCATAGCGGTAAGATGGACTGCTATCTAGTTGTAATCCAGGCTTTACAGTGACTTACTGGGGAGATGAGATTAAACTTGCTATCCGGTCGTAATCCAGGCTTCACAATTTCTCGATCGCAATCCAGGCTTCAGAAGGAACTAAGTTGTTATCCGGTCGCATCCGGGCTTTACGGCTTGTTTGGGATTAAACTATTATCCGGTCGAATCCAGGCTTCATAGCTTACTTTTAAGCAATACCACTATCTGGTTGTAACCGAGGCTTCACGGTAATTTGATACTATTATTCGGTCGTTCTCCGGGTTTCACAATATGCTGTAGGAATCAAGATACTATCTGGTCGTACCCGGGCTTCATAACTTGGACTTTGTGAGAATTTGATTGTATCCTCCCTAAAAGGTAAAGGTTAATTGTATGTAATGCATGATATGTATCAAGCAATAATGTTCTCAAAATAAATGAGATAGTGTTGTATGATGCTTATGCATATGTCATGATGTATAGAAATGTAATGTTTTTTATGACAATCTCTAGCTGGGGAACATAAATCCCGGATTGCTACTGGAAAGAACAAAAGTTGAATTCTTCGTTCTCGCTGGGGACAATGAATGAAGATGATTGTGAGAATAATCTTGCTGGAGAATAAACCGGAGAGGAAATAATCTTGTGGGGAAGAATAACTCCGCTGGGGAATAGACTGACGAGGAAATGACTCTGTGGGGAAGAGATGTTTCTGCTAGAAGATCTGTTTATTTGGAGAAATAAACTCAGCTGGGGATGAATTACTGTTGCTGGTGATGAGGAACTCTATTGGGAAATGAGTTTCTGTCCATGAAAGGAATGAACTCCGATGGGGATGATCTTCCTGTTGTGACTTCACTGGGGATAATCTTTTAGACTCTACTGGGGACAATCCTCCATACTCCACTGGGGATAATTCTCCAAACTCCACTGGGGATAATCCTCCAGACTCTACTGGGGATAATTCTCCAAACTCCACTGGGGATAATTTTCTAATGCTAATGATAGATAAATTTTGCTTGGGGAGAATATTGTCGGTTCATTCGCGGTTGCGAACCTCAGCTGGGGAGAGTGGTGTCCTATTCGGGACCGCTAATATCACTTTCTCTTTCTTACTCTGCGGGGAGTGAATGTACATTCAATGTTTCCTCCAACTAGGTTTATCCCTATACCTGGTGGACAAAGCAATTGTATGGTTGTTTACCGTTGGTTTTGGTAAACAACCGCTGATCTGCCAAAAGGTTACTTATTTGGTGAATCGCAGGATCGATCAGATTGATCCTAAGATATGGTTGATTTTGGGGTTTTGATTAAGTTTGGTAATGGTTAAATGACGAGAAAATAAAGAAGTTTTATGTAAATTGCATGAAGAATGTAAATGGCATGAAGAAGAGAACTTGATAAAATAAAGGAAGGCTTGAAATAAATTGCTTCGACAGGGAAAGTAAAGAGGAAAGCAAGTAAAGTTTCTGGAAAATAAATGACTTTGATTAATAAAAGTGGTGTTTCACACATACATTCTCAACAATTCTTTCTCTCACGCTGGGTACTCGAATCTATATGAGTGACTTGTATATAATTGTGAACACACGCGAAAAACTGCGTGAACTACTACTATTTATACTAAACACATCCCAAGTAACCGTCGGGCAGTTACACTGCTTCGAGATGACTCCACTTGGCACGTTCTCAGCGTTCGACGCTCCAGATCTTTGCACGTTGCACTTGGTAACCTCTGGGAACCGTTTTCCCTCCAAACGTTTGAATTTCAAACCGTTCCACTCTGAACAATCGAACACCTTCGTCGAGAAGCATCTTCGACGAGAAACACCTTTGACGTCGAAGGCAACCAAATTCTCCCTTGGAAGAAATTCTCTAAGTACATTGCCATCTTCTGATGGGCATTTCGACAGACCCAGCTGGTCGAAACCATCCTTCAGCTTTAATGGCTGATATTAATAAAAACAAGGGTGTCGAATTTAGGAGCCAACAAATTTCCCCCCAAGAATGCCTTATTTCGACTCTGAAAAGAAAAAGGCATTCTTTGAAATTCCATTCGACACCTATCTTTTCACTCTTAGTCACAAATTAAATTGTGCGCTTTTTGTCTTCTACCACCCATTGACAATCCCAAGAAAAAGCCATCATTTCATCCGTACCTAAGACGTCACCTCAGTACGGCGTGCAGCGTGCCAAATGTATCTTCACAAATTGTCATCATGACAATTCTCAAAAACGAGGGCGCACGCTGCACCCTTTCATTTCTGCAGAACGGCTATGTCAACAGGGGGACGCCACGTGTCCCACTACCTTCTGCAACATTAAATGGCATTAAATGTCCTCGAATTTGGGGATTTCCCCAACCATTATA
The DNA here is from genome assembly GCA_948472305.1 of Vicia faba. Lineage (NCBI taxonomy): Eukaryota > Viridiplantae > Streptophyta > Magnoliopsida > Fabales > Fabaceae > Vicia > Vicia faba. The sequence goes on along the minus strand of OX451738.1, from coordinate 117,445,572 downwards.
AATAGCACCAAGTACCTATTGTGGGACTTTTTCACGCTATCTTGCCTTCAAACTTCCTTGAACACAAAATATCTGCAAACTTTGCAAACAACTTTGTTCTTCACTTCATCTTCAACCTTAACATCAACAATGGCCTCAGGTTCTTCTACCGTTCCCAGTTCTAACATCCCCTCCAGAAATGCTAAACCCAAGATTTTCTCCACTGCCTCCGTAGTTACTCCTACAGGCCAACGAAGGGTTCCTGAGCCCCTAGACATTGCTGAACGTGACGCTTATTCACACCAACTCATGATTCCGGTTGGATACTCCAACCAAATATTCGCCATGTCTGGCCCGCTCAACCCAAGCATCGCTGAAGCCATGAAGATCAAAAGCTTCTTTCCAGTGCTCGAAAATCTCAAACCTGTTGGATGCTCTAAGAAAGATGCAGAGGATAACGAAGATCCCGCTAAGGAGAAAATCGATCTTCGCTTCTTCAATAGGGGTGTTAGGGCTTTCAGGTCTAGCCCTAGCCTCACTCATGACTACAGTGCTTGGTTGGAAAAAATGGAGAAAAGCCAGGCTTCGATCTGGAAAGACCTGGGGATATTCGACCTAGTTATGTTGTCGAAGACGGGTCTCAACTACTCCCCAGAAATGTTGATAGCTTCCTTACTCTTCTGGGATTACACTCATTTCACCTTCCACCTTCCCTGTGGAATGCTGACACCCACGCTGTTCGACGTGGCTGCCATCACTGGCCTTCGACCCACTGGGGATTATTTCGACCCAGAAGAAATGTCGGAGGATCAGATTGGATTCTCTGCCACAAAACCAACCTACACCACCTATATCAACCATTACCACGATAAGTCGACGGCCACTGTGTCGGATGTAGAGCATATCGCGTTTCTAGACTTATGGCTGTCACGCTTTGTGTTTTGCACAAAGTCTTTACAGGTGACAAAGAAGATGGTCAACCTCGCCACCCAACTCCACCATGGCCAAAATATTTGTTTGGCAGAATTGATCTTGGCGAATCTATACGAGTCGATTAGCAGCGGAGCGACTCTTTTGAAGATCATCGAGAACAGAGCCAGTCTGCTGCTTGCAGGACCTTTTTGGCTACTTCAGCTGTGGCTCAATGCCACCTTCGAGTCTTTCTTACCTCAGAAGACTCAAATAAATGAGCAAGCTCCGGAGATAGCAAATAGGTGCATCGAAGGCACCAGATTGGCTCTGCTGACCCCAACTGAAGATGGGCTGGAGCTTCAACAAACTTTTACAAACTTCGTCTTGATGTTTGCAAAAAGGAAAGAATTTGTTTCGACCATGGCTCCCTTTGCTCGACGAAAGGTTGGTCCAGAGTGGTTCACGAGGCCCCATCCTAAGTCGTCAAGTGGCCCTCAGGTCGAAGAACATACAACAGTGTGGGAAGCATTTCTCACACCAAGAATAATGCCTCTACGATTCAAGAGCTCCAAGACTCACTTGAGCCTGATTGCGTATCAACCAAACTTGGTTTCTCGCCAGTTTGGTATCATTCAAACACTTCCTTCTCCTATTTTTCCCAGGGAGAAGTCTATGTTATATTTTTGCAACGACTACACTGAAGAGGCTGCCACCAAGCATATCGGCAGGTATGCTGGTCGAACAGTCCTTTCGTTGTTCGACTATCAGCTTAACTTTCTCTGCCCACCATCCTTCGAAGAGTGGTGGAAAAGTTACTATGCTGAAGAGTTTTTCAGCGAGAAGGACTTCGTGGACGAACTTCAGAAGTCTTTTGTTCTTGTCTTGGACAAAATAAAGAAATGTAAGTTCATCCTTCCAAATTATTTTGTCTTTCCCTTTCGACTGGTAGCCTGTTAATTATTTTGTCTTCTTTCAGTTGTTCGAAAGCCTGCAGCCAAGAAAGCTGCAGAAGGCCATCAGGGAGGAGGCCCCTTGACAAAACCTCCACCACCGGCGAAAACTATAGCACCGACGAAGACTACAACAAGCCATCAGGGGGAAGGTCCTTCGAAAAAGCCTTCTGCACCGGTAACCAGACTTTCATTATTTTCTTCTGGCTTTAACATTCTGACTTTCGATGTAGCTTCTAAATCGAACTCCAATTGGTTTTTTAGGCACCTTCACCCAAGAAACGACCTACTCTGACGGTCGAATCTGGGAGTGACGAAGAAGACGACTCTCCCCCTGCTCCTCTCAAAAGGCGAAAACTGAAGAAGGATGTTCCTTCTCCTGAGACTCGAACAATCAGAATAAAGGTTGCTGGGAGAAAACCCAGGCCACCTCCAGTAATTATTGAAGAGCCAACGGAGGAGGAACTAAATGTTCTTCTTAATAAACCTGTCGAAAGCGACAATTCCAGCCCTGGGGCTGAAGTTCCTCTGCAGGTAATCTCTTTGACCCTTTTTTAACTCAAGTGTCGATACCCACATTCGATTATGTCTCTTTCTAACCTAGAAGATTCTTCTTCTTCTTTTTCTAGGAAACCACTGAAAGCTCAGCGCCAAGGACTTCTGAAACATTGGACTCTGCTGAACTCAGTAGGCCACAAGAGAAAGACTTGGCAAACGATGAAGCCAATGCTGAAACAAATGAAGCCAATGCTGAGACAGAAGAACAACAAACAAAAGATCCACAAACAGAAGAGCAAAAACCAAAAGAGATTCAAGTGGTTGATCTGTTGGAGGAACAACATGACAAAGGAGGTCATGCTGATGCTGGTACTGCTGATCTTCAAGTCGAAGAAAGTCAAGTCGAGGCAAATGCTACTCCACAGCCTCAACCCCAAGACAACGCTGCTGCAAAGGTTATCACCTCGACAAAGCATAGGTCGAAAGAAGACTTAGAACTCTTGAAGCAAACTGATCCCGTTGGCTATCTGAATGCCATTATCGAGAGCAAGGGAAGTTCGTCTGATATTAGTCAGGAGGCTTCTACTCAGTCGGGGAAGTCCACTGAAACTTCTCCTCTCGATGAGGCTTTGACGAAGGTTAAGGCTCAGCTCTTCAAGAAAGATTTGATGAAAGCTTTGGAGGGGGACCCTACTGCTCCATCGTATTTGGGGCTGTTTTGAATGCCGTAGACTTGCTAGCTGTGCCTCCGGAGGTTTCAAGCATTATCATGGAGTTACACTCCATTATTGATCAAGTCTCAGCAGACTATCGGCGACAAAGGGGCTTCAACAGCCAGCTTGAAGCGTTATATGGCAAAAGCTCTTCTGCATGGACTGCTGTAGCAGAGACGACTTCTCGAATTGCAGAGTTGTCGAAGCAAAAGGCATCTAAACAAGAAGAAGTTGATGCCATAGATCGAGAGAATGCTTCCATAAAGGCGCAAATCGAAGAACTAGAGGCCAAGATGAACGCCAATACTAAGTGCAAGGAGGAACTTCTCTCGACTGTTCCAGACACCGAGAGTCAAGCTGAGATCACACAAGGCCTAGAATTTGCTAAGAAAGCTCAAGCCTTCGACGACCAAATTGCCAAGCTTGCCCAGGCGAATGCCTTGTGCAACAAAAGACTGGAGTTGCAGCAGGCGAAGTACCTTCGACTCAAAGACTCGATCCCCTTCTGATTGACTCAGCCCTTTAACCATATATTGTAATATGTATTTGACAATGTTGCCATTTTGGCTAATTTATAAAATTTTCCATTTTGGCTTATTTATGGTTAATTTAGTCATACTTGCTATTTATTTTTATCTCTTGGAGTATAGGTTTATACCTTTTCAAATATTTGCCATTTACTCTCAAGAGTCTTTTATCTTCACCTAACTCTACGACTTCATAAGCTCCACCAGAAAAAGTTTGGATAATTCTGAATGGTCCTTCCCATTTGGGTGACCATTTTCCCATGCTTCGATCCCTTCGATCCATGGGAAGAATCACCTTCCAAACTAATTCTCCAGGCGAGAATGCCTTAGGCTTCACTTTTTTATTGTAAGAGTCTTCTACTCTTTTCTTCTGAAGCCTTAGTAGGTCAAGAGCGCACAGTCTTTCTTCGTCTACATCTACTAGTTCGTCTAACATCATATCCCAATAAACTTCAGAGGGAATATCATGGTGTCTCTGAACCCTTGCAGATTGAAGACAAATTTCTGCTGGAAACACTGCGTCATGACCAAAAGTTAGCCTATATGGTGTTGTACCTATGGCTTCTTTTGGGGACGTTCGACAAGCCCACAAAATATGGTCTAACGTCTTATGCCAATTTTTTGGCTTCTTCCCAACATGCTTTTTTATCAAGCCAATCACTATTTTATTCGCTGCTTCGACTTGACCATTTGCCTGTGCGTAATAAGGCGTTGATGTTAGGAGTTTAAAGCCTGTTTCCTGAGCGAATTCCTGCATCTTTCGACCGGTGAAAACCGATCCTTGATCAGTAGTTATAGTCTCAGGGATTCCATATCTAAAGATAATGTTCTTTTGAATAAATTCAATGACATTTTCTTGGTCTACATTGACTAAAGGAATAGCTTCGATCAACTTAGTAAAATAATAAATGCCTACCAATATATATTTCTGGCTCTTTGATGATGCTGGTCGAATCTCTCCAATAAGGTCCAACGCCCATCCTCTAAAGGGCCAAGGTTTCACTATCGAATGAAGTTCGCTTGCTGGTACATGTTGGATGCCTGTATGGACTTGACATTCTTGACAACCCTTGGCGAACTCGACACAATCTTTCAACATGGTGGGCCAGTATAGTCCTTGTCGAAACAACAACCATTTCATCTTATGGCCTACTTGGTGAGCCCCACACGCTCCAGCGTGCGTAGTCGAAAGGGCTATGTATGGTTCAGTTTCACTTAGGCACTTTAGAAACACCCCTTCAGGCGTCTTTTTAAATAACTCATTACCCATGAGTACGTAACTTAACGCCCTATATTTTGTTTTTCGTTCTGTCGAAGCTACTGGATTTTGAAGATAATCCACAATGGGTTTCCTCCAATCTTACTCTGACAAATTGTCTATGAACGAAATTTCGAAGTTACTTTGATCAGCATATCCTAGTCTTGTCGATTCCAAGTCTGTTGGTGACAAACAAGTTGCTTTTATCTTTTCTCGAACTTCGATTGCTCTTTGTAATCTCGTTTTTGAAATTTTGTACCCAGATGCAATTTGTGCCAAATCGTTGGCTATTTGATTTTCCAATCTGGGTATGTGTCGAATGTTGACCATTTCAAATTTTTTCAATAAACGATTTGCTATCACAAAGTACATAATGAGATTTTCTCTTATGCATTTATATTCTTTTGTGACTTGCTTAATGACTAACTCTGAGTCTCCCATTATTTCGACTCGAGTTGCCCCCAATTTCAACAATATCTCAAGGCCAGTAATTAGAGCTTCATACTCAGCCTCATTGTTCGAACAAGAACCTGATATCTTGTACTTGAATGTTGTTGGAATTTTTTCTGGAGAAATAATCAAGACTCCTACTCCTGTTCCATCTTTATGGCTGGAACCATCGAAGTAGAATTTCCAAGGTTCTATCTCCACATAATTAATACTCTCAACTTGAATTGAGTGGTCGACTATAAAGTCTGCAACCACTTGTCCTTTTACTGCCTTAAGAGGCATAAAGGTCAAGGAGTATTCAGTTAATGCTAGTGCCCACTTTCCAATTCGATTGTGCAAGATGGGTTTCGACAACATGTACTTGAAAACATCAAAATGAGACGAAACATACACATCAACTGGTTTTATATATTGCTTGAGTTTTGTACAAGAGAAATACAGACATAGACACAATTTTTCAACTTCGCTATATCTAGTTTCTGCATCGTTCAAAACTCTACTAAGATAGTAAATGGGTCTTTCGACTCCATTTTCATCTTCTTGGGCTAACATGCTTCCCAAAGTTTTGTCGGATGCAACTATGTACAATATCATACTCCTATTGCTACAAGGAGGCACCAAAACAGGTGGCTTTGTGAGGTACCCTTTGATTTTGTCGAAGGCTTCTTGTTGCTCTTGCCCCCATTCGAATCCCTCTTTGTTCAGTCGAAGTAAGGGTTAAAAGGCTTGAGCTTTCCCACTTAGGTTAGATATGAATCTCCTTAAGAAATTTATCTTGCCTAGCAGAGATTGCAGTTCCTTTTTATTCGATGGCGCTTTCGCTTCCAGAATTGCCTTCGTCTTGTTCTGGTTGATTTCGATTCCTTTCTTGTGGACAACGAAGCCCAAGAAATCTCCAGCTTTCACACAAAATGCACACTTCAAAGGGTTCATCTTCAGACCATGTTCTCTCATTCTTTCGAATGATCGTCGAAGGTGGTCTATATGGTTCTTCTTGGAAACAGATTTTATAACAATGTCATCAATATATACTTGCATAAAAGTGTTAATAAAATCATGGAAGATAGAATTCATTGCTCGCTGGTATGTTGCCCCAGCGTTCTTTAGGCCAAAAGGCATCACTACCTATTCGTAAGTGCCTAAAGCCCCAGGGCATCGAAAAGCTGTTTTCGACACATCTTCTTCGGCAATGAAAATTTGATTATATCCTGAATAACCATCGAGCATACTCAGGTACTCATAGCCAGCGGCAGAATCGACTAGCATTTCCGCCACAGGCATAGGATATTCATCTTTGGGTGTAGCAGCATTCAAATCTCTAAAGTCTATGAACACACTCAATGTACCATTTTTCTTAATTACTGGCATAATGTTTGCAATCCATTCGACATACCTCGTAACGCGTATGAATTTGCACTTCAGTAGTCTTTCGACTTCTGTTTTGATCTTCGACAATATTTCTGGAGCGAAGCGTCTTGGACTTTGCTTGATTGGCTTCTTCCAAGGTTTGATTGGCAACTGAAGTTCTACCAATCCTCTGTCGAGACCGGGCATTTCGTCGTAATCCCATGCAAAACAGTCCTTGAACTCCTTTAACAAATGGATTACTTCCAACCTGAGTTCTGGGTCAATTTTTGCGCTGATGTAAGTTGGCTTTTTCTCTGACCCTTCGCCCAAGTTGATTTCTTCTAAAGGATCATGCGCTAACATTTTGATGTTGTTCGCGAAAGGGTCCTTTTCGAATCCCAAAGGCTCATCGTCGTAGATGGCGTCGAGCCTCTAGTCCTGCATCCCTTCTGGCATGATATCAGGAGGTTCTGGATCGAAGTCCTTTCCAGGACCTGTAGAAGATAACTGTTGATCATTGGCCTGTGTGGCCACATATTTTACTTCGGCTTCGAGAGCCGTTATCATCTTTGTTTCGGCTACATAAGCCGAAATTCGCTTCAATGATTGTGACTCAGTAATTATCACTGAATTCACTTCCCCAACCAGTTGGTTGGATATTAATTAACCCACTGAAGTCAATGTGGGACAAGTCTTCTCTGTCCCATTGGAAACCATGCTCAGGGTGCAGGTATAGGGAACAAAAAGTATTTGGCGCTGGCGCCAAGTCGAAGTCAGGTGTTGGGCATGGCCCAATGTGAGCCAAGTTCTTGTCGAAGTCTGCCAGCCCTAGGTGATTCACTTCGCCCAGGTAATAGCTTTGGTCCGCTTCTATGTTTTCGACCATTCCATCAGGACGCCATAGCAGCAACCTCCGGTGCATTGATGATGGTACAGCTCCAACACCATGAATCCATTCACGGCCCAACAAAAGATTATAGTTAGGTTTGGCCGATATGACCATAAACATAGTTGGTCGAAGGATAGATCCCACCTTGATGTCCAGTTGGATCACTCCCATAGTGGTCCCTATGCCGCCTTCATAGTTCGACAGGACCATGTTGTGAGGCTTGATGTTCTCATCACTTTTGCCTATTTTCCTTAGCATAAAGTGAGGGATGATGTTGATGGTTGCCCCACAATCCACCAAGATTTTATTTACTGTGGTTTCTTCGAGTTTAGCCCTTATAAATAAAGGCTTGAGGTGATTTTTCATCGCCTCTGTAGGTGGTTCGAAGAACCCATTCTGCTCTTCAGTGGCGCCGTTATCCATGACGAAATAGCACACTGGCCTATGTTTGGCCATTTCTTGCTCCACTTCCCAATCACTTGTTTCGACCTCCACCTGGCGGTTGAACTCTCTGGGCAGAACTGAGACTATGTTCACCATGATGTCCAAAGTGTCATCAGACTCAGAACCATCTTCGTTGTCAACTTCACCCTTGTTAGGCCAAACTAGCCTATTGGTTACTAGTTCTCTTTCTAGAGGTTTCCTCTGCTTTCTTTGAGGAACATTTGAACTGGATTATACCTTTGGTTCAATAGCAGCTTCCCTCTCAGCTTTTCGTCGCCTCTGGTATCTCCTCCATTGAGATCGAGACATGGGATTTTTCCCTTTGTAGTTGCTTGACACCTGGGTTACTTTAGGGGTAGCAACCTGAGGCTCTTTCTTATGTATTAAAGACGAACCTCTTGGCACATCGAAGGAGTGCCATCTTTCCTCGCTTGGCCTCTTTCGACCAGATATCTTGTACCAAGTATCAACTGGCACATTAGTCGGAGGCCTGAAAGTCATTGGCCTATTTTCTTGATTTGAACCCCTTTGGGAGGCTCTTCTGGTGTCATGTCGAGTGTCAACACTTTCCCTTCTCCTGTTTGCCGCTCTTACACCTTGAATATGTTCAGCAGCTTTTTGTCAAAGATCGAACTGCATCTTGGACACAACATCACTTCTGACTTCTTTTTATGGCATCTTTGCAGGAAATCTGCCAGATTTTCATTTTCCCGAGGGAAAGCAGTTTTGTTAGCTTGTTCTTGCCTCATGGCCTCCTCTGATGCTTTTGGTTCAGAGACCTCGACCATGTTGACATTCATGGTATCCTTGTTGGCAAGAGTCAACTGCTTCATTTGAATCTCCAAGTCCTCCGTCTGGCCTTGAACTGCAGCCAAGTGAGAACTGGGTTTTGTTCCAGATTTTTGGGCTCCAACTGTCTCCAGCTTTGGGCTTTCGACCGCCTTCTGAACCGCTTCAATTGTCTTTCTGGATAGATTCCCAGAAAAACTGCCAAAGATTGGCATGTTGACATGGTCCTTTGAGACTTCGACCATCGTGATTCCTGGCCTCTTCGACTGGCTTCTGGATGCCTCGATCACGTTCACCTCTGAAGGTTCAGCATAATGGGCTTTAGCCTGCAATGGGTTAGAGTCCACAGTCATGGGGGTCTTTTCAGCAAACTTCAACCTCCCTTCTTCGATAGCGTCTTGTACAAGGTTCCTGAAAAGAAAACATTGAGACGTTTTATGGCCCAGAAAATTATGATATTTACAAAAGCCTCTCTTCTTTCTTTGATCAAGAGGAGGCACTTTTACCCCTGGGGGTACTATCATTTGGCCATCTTTCACAAGCAAGTCAAAGATTTCATCACATTTTGTAATATCAAAACTATAAGTCTTTTTGGGGAACCTATCGTTGGTCCTTTCTGGACCAGTGGGATTTTTCCCACTTGAGGGGACTAACAGTTTGCAAGAGTATGGTGGCCCTTGTTTTAGTTCCGCTAAATCGACCTCGCCTTCTTCGACGGCTATAAGTTCGTCGAAGGTTTCAGGATCTTCGTCATCCATCTCAACATACGCTATCCTCTCTCTTTTATGAGTTTTCGTTGCCTTGGCTTTCTCAGCTTTGAGGCGTTCTACCTGTCGAACTCTATCGGCCAATTGGGCCATGTCTCTCAGGTATTGAGTGTCTAACTTCTTCCTAATGGAATAATCTAAACCGCCTGCGGCTATTTCGACTAACTCATGTTCTGGCACTTGTGTAAAACATCTTGCTTTGAGCAACCTAAACCTATTTAGATATTCGTCTATAGGTTCAGTGAAACGTCTCTTCACACTGGCCAATTCTTTCAGGCTTATCTTGGTTTGTCCCATGTAGAATTGCTCATGGAACAACCTCTCCAACTGGGTCCAATATTGGATCGAATTGGGGGGAAGAGTTGTAAACCAAGTGAAAGCGTTCTTTGTTAAAGAACTTGGGAAGTACTTAATCCTCAGGTTTTCGTTATTTGAAATATCTCCCGCTTCGATTAAGTATCTCGCCACATGTTCGACAGTAGATTCTGTCGTGTCCCCAGAGAATTTAGTGAACTTAGGGACTTTACATCTAGGAGGTAAGTCTGTTTGTAACATGTATTCTGACAGTGGGGATGTGAAGTTGGGCCTACGAAAGCCCATATTCATCCCATTTTGAGCCATGATTCTTTCGATCATGCCTGCCAGATTATTTTCCAAACCCATGTTTTGGTATTGGATATGCTGGACCACTTCGTCAGCATTTTGGTTTCTGTTAACTAACCTTACCTCTGGGGTTATAACCCTAGGTTCTTCGACAGGTTGCTCCAATCATGCCCTAAGGTTTTCTTCGACAGGCTGGTGGACTTGGTTGATAGTGGTTTCCTCCTCTAAGAGTATACCTTGGTTTCCCCTTATTTGCGCCCTTTGGGGCTGTCGAATAGGTTGGGGTACTCCAAAGAGATCAGCCAAACGCGTCATTTGCGCTGTCATCTGCTGATTCAATTGGGTGGTGTTTTGTATTAGAGGATTCAGCACTGTACTTAAAGTTTGTGCCAACATTTAAACCATATCATGGTTGCTTTCGTCCATTTGTTGCCTCAAGACTGCTGTCGAGGCATTTGTAAGGCCATGTGCTACTTGGGACGTTCCTCCTAAGAGTTGGGTCCTATTTCTGTTCGCCATACCTACTCCAGAACCTTGGAGTGGCGAAGAGGCACTCACTAAAGGGTCTGAAAAAGTGGACGCAGCGTTCGTTAGGCTAGCCAAATCAGACGTTGGCATGCCATAGAGTGGCTCTCGATTATGACCGCCTGTCATAAATCCTAGGGGAACATAAGGCCTTGTGCCTAAATTTCCCCTTGGTGGGGGAGTTCCCAAAGGCACTCTGGGGCCTGTGAATGGAGGTAATGGCCCCGTTTGTGACCGTTACTGCTAGTGTTGAACCAGCGGTTATCGCTTCACTTACGGTTGGGATAGCCGTTGTTCCCACATTCGTTTGTGGGATTTAGTTATTGTTTGGCGGATTCGCCATCTCTTCTCTTCTTCCGGCAGTATTGGTATTGTTAGTGTATATTCTACCACTTCTCAATAACATGCAATACTTCTCGAAAAAGATGATATTTTGTGTAAAAAGATTAAACTTCAAAATCAACACACAGTCCCACTGGGCGTGCCAATTTGTTTACCGTTGGTTTTGGTAAACAACCGCTGATCTTCCAAAAGGTTACTTATTTGGTGACTCGCAGGATCGATCAGATTGATCCTAAGACATGGTTGATTTTGGGGTTTTGATTAAGTTTGGTAATGGTTAAATGACGAGAAAATAAAGAAGTTTTATGTAAATTGCATGAAGAATGTAAATGGCATGAAGAAGAGAACTTGATAAAATAAAGGAAGGCTTGAAATAAAATGCTTCGACAGGGAAAGTAAAGAGGAAAGCAAGTAAAGTTTCTGGAAAATAAATGACTTTGATTAATAAAAGTGGTGTTTCACACATACATTCTCAACAATTCTTTCTCTCACGCTGGGTACTCGAATCTATATGAGTGACTTGTATATAATTGTGAACACACGCGAAAAACTGCGTGAACTACTACTATTTATACTAAACACATCCCAAGTAATCGTCGGGCAGTTACACTGCTTCGAGATGACTCCACTTGGCACGTTCTCAGCGTTCGACGCTCCAGATCTTTGCACGTTGCACTTGGTAACCGCTGGGAACCGTTTTCCCTCCAAACGTTTGAATTTCAAACCGTTCCACTCTGAACAATCGAACACCTTCGTCGAGAAGCATCTTCGACGAGAAACACCTTCGACGTCGAAGGCAACCAAATTCTCCCTTGGAAGAAATTCTCTAAGTACATTGCCATCTTCTGATGGGCATTTCGACAGACCCAGCTGGTCGAAACCATCCTTCAGCTTTAATGGCTGATATTAATAAAAACAAGGGTGTCGAATTTAGGAGCCAACAATGGTTTAGACACTTCTTTTTTCCCCCTGTTTCTGATATTACGAGTAATCGTCTTTTGTTTCGCATGTAAATATTTATGAGCGGCAATTATTGTCAAATGCATATATCAAAAATGAACATTGGACGTTCTTGCAAAACAAAACAGAAAAAAGAAAACGATTTGGAATTTCTTTGTGAAATTGAATTGTATTGATTTTGAAGTTGGCCTGTAAATAGGCGGTTTTTGTACACGAGGTTGACGTCCTAGTAAGAGAATACCGCCGAAACGATAGAGTTTATACAATTTGTGAGAAATAAAGAAAAAAAGCTATGTGAACAATCTCACTGGGTTCCAACTCTGCTATTGCCTTTATATCCTCGAGCATCTCATCACTTTTCTACTTGGTTGAAGGTAGAGCAGATTGATTAGTGTCGTCCGAGCTTGATTGTCGATACCGAAGTCTGGTTGCAAGGTGATCAAATGAGACACAGTATTACGCTTTAATCCCTAATTTTTGCCTGGACCGCCCTTTCGGGTTTGCAGTCCACCGGGATACCCTTTTTTTCCCAAGCCGCCTTTTCAGGTTTTCAAATTGCCGGGTGTACAATGTTTTTCATTTTCATCCCTTATTTTTTCCCGAACCCTTTTGGTTCACCAGGAAGCCCTTATTTTTTCCTAGGCCAGTCAACCTAGCCGGTCTTTGATTATGCGTAGTATTTTTTGACTATGTTTGCATTGACGGGGTGGGGAAGGTCGTCACCATCCATGGTGGTTAGAATCATAGCTCCTCCTGAGAAAATGTTCTTAACCACAAATGGCCCTTCGTACGTAGGGGTCCATTTGCCCCTGGGATCACCTTGCGGTAGTATGATGCGTTTGATCACCAGATCCCCAACTTGATATTCTTGTCGTCTGACTTTCTTGTTAAATTCCTTGATCATCCGCTTTTGATACATCTGACCATGACAAATAGCAGTATGTCTTTTTTCGTCGATTAAGTTCAGCTGATCAAGCCGGGTCTGGATCTAGTCATCCTCGCTCAAACCTGCGTCTTTCATAATTCCGAGAGAGGGTATCTAAACTTCAATGGGTAAGATTGCCTCCATAACATACACCAAAGAGTAGGGTGTTGCCCCTGTTGAAGTCTGCACTGAGGTACGGTACCAATGAAGAGCAAATGGTAACATCCCGTGCCAATCTTTGTATGTCACCGTAATTTTCTGCAAAATCTTCTTGATGTTCTTATTTGCCGCTTCAACAGCCCCATTCATCTTCGGTCGGTAAGGAAAAGAGTTGTGATGCTGTATCTTGAACTGCTTGCAGAGCTCGGTGATCATAGTATTGTTGAGATTTGTACTGTTGTCCGTAATGATACTCTCGGGTACACCATATCGACATATCAGATTGTGCCGAATAAACCGTGCCACGACGTTCTTGGTCACTATAGAAAATGAAGCTGCCTCAACCCACTTGGTAAAGTAATCAATAGCCACCAGAATGAAACGATGCCCGTTGGACGCAGTAGGTCTGATCTCACCAATCATATCGATGCCCCACATTGCAAAGGGCCAAGGAGTTGTCAAGATGTTCAGAGGGACTGGAGGTCTGTGCACCTTATCAGCATAAAATTAGCACTTATGACAGGTCCGAGAATGCTGATAACAGTCAGCTTCCATGGTGGACCAATAATATCCTGCCCATAGGATTTTATTTGCCATGGTGTGTCCACTGGAGTGAGTCCTGAAGGTACCTTCATGTAACTCCACCATAATCCTTTCTGCCTCGTTTTTATCCACACATCGCAGTAAGGTTGAATCATGGTTACGCTTGTAAAGGATACCATTACTGATGAAGAACTTTGCAGCGAACCTCCTCAGAAACTTCTTATCATTAACAGATGCACCCTCGGGGTATTCTTGAGCCTCAAGATACCTCTTCACTTCATGAAACCAGGGTTTATCTGCCACCTCTTCAGTCTCAATATCACAGTAATGTCCGGGTTCGTCCAACCTCTAAAAGGTAATCTGGGGAGCCTCATTGTAGCACTTGACCTTGATCATAGAAGACATTGTAGCTAGCGCGTCCGCCAACTGATTCTCCTCTCTTGGGAAGTGTTCAAAGGTTATCTCCTCGAAGTGTGGAAGCAATGTCAATACATACTCCTTGTAAGGAATAAGATTTGGGTGTTTCGTATCCCACTCGCATTTGATCTGACCGATCACGAGAGCGGAATCTCCGAACACACTCAAGAACTTTATCCTTAGGTTGATAGCTTCTCGAAGGCCCATGATGCACGCTTCATACTCCGCCATATTGTTGGTGCAGTTAAAACATAATCGGGCGGTGAAGGGGGTATGACAGCCTTCAGGAGATATGATCACCGTGCCAATGTCATTACACAAAGAGTTTGAAGCTCCATCAAAATACAAAGACCATCGGGATCCTTCCTCAGATCCTTCATCCGGTCCAGGTGTTTCACAGTCAGTCACCAACATGATTTTCTCATCTGGAAACTCGAAGGTCATGGATTGGTAGTCGTCTACGGCCTGATGTGCCAAATGATCTGCCAACACACTTCCCTTGATTGCCTTTTGGATCGTGTATTGGATGTCATACTCAGTCAAGACCATTTTCCATCTCGCTATTCTTCCGGACAGAGCAGGCTTTTCGAAGATATACTTGATTGGGTCCATCTTCGATATCAATAGAGTAGTGTGAGTCAACATATACTGTCTCAGCCGGCGAGCAGCCCATGCCAAAGAGCAGTAAGTTTTCTCAAGCAGTGAGTATCGGGTCTCACAGTCGGTAAATTTTTTGCTAAGGTAATAAATAGCATGCTCTTTTCGGCCAGACTCGTCATGCTGCCCCAGCACACACCCTATTGAATTATCAAGTACTGTCAGGTATAAGATCAAAGGTCTTCCTTCAACCGGAGGCATCAGAATGGTTGGCTCTTAGAGATATTCTTTGATCCTTTCGAAAGCGGCCTGACATTCATCATTCCATCTTACCACTTGATCTTTCTTCAACAGCTTGAAGATTGGTTCACAAGTAGCAGTCAGGTGTGAAATGAATCGGGCAATGTAGTTCAGACGTCCCAAAAAGCCTCTGACTTCTTTTTCAGTTCGGGGAGCTGGCATTTCCTGTATAGCCTTCACCTTTGCGGGATCCACTTGAATACCTTTATCACTAACGACGAAACCCAACAGCTTACCATACCTTACCCCGAAGGTGCACTTGTTCGGGTTTAACCTCAGCTTGTACAATTTCAACCTGTCAAATAGCTTCTGGAGATGGTCAAGATGTTCCTCTTCAGTTTGATATCTTGTAATCATGTCGTCAACATATACCTCAATCTCATGATGAATCATGTCGTGGAACAAAGTGACCATGACGCGCTGATATGTTGCCCCAGCATTCTTCAATCCAAACGGCATGACCTTGTAGCAAAAGGTACCCCACTGCGTAACAAAGGTTGTCTTCTCCATATCCTCGAGAGCCATCCTAATCTGATTATAACCGGAGAAACCATCCATAAAGGAAAATACCTTATGCTGTGTGGTGTTGTCGACCAAAACATCGATGTGAGGCAGAGGGAAATCATCCTTGGGGCTTGCCCTGTTCAGATCCCTATAGTCTACACACATACGGACTTTACCATATTTCTTCGGCACTGGAACCACGTTGGCAACCCACTGTGGGTAAGAAGTGACAGCTAGAAAACTGGAATCAAACTGTTTCATAACCTCAACCTTGATTTTCTCAGACATCTCTGGGTGCATTCAGCGAACTTTTTGCTTCACTAGAGGACAGTCTTCTTTGCTGGGCAAGCGGTGAATCACAATATCAGTATTCAACCCAGGCATATCTTCATAAGACCAAGTGAAGATCTCAACATAGTCACGCAACATTTGTACCAACCGTTTCTTGACACTAGGCTCTAGATTCGCACCAATCTTGACCCCTTTCTTGTCTTCCTCTGTACCCAGATTTACTGTTTCCACTAGCTCTTCATGCGGCTGTATGGCCCTCTCTTCCTGAAGTAACAATCTGGAAAGCTCTCCAGGAAATTCACAATCATCCTCACCTTCGTCCTTGGCTTGGTTGATCGGATTTTCGAAGTCATAATTGGCAGTAGCAGAGTCGTTATCAGTGGGATCCAGAGTGGATGTGGACCTGTATTTTGATATGTGAGTGTGTGTAAGACAAATAACTGTTTTGCAAGATAGACAAGAAAAACAAGGAGCGCAAAATTTTTAAAGCAAGAAAACGTCCAATGCTTTATTGATGATATATGGAAATGACAAATATTAAGCCCTCACAAACAAAGCCACGGTGTCTCGGGCAAGGCGCCGGGCCGTAAAATTTCAAATTGTCTGTTACAAATTCAAAACAAAAGTCTATTATTATGTAATAAAAGAAATGGGCACGGAGTCCTTCGCTGTCCAATTGCTTAATCCATCGTCGGTAGTCGGGTAAATCCAACTGTCGAACTCAGACTCTTCATTATCATCTTCAATTGCATTCACTTCCGGATTACTGATACGCAGGGGAGGTCTTCCAATCCGCGCATGCCGAACAACCCTTTGAGCTTCTACAGTAAAACTCAAACCAAACTTGTCAGTCTTGTGTGCAAAGTCAGGGAGTTGGCCCCAATTTGCACACCCACCTTTTTCAATAACAGCCCGGGCATCCTTGAGGGAAGCCATCTTCGTTGGAGGACTTTCAGCAACAGTTTCAGTCGATGCCAAAGTCTGGGGGACTTCTTCAAAGTTCTGACACGGGGTTTAAATGAACTCCCCATCCATCTCCACATACCGAAAAGAGTTAAGGTGGCTCACCATGTACTCCTCTTCTCCTTGTACTGTAACAATTTTCCCCTTCACTGGATATTTTAACATCTGATGGAGCGTAGAAGTTACTGCCCCGGCCTTATGAATCCATGGGCGACCCAACAAACAAGAATAAGATGGTCGGATGTCCATCACATAGAACGTAGATGCAAAAGTCTGGGAACCAACCTTAACAGGGATATCCACCTCTCCATGTACCATCCTTTTGGACCCGTCAAAGGCCCTAACCACAATATTACTTGGCTTCAGCTCCAACCCTTCACAGTCCAACCGGTCTAACGCTTTCTTGGGTAAAACATTTAACGAGGACCCAGTATCCACCAGTACGTGAGCCAGAGTAGTGCCCCTGCACTCGATCGAAACATGCAGAGCGTCATTGTGATTCTTTCCTTTGGCAGCCAGATCTGCATCGGAGAAACCCAACTCGTTGTCAGCGGTCAAACTAGCCATGCAGTCTTTGAACTGATCAGCAGACGTTTCTTGTGGCACATGCACAATTTTCAGGAAAGCAATTAAAGCCTTACAATGGGCTTCTGAGCACAACAATAAAGATAACATGGAGATCTTCGACGGGGTTTGCCCCAACTGTTCAACTACGTTGTAGTCGCTTTTCTTGATGATCTTCAAAATCTCCTCTATCTCCTGTCTAGAGGTTTCAACAATAATCTTCTTCGGTGCCTCCATCCGGGCAGGCTCACCAGTGATCTCTTTGCCCCGAGCATCAGATGACTCGGCGACAGGGGTAATGATTGAAACATGAACAGGGACAGTAGCATATGTACTGTCAGGTGAAATAGCAACAGGCTTTCGAACAGTTGGCGGGGAGATCTCAAGGGAGAAAAGTCTTCCGCTTCGAGTGACCTTACTAGACCCAACAATATTGCTGACATCGGTATCAGCCTCTTCAACCTTCAAGTCTTGTTTGATCCCATGATAATACACATCAGCCCCATAGTTCCACGGGACAACTTTATACGAAGTGTAAGGGATAGGACCAGCAATAGTAATGATCAATGGAGAAACTCTCGAAACAGATGTAATCCTTACAGGATTTCTCGAGGAAGCCTTGGAAGGATTGGCGGAAATGATGATGATTGAAACGTCTTCAACAAGAATAAATGGAATCAAAGTTTTCTCGAACAAGATCTCTTTGTTATCCATCAGGCGCTGAACACCTGACTTCAATAAATGGCAACCAGCAGGTAGGATGGAACACAGGTGGCAACCTTCACCACAACCCGGAAATAAACCGGCCAATAATAAGTTCTTCTTAACGGCCATCAACGGAGTAGAAATGTCTTCCACAGAGGTTACAAATGAAACATCGTCCACAACATTTATCTCCATGCTTGGGCATAGGAGCAGTCATGACATTAGGTTTTTCTGGTGCGTCAAACTCAATTTCTTTAGCTTCAATCAAATCTTGCACCTTATTCCTCAAGGCCTAGCAGTTGTTGGTATCATGCCCTGGGCTATCGGAGTGATAGGCACAACGGGCGTTCGGATTATACAGCGGAGATGTAGTGCTGGGATTCTTCGGAGCTTCCCTCAGAGTCACCAGGTTAGTCTTCAACAATTGCGGTAAAATTTGAGATAGAGTCATACTGAGCTGAGTATACTGTCTTTGCGATCTCTCTACTCTTTGCTGATTGTTGCGTTGTAGGGCAACAATTAGTCTTGATATTACTACCGCGTTGACTGCTTGGCGGCATTCAGGTCGGTTTTGGCTCCTCGAGCTGTAAACTGCACTAGCTTCTTTTCTGAAAGGTTCTTTTCTGTACTTGACAAAGCACCTTTCTATATCTTGCCACTTTTGATACCAGCTTCAACTCTCTCCCCAGTCATAATCAATTCAGTGAACCCAGACGATGAACTACCGATCAAATGATTAAAATAGGGACCAGACAAAGTCCCAAGAAACATGTCCACCAACTCCCTATCAGACAGAGAGGGTTGTACTCTTCCAGCAAGTTCTCTCCATTTTTTAGCGTAGTCCTTAAAACCTTCGTTCGCACCCATAAACATACCCTGAAGTTGAGTACGCGTGGGAGTAAGGTCGGCATTATACTGGTATTGCTTATAAAATGAAGCAGCAAGGTCCTCCCAGTCTCGGATGTTAGCTCCTTCCAGTTGATAGAACCATTCAAGTTGAGTCCCTGACAGACTATCTTAAAAGAAATGAACCCACAGGTTCCTATCAGCAGTATATGGTTGAATGTTTCTGACATACGAGCGGAGGTGTAGCTTCGGGAAGGATACCCCATCGTACTTAGCAAAGACAAGAGCTTTAAACTTGTGTGGGATCACCACTCCAGATGCCAAACCCAAATCTCCGAAGTCCAACCCAGGTATCTTCTGGATCTCCATCGCACTCAACCGGTCTTCGAGTTGCTTATACTTATCCTCAGCAGGAGGGTATTGGTCTTCATCAAAATCAATGTCATTTTCAGAAACCACAAGGCTAGGACCCTTCCTTTCCTCTTGATTCTATCCCCCTCCAGATGAATGAGATATATCAGCTTCCTGTCTCAACCTGTTCCCAAATATGTGACCCATATTCAGGAGGACCACCATCTTCTTATTCTTCTTCTTCTTCTTGTCATTCAAGATAAGAGTCTTCAAATCTTGTTGACTCTTGGCCAAGTTCAAGAACATCTCCTGGAACTGAGCATTCTGAGCTTGCAGAGCCTTGATGGCTTAATCAGTAGGTGTTTCAGAAGACATGATTGCTGAAATAAACAGCGAAGAAGATGAGAAACCTGTAATGGTACCTATAATGAGGTGCATGGGAATGGAATGCATATGAAATGATTTCAAAGACTTTGGAAGATTCAAATTTGTAAACCAAAACAAAAGACACTTTATTAGATTAAAACTTGTAACAATGTTTAACAAATGCCTTTACGGCGTTACAAAAGAAATACTGAAAAGCAAATCTAAACTAGAAAAACAATAAAGAAATAAAAAATCCCATGGTTGTCTTCCATTCGTGTTGACATAATCATTGATTGTCCTCTCATTCTCAAGCTATCTTGTAAGCTTCAAGATCTTCTGTTCCTGCTCATGATACTTCTCTCTGTAGGTATCCCTTTCTTCCTTTAGCTGGATCTAAGATCTCTTCAATGCCCCAAGATCAGTAGGCATGTATGGATGGATGACCGTATAAGGAACACCCTCTTCATTAGTATGCTCTATTATCACTGGAAAAACAACTTCATATGGCATCCCCAGCTTTTGAGCACGGGCTCGAACCCACTAGAGATACGGTTGCATCGGGAGAGAAGTCTTCATTCCTAGCTCATGGGGGTCATACTTGTTCACCCTGTCCCAAGCTCGTATAAACCTGCGGCGATGTCCCTCAACATCCCCCCTTAAAGTCAAAGATAATGCCTGTAAGTAGCAGCTTATGAGGACCGTCTCTCCGAGCTCGTCCAAACTGTCGTAAAGCCAAACAAGGATTATAGGTTATTTCTCCTCTAATTCCAAGCAATGGAACATTGGGGTATTCCCCACACCGATCAATGAAAACTACTTTTTCCATATCTTTAGTACTCCAAAGGATGTCCGTATGAGCAATGGACATGATTCTGTAAGCCCAACCTACACCTTCCTCATTCTTCAATACAAATTTGGGGAGGTGCGAAATAAACCACCTCGCCAACAGTAGCGCGCAACACATGAGAGTTCCCCTTCTCCGCATAGTACGGGTATAGTGAGCATGTAGAATATCACCTAGAAGAGTAGGCACGGGGTTACGAGATATGAAGATCTTGACTGCGTTCACATCGACGAAAGAATCTGGATTCGGGAACAAAACCAAGTCGTAGATGAGGAGAGCCAGGATGTCTTCAAATGCTTGAAAGTCCAAACTATCCCAGAACTGTTGAGCTTGATTGATCAAAAATTTAACCAAGAAACCTTTAACCCCACTCCGAGTCTCCCAATTAGATACTACATCAACCATTTTTAGATGTAGGGCTAAAGCAATATCCTCTGGCCTAGGAGCTATCTCCAAACCTGTAAAGGGTTTCTACTCTAGAATAGATATGTCCAATAAGTCAGAAAACTCCTCTAAAGTAGGGACCAGCTGATAATCCGGGAAGGTAAAACAGTGATGCAATGGGTCAAAGAAATGGAACAACACGCTCATCATTTGCTCATCCAACTTTGAAATGACCAGGCTAAGGAGATGACCATGTCTTCTAACAAAGGAAGAAGTATCAGGAACTTTTGAAATGGTTAGTCTAATGAAACATGAATGCTATGTCATGATGCATGATGTCATGATAAAAACACACCACATGTATCACAGATAGCAAACATGGTAAAGGCAAACAAGTCACACAAGAGCCCTTAAATTTCAGGCTGGCATGGAGTTTTCGTACTACCCTCTTACAGTTTAGTTGGTTCAACCTGTCCTAGCAATAGTAACCGGGTTCTAGAGGTTCTCAATATCACTGACCATCCTCCATCGGTCATAATTCCAGTCATGCAATCTTTTATTGCAGCCGGAACCATCTCGAGAGTATGGTCTCAATGAGTGTAGCATGCGGCTACTTTCTATGGCCAAGTTGGTCAATTATAGGTTCTAAGTCCAGTTGATGCTTAATGACCCATTAGCAGCCTCATACACTCCTTGTTACTCCACAAGGGATATTGGTACCAACTAATGTGCCATATCAACGTAGCTACTGCTTCAACCGTATCGGTCTACGTCGTACAGTTCCCTCACAGTTTATTGCTACTTACTTAAAAGGTATCCCCAGATATGGGTTAGGATCTATAGTAACTTCGATACAAAGCCCACAAAGATAAAGCAAACAAATCAAACAATTGAAAACAATATGATGAACTAATCCTAAGGTACACCCCACTTATAATTCCCCAGCAGAGTCACCAGTTCTGTGATACGGTGGCCAGAACCGGGACTGTCTTTTAGGAATGCTGGTTCGCATTTTGCGTTTCTGTTTGCAAATGCCGCGGTAATCAAGAGTCGCCACCGACTTTTATTTCATCCAACAAGTAAAGGAAAAAAGCACAGAAAAATTCCTTTTTCGAGATATTTCTGAGTACGGGGGGTAGATTATAGAAAGGGAAGATATTAGCACCCTTTCTATCCGTAGTTATCTACGGGCTCTTAGGTACTTGCTCATCATTTTCAAAATTGTTTTCTTTGTGTTTGTGTAATTTGAAAAGCTTTTGTTTTGACTTCGATTTAACTCTTGCTTCTGTCTTCAAGAGTGTAATGAAGTGTTTTGAAAAAAAAACTTTGTTTGTAAAGGAGTGTAAGTGTGAAAAGTTTGGTTTGATTGAGAAAGTACTTAAGAGATAATCTACCTACTCGAAAAAAGAATTGTTCTATGTTCATTTCCTTTAGACAGTGCTATCCCACTATTAGTGAGTAGGTAGCATCATCGTTGGAGTTTTGAGGGTCAATTCGAAAGGAATGTAGGCTCACTAAAGCAATGTTAGGACGTCTTAGTAATAACCCTAATGTCTTAGATCAATTATTCGAGGCAACAATTCCGAGGTAATTTTTCCAAATCAGGACTTTGATCTTTGTTTAGACCAAAGGACAACCACTAAAGCATCCTATACTCAATGACCGTTTACCGAAGGAAACCAAGTGAGAGTGTACCCTAGGAGTGCGCATGTGCGAGTGATTCAATTTCAAATTATTTATCTTTGCACATTTTAGGGTTATCTAACTGTTTTAAAGTTTACATATATTCTTGTCATGCAACCCTAATTTCATACATCTAATAGTTTAATATTTTGCAAAAATTAAAGTGCGGAAATTAAACTACGCTATTACAAGGCTTCGGGTATTTACATAGAAAAAACAAACCCTTTGAAAATAAAGCGATAAAAGTAAAGACCTAATTAACTATTACAACTTGTAGACAGTTACAATAATAGGGTAAAAATAATAAAATAAAACGCGCGATGAAAATTAGAACGAGAGAGAACTAGGGTTTTGACCCTTCTAACCTAATCAAAAGAAAAATAGTTTTTTTTTGTTGTTTTTAATATTTTTTAAGAAAAGAATTAAGGTTTTAAAATTAAATACAAAAATTAATTAGTGATTAAATTAATTAATAAAAATAATTACATGGCCTATTTTTGATTTTTGGTAACTTTAAGAAAAAGAAAATATAATTAAGTTAGAGATAAAACCTAATTGTTCTAATTGTTTTTTAAATTATTTACAAAAAGAATTAAAGTTATCTAAATTAACAACCTAATTAAATTATTTAATTTTTTGTATAAAAAATAAAATCTAAACCTAATTTGTGAAAAGTATTATTTCCATGATTTTTTGATATAGAGAAAATAATTGATTGGTTAGTAAAATAAAATAAATAAATTAAATTAATAAAATAAAATGTAAAAAAAAAAAGAATAGAGAAAGAAGTTGGGGCCTGAGTTTAGCTGTTTTGGGGGTGTGAGAAGCATTTTCTGGGCCCAAAAGAGTGAGGTCCACGTTGACCTTGGTAATCCCATGCCATGCGTTTGACTAGGCATTTGGTGCTCCCTCATGGATGGCCTTTGGATCCGGCTATCTGGCCACTTGGCAGACTGGATCTTGAGGGAGTATGATAGTCCCTTGGCTTGTGTATGCGCTGAATCCTGAAAAGGAAAAATACATGAAATATTTGGGGGACCTAGGATTTGAACCCAGGTCCTGAAGCATATCCAACACTACACTTACCAACTGCGCCACTTGTTCTTTTTGTACATAATATAAACATAAAATATAATATGGAAAACAACAAAACATTAAAACTCTGCGCGCGGAAATTTGAACAAGCCAATGGTTGATTTCCAGCTAGCCGTCTCCCTCCTTGGATTCGTTGGTAAAAGTTCCAAACTTTTACCCACAGACGTTTGTCCGTAGCTACAAGTCCTGCAATTCTTAAAACTCAACACAAGCGTGATAAATGAAAACCAAGGCCATGGATGGATTCGTTTGGCCTTGCTGAACACAATGGTGGCCCTTTCATGGCCCAATTTTTCTTGTAAACTAAAATCCCAAATCGAAGCAAGAAACCCTAGTAATGGTGAAATCTTGTACAGGACATATAAATGAAATTAAACGATGCATAAAGCTTGCAAATGTTCTATGGATCAACAATATATGGTTAATTCATGCTAACAATGTCTAAATCATGCAAACCAAATTCAAGAATACATGGATGTCGTGGATGACTTACAACGCGATATAGGGCCTGGAAATGCTTGCTTTTGATTGCTTTTGCTTGCTGATGACCTCAGGAAATGATTGGGATAGTACAAGAGTCTTTAATTGGCCTCTAAGTACGAATTTGATTCACCATTTGTTCTTGTTTTTTCAAGTTTGTGTTCTTGATCATACGCCTCCTTCTCTAGCCTCTTTTGGTCTGCATTCCTTCTATATGTATTGAGGAATGTATTAGTGTTGATAGAATGTACTCAATCTTCTTCCATTATTGAATTTGATTGTGATTTGATTCACTTTGAATATCATTCCAAAAATATCCTAATTCAATCTTTTTGTCCACACCATGCCTTTACACGAATTTGATTTGATGCTAGCTGGATATTAAGACCTGAATCAAGCACAAGATCTTTGAATTTCAATGTTTTGGATTTTATATGATTTGTTTTGATTTAAAATGATTTAATTCAAATAAAAATCAAAATAAATAATATAAATAAGATAATGACAAGTGGAAAAGTCTAGGGCTCGTGGACCATGTTGCCAACTTAAAATAAGTGAAAAAGATTGGGCCCATTTGACCAAATTTGAAGTTTTAGGCATAGTTGACTTTTGACAATTTTTGCAAAAAAGGTCAACTTCACTAATGCATAACTTCCTCAATTTTGACTCTTTGAAGGTGTTCTTGGACTTTTTAGAAAGCTTGAGAAGTCCTATAAGCAACCCTTTTGGTCTTGTCTCCATTTTATATTCCATGATCATGTATGAAGCTTTGACAAAAAAGGTGTTTTTGTTGACTTTTCAAAATGACCTATAATGTCCAATTTCATAACTTCTTGTGAGTGCATATTTTGAACTTTGGATATGAATATGGATTGTAGGGCATGACAGCCTCTTAAAAATGAGATTTGGATGGGTCATTTCTCATAAAGTATGAGAAAGTTATGCTTGGTCAAAGTTGAGTTGACTTTTCCTACAAAACCCTAATTTAGCAACTTTTGGTTCTTGAGGAATTATGAGCAATCCTTGATGAATCATGATAAACCCTTGATCAAATGATGAAATATACTTCAAAATTAGGATGTTGACCAAAAATCTTGAAGTTTGACTGTATGGGGGTCACAATTGACTTTTGCCCCAACACAGTCGATTTTCAGGCCTTTGAGCAATTGACTGAGCAAACTTTCTCTGTAGGGCTTGAAACTTGACATGGATGATCTTGAGAACATATTAGGACAATGGTGAGAATTTGGGATCCCTTGGACTCAAGTATCTTGATGCCACATGAAACCCTAATTTGAGGTAGACTGGCTTAGGAGAGAGCTTGTCTGGTCAACCCTTGGGCTTCCTTGAGCAACTTGAGGATCTTTCTTGAAATGTTTTGAGAAATATGGGAGGGAAAATTTTGGGGTACAACACAGTGGCTTCAGAGGATCAATTTCCAAATACAAGAAAGATGACTAAAATAGATGCTTTAATTGTGAGAAGCATGGTCACTTTCTTGATAACTGCCCAGAGTTATAGAAGGACAAGTTAAAGAAACGAAGCTATCATAAGGATAATTTAAGAAATAAAGTCAAGAAGAGTCTCGTGGAAACATGGATGAACTTGACAAAGAATAAGTATATGATAAAGATTAGGAATAAGCCAACTTAGCTCTGATGGCTCTAACATCTTCAGACTCAGACTCTGGTTCATATTTTGAAGAAAAAGATGGAGTATTTTCTAAACCATCTAGTTTTAGTTTAAATTACTCTTATTTAAGACCTTATGGGTCATTGTCAAGATAAACCCAAAAACATCAAAATTTTGAAAAAGCAATATGATCTAGTGACAAATGAATTAAAATATGTTGAAATTATAAATGGAGTTTTAGAAAAAATCCATATTGCTCAAGTAGAAAATATGTCTGATAAATCTGCACATGAGCACGAAGTTTATCTTTAGTAATTTGTCATAAATAGCTTTGATATGACAAAACTTGCATCTAAACAGGAGCAAAGGAGAGGACATTGGTTTTTTACAGAAGCATTTCATTCCAAGGATAGGAACCTTGGTTAAACCAATGAAACCTTCTTATTCATGCTCTGCTCAGAAAGGGCATATTCCTACTTTGTACTAGGTGATGATAAAGCAAAGGTTATGAACTAGTTAGAAGCAAAGATTGTAGAGTCCAAGGTTCTGAATAATTTAGAATCTAGTACTCAAAAGTCAAAAGTTATAAATCGACCAGAACTTAAGATATCATTGTCTAAGGTTCTGAAAGGTTCACAACCAGCGGCTAAGATTGATTCAAGACACAAAAAATTTAAACCAAGAGTCTTGAATGATCCCACACCCTATTACATGAAAGCTAATATGCAAAATAAAAAAAATCCTTTTAGAACTAATCCAAAAGGACCCTTAAGATTATGAGTACCTAAATCTGAAATTGGCTTTGAATAAAATATCTTTCAAGGGAGAAATAAAGAAGCAGTCATGGTACCTGAACAATGGCTGCTCACGACATATGATAGAAGAAAGGAATAAGTTCCAAACCCTAACTCTGAAAGAGGGAGGAACTATGAGGTTTGGAAGAAACAATAAATGAAGGACCATTGGTACATGTACTATTGGTAATTCTTATATTTCAATCAATAATGTTTGGTTAGTAGATAGACTGAAACATAACCTACTAAGCATTAGTCAATTTTGTGACAATTGTTATGAAGTAATGTTAATAAGAACAAATGTATACTCATAAATGAATCTGATAATTCCATAGTGTTCAAAGGTTGGAGAAAAGGAAATGTCTATAAAATTAATTTCTATGAATTGGTTAATCAAAATGTACTTTGTCTTCTATCGGTGGGTGATGAAATGTTGGTATGGCATAGCAGGTTAGGTCATGCTAACTAGAGATTAATCTCTAAACTTAGAAAGTTAAAACTTGTAAAAGGTTTTCCAGAAAGTAACTTTCATTGAGATGATCTTTGTGGATCATTCCATGTAGGTAAAATTAATAAAACCTCTTTTAAAACAAATAACATTATCTCTACCTCCAGACCCTTGGAACTACTTCACATTGATTTATTAGGTCCAATTGGTACTACATCAATCAATTTGAAGAAATATGGATTAGTAATAGTTGATAACTATAGTAAATGGACTTGGGTCAAATTCCTTAGAAATAAATATGAGTCATATGATATGTTTAGCATCTTCTATATACAAGTACAAAATCAAAAGAAATAAAAAAATTTAAAAAGTAAGAAGTGATCATAGGAGGGAATTTGAAAATGATTTATTTGGAATATTTGGTGAAAAATGAAATTCTCCATGAGTTCTATTCTCCTAGAAATCTACAACAAAATGGAGTTTTAGAGAGAAAGAATAGATCTTTACAAGAAATGGATAGTACCATGGTTCATGAAAATAATTTACCTAAGTACTTGTGGGCAGAAGTTGTAAACACAACATGTTATGTTAAGAACATAATATATATTAGACCTTTTCTAAACAAAACTTCATATGAGCTTTTAAAAGGAAAAAACCAAGTACTTCTTATTTTCATCAGTTTGAATGTGCATGTTACATCTTAAACAACAAAGTCTATCTAAAAAAGTTGATGAGAAAGCTCAAAAGGGTATCTTCTTTGGATACTCTGAACTCTCAAAGGAATACAAAGTGTATAACTCTGAAACTTAAAGAGTCAATACACATCAAATTTAAGACAAAGAGTCTAACAATAAAATGTTAGAGCTAGATTGAAGTTTTTTCAGAAATTTATGCATCTAAAGACACTTCAGAAGCTGGTGGTTTAAAAGCTACCAAGTCTTCAGAAGCTGGTGGTTTAGAAGCTCATCCAACTTCTAAAGCTCATCAAGATGAAGAATCTTATAATGAAGCTCATGATGGCTCATAAGAATCAACACAATCCAAGAAGACCTTCAAGTACAATTCTTCACATCCATAAGACATAATCATTGGAAATAAAGACAATCCTCTAAAGATAATATATGAATTCGTAGAATAACGTTCAATGTTAGGAATCATCTCTATGATTGAACCTACATTAATTGATGAAGCACTATCTGATGATGGCTGGATTATGGCTATGCAATAAGAGTTAAATAAATTTCAAAGGAATTATGTTTGGGATATGGTACCCAAACCTCATCAGAAGAACATTATTGAACAAAATGAGTTTTTAGAAACAAGCTCAATGAGGAAGGTGTAGTGATGAGAAATATTACTAGACTTATAGCTGAAGGCTATCAATAAGAAGGTATTGATTTCTCTGAAACCTTTGCACATGTTGCAAGGTTAGAGGCAATTAGATTACACTTATCTTATGCTATTAATCACAATGTCACTCTATATAAAATGGATGTTAGGAGTGCATTTTTAAATGGTGTAATTTCTAAAGAAGTTTATGTCAAACAATCACTTGGATTTGAAGATACAATCCACCCAAAACATGTCCTTAAACTTAAGGAATCTGTCTATGGACTCAAAAAAGCTCCTAGAGCTTGGTGTGAGAGATTAAACAATTTCTCATTAGAAAATGGTTTTCAAAAAGGACAAGTTGACACTATAGTGTTAAAAAATACACTGAAAAAGACATCTTAATTTTTCAAGTATATGTTATGATATTAGATTTGGTTTAACTAATGCTACTATTCGTAAAGAGTTTTCTGAGTTAATATAGCTGAATTTAAAATGAGTATGAAGGGAGAGCTAAAGTTATTTCTTGGAATTCAAATCAACCAATGTAAGGATGGATTATATGTTCACTAAACAAAGTATACAAAGGAGCTTCTGAAGAAATTTAAGTTAGATGATTGCAAGATCACCACCACTCCTATGCATCCTACCTACAATTTGAGCAAAGATAAAAGTAGCACCAAAGTATGTCATAAGAAATACAGAGTTATCATAGGTTATTTAATTTAACTAACAACTTCTAGACTTGATATTTTGTTTAGTGTATGTTTGTGTGCAAAATTCCAGTCAGGCCCTAGAGAGACTCACTTAACTGTTGTTAAGAGAATCTTTAGGTATCTAAAAGGAACAACTAATCTAGGTCTGATTTATAAAAAAATCCATAGATTACAAGCTAGATATATTTTGTGATACTTATTATGTTGGGGATAGAATTAACAGAAAACCCACAAGTGGAAACTGTCAATTCATGGGTGAAAAGCTTATATCCAGGCTAGTAAGAGACAAGCAACAATTGTTATGCCTACAACAGAAGCATACTACATCTCAGCTGCAAGTTGTTGCACATAACTTCTTTATATGAAATATCAGTTAGAAGACTATCAAATATGTGCAAGTAGTATTCCAATCTCTTGTGACAAAAGTGTTGCTATATGTTTGACAAAAAATCTAGTTCAACATTCAAGAGCCTAAAACATTGAAATAAAACATCATTTTATTAGAGACTATGTTTAGAAAGGTGTGATAGATATACAATTCATTGATATTGATGATCAATGGGCTGGTATATTTATCAAGCCTCGGGCTATAGAAATATTTGAGTTTATTAAGAAGAATCTGAACATGCATCTTATAAAATAATAATGCTTGCTTCTGAATGGAGGATCGAAGTCTGATGATGATCAAAAGTTCATATGATCAGAGGCTCTAAAATAGACTCTGATGAATAGTAGCCTCTAAAGCATCCCTGTCTCTGATGTTCAGAATTTGATAAATTGTCTATGATAGCATATAAGTGGAAAATCTTTCAACTTTTTTTGACACCAGTCCTACTTATATGTCGCATATGTGAAAGGTTTTCTAAAGTGTGTATTAGCTGATGGATATTAATCGTTAGATAATGATGAATTTCTTTGAATAATATGTCTCACCCCTCTCCCCCCATTGTCATTATTTTTTGTTTTAATCAAGACTGAAAATTTATTTTCACTCAAAGCACTCTAAATTCAAATTTCACACACTTTTTCTCTTATTTCACAATCTACACTTTCGTTCTCAGTCTTTCTCAGGAAATAACCCATTTTTCAGAAACCTCTTTAGAACCCTAAACCTCATTTCAATGGCGTCTTCTTCTCAACAAGCTCCCATGGTAGTAGATTTTGGAAAAGGTCTTTACATCAAATATAGAACAACGAAGGCCAGAGAAGATGACCTCAAGTTGATATTGGAGAAAATAATGGATTTCGAATCTTTCAGAGTAAATGGATATTCTATGAGATAGTATTTTGAAGAACGAGGGTGGATGCTAACTTCAAAATGCTTAATGTACTTGCTTTCCCCTATCTTGTTAAGGATTTTTGGGTCAGGGAAAAAGTTTTTATGAAGTTGTTGCTACTTCTGAGGTTAGAGAAAATATTGATGAGGACAAAGAAAACAAATGGAAATCAAGAGTTGTGATGGGATTGAAGGAGTTTAAGGAAGTTTATATTAGGTATGCAGTGATGGAATTTGAAGTAACTATCACTCAGAGGCACGTTGCTCAGCTCATTGGTGTGACTATTGAAGGGAGATATGCTTTTAACACCAAAGAAAAAAGAAAAGAAACAAAATTGATAAAATCAAGTATGTTTCTCAACTTTGAATATGCATGTCTCATGTTACATATAAGCTTATGTTTAGAATCCTAATTGGCTATCTGATTCCCAAGAAAGGTAGAAGTGATTAGAAATAATAGGATCATGATTACACTCTGTCATTGCATATATTCTGTTGAAGAAGTGGATAAAAACGAGCCAAAGATCACTTAATTGGACAAAGAATGGCCAAAGAATGAAGCGAAAATGACTAAGTATGAATAAATAGATACTTGGAGAAAATTGGTTGAAAAAGGGAGCAAACACATGTTAGCCACTGAAATAATCATGTCATCATCGCGGGCCATTACGTGCGTGATGAACCTGAGTAAGTGGCATCGCGTGCGCGATGTAGTTTATCACGTGTGCTGGGCATTTTTTCTAATGTGATCTAAGAGCTTCTGAAGGCTTTTAAATAGGGTGTTTGACACTTTTTTGGGGTGCTTCTATTTTAGACTACAAGTGACAATTTACATCATCAGAAGACATATTTGGAGAGCATTGGAAGCCATTTGAGGCCAGTTACTCAAGGCATCTCTTATGCAAACCTCTTATATTTTGCTGGTTTCATAATTTACATTATGAGTAGCCTACTCTCTCATCGGTTAGATTTTGTTTGTCGAACCTTTTTCAATACTGTTGGAACACATGTTTGATTTTTTATTGCTTAATTAATTGGAGTTATTATTTTATTCAATTGCACCTTGCCTTAATGCTTTTTATGTGGGATACTCTTTTAATCTAATTTTGGATGCATAGGGAATATTGGCCATTAGTCTATGCGTTAGACCTAGGATAATTATTATGCTTATGTCGGTTGAATAAGAATAGGAGACCTCGAGTAGTGGCTTAGGAACTAACATTCTATTGCATTACCTAATCTTGCTTACACTGGTTGTCTAGGGATAGGAAACTCCGAGTACATATTAGTGAGCTATACACCAAGGGATTGGGTATAGAAATTTTGTTAATTTGCCATGGAATTTTAGAAACAATATTAGTTATGAAATACATCAAACACCAATAGTAGAGAACTAGGGGATTTTATACAAAATCTAACCGCTTTCGAATTATTGTCAAAAACAAACTTTTGTTATTTTCCACATTAAAAGTTGAAACCCTATCCCCCTCTTTAGTATTTTCTAAACATTGCATAAATTTTGTCTTGGTACATAGAAGTCCAAGTGGATTCAATCTTTTTATTACTTTAACACTATCAGTACACTTGTCGATAAGTCATCAAGTTTTTGGCATCGTTTCCAGGAACTGCTGATAATTTCAACAAAGCAACGCTTGTGCAATGTTTTTTTTTAGTTTTAATTTTTTTTGTTTCCTTGTTTTTATTTTTAATTTGGTTAAGCACCTCTACTGAGGTGTTTTATTTGTGTATGTGCAGTTCAGATATCGAAGTCGAAGAACTAAAAATCACGGCAGTCATACCACCACCCCTAACAATGGGGGATTATTGCAAATGAACAAATGCATGACACTTATCTATGGGATTTGTACCTGCAAGTTTTGTGAAATTTAACATAAAAATTATGTCTTTCAGCTCTTATAGATAATCATTTTGATGTAAGTGGTCTTCGTTATCCTTGGGAACACTTAGCCTGTTTCTATGAGACAACTTCAAAATGGAAACCGGAAGGAATCATAGACGATGAAGTCAAATTGAGGTTGTTCAGCTTTTTTTTAGTTAGAAGAGAAAAGGAATGGATAATATGTCTTCCACATGGAACCATTGAAATTTGGAAAGAACTATAAGATAAATTTCTTGACAAGTTTTTCACGACAATGTAGTTCAATGAGAGAAAGGCATAAATAGTAAATTTTGAACAAAAAGTGACCAAAGAATTGCATAATGCATGGAAGAAGTTCAATTTGTCACTGCGACGATGTCCCAACCATAATACGAGATATATGACGCAAATAATGTTTTTTTTGAAAGAACTACAAAATCAGGCAAGGATGCTTTTAGATGCAACAACAGGGGGCACAATTAGAATATTAATAGAACCCAGGGTAAGAGAACTAATAAATAAAATGAGCTTAAATGAGTACAGTGTATCAATTAAAAAAGAAGTCAAGCCTGTGAAATAGGTAAGGGAGTCGCAAGTGGGGTTGAGCTTAGAAGACTATGGAGCATTAGTGATAAATATGAACATTCTCAACTAAAAATTGGATGCATCACCAATTTACTAACTGTGGTGAAGAACATTTTGCAGGAAATTATCCTAAAAATAGGAATTCAAGACAAGTTATTTCAATCAATGGCAGTGCTTATCAAAAACCACAACAAGGGCAAACAAAAAATAAGATTACATCACTAGAATACATTTTCAATACTTTTATGCAGATAACGTAGAACAGTTTCTTGCAAGTAAACATGCTACAAAAAGAGATGAATGAAAAACACGAGGCAACTAGGAAAAGACTAGAAGCTCAAATCTAGAGTTTAGCCCAATAAATAGCTAACTTAACTAGTACAAAAGGAGATTGTGATGCAATTGAGTTGAGAAACCGAACAGTACCTTTTGCACCCAAAAAGTATAAAATGGTAGTTGAAAATTTGAAAGAAAAACAAAAGGAAATCGAGGTGACACGGGAATAGAGCAAAAAGTTGAGTGAAACCCAAGTGAGAGGGGATACATTAGATAACCTCATTGATAAATATTAACCTTTAAAGAGAACCAAGAAACAAATCATCAATGACCCTAGTCCAGAATTATCCGATTACATTAAACCACCATATCTCGTCATTAAGAAAAAACCTAAGAAAGAGATGGAAGTTGAGAAATTTAAAAAGTTCATGCAAATGCTTACGTGATTACAAGTGAATATTTCGTTTTATGATGCTTTAGAACTGATGTCGGTATATACTAAAATCATAAAAGAACTTTTGAATAGTAAGCGAAAGTTTAAATATGATGAAAATGTGGCATTGGCCTAAGAATCTAGCGCTATCATTCAACAAAAGCTACAACCAAAATTAACCGATCCAGGGAGATTCACGATTCCTTGTACCATTAGTTAATTAAAAATTTGAGAGGTCTTATGTAACTTAGGAACAAGTATCAATCTAATGTCGTTGTGAATGATGAAGAAACTGAAATATGGGGAACCAAAACCCACAAAAATGACACTAACTTTAGCATATTGATCCATTACATTTCCTTACAGAGTACTAAAATATGTCCTGGTAAGAGTTGATGATTTATTATTTCCGGCTGACTTTGTTATTTTAGACATGCCTAAAGATGCAAAGACACCGTTATTCCTAAGAAGACCCTTCCTAGATACACGATGATAATTAATCGATTTGGAAAGACGAGAATTGATCCTTAGATTTAACAAAGATCATGTTGTATTTAACGTTCTTGACGCTATGAAACACAATAATAAAGAGATGAAATGTTATCAAATTGATCTGATAGAAGAATTAATAGAAATAGTGTCAAGAGGAGAAGCACAAACTTCTCCAATCGATAAAATTTAAATACATACCATTGATACAACATATGAAAATGAAGAAGGCGACGATGCCAATGAATTGGTACTTCAATTACAAGCAGCGCAGAGGAAAAGAGGCAATAAAATTTTTGAGGAATTGGGAGGAGGTAATGATCAAAAACCAAGAAATCTTGAGCTAAAAGAACTCCCAGAACATTTAAAGTATGTATTCTTGAGTGAAGGGGCTCTTCATCCAGCTATAATCAACAAGAATAAAATCTTTTACGAGTATTAAGAAAAAATAGAGAAGCCTTAGGATGGAAAGTCCTTGAGCTAAAGGGAATTAGTCCGGAATATTGTATGCATAAGATAAAGCTGGAAGAATAATCCAAACCAGTAGTTTGACCTCAGGGCAGATTAAATCCAGCCATGAAACAAGTGGTAAGAAAAGAGGTACTCAAATTACTTGAGGCGTGTATGATTTATCCGATTTTTGATAGTTCTTGGGTTAGTCCAGTACATGTAGTTCCAAAGAAAGGGGGCATGACTGTAGTGCGAAATTAAAATAATGAATAAATTCCAACTCGTAATGTAACAGGGTGGAGAATGTGTATTGATTATCGCAGGTTAAATTTGGCTACTTGAAAAGACCATTTTCCTCTACCATTCATGGAACAAATGTTGGAAAGACTACTAGTATGAGCTTATTACTATTTTTTAGAAGGTTACTAAGGTTATAATCAAATTGTAGTTGATCTGTTAGATTAGGACAAAACAACATTCACATGTCCTTTTGGAGTATGTAATGCAATAGTTACTTTTCAAACGTGTGTGTTTTCTATTTTTTCCAAATATGATTGAAAATTCTATAGAGGTATTTATCGATGATTTTTGTGTTTGGCACTTGTGATGCGGTGGGAGAACTGACTTGGGTGTTTTGCGTTTTATCATAATGTTGCGGTTAGCAAAAGTCTCCAACGACTTTTCTTTTATCCAAAAGGAAAGGTGAAGAAGCACATGAAAGACCTTTGAGACTGTTTATTGAGTTCGAGGGGTAGATTATGAAAAGGGAAGGTATTAGCACCCTTTTCATCCATGGTTTTCCATGGGCTCTTAGTTACTTGCTAGATCACTTGCTTTTATTTGAAAATGTGCTTTGTGGTTTTTTTGAAAGTATTTTGAAAAGGCGCCATCGTTTAGGCAAACTTTGTAATAATTCTCGTTCGTAAGAATGTATACAAAGTGTTGATCTTTTGCAAATGTTTTCAAGTTTGAAAGGTGTTTTAAAAGTGTTGGTGTTTGTTTTGAAAATAAGCAAGATTGTTTGATTTGAAATTGAGAAAGTAACTAGGAACATTCTACCTACTCAAAAGTCTTTCATGTTTATTTCCTTTTTCCTTTGACATTGTTATCTTACCATTGATTTGGTAAGTAAGACTCTCTTTGGATGTGAAAGGGACGGGCAAGGGTCATCGTATAGCCATAATTAGCAATATTGCAGGGTATCTTAGCATTCTCTTTAGGGACTAAGATCATTTTGAAAGGCAACATGGATAGCGTCATCGAGGGACTATGATCTTGTATTTCGCTTGTTTTTGCTAAGATACCTCGCATGCGTAATATGTCCATTTTTGAAAGGCAACCAAGTGGATTTACCCTAAGGGATGCTTGTGTGCAAGTTCATTGTTTTTCATGCTTGGTTTTGTCTTTGATTAGGGTTTTCTAATTGATTGGTTTTAGTCTTTCCATACAAATCCTAATTACTAGCATTTAAAGCGATAAATTGCGAAAAGTAAAATTACTACGCTATTACATCATTGGGGAGGGGGTGTACAAATTTATAAATGGGGATTGCAAGAAAATTAAACCTAATTATCTATTACGACCATATTGAACATTGTACAAAAATTGAAAATAAAATGCAAGGATATAAATGGAAAAAAGAGATGATTTTTGTTGTTTTTTATGAAAGGGTTTTTGTCTTGACCTAATTAAAGAAAATGATTAATTAAAATTAAATAAAATTAACTTAAACTAATTAAGAAAAGAAATTAATTTGAAAAGGACTTTTAGGGTTTTTTATGAAAGGTTTTAATTTAATGAAAATAAAATGAAGATTAATTAATTAACATAAGTTCTAAATTAATTTTGTCTAAAGAAAAATAAAATGATTATTTAAGGAAAAAGAAAGAAATTTATTTATTTTAAGAAAATGTTTTTTATCTTTTTGTTTTATGGAGAAAAATAAAAATATATAAATATGACTAATAAATAAAAATAAATTTGGATTTTTTTGTGATTTTATGAAAATAATAGTAGTGATAATAATAATAATAACATTAATAATATTATTAATAATAAAGAAAAATAAAAATAAAATAAAAATAAAAAATATAAAGAAAAAGGTAAGGGGGTTAATCAGTAAAGCAAGAGGTATTGTGAGAAAAAAAATGCTCAGGCCCACATGAAAAGCCCAAACGCTGCAAAAAAAGACACAAAAAAGTCAGAAAATGTTAAAAATATCAAAAAAGGTCACGCTGGGGCTTGAACCCAGGACCTAAGGGTGAACAGGCGCGTGCTTTACCACTGGGGTGACTATACATCTGTTAGTATAAGCAAAACAATAAATATATAATACAAAATGCGCCCTGATTACACTTCATCTTCAACCTCCAGCCAGACCACCCGTAACTTGTTCATTTCTCATCCATTTGCAAAAATGTAAACATGAAACTTGTGTAAAATTTTACCACGATTCCAAAAATGTAAACAACTTAAACTAATTCTCAAGAATGAACATGAATTTTGAATGATACCGAATTCTGACCTAATACTTTCAGGATGTTCAGATTCAAAATTCTAACTACTTAAGCAATATAAATGAAATCTAAAGACATGGTTAGCTTCAGAACAATGATGTCTACATTTTTCATTCACAACTTAAACATTAATGATGCTTGTATGAAGAGTTCAAAGTTGAGATAACTTACCTCAAAACTGGAAATCATGTTCTGCAAATGAGCTTGATTCAAGTTGATGTAATGATCAGGTTAGCTTCCTTGAGTCCCTAGAAAGCTATTCCAAAGGTTACTTTGAGTTGTAAGTACTTGAACTGGCCCGGAGAAGTCAAGATGCAGACCTATGTTTTTGGAAATAGAGGATGGTGATGGAGGTGTTACAGAACTGTAACAGGGTATGTGATCGTTTGTGTATGATGCTTGGAAGCTTTTGGAAGCAAGAAGCCAAGAAATGCACGAGTAGTTTTTGGTTTTGGGATTTCTGGCCAGAATATGCAACGATGGAGGTGTGAGATGAAAATCTGAGTTCTTGGTGTTTTTAGGGCTCAAGCATGCGTGTCTTTTGTGACAAATTACTTGTGTATGTATAAGCAAAAGGCTTGAGTGCTTGAGAGGGTCAGAAGTACCAGTTCTAGACTGATTGCTATGTTACTTGATTTTGAAGAAAAGTGGGAAGTATGGTTCCAATAGGAAGTACAAGCATGGGCTGAGTGATTGTAAGTGTTTAGACAAACTTATCTTGAATTATAGGACATGTATGATTAGAAGAAAACAATTGCAAGGCTCAAGAACAAGTTTTATGCAAAAAGGTACTTTATCAAAATGGCATTGTGCACTTTCTTCCTAAAATTGATATAAAGCATGGACTTGCATTAAATGCTTGAATTGAGACCTCTAACAGCTATACAAGCAATTAATTATGGAGTGCCTAACAATTTTGAGGCCTGTAAAGTAGAGATTATGCAGCATAGGTTTGAAATTGAATCTTGTTCATCACAAAATGACTTGTATTCAAGTGTGAAAACCCTAACTTCATCTCTTCGATTCTCCCTGCTCAAGAATAATCTCAAGGAGTTCTAGGAAATTTTGGAAATCTTGTAATGTTCTATACAACCCCTCTTTGAATCACTTTTGAAAATTCCCCTTGGAACTATATGAAAAAGTGCCATGAAGTTAGGTCAAAATCCTGACCAAAACTAGGGCAAAATTTCACTAAGTGTTCAATTTCAAGACCATGACTTTATGAATTAATAACTTGATATCCAAGAATTTTTAGAAGAATTTGTGTAACATAATTTTGTAGATATTATGGAGATCTACAACTTTCATGTTTAAAGTTTCTTCTGAATCCTCTTGCATCATGGTGAAAAATTGGCAAAAAAGTTATGAAAAAAACATGAAGTTTTAAACACTTAGAAAAATTTCGAAGTTATAAAACTTTGACTCTTCAAAATGAAATCTTGAATTTTTGATTTCTTGATGAATAAGTTTCTTATTTTGACATGTTTTGATGAATTGTGATCTTTGACATTGAATTTTGACCAAAAAGTCAAAGTTTGACTTCAGTGTACTGTTGACTTTTGATCAGTTGACTTGAAAATTCACTATCAATTTAATTGATCTTGAGAAAAGTTTTAGGTCATGCCATTAGGTAAAAATTATGCAATTGAACTCTTGAAATCATGCTTCAAAACAAATGACCATTTGCTAGGTAAAAAAAATCAGAAATTGCCCTCTTTCAGTCAAAACCCTAATTTTGACCATTTTGCCCTTTTGATGATTTGATCAAATTTCTTGAGGAATTTTGGTCCAAACTTGATAAAATGATACATATGAGTTTATAATGTTGATGTGGATAAAAAATTATGAAGTTTGACTGTAAATTTGCCATAGTTGACTTTTTCCCCAATATAGTTGATTTTTATGTCAACTGCTCAATTGACTGAGCAAAAGTGTGATTCAAGGCTTGAAACTTGACATGAGTAAACTTGGGGGTACATAATGATCCATTAAATTCATATGAATCATTGAAATTTCAAATATCCTTGTGCAATCTCAAACCCTAATTTTGGTCATCAGTGCTTAAGGAGGTGTCTTAAGCTGATCAACCCTAGTGCAATTTTGAACCAAGAGAGATCTTTGTGAGAAAATATTTAATAAATGAAAGGGCAAATTTTGGGGTACAAAAACTTCCCCTGTTCAATCTTCTTAAACCTAAAGAGTCAGATTGGCGGATCCCCCATTCGTGACTTGAAGGTGAAAGATGATTGAACACTAGTGCCCAGAAATTTGCACTCGAAGATGGATGGTGAATGGGCTTATAGATGAAATTAGGAGGAATGTTGGTAAATACTGGGAGAAGTATCAGCATGAATCTCTTATTTATTTATACTAGAACTTGATATTTTACCTGTGAGAAAAAGAGTTAGTAAAATGCAGATGCCTGCATGATGTTCCCAGATGTGGTATTATGCTAAATGCATATGGTATGTACATGCTATGATGTATGAATGTGAGATATATGTTTTTGTCCAGGAAAATAAATCCCTGACTGTTGCTGAGGAAATTCTAG
The DNA here is from genome assembly GCA_948472305.1 of Vicia faba. NCBI lineage: Eukaryota > Viridiplantae > Streptophyta > Magnoliopsida > Fabales > Fabaceae > Vicia > Vicia faba. The sequence goes on along the minus strand of OX451738.1, from coordinate 117,406,228 downwards.
GGGGGTGAATCCCTGATTGCCGTTGGGGATGAAGAATATGCATATCTTCAAACTTTGTTGAAAGGATGCTTTCACTGGAGAATATCTCTAGAATGTCAGTTGTTATCTGGTCGGATCCAGGCTTCACAATTTGTTAGGGATGAAGTAGTCAACTGCTATCTGGTCGGATCCAGGCTTCATGACAACTTACTGAGCGAAGAGACAAATTAACTATTATCTAGTCGAATTCCAGGCGTTGTAGAAAATTTCCTTGAAATTGAATAGTTATCTGGCCGGATCCATGATTCACAACAATTTGCTAGGGATACGAAAGTTAACTGTTATCTGGTCGGATCCAGGTTTCGTAGTAACTTGAAGTGGTAACTATTATCCGGTCGAGTCCAAGTTTCATGGTTTTTGGAGAGTTGTACTATTATCTGGTTGAGTCCAGGCTTCACAATGTCTCTCTGGGAATCACAGTTAGTTGTTATCTGGCCAGGCTCCAGGTTTCACAATAAACTGTTTGAAAAAAATTGTTATCTGGGAGGATCCAGGCTTTGCAGATTTCTGAGGTTGATGAGGTCAATTGCTATCTGGTCGGGTCCAGGTTTCATAATAAACTGTTTGGAAAAACAGTTATCTGGTCGGGTCCAGGCTTTACAGATTTTTGCGGTTGATGAGGTCAATTGCTATCTGGTCGGGTCCAGGTTTCACAATAAACTTTTTGGGGATTTAGTTGTTATCTGGTCGATTTCCAGGTTTCACAACGAACTCCGAGGGAAATTGCTATCTGGTAGGATCCAGGCTTCACAACAACTTGTTTGAAAAGATGAGATTGAAAACTGATATCTGGTCGAATCCAGGTTTCACAGTAATTTGTTGGGGATATGGAGGCAAACACTACTGGGGAAAAGAAGTTAAACCTTGGTCGGGTTGAGTCCAGGTTTTTCTATATCTTCGAGGAGTTATACTACTATCTGGTCGGGTCCAGGTTTCATAGCATCTTGAAATTGAGATTAACTATTATCTGGTCGGGTCCAGGTTTTAGATACTCAAACTATCATCTGGTCGGGTCCAGGTTTTAGTGATTGAAGAAGTCAAACTATTATCTGGTCGGGTCTAGGATTTAATAATAACTTGAAAATTGTACTAATATCTGGTCGGACCCAGACTTCATAGTATCTTTTTTTGGAAATAGTAAAGGCTTTGCTGACGGCTTTATTGGGGATCAGAGGTTGTGGCCCTATGATTTGCAATAATCTGAGAAGAAAATTCAAATTGGAGAGTGTGGAATCAATTGGGTAGGACAGACTCAGCTTGGGAAGGATGCTCTCAACTGAGGAGGATAAACTCTGTTTTGAGATAAAATCCTTGGTTGGGGAAGATGTACTCAGCTGGGGAAGACAGGCTCAGCTGGGGAGTTATGTTCTATTGGGGAAAGGTTTATCGTAGTTGTCTTTGTGGGGATAATGATAATGAGATAAATCTGCAGGGGATATTTCATATACATTAAAGAGATGCTTGTTGCTGCTTAGCAGGACACATGTGCCAAATAGTTTTAATTATGTTCATATGCATATGTTCATTCAATTTTAGTCATTGGATAAATTTGCATTAAAGACATAAATTTTGCACTTCAAAGTATATTTGTATTGATATTTTGCCCATGAATAGGCGTTTTTGTACAAAGAGACGGAGATCCTAGTAAGAGGAAATTGCGAAAGGAAAACAAAATTTGAGAATGAAAATAAATAGCCATGTGAAATAATCTTATTGCCTTCCAACTCTACTATTGCCCCAATGTCTTCGAATATCCCTTGTCGTTGATAGAAGTTGATTGGATTGATCTTGGACCGTTTGAACTTGGACCTTGGTGATAAACTTGACTGTGTTGATTTCACGGGACATAGTGATACGCTTTTAATCCTTAACTTTTGCCTGGACCGCCCTTTCGGGTTTTCAGCCCACCAGGATACCCTTTTTTGCCCAAGTCGCCCTTTCGTGTTTTCAACTTTCTAGGTGTACAATCTTTTGCATATATCCCTAATTTTTGTCCAAACCTTTTGGGTTTGTCGGGACGCCCTTATTTTGCTTAGGTGTGTCAACCTAACGGGTCTCTTATGCGTAGTATTTTTTAACTATGTCTGCGTTTATAGGATATGGGAAATCTTCTCCATCCATAGTAGTCAGCATCATGGCACCGCCAGAGAAAACTCTCTTGACAATAAATGGCCCTTCATAGGTGGGAGTCCATTTTCCTCTGGGGTCGCCTTGTGGTAAAGTGATGTGTTTTATCACCAAGTCACCAACTTGATATACTCGAGGCTTGATCTTCTTGTTGAAAGCCTTGATCATCCGTTTTTGGTACGTATGACCATGGCAAACAGACGCTAACCATTTTTTGTCAATCACATTTAGCTTATCCAATATCGTTTGAATCCACTCGTCTTCGCATAGGCCTGCCTCATTCATAATTCTCAGTGAGGGAATCTGAACCTCAACTGGCAAAACAACTTCCATGCCATAGACTAGAGAAAAGGGAGTTACCCCAGTTGATGTTCTAGCTGAAGTACGGTAGCCATGTAGAGCAAACAAAAACATCTCATGCCAATCCTTATAGGTTACTACCATTTTCTGCATAATCTTCTTGATATTTTTGTTGTCCGCCTCGACTGCATCGTTCATTTTTGGTCTATACAGAGAAGAATTGTGATGCTTGATCTTAAACTGAATGCAAAGCTCAGTGATCATAGCATTGTTGAGGTTAGTCCCATTGTCAGTGATGATCCTTTCGGGGATACCATAACGACAGATGAGGTTGTGTCTGATGAATCTGGATACCACATTCTTGGTGATTGAGGCAAATGAGGCGGCTTCGACCCATTTGGTAAATTAGTCTATATCAATAAGAATGAAGCGATGTCCATTGGAAGCTGTGGGCTTGATCTCTCCAATCATTTCAATGCCCCACATTGCAAATGGCCACGGAGCGGTCATGACATTTAGAGGGATAGGAGGCACATGGACCTTGTCAGCGTAGATTTGGCATTTGTGACAAGTTCTTGAGTGTTGATGGCAATCAGTCTCCATCGTTGACCAATAGTAACCTGCTCTTAAGATTTTCTTAGCCATCGTATGTCCACTTGAGTGGGTACCGAAGAGACCATCGTACATGTCTTCCATGATTTCCTTTGCCTCCTTCTTGTCCACACATAGGAGTATAGTTGAATCATGGTTGCGCTTGTACAATATCCCGTTACTTAGGAAGAATTTGGCTGCAAATCTTTGCAAGAACTTTCTGTCATTGATAGATGCCCCCTCTGGATACTCTTGTGCTTCAAGGTATCTCATCACCTCATGGTACCATGGCTTTTCTGCATCAGTGTCAAGCTCATAGCAATGTGCAGGTTCATAGAATCTTTCAATTGTTATCATAGGGGCTTCGTTATCCCATCTGACCTTGAACATTGAAGACATGGTTGCCAAAGCGTCAGCCAACTGGTTTTCTTCCCTAGGGAAGTGCTCAAATGTGACCTCTTCGAAATAATGGATTAGGGATAACACAAGTTCCATGTAAGGGATAAGATTAGGGTGTTTAGTGTCCCAATCTCCTTTTACTTGGATGATAACTAGAGTAGAATCCCCAAACACATTCAAACACTTGATCCTTAAGTCAATAGAAGCTTTCAGACCTAAGATGCATGATTCATACTCGGCCATATTGTTTGTGAAATCGAAATATAGTCTGACAGTGAAAGGAGTATGACAACCTTCAGGAGAGATGATCACAACACCAATTACGTTACCTAAGGCGTTGGAAGCCCCCATCGAATATCATAGTCCATTGGGATCCTTGTTCAGGTCCGTCATATGGTCCATGTTTCACACAGTCGGTTACCAGCATGATGTTCTCATCAGGGAAGACGAAGTTCATTGATTGATAATCATCCACAACTTGATGGGCCAAATGATCTGCTAGTACACTTCCTTTGATGTCTTTTTGAGTTGTGTATTGGATATCGTACTCAGTCAAGATCATTTGCCGTCTAACTATCCATCCGGAAAGGGCAGGTTTCTAGAAGATGTATTTAATTGGGTCCATCTTAAAAATCAACAGAGTGGTATGAGTCAACATATACTGTCTTAGCCGACGAGCAACCCATGACAGAGCGTAGCAAGTTTTCTCGAGCAGTGAATATCTGGTTTCATAGTCGGTAAATTTTTTGCTCAGGTAATAAATAACATGCTCTTTTCGGCCAGACTCGTCATATTGGCCCAAAACACACCCCATAAAGTTCTCTAATACTATCAAGTACATGATCAAGGGTCTTCCTTCAACTGGAGGCATGAGAATAGGAGGCTCTTGTAGGTATTCTTTGATTTTGTCGAAGGAAGCTTGGCATTCATCATTCCATCTGACTACCTGATCTTTCTTCAAGAGTTTGAAGAGTGGCTCACAAGTAGCAATCAAGTGAGATATGAAACAGGCAATGTAATTGAGATGAACCAAGAATCCTTTGACTTATTTTTCAGAATGAGGGACTAGCATTTCTTGGATGGCCTTTACCTTGGCAGGATCAACTTCAATACCTTTGTTACTGACGAAAAAACCTAGAAGCTTTCCAGATCGTACTCCAAACGTGCACTTGTTAGGGTTTAACCTCAGCTTTTACTTCTTCAGCCTCTCGAATAATTTGTATAGGTGATCGAGATGTTCTTCTTTGGTTTGTGATCTGGCAATCATATCATCAACATATACCTCTATCTCATGATGAATCATGTCATGAAATGAAGCTACCATTGCCCTTTGATATGTTGCCCCTGCATTCTTTAACCCGAACGGCATGAACTTGTAGCAGAAGGTGCCCCATTGCATAATGAAATTAGTCTTCTCCATGTCTTCGGGAGCCATCGTTATTTGATTATATCATGAGAAGCCATCCATGAAAGAGAAGACTTTATGCTGAGCAGTATTATCAACTAAGACGTCAATGTATGGTAGAGGGAAGTCATCTTTGGGGCTGGCCCTATTCAGATCCCTATAGTCTATGCACATGCAAACTTTTCCGTCTTTCTGTGGTACTGGCACCACATTGGCAACCCATTGAAGATAGGATGTCACAGCTAGGAACCCTGCATCAAACTGTTTCATTACTTCAGCTTTGATCTTTTCAGACATATCAGGCCTCGTGCGACGAAGCTTTTGTTTGACAGGAGGGCCGTCTTCTCTTGTCGGCAGACGATGAAATACGATGTCGGTATCCAACCTAGGTGTTGTAGCCCAAAATTTTCCCTCTCATTTTACTCAAAACATACTTCTAGAGATCCTCAATTTGCTTAGGGTTGCCCAAGAGTTGATCAGATAAACTCTCTCCTAAGGCAGTATGTCTCAAATTAGGGTTTCCATTTTCATCAAGATAGGTGGACTCCAAAGACCTCATATGCTCTCCAATGTCCTAATATGATCTCAAGACCCTCCATGTCAAGTTTCATGCCTTGCACAAGAAGTTTACTCAGTCAACTGCTCAGATGCTTGAGAATCGACTATATTAGGTCAAAAGTGAACTGTGGCCCACAAATAGTTAAACTTCAAGATTTTTGGTTAACATCAACATTTTGAAGTGACTTTCATCATTTGATCAAGGGTTGATCATTATTCTTCAAGGAATGCTCCAAATTCATCAAAAACCAAAAGTTGCTAAATTAGGGTTTCTCAGGAAAAAGTCAACCGAACTTTGACCAAGCATAACTTCCTCATACTTTATCAGACATTGTCTATCCAAGGCTAATTTTGAAGAGGATTCAATTCCATACAACTCATCTTCATCCCAAAAGTTCAAAATATGCACTCATCAAAAGATATGAATGTCTACATTATGGGTCCTTTTGAAAAGTAAACAAAAACACCTTTTGGGTCAAAGATTCTTACATGAACATGGGAGACTCAATTGAGATGAGACCAAAATGGTTACTTAGGGGAAGTCCCAAGATTTCTAAAAAGTCCAAGAATACCTCTCTAAGGTTAAAATTGGAGGAGACATGCCTTGTCAAAGTTGATCTTTTTTGCAAAATTGCCAAAAGTCAAATGGGCTCAAAATTACATTTTTTGCCAAATGGGACTAACATTTTATGCTTGCACCTCATTTATAACATGGTCCACGACCCAATTACTTATCCACATGTTATTTGCTTCATTTTCCAATTTATTTTGATTTTTTATTAATTAAAAATTGAATTAAATCAAATAATGGGTAAATAATATCAAAGATCTATTTTGATATGATTTTTTGACAGGTTTGCAATCAAAATATGCTAAAATATCAAGGCCAAATCGAATCAAGCATGATTGGTACAAGAAAGGGATGATTTGGCTCAATATAGCAAGTTTACATATGGCATGGAAATCAAAGCAAATTTTCCATAATTGCAAAGATACAAGCGAGTTTTATAACCCTAATTCGTTCTATGATATATAATGATGATGTACAAGGCATAAGACAAAGGATTGCAGTCGTGAAGAGGCCAAAACAAACTTCAAAATTTCAAAGAAAAGTGGTGGTTCGATTTCCATTCTAGAGGTCAATTCAAGCCATCCTAACATTACCAATAGATTGCTGGACATCTCAAGAACGTATCCCAATCAATTGCAAGTCGCCCCGAGTCCAGAATCATCACGTAGCAGTCACATGGTTTGCAATTTTTTTCCAGAATTGATTATCATAATTCCCGCATCATTAGCACGTTTAATTGATATATTTGTAATATTTGACATGTTTGCAAGCTGACTGAATAGTTTAATTGCATTTTTGAAGCCTATATCTGTACTTGCCATTGTTAGGGTTTCCATATGCGTTTTAGGGTTTTTGGCTACAGGTAAAATTAGGCCATGAATAAGGTACCATGATGATCGTGACATCATGACCAGTTGAACTCTGGTCTTCAATTTCATTTATATTGCGTTTTGTGAGTTTTTGAGTTGTGCAGGTTTGTAGCTACAGACTTTTGTCTGTAGGTAAAGGTGAAGAACCTAAGAGGACGGAGAACGAAGAAGAAGATAACGTGGAAACCATCTATTTGTCTGTTTAAATCTCACGCGTTTTTGTCCACTAAGCATTTGTTTTTCCATATTATATTTTGTTTTCAGTATAGTAACAACTAAGCCAGTTGGCCCAGTGGTGAGGCACGTTGTTGGTGAACATAAGGACCTGGGTTTGATCCCAGGTCCCAGCAAAAATTGTTTTCTTATTTTCCATTTACAGATCCTGTGTGTCTATCATCCAAACGCGCATCATATTCCATCACCATTCAACAACTTGATGCATCACTCAGCCAGATCCAATGCTCGCCAATGAAGGACCATGGTACACCCTCAGGTCAACGCCACATGGAACCAAGCGCTGACTAGGCTTGGATGGCTAATGGGCCTGGGAAACTCAACATTGCACCCCCCCATTCAGCACAACACAGGCCCATTTCTTCTCTTATTCTATTCTTTTTTATTTTTAATTCTTTTTAATATTTCTTTAATTTTTTTTAATTAACATCAAAAATCATTTTTTCATTTAACCAAAAATCTTTTTCATAAAAAATATTTTTTCCTTGAATTAATTAATTTAGTTTAAATTAGGGAAGTTAAATTTCATCTTTTTTCATAATTAAAAACAATTAGAAATTAGGTTTTAAATTTGTAATTAAATTGTTTTCTCGAATCAAAATCCCAAAAAACATAAAAAATATTTTTTTAAATAAAATATTTTATTTTCTTTAATTGATTAATTTAGTTTAAATTAGGATAATTTCAATTTCTTTTTATAATTAAAAGTAATTATAAATTAGGGTTAATTTTGTACATAACCTAATTAATTCTTTTCTCCAAAATAACCTAAATATTTTCATCAATTAGATTTTAGGGGTTTTAACCATTCTTGCATTTAATTTGCCGTGCGCATTTTAATTCTTTTATTATTATTGGAACTGCTCCGGGATTGTAATAGTAATTAGGGTTTTAAACTTCCGCATTTTTATTTTCAGTCAAGATGATTATGTAACCGCAAAAGCCCTATAATAGTTAGGTTTATTTTCTTGCACTTTAGATTCCTGCAAATATTTAACTGTTAGATGCATGGTTAATAGGATTGTATGGGAATAATGCTTGAAAATTAAAATGGTAGATCACCTAATATGCAAAGACTAAATTAACTGAAAAAATCCACGTGAACATATTCACTCCTAGGGTTTGCCTCACTTCGGTTGCCTTCGGTAAACAATCATTAAGCATAGGAGATTTTAGTGGTTGCCCTCCTGTCTAAAAGATCAAATGTCCCATTCGAATGTTGCCTCAGAAATGTTGCCTCGGAAAGATCTTGAGACTCTAGGGTTACTACTAAAGTTTTCTAACCATTGCTTTCATGACTGTACTTGTCCCTTTCGAACGTCCCTTAAAATCCCCAACGAAGGGGCTACCTATTCCTTAATAGTAGGATAGCGCTGTCTAAAGGAAGCGAGAACGAACCATCTTTTTTCGAGTAGGTAGAACCTTAAGTACGTGCTCAACAAAACTTTTTACACAAACACCTTTCAAAACAATTTTCAAAACAAAGTTCGTCACACCTTTGAGGACTGATACAAGGGTTATCACGAAGTAAAACTTTTTCAAAACAAGCACACACACAAGCAATTTTAAAAATATGAGAAAGTACCTAAGAGCCCATGGAAAACCATGGATAGAAAGGGTGCTAACACCTTCCCTTTCTATAATCTACCCCCCCGTACTCAGAATATTCTCGAAAAAAGGTTTTTTCTGTTCTTTTTCCTTTTCCTTATTGGATAAAATAAAATTCGGTGGCGACTCTTGCTTAACACGACATTTTGCAAACAGAAAACGCAAAACACAAACAAGTATTAACAGTCGGTTCTGCCACCATATCACAGAAATGGCGACTCTGCTGGGGAATAATAAAGTGGGGTTTACCTTAGGATATAGGTCATTTCAAATTGCTTTCTTGTTTGTTTGCATTATTCTTAAAAGGTTATTGCTTGGGTTACTATAGATCCTATACCCGGATCTGGGGGCACTCATTAGGTAAACAACAATAGATCGTGGAGACTGTACAGTGTAGACCGATATGGTTTAAGCGATGGCTGTGTTGGTGTGGAACTTTGGTTGGTACCGGTATCCTTCGTGGGGAAACGAGGAGAATACGGGGCCGCCGCGTGGTGTCGTGAAGCACTAACGGACCTTAGAACCTTAGTTGAACAAACTTGGCCATTAGAAAGTAGTGAGATAGCCAGCCTCGGTGTAGAGCTGAGGATTGGTTGATACTCGATGCTACACTCATTGAGATCAGACATTCGAGATATTTTGGCCGCAAGAAAAGATTGCTTGAGCTTAGACAATGCCCGATAAAGGGTGGTCAGTGATATTGAGATCCCTTAGAACCCGGTTACTTTTTAAGACATGTTTGAAACCAACTAAACTTCAAGAGGGTATGACCTTTAACCTCATGCAAGCCTTAAACGTAAGAGCTTGGTGTGATTTGTCTGTGTTTGTTATTCCTGTGTTTTATCATGACATCATGCATCATAACATAACATCCATTCTTATTGCACTAACTGTGATCGGTGGAAATAAAACTGACTGTTTTGGAATGCTGGTTCGCGTTTGCGTTTGTTTTTGCAAAATGTCGCGGTAAGCAAGAGTCGCCATCGTCTTTTATTTTATTCAACAAGGAAAGGACAAAAGCACATAAAAATTCCTTTTCGAGATGTTTCTCGGGTTCGGGAGGTAGATTATAGAAAGGGAAGGTGTTAGCACCCTTTCTATCCGTGGTTATCCACGGGCTCTTAGGTACTTGCTCATTGTGTTTTCAAAAGGTTTTGCTTTTCTTGTGTTTGTGGGTTTTGAAAAGAGTTTTGTTTGAAAACTTCGATTTAACTCTTGTTTCTGTCCTCAAGAGTGTATGAAGTGTTTTTGAAAACTTTGTTTGAAAAGTGTAAGTGCGAAAAATTTGTTTTGGTTTGAAAGAGCAAGTACCTAAAAACCTCTACCTACTCAAAAGGAATTAAATTGTGTAAATGTCCTTTAGACAGTGCTCTCCCACTATTGAGGAGTAGGTAGCACCGTCGTTGGAGTTTTCGGGTCAATTCGATTTTAGGGACATGTGGTCACTAAAGCAATGTTAGGACGCCTTAGCGGTAACCCTAATGTCTTAGATCATTTTTTATCGAGGCAACCGTTTCGAGGCAACTTTGATCTTTAGACAGGAGGGCGACCTCTAAAACTTCCTATACTCAATGACCACGTTTGAGGCAACCAAGTGAGGCGTACCCTAGGAGTGGCATGTACAAATGTGTCAATTTTCAGTTATGTTATCTTTGTACATGTTATGGTGAGCTACGGTTGATTTTAAATTAAGATAGATCTTGTCACGCATAACCTATTATTCATACATCTAGCAGTTAATGGTTGTGGAAAATAAAACTAAGCTATTACAAGGCGTCGGGTATTTACATCGCCAAAAACAAACCCTTGAAAAGTAAATGCGGAAAAGTAAATAAAAGCGGTAAAAAGTCCTAAGTTCAAAACTATTACATCCTCGGAACAATTACATTATTGGATAAAAATATGATACGCGCGAGAAAAATTGAATCGGAGAGTTTTTCGGGTTTTGACCCTTTTTTGTCAAATAAAACATATTTTTGTTATTTTTGAATTAAAGAATTAAGTCTAAATTAAAAAATGGAATTAATCAATTAAAAGAAAATATTTTTGAGTTTTTTATTTTTAAGGAAATAAATTAAAAATGGTTAAAAGTTATTAAAAACCCTAATTCTACATTAATTTTATTTTATTGCAAAAATGTTAAAATTATGCCTAATTAAAAAAACTAAGTCAATTAAATTGTTTATTTACAAAAATAATGAAATTAATAAAAATTATATATTTTTTGTTTTTTGATTTTATTAAGAAAAATAATAATTATTTTGTTAGCAATTATTTAAAAATAAAACAAGCAAGTAAATAAAAAATAATGAAAAGAAAATAGAGTAAACCAAGGGGTATTGGGCCCAAAGAGGGGGTTTGGATGGCAATTGTCTGGCCCAGAACGCAAGCAGCCTTGTTGGACTTTTGTGGTTCTGTGCATGCTCGTTGACCAAGGAGCATGGTGATCCTTCATTCGTGACCACTGGATTTAGGTTTGGAGCCATCTGGCGCGCTGAGATTTGAGGTGTATGGCGGACCATCTTGTGAGCGTTGCATGAGAACATCTGGAGAAAAATTAAACAAACGTTTTGGGGGACCTGGGATTCGAACCCAGGTCCCATTGCTCATTGGCCAGCGTCCCAACCACTCCACCAACGCCTGGTAGTTATTAGTATAATAAACACACAATAATATATTTGGAATAAACAATTATGCCTGAAAAATAAAAAAGAAATTGCGCGAAATTTGAACTGGCGAATAGGGTGTGGCCACGCAATCATCTTCTTCGCTGGCCCCTGTGTATTTTCCTGCGGATTCTTATCCGCAACAAAATCCGTTGCTTTCTCCTATAGTGAGTTCTAGGCAACAAAAATGCCAGCCAAAGCTATCATCCTGTTCGTCTCGTTCTCCTAAATCCGTCCATGGCCATGGCTTGTTCCAATTGTTCCTGAAAAACAAAAACCCAAATGCAAACCTCCAAAACCCTAGGTTCGGGTAGGGAGATCTAGGCTACAAAAATCCAATTGAATAATGCAGGATGAATGGAAATTGAATGGTGAACATGAATGTACCAACGATTTGTTCAGACAATGCCAAAATATGGAATCACGATCTCATGTTCAGAGCTAAGTTCGAGACGACTTACAGCGCATTGTAGCGGGTCTTGAGGTCTGGTTTTGATTGCTTTTGCTTCACAGGATGTCAGGCTAGAGAGCTACGTGAAGATTTTTGATTGAATCGCCCCTTAACCAAGATATTGATCTCCCACTTTTTCACACTTTTTGCAATTCTGGTTTGGCCGTCTCTTGCAGTTTTTGCTCGTGAATTAGGTTTGTGAGGCTTGCTTGCATATAAGGGAATGATTCTAGGTCAAGAGTTGGGCCAATATCCATGTGTATTGAAGAATTAGGATTGCACTTTGATCACCATTAACAAGCTTTCCAAATATGGCCAAATCTGAGATTTTGTGCACAAATAAGCCTTAGCACGAGTTGGTTGGTTGTCACATGCTGTTTGCAAGCTGTACAAATCACAAAGGTCCCTTTTCAAGAATTTTTGGATTTTATTTGATTTAATATTGATTAATAATGAATTAAATCAATAAAAATGAAATAAAATAGAAAAATAAATTTTCAGTCATGAAATTAAGCATGGACACGTGTGTGGCATGACAAGACTAAATCAAGTGGAAAAAAGTGGGCCCTTTTGTCAAAAATTGGAGTTTTGAGGATAGTTGACTTTTGGCAATTTTAGAAAAATGCCCAACTTCAACAATGCATAACATCTTCAATTTTTAACCTTTGTAGGTGTTCTTTGACTTTTTAGAAACCTTGAGATGTCCTATAATCAACCCTTTTGGTCTCATCTCATTTTGATCTTACATTCTCAAGTTATAAGCTTTGGCAAAAAAGGTGTTTTTGTTGACTTTCAAAAATGACCTATAATGTCCAAATTTGTAACTTCTTGTGAGTGCATTTTCTGATCTTGGGGTGTGAAGATGGATTGTAGGAAATTGCATATTCTTCAAAATGAGCTTTTGATGGGTCATTTCTCATAAATTATGAGAAAGTTATGCCTGGTCAAAGTTGAGTTGACTTTTCCTACAAAACCCTAATTTAGCAACTTTTGAATCTTGATGAATCTTGAGCAATCCTTGATGAATCATGATCAACCCTTGATAAAATGATGAATTATCCTTCGAAATGAGAATGTTGACAAAAAATCTTGAGGTTTGACTATATGTAGGCCACAGTTGACTTTTGACCCAGCATAGTCGATTTTTAGGCCTCTTGAGCAATTGGCTGACCAAAGTTTCTCTGCAAGGCTTGAAATTTGTCATGGATGGGCTTAAGAACATATTAAGACTTTAGGGAGCACTTGAGTCCATTTGGATTTAAGGACCTTGATGCAACACAAAACCCTAATTTTGAATTGACTGCCTTAGGAGGTGATTTGATTGTACAACCCTTGAGTCATTTTGAGCAATTTGAAGATCATTCTTGACAAATCTTGAGGAATATGGGAGGGAAAATTTTGGGGTACAACAGTTGCCCCTGTTCAATTTTCTTAAACCTGAGGATATGGATTGGCTTGCGAGCCTTTCGTGATCCGAAGGTGGAAGATAATTGAACACTAGAGTGCCCAGAAATTTGCACTCGCATGGTGTAGTATCAGCATTGTGATATCAGGAATGGGCTTACAGATACCATTTGGAGATTGTTGGTAGGAGGATGGGCTTATAGATTCCATTTTGAGATTATTTGTTGAATTGTAATTTTGTAAGTTGAAAGAAGGAACCTGTGTATGGTTGCCTGACGATGAGTCCGTTTAAAACTGCATCTTGGAAGGTAGGAAACATGTGTATGGTTGATTGATGATAAGTTCGTGTAAAACTTCTGGAGGAACCTGAGTGAGGTTACTTTGTGATAAGTCCATGTAAAACTTCTGGAGGAACCTGGGTAATGTGATAAGTCCGTGTAAAACTTCTAGAGGAACTTGAGTAAGGTTACTGTGGGATGAGTTCGTGTAAAACTTCATCTTGGAAATGAGAAGGAGCCGGTGTAGGGTTGCCTGAGGATGAGTCCGTGTAAAACTGCATCTTGGAAAGAGAAGGAACCGGTGTAGGGTCGCCTGATGACGAGTCTGTGTAAAACTTCATCTGAATTTGAGAAGGAACCGATGTAGGGTTGCTTCATGGTGGGTTGTCTTCATTGACGGGTTGTATTCATTGACGGGTTGTCTTCATTGACGGGTTGTCTTCATTGACGGGTTGTCTCTATTGACGGGATGTCTCTATTGACGGGTTGTCTTCATTGACGGGTTGTCTCTATTGACGGGTTGTCTCTATTGACGGGTTGTCTCTATTGACGGGTTTGCATTAGAAAAATCTTTAGGAATCGATTTAACTGGATTTGTCTTCTTTGACATGATTAACATCAGAAAAATCTTTAGGAATCGATTTAACTGGATTTGTCTTCTTTGACTGGATTAGCATCAGAAAAATCTTTAGGAATCGATTTAACTGGATTTTGTCTCCTTTGACATAATTTGAGAATTTAACTGCATCTTTCTTGAAAGGTAAAGGTCAGTCATATGCAATGCATGATATGGATCGAGCAATGATGTTCTCAACATAAATGAGATTATATGATATGATGCGTATATGCATGTATCATGATGTATGAAAATGTGATGTTTTAGCTGGGGAAAATAAATCTCGGAGTTGCTGGAGAATAGAGTTGAGTTCTTCGTTTCTGTTGGGGATGATGAACGAAGATGATTGTGAGAATAAACCTGCAGGAGAAAAGAACTCCGTTGGGGAATAAACTGGTGAAGATATTACTCTGCGGGGAATTACTCTGTGGGCAGAGATGCTTTGCTGAGATTTTAACGATAACTCCGCTGGGGATTCCGTTGATAAGCTCTATTGGGGATTTTGATGATGAACTCTGCTGGGGATAGAAAGAACTTCGCTGGGGATGATCTTTCAATTGCAACTTTCTTAGGATAACCCAGTTAGACTCTTATGGGGATAACCTTCTGAATATGGCTGGGGAGATACATTTGTACTCTGCAGGGGACAAGCTTCCAGAATCTACTGGGGGAGATGATTCAACTCTGGCGGGGAAGCTTTTTTAGACTGCGCTGGGAAATGGCTCCACTGGGGGTATCTTGTATTCCGCCAGGGAACATTCTTATATTTCATTGAGGAATATTAAGACTGTCGGGGATGCTCTTTAGGCTTGCTGGGGAATATCTGTATACTCCACTGGGGAATATTAAGACCTTCTGGGAATACCGAGCCTTTTCAGGACTGACGGTAGACTAACTCTGCTTGGGGGAGAGTATTGCTGATTCGTCCATGGTTGCAGGTCTCAGTGGGGAGAGCTTCCATTATTGTCTTACTCTGCGGGGAGTGAAGGTATCCTAGCCATATTCTTCAGTTGAATATATACCTTGGTACCTGGTGGAACGAGCAGCTTATACAGTTCGGAAATTCTTATTGCCCCAGTTTCTGCGGGAGAAGAAGGCCTATGAGGTGCTTGATAAATTCCGATTGACAAATCTTCTTCTGGTAGGCAAATGATGAGATGGCGGGACATAGTCGTACGCTTTGATCCCTAACTTTTGCCTGGACCGCCCTTTCGGGTTTTCAGTCCATCGGGATACCCTTTTTTGCCCGAGCCGCCTTTTCAGGTTTTCGACTTGCCGGGTGTACAGATTTTTTATTTTCATCCCTTATTTTTTTTGCCCGAACCCTTTTGGTTCGTCGGGAAGCCCTTATTTTTGCCTAGGCCGGTCGACCTAGCGGGTCTTTGATTATGTGTAGCATTCTTTGACTATGTCCAAACTCTCAGGATGTAGGGAGGCGTCACTGTCAGTAGTGTTGTGTTGCCATACTACAAGAAATGTCTGATCATGCAAGATTCGTTGTTGGAATTCATATCCAATGCCCTAAGTGACTCAGGCGGAGATTTGCCCCTGGCTATTTGGCATCTTGAGAGATTCCTTCAATCTTGACTTGACTGCCCCAGATGATGGAAAATGATCATGTCTGCCCCTTGTTTGGAAGTGCTTTTTTTCACTTGAGGTGACCCTTTTTATTGAGAAGGTTTTTGTTCACTAAATATTCGTCGTGCGAATTTCTCTGCTGTTGAACAAATAGTCATATGCAAACAATGTTATTTTAAGAATGCAAAGCTTATGTTTGTTTTGAAGTTTTTTTTTTGAAAATGCAGTTTTTAATAAAACAAGTGAATTTTTGTAAAATGTGATGTCAACTCAGGATTTTACAGCAAGCCCTACAGGAGTCAGGATACCTTTTGTAACAGTATGCTTTCGAACTAACCCATGCTTCAGCTAGAACTTTTAAGGGTTATAACGTGGCCTGGTTCACGGTTTAAGAAACAAAGGATAAAGGCTCAAATTTTATTTGTACCCACCCGTTATTCGTGATGTTCTTCGATCCTAAACTCAGCTAATCGTGCATTAGATCTTGTTTGATTCTTTGCTCTGATATTCCAGTGGTGGTTCGGATACTGACAGTTTATTTTGAATAGGCAGTCATTTCTTTTTTGTTGAGGGTTTGTAGGACCTCTTTCTTTTCGATTTTATTATCCCTGTTTTTTTGCCTGAACTATTTCTTTTGTGATTACAGTCAGCGGGATGCCCCAGTTTTGTAAGTCTCCTTCATAGGTTTTGACTTATTAGGCTTTTGTTTTGAGAGATAATGACTGCATGTCCTGACGATTATAGGGAACCATCACTGTCTTTTGTTTTGGAAGGACTCCTTTGATGTCATTCATTGTGCACCTGGATCAACTGAGAGAACTACCCCGCCCCAGGTTATAATTAAGGGTTTTAATTTGTGAAAAGAAAAAAAAACTCCAACTTCTTTGGCTCGAAGGGGTTGACGAGGGATTATCTTCCTTATAACTCCACTATTTAGGATTTGAAACAATGCTTGTACATCGTCAGCGGGGTCTGTTCAAAAGCATATTGTAAAGATCGGGGTATTGTTTTCGTCATCCTCCCTCAAAAGGCTTAGAATTTTTTAATCGAGAGTTTGAACATCACAAAAAGGAAATATGAAGCAATTTTAAGCATAGTGAAAACAATTAATTTAAAACAGACACGTGTAATGCATTAATGAAATAAAAGAGTTTGACATGATAATTTTTTGAATAAGCAAAGAAAAAATACAAATTCAGAATTCAAATGAACAAAAGTGCTTTCAATCCTAGCCATGTTTTGGCAAGGGAGCAGTGATCACATTGGGAGTCTCAGGAGGCTCGAATTCGATCTCCTTAGCGTCAATCATATTCTGAATCTTATATTTCAGCGCCCAACAATTGTTAGTATCGTGCCCCGGGCTATCGGAATGATAGGCACACCTTGCATCTAGGTTATAGTTAGGAGAAGAAGTCTTAGGGTTCGGAGGAGGGTTTATCACCGTAATCAGATTCATCTTCAACATGTGCTGTAATGCTTGTGACAATGGCATGTTGATGTTGGTGAACTGTCTTTTAGGCTCGTCCAGCCTTCGTTGATTTCCCTTTTGCTGTTTTCAGTGTGGCGCAGAACCAGAGATCAAGAATGCCCCTACGTGTTGGTCACGACGACTCTTTTGACTGTGCACAACATTGGACTCTTTCTTCCCACTGTAAGGCTTTTTATGAGCATCAGAAGGTGTAGCTTCTTGAATCTTCCCACTTTTGATGCCAGCTTCAATTCTCTCACCAGTCAAGATAAGGTCTGTAAACCCGGCTGAGGAGTTTCCAATCAGATGATTAAAGAATGGACCAGACAGGGTCCCCATAAACATATCGACGAGTTCACGATCAGCCAAAGGTGGTTGCACCCTTCCGGCAAGGTCTCTCCATTTTTGCGCATATTCTTTAAATCCTTCACCCGTCCATATTGACATACCCTGGAGTTGGGTACGTGTAGGAGCGAGGTCGGAGTTATACTGGTAATTCCTATAGAATGCAGTAGCCAAATCTTCCCAGCTGCGGATACTGGCTCCATCCAGCTGATAGAACCACTCAAGGTGAGTCCCTGAAAAACTTTCCTGAAAGAAATGGATCCACAAATTCTTATCAGCAGTGTAAGGATGGATCTTCCTTACATATGACCGGAGGTGCAGCTTTGGACAAGAAGCTCCGTCATACTAGGCAAAGGCAGGTGCCTTGAATTTATGGGGAATCACCACCCCAGAGGATAGACCTAAGTCTCCGAAGTCCAGGCCAGGCACGTTCTATATCTCCATAGCGCTCAAACGGTCTTCCAGCTGTTTGTACTTATCCTCAGAAGGAGGATACTGTTCTTCATCACAGTCCGTCTCGTTGTCGGAGACTATAGGGCTAGGAACCCTTCTCTCTTGTGGACTGTCTTTCCCTCTAGATGAGGTGGTTAGATCAACTTCATTTTGCAGCCCGTTTCCAAACCTGCGTCCGGTGTTGAACAGGACAATCCTCCTCTTCTTCTTCTTCCTCTCTTTCAGAATCAGGGTCTTCAGGTCCTGCTGACCCTTAGCTAGGCTCATGACCAACTCTTGAAACTGGGCATTCTGGGCCTGGAGGGCCTTGATAGCTTGCTCAGTGGAAGGTTCGGTAGACATGATGATTGTTGAAATAAACAACGAAGAAGATAAGAGACCTGTAATGGTACCTGTAATGCAATGATATGTATGATGTATGTATGCAATGTTTTCAAGGATCTCGTGGGGTAAACAAAGAAACTTGTTAGAATTTGAATTTTCCAGCTTGATTGAAGGAATTTCATGTTGCTGAGAGTCCTTCTTCAAGAGTCAGGCTCACCATATCGAGTGGGTCATAGCCCCTGACTCAAGTTATCGTGCTTTGATTTCTAGACACCTTTGGCTAGAGGAAAATAAATCCCCTTTGCCCCTTGCTGGACATTTGATTTACTGTAACCTGCATCACAAACCCTTGAGATCCTTGAAATGGTTAAGGAAATGCTATGGTATGATGTTATGATGCGTATGATGTTTTATGATGTTATGTACTTGTATGCAAAAGTAAGCAAGTGTATATACATGCAGTGATATTCACACAAAGCAAACAATTCCTTAGGTTTAGGCTTGTATGGGGTTCGTAGGTAAGTACCCTCTTGAAGTTACTTGGCTCAAAACCTGTCCTATAAATAGTAACCTGGTTTTAAGGAGCTCAATATCACTAGATTGTTTTCTATGTTCATTGTTTTGATTTAGCCACTTAATTGGCGACCAAAATATTCCAAGAAAACAACCCTCAATGAGTGTAGTATCGAGTATCTACCAACTTCATACTGCACCAAAGTCGGTCATCTCACTACCCCTAAAAGGCCAGGATGGTCAAGTAAGGTTCTAAGGTCAGTTGATGCTTCACGACACCATGCGGCGGTCCCGTACTCTCCTTGACTTGACTCAAGGGTTACCGGTACTCACCAAAGTTCCACATCAACGTAGATACTGCTTCAACCATGTCGGTATACCCCGCACAGTTCCCTCACAGTTTGTTGCTACTTCTAAAGGGTATCCCCAGATCCGGGTTAGGATCTATAGAACTCCGATACAAACCCACAAAATTTAAAGCATATAAAGCATACAATTGAAAACACAAGTGATCTAATCCTAAGGTACGCCTCACTTATTTAGGTATCCCTAGCAGAGTCTCCAGTTCTGTGATCGGTGGAAATAAAACTGACTGTTTTGGAATGCTGGTTCGCATTTGCGTTTGTTTTTGCAAAATGTCGCGGTAAGCAAGAGTCGCCACCGTCTTTTATTTTATCCAACAAGGAAAGGACACAAGCACAGAAAAATTCCTTTTCGAGATGTTTCTCGGGTTTGGGAGGTAGATTATAGAAAGGGAAGGTGTTAGCACCCTTTCTATCTATGGTTATCCAAGGGCTCTTAGGTACTTGCTCATTGTGTTTTCAAAAGGTTTTGCTTTTCTTGTGTTTGTGGGTTTTGAAAAGAGTTTTGTTTGAAAACTTCGATTTAACTCTTGTTTCTGTCCTCAAGAGTGTATGAAGTGTTTTTGAAAACTTTGTTTGAAAAGTGTAAGTGCGAAAAATTTGTTTTGTTTTGAAAGAGCAAGTACCTAAAAACCTCTACCTACTCAAAAGGAATTAAACTGTGTAAATGTCCTTTAGACAGTGCTATCCCACTATTGAGGAGTAGGTAGCACCGTCGTTGGAGTTTTCGGGTCAATTCGATTTTAGGGACATGTGGTCACTAAAGCAATGTTAGGATGCCTTAGCGGTAACCCTAATGTCTTAGATCATTTTTTATCGAGGCAACCGTTTCGAGGCAACTTTGATCTTTAGACAGGAGGGCGACCTCTAAAACTTCCTATACTCAATGACCACGTTCGAGGCAACCAAGTGAGGCGTATCCTAAGAGTGGCATGTGCAAATGTGTCAATTTTCAGTTATGTTATCTTTGTACATGTTATGGTGAGCTACGGTTGATTTTAAGTTAAGATAGATCTTGTCATGCATAGCCTATTATTCATACATCTAGCAGTTAATGGTTGCGGAAAATAAAACTAAGCTATTACAAGGCGTCGGGTATTTACATTGCCAAAAACAAACCCTTGAAAAGTAAATGCGGAAAAGTAAATAAAAGCGGTAAAAAGTCCTAAGTTCAAAACTATTACATCCTCGGAACAATTACATTATTGGATAAAAATATGATACGCGCGAGAAAAATTGAATCGGAGAGTTTTTAGGGTTTTGACCCTTTTTTATCAAATAAAACATATTTTTGTTATTTTTGAATTTAAGAATTAAGTCTAAATTAAAAAATGGAATTAATCAATTAAAAGAAAAATATTTTTGAGTTTTTTATTTTTAAGGAAATAAATTTAAAATGGTTAAAAGTTATTAAAAACCCTAATTCTACATTAATTTTATTTTATTGCAAAAATGTTAAAATTATGCCTAATTAAAAAAACTAAGTCAATTAAATTGTTTATTCACAAAAATAATGAAATTAATAAAAATTATATATTTTTTTGTTTTCTGATTTTATTAAGAAAAATAATAATTATTTTGTTAGCAATTAATTAAAAATAAAACAAGCAAGTAAATAAAAAATAATGAAAAGAAAATAGAGTAAACCAAGGGGTATTGGGCCCAAAGAGAGGGTTTGGATGGCAATTGTCTGGCCCAGAACGCAAGCAGCCTTGTTGGACTTTTGTGGTTCTGTGCATGCTCGTTGACCAAGGAGCATGGTGATCCTTCATTCGTGACCATTGGATTTAGGTTTGGAGCCATCTGGCGCGCTGAGATTTGAGGTGTATGGTGGACCATCTTGTGAGCGTTGCATGAGAACATCTGGAGAAAAATTAAACAAAGGTTTTGGG
The DNA here is from genome assembly GCA_948472305.1 of Vicia faba. NCBI lineage: Eukaryota > Viridiplantae > Streptophyta > Magnoliopsida > Fabales > Fabaceae > Vicia > Vicia faba. Next base: position 117,385,177 of record OX451738.1, on the reverse strand, counting down.
GGACCTAGGATTCGAACCCAGGTCCCATTGCTCATTGGCCAGCGTCCCAACCACTCCACCAACGCCTGATAGTTATTAGTATAATAAACACACAATAATATATTTGGAATAAACAATTATGCCTGAAAAATAAAAAAGAAATTGCGCGAAATTTGAACTGGCGAATAGGGTGTGGCCATGCAATCATCTTCTTCGCTGGCCCCTGTGTATTTTCTTGCGGATTCTTATCCGCAACAAAATCTGTTGCTTTCTCCTATAGTGAGTTCTAGACCACAAAAATGCCAGCCAAAGCCATCATCCTGTTCGTCTCGTTCTCCTAAATCCGTCCATGGCCATGGCTTGTTCCAATTTTTCCTGAAAAACAAAAACCCAAATGCAAACCTCCAAAACCCTAGGTTCGGGTAGGGAGATCTAGGATACAAAAATCCAATTGAATAATGCAGGATGAATGGAAATTGAATGGTGAACATGAATGTACCAACGATTTGTTCAGACAATGCCAAAATATGGAATCACGATCTCATGTTCAGAGCTAAGTTCGAGACGACTTACAGCGCATTGTAAGGGGTCTTGAGGTCTGGTTTTGATTTCTTTTGCTTCACAGGATGTCAGGCTAGAGAGCTACGTGAAGATTTTTGATTGAATTGCCCCTTAACCAAGATATTGATCTCCCACTTTTTCACACTTTTTTCAATTCTGGTTTGGCCGTCTCTTGAAGTTTTTGCTCGTGAATTAGGTTTGTGAGGCTTGCTTGCATATAAGGGAAGATTCTAGGTCAAGAGTTGGGCCAATATCCATGTGTATTGAAGAATTAGGATTTCACTTTGATCACCATTAACAAGCTTTCCAAATATGGCCAAATCTGAGATTATTTGCACACATAAGCCTTAGCACAAGTTGGTTGGTTGTCACATGATGTTTGCAAGCTGTACAAATCACAAAGATCCCTTTTCAAGAATTTTTGGATTTTATTTGATTTAATATTGATTAATAATGAATTAAATCAATAAAAATGAAATAAAATAGAAAAATAAATGTTTGGTCATGAAATTAAGCATGGAACACGTGTGTAGCATGACAAGACTAAATCAAGTGGAAAAAAGTGGGCCCTTTTGTCAAAAATTGGAGTTTTAAGGATAGTTGACCTTTGGCAATTTTGGAAAAATGCCCAACTTCAACAATACACAACGTCTTCAATTTTGAACCTTTGGAGGTGTTCTTTGACTTTTTAGAAACCTTGAGATGTCCTCTAATCAACCCTTTTGGTCTCATCTCATTTTGATCTTCCATTCTCAAGTTATAAGCTTTGGAAAAAAAGGTGTTTTTGTTAACTTTCAAAAATGACCAATAATGTCCAAATTTGTAACTTCTTGTGAGTGCATTTTCTGATCTTGGGGTGTGAAGATGGATTGTAGGAAATTGCATCTTCTTCAAAATGAGCTTTTGATGGGTCATTTCTCATAAAGTATGAGAAAGTTATGCCTGGTCAAAGTTGAGTTGACTTTTCCTGCAAAACCCTAATTTAACAACTTTTGAATCTTGATGAATCTTGAGCAATCCTTGATGAATCATGATCAACCCTTGATAAAATGATGAATTATCCTTCAAAATTATAATGTTGAAAAAAAATCTTGAGGTTTGACTATATGTAGGCGACAGTTGACTTTTGACCCATCTCAGTCGATTTTTGGGCCTCTTGAGCAATTGGCTGACCAAAGTTTCTCTGCAAGGCTTGAAATTTGTCATGGATGGGCTTAAGAACATATTAAGACTTTAGGGAGAACTTGAGATCCATTTGGATGTAAGGACCTTGATGTAACACAAAACCCTAATTTTGAATTGACTGCCTTAGGAGGTGATTTGACTGTACAACCCTTGAGTCATTTTGAGCAATTTGAAGATCATTCTTGACAAATCTTGAGGAATATGGGAAGAAAAATTTTGGGGTACAACACTAACCATTTCAAAGACCAAGGGAATTTATCTTTGTTCTGTTTTGCAGATCATGGCTTCCGTTCGTAGAAACACTATCTGAACCAGCTTTGTGAAGATACCTTCCCAACTCAAAGAGCTAGTATCAAGGGTTTCTGAAACTTCTGCGTTCACCAAGAGACTTGGTCAACTTCTCAACCTGGTTACTTCAAACTTTAATGAAAAGATGATGAGTGTACTCTTTCAATTCTTTGATCCCAAGCACCACTGCTTCACCTTTCCAGACTATCAGTTGGTGCCTACCTTGGAAGAATTCTCTCAGCTGTTGGATATACCCATTCTTGAACAGTTGCCCTTCACAGGTCTAGAAGAAGTCCCTAAGCCAGAAGTCATTACCTCAGCTTTGCATCTGAAACTGGCCAACGTGGTATCCAATTGGAAAACAAGAGGCGGAGTCAAGGGTTTTCTAGCCAAGTTTCTAATAGACAAGGCCCAGCTGTTTTGGGATGACATGGATTTTCAGGCTTTCTAGGAGGTTTTCGCTCTTCTAATCTATGGGTTAGTTCTATTCCCTAATCCGGACTCGTTCATAGATGTGAATGCTATCAAGATCTTCCTCTCTCGCAACCTTGTGCCTACCTTGCTCGGTGATATTTTGCACACTCTCCATACTCGTACCATGAGGAGAAGAGGGGTTCTTATGTGTTGCATGCCATTGCTATCGAGGTGGTTTATCTCTCACCTCCCTAAGTCCGTACTAAAGAATGAAGAAGATCTGGGTTGGTCACAAAGGATAATGTCACTCGCTCACATGGATATTCTCTGGTGTTCCCGAGCTATGGAAAACACTGCTATTATTGACCGCTGCGGGGATTACCCTAATGTACCATTGGTTGGTATCAGAGGGGGTATAACCTACAATCCTTGTTTAGCTCTGCAACAATTTGGTTACGCTCGAAGAGAAGGTCCCCACAAGTTACTTATTGAGGGCATTGTATTCAACTATGAGGATGATGTTCACGAGTATCGCCGGAGGTTCCTACGAGCTTGGGGCATGGTAAACAGATCTGGCATCAAGGCTTTGGGGCCAAAGGCTTCCATTCCTATGGAACCTTACCTCCAATGGGTACGAGCTTGCGCCCAGAAGCTTATGATGCCCTATGTGGCAATTTTACTGATGATTGTGGAACCCACTGCTGAAGGGGGTATTCCTTACACGATTCTCTTTCCTTATATGCCCACTAATCTTGGGGAATTACAGAGGTCTTGGATTTAGTTGATGAAGGAGCGGGATACTTACAGGGATCAGTTCCATGCTCAGGAGAGGAAAGTTTTAAAGCTCACAAAGCAACTCCATGAGGAAAAAGGACTCAATGCTTATCTTGGCACAAAGAGGAAGCATCCATGGGAATTTTGATTATTTTTCTAGTTTTAGATTTATTTTAATTGTAACGCCTAAAAGGCATTTGAACTTCAAATTCAGCTAATAAAATCTCTATTTATTTTGGTTTGCAAATTTAAATTTCCCAAAGTCTTTGAAATCATTGCATGCGCATCCCATTCATAATATTGCATGTACAAGTACCATTACAGGTTTCTCATCTTCTTCGCTGTTTATTTCAGCAGAAATGTCTTCTGAACAAAGCATCAAGGACCTTCAGGCACAGAACGCCCAGTTCCAACAAATATTCATAAGTCTGGAAAAAGGGAAGGAGGATCTGAAAGCCCTCATCCTGAAAGAGAAAAAGAAAAAGAAGAAGGCTGCCGGTATTTTGAATATGGGAAGAAGGTTTGGAGAGCGGTTGAAGCGACAAGCCGATCTGACCTCTTCATCCAAGGAAGGGGAGAATCAAGAAGAAGAGAAGGATCCCAGTCCTGTAGTTTCTGAAAATGATACCGACTACAATGATGACCAGTATCCTCCTGTTGAGGATAGATACAAGTAGTTGGAAGATCGCTTGAGCGCCATGGAAGTCCAGAGGATACCTGGGCTAGATTTCGAAGAATTGGGATTGGTGTCGGGAGTGGTCATCCTGCAGAAGTTCAAAGCTCCAGTTTTTGCTAAGTACGATGGGGTGTCCTGTCCAAAACTCCATCTCCGTTCTTATGTCAGAAAAATCCAACCCCACACTGCTGATAGAAATTTGTGGGTCCATTTCTTTCAAGACAGTCTGTCAGGGACTCAACTTGAATGGTTCTACCAACTGGAGGGAGCCAATGTCCAAAATTGGGAAGATCTGGATGTTGCTTTCTACAAGCAGTATCAATACAACACCGACCTTGCTCCTACTCGTACTCAACCCCAGAGTATGTCCATGGGTGCAAGTGAAGGCTTTAAGGACTATGCACAGAAATGGAGAGACTTGGCTGGAAGAGTTCAACCCCCGTTGTCTGATAGGGAGTTGGTTGATAAGTTTCTGGGGACGTTATCTGGTCCATTTTCAATCATTTGATCGGCAGCTCGTTAGCTGGTTTCACCGAGTTGATTCTAACTGTAGAACGAGTAGAAGCTGGGATTCGGAGCAGCAAGATACAGAAGGATGCCTCTTCGAGTTCGATAAAGAAGCCTTTTGCTGGTAAGAAGGAAGCCAGTGCCATCTATAGCCCGAGCGGCCAAAACAGGGCTGAACATCGTCAGACAGTAAGGGCCGTAATGATACCTAGGCCTGCAGTTGCTCTACAATGCAACAATCAACAAAGGGTGGAAAGACCACAATGGAAGTTTACCCGAATCAACATAAGATTGGCTGAAGTTCTACCTCATCTGCTGAGATCTAACTTGGCAACCTTGAAAGAGGCTCCCAAGAATCCAAGTACTACATCTCCCCGATATAATCCAAATGCTTGGTGTGCCTATCATTCTGAGAGTCCTGGCCACGATCCCAATGACTGCCGGGCTCTAAGAAATAAGGTACAAGATCTGATTGAAGCCAAGTAAATTGAGTTCTATGCTCTGGAGAAGACAAATGCCATAACTGCTCCCATGCCTAAACACGATCATGGAATTAATGCTGTTGATAGTGATTTGTTCGTTACCTTTGTTGATGAAATTTCTACTCCTCTCATGACTGTGAAGAAGAATTTGCTATTGACCGGTTTATTTCCGGGTTATGGTGAAGGTTGCTACATGTGTTCGTTTCTACCTTCTGGTTTCCATTTGCTGAAGTCAGGTGTTCAACGCCTGATGGATAGTAAAGAAATTTTTTTTGAGAAAACTTTGGTTCCTGTTGTTCCATCTAAAGACATTACCATTATAACCATTTCCGCCAATCCTTCCAAGGTTTCCTCGAGAAGACCTGTTAGGATTACATCTGCTCCAAAAATTACTCCGCTGATAATCACTGATCCTGGTCATGTCCTGTATGTCTCGGACAAAGCTGTCCCCTGGCATTATGGTGCTGATGTATACTATCATGGAGTCAAACAAGATTTGAAAGATGAAGAGGCTGATCTTGATATTGGTAACATTGTCGGAACTAGAAAATTTACCCGAAGCGGAAGGGTCTTCTCTCCCAAGATTTCCCCTAAGACTGTCAATAAGCCTATCGTCATTCCATCTGTTGTTCCTGCTAGTACATCAACTACTGATCCTGTTCTTACTCCAGTTATTACCCCTGTCAGGGAATCGTCTGATACCTGCGGCAAAGAAATTATAGGTGAGCCTGTCCGGACGGAGGCGCATGGGAAAGTTGTTGTGGAAGCCTCTAAGCAAGAGATAGAGGAAATACTAAAAATAATTAAGAAGAGCAACTACAATGTGGTCGAGCAGCTGGGGCATACCCCATAAAAGATATCCATGTTGTCTTTGCTGTTGTGTTCCGAAGCCCATGTGAAGGCTTTGATTGCATTCCTCAAGACTGCGCATGTGCCGCAGGAAACTTCAGTTGAACAGTTCAAAGATTGTGTGGCCAGCATAACTTCTGATAATGGGTTGGGTTTTTCAGATGTGGACTTAACATCGAAGGGAAGGAAGCATAATGATGCTCTGCATGTCTCGATTGAATGCAGGGGCACCACTATGGCTTATGTGCTGGTAGATACTGGGTCTTTGCTGAATGTCTTGCCTAAGAAGGCGTTGGATCGGATGGATTGCGAGGGTTTGACGTTAAAGCCTAGTAACATTGTGGTAAGGGCTTTTGACGGATCGAAGAGAATGGTGCACGGGGAGGTGGACATCCCTGTCAAAGTGGGTTCTCAGACTTTTGGGTCCACCTTCTATGTGATGGATATCAGGCCATCGTATTCTTGTTTGCTGGGTCGTCCTTGGATCCACGAGGCTGGGGCAGTTACTTCCACACTCCACCAAATGCTGAAGTATCCGGTGAAAGGGAAGATTATCACTGTGCGGGGTGAAGAGGAGTATATGGTGAGCCACCTCAATTGCTTCTGGTACGTAGATATGGAAGGGGAATTCATAGAAACTCCTTGTCAGAACTTCGAAGAGGTCCCTCAGATCTTGGCATCCACTGAAACTACTACCAATAGAAAACCTCCTCTGAAGATGGCTTCCCTCAAGGACGCCAGGGTCGTGGTTGAAGAAGGTGGGTGTGCCAATTGGGGTCAGCTCCCTGATTTCACTCACAAAACTGACAAATTTGGTTTGGGATTTACTACAGGGGCTTAAAGGGTTGTTCGACACGCTCGGGCTGAAGGACCTCCCCTACACATCATTGATCATGGAATTAATGCCATTGAAGACAACAATGAGGACTCAGACATCGACAGATGGATCTACCCAACTACCAATGGTTGGACGGCTAGGGACTTTATACCAGTTTCCTTTATTCCGCAGTAATTGACTTACTTGTTTTGAGATTTGTAATAAACAATTTAAAACTCTACGGCCTTGTGCCTTGCCCGAGGCACATCGGTTTCGTTTGTGAGGGCTGTTATTTGTCATTTCATATATCATTAATAAAGCATTGGACATTTCTTGCATACAAATTTTGTGCTCTCTGTTTTTCCTTTCTGTTTTCACTTTATCAAAACAGCTATTCTCTTACACACACTCACGTATCAAAATGCAGATCCATATCCACTCTGGATCCCATTGATAACAGCTTTGCTATTACCAGTTATGACTTCAAAAATATGATCAACCAAGCCGAAGACGAAGGTGAGGATGATTGTGAGGTGCCAGGAGAACTTGCTAGACTATTACAGCAGGAGGAAAGGGCCATACAACCTCATGAAAAGCCGGTTGAGATAGTGAACTTGGGTACTGAGGAAGACAGAAAGGAGGTTAAAATAGGTGCAAGTCTGGAGCTTATTGTCAAACAGAGGTTGATACAGATGTTGCACGACTATGTTGAGATCTTCGCTTGGTCCTATGGAGACATGCCTGATTTGGACACTGACATCGTGGTACATCACCTATCGACTAAAGAAGACCGTCCTCTGGTTAAACAGAAGGTCTTCCATATGCGTCCTGAAATCTCAGAGAAGATCAAGGCAGAGGTCATGAAACAATTCGATGCAGGATTCTTAGCTGTCACTTCTTATCCACAGTGGGTTGCTAATGTCGTTCCGGCACCTAAGAAGGACAGTAAGATACAGATGTGTGTGGATTATAGATCTGAATAGGGCAAGCCCCAAGGATGACTTCCCTCTTCCTCACATCGATGTTCTGGTCGACAACACCTTCTCCTTTATGGATGGTTTCTCTGGATACAACCAGATCAAGATGACTCCTGAAGACATGGAGAAGACGACCTTCGTCATGCACAACTACAAGGTGATGCCTTTTGGGTTGAAGAATGCTGGGGCAACTTATCAGCGCGCCATGGTCGCTTTGTTCCATGATATGATTCACCATGAGATCGAAGTTTATGTTGATGACATGATAGCCAGGTCTCAGACTGAGGAAGAGCACCTTGATCATCTCCAAAAGTTGTTCGACAGGTTGAAGATATATAAGCTGAGGTTGAATCCGAACAAGTGCACCTTCGGGGTAAGACCTGGTAAGCTTCTGGGTTTCATTGTCAGCGACAAAGGAATCCAAGTAGATCCTGCAAAGGTAAAGGCAATAAAAGAAATGCCAGCTCCCCTTACAGAGAAGGAAGTTAGAGGTTTCTTGGGATACTTGAATTATATTGCCAGGTTCATTTCACATCTGACTGCTACTTGTGAGCCAGTCTTCAAGCTTTTGAAGAAAGATTAAGTGGTAAAGTGGAATGATGAATGCCAGACCGGTTTCGAAATAATCAAGGAATATCTTCAAGAACCACCAATTCTGATGCCTCTAGTTGAAGGAAGACCTTTGATATTATACTTGACAATGCTAGACAATTCAATGGGGTGTGTGCTGGGGCAGCGTGACGAGTCTGGTCGAAAAGAGCATGCAATATACTACCTTAACAAAAAGTTTGCCGACTGTGAGACACGGTACTCATTGCTCGAGAAAACTTGCTGCGCTTTGGCATGGGCTGCTTGCTGACTGAGACAGTATATGCTGACTCACACTACCTTGTTGATATCAAAGATGGATCCAATCAAGTACATTTTCGAGAAGCCCGCACTCTCCGGAAGGATAGCAAGGTGGCAAATGATCTTAACTGAGTACAACATACAATATACAACCCTAAAAGAAATAAAGGGGAGTGTATTGGCTGATCATTTGGCTCATCAGGCCATGGATGATTACCAGTCCATGAATTTCGAGTTCACGGATGAGAATATTATGTTGGTGACTGACTTTGAAGAACCTGGACCGGATGAAGGACCCGAGGAGGGATCCCGATGGCGTATGTATTTTGATGGAGCCTCAGACACACTGGATAACGACATTGGCACTGTAATCATATCTCCCGAAGGCTGTCATACTCCATTCACTTCCCGATTATGTTTCAACTGCACCAACAACACGGTGGAGTATGAAGCGTGCATTATGGGTCTTAGGGCTGCTATTGACCTAAGGATTAAGTTCTTAAGTGTATTCGGGGATTCCTCTCTAGTGATAAGTCATATCAAAGGCGAGTGGGATACGAAACACCTGAACCTTATCCCTTACAAAGAGTATGTACTGACATTGCTCCCACACTTTGAGGAGGTAACCTTCAAACATTTCCCACGAGAGGAGAACCAATTAGCGGACGTGCTAGCTACCATGTCTCCAGGTTTCACAGTGTCTCTTGCCGCTATCTGGTCGTGTTCCAGACTTCACAACGTCTCATGCCGTTATCTGGTGGTGCTCTAGGCTTCACGGTGTCTTATACCATTATCTGGCCGTGTCCTAGGCTTTAGTAATTAAGATATTATCCGGTCGATTCTCGGGCTTCATAGCTTGAATTTGAGATATACCACTATCTGGTCAATTCCATGCTTCGTAGTATTTTGGAGAAATTAAGATATTATCCAGTCGATTTCCGGGCTTCATAACCTTTTTAACTGGAATAGAAATCTTAGTATCTATTTGACTGAACCAGGGAAAGGTCTCGAGTTTTCTTCAACTGGGAGAGAAATCTTAGTATCAATTTGACTGAACCCGGGGGAGGTCTCAGATTAACTTTGACTGACATAGAAATTAAGGGAATCTTAGCAGCGATTTGGCTGACCCAAACGAAAGTCTTAGAACATGTTCAACTAGAATAGAAACCTTAGTGTCGGTTTGACTGAACCAGAGAAAATCTTGAAAAGTGTTGGAGTATCTTCAACTGGAATAGAAACCTTGGTGTCGGTTTAACTGAACCAGAGAGAACTTGTGAGAACTTCAACTGGGATATAAATCTTAGTATCCATTTGACTGATCCCGGGAGAGGTCTCTGATTAACTTTGACTGGAATAGAAATCAGAGGAATCTTAGAGGTGATTCGGCTGACCCAGGCGAAAGTTTTAGAACATCTTCAACTAGAATAGAAACCTTAGTGTCGGTTTGACTGAACCAAATAAAATCTTGAAAAGTGTTGGAATATATTCAACTGGAATAGAAACCTTGGTGTTGGTTTGACTGAACCAGATAGAACTTGTGAGAACTTGATTGCATCTTTCCCTAAAAGTTAAAGAGTTAGTCGCATGTAATGTCATGATGTATGAAATGTATTGAGTAATGATGTTCTCAAAATAAATGATATTATGCTGTATAATATGTATGCACATGCCATGATGTATGGATATGCAATGCTGTTGTGGTACTCTCTAGCTGGGGAAAATAAATCCTGGACTGCTGCTGGAGAGTATAAGGAGTTGAGTTCTTCGTTTCTGCTGGGGATAGTGACCGAAAATGATTAGCTAGAGATTTACATCTATTCTGCTTGAGAATATTCTGTCGGGAGAGACTCTGTCTGAGAACAATCCTGCGGGGGAATGACTCTATGGGGAAGGGAGATACTCTGTTGGATAACCTGCTGATTTGGAGAAATAAACTCAGTCGGGGATGAACTTCCATTGCTGGAGAGAAGAGCTCTGTTGGAGATTGAGCTTCCACTGTCAGAGAAATAAACTCTGCTCGGGAGATGGCTTTATAAACTACTCATGGTTATAAAACTCGACCGGGGAATGCAGATATTAGCTTTTTGAAGGAACCTGTTGGGGAAGGAATTCCTAATTGGGGATACAGAGGTCGGACCTTGGTTGTCTCGGCTCTGTGGGGAATATAGGTATCACTGGCTTGTATGTGATAGTGACTTTGCTTCAAACTATCTCTGCCCCTTGTACCATGCTGGAAAAAGTACATGCGGAGATTTTGTGGATGGATCTATGTCGTGATTGTACTTGAACATGTATTTAATGAGTGTCAGGACGACATCCGTCTCTGGATCGTATCTGAACTGTACTTGAAACATGTGTTAAATGAGTGTCAGAATGACATCCATCTCTGGATCGTATCTGAATTGTACTTGAAACATGTGTCTAATGAGTGTCAGAATGACATCCATCTCTGCATCGTATCTGAACTGTGCTTGAAACATGTGTTGAATGAGTGTCAGAATGACATCCGTCTCTGGATCGTATCTGAACTGTATCTGAAAGTTGAATCTGAATGAGTATCAGAATGACATCCGTATCTGGAGCGTATCTAAACTGTATCTGAAAGCTGAATCTGAATCAGTATCAAAATGGCATCCGTATCTGGAGCGTATCTGAACTATATTTGAAAGTCGAATCTGAATGAGTACCAGAATGGCATCCGTATCTGGAGCGTATCTGAACTGTATCTGAAAGTTGAATCTGAATGAGTATCAGAATGGCATCCGTATCTGGAGTGTATCTGAATTGTATCTGAAAGTTAAATCTGAATGAGTATCAGAATGGCATCCATATCTGGAGCGTATCTGAACTGTAATATGAAAGATGAATCTGAATGAGTATCAAAATGGCATCCGTATCTGGAGCGTATTTGAATTGTATCTGAAAGCTGAATCTGAATAAGTATCAGAATGGCTGAAACCACCGGCTGAAAATCATCGAACAATGAAGTCGCCATCGAACGTCTTTTATCCCGTCGAGAGGGAAAGGTAAACATCGAGAAAACCTGAAAAGGGAGAAATCACAGTCTTTCAACCGAAAGATCGGGTAAGGGAGTCTATTACACAAGGGGAAGGTATTAGCACCCCACACGCCCGTAGTACTCTACGGTATCCACTCTTGTTGTCTAATCTAAATGGGTGTGGTCAAATCCTATGTCTATGCCTTAAGAATGAAAAGGGAATGCATGCGAAAGAAAAGCAAAATAATGTAGGGAAAATAAAAGTTGTGCTCGGTTGGGCCCTACCCCAATGCCTACGTATCCCTTTTAAGGAATCAGAGCAGCTGTAGTTCGGCTTACATATTTTGGTTGGTTTGTGTTTTTTAGTTAAGACAAACAAAGATAGTCAAGATGGCAAAACATCCAATAAAACAATCAAACAAATGAGATGATGAAACATCGACTAAGTAATACCAAAGTAACATGTCAAAGACGGCGAAACATTAAATGATAAAACAATCACACCTAACAATGACATTGAGAGTCAAAGTAGGATAACCAACATGTGCGATGAAGAAACATCGGCTTCAAACAAATGTGCGATGGAGAAACATCGGCTAAAAGATAACAAAGTCATGGCAAAGATGGCGATACATCAATAAAACAGATGACAAAACATCACACCTAACAATGATATTGAGAATCAAAGTAGGATAACAAACATGTGCGATGGAGAAACATCGACTTCAAACAAGATATCATAGCATGGTGAGGATGGCAAAACATTAATAAAACGGATAGCAAAATATCAAACCTAACAATGATATTGGGAATCAAAGTAGGATAACCAAACATGTGCGATGGCGAAACATCGGCTTCAAACAAGATATCATGGCAAAGATGGCGAAACATCAATAAAACGGATAGCAAAATATCAAACCTAACAATGATATTGGGAATCAAAGTAGGATAACCAAACATGTGCGATGGCGAAACATTGGATTCAAGATGACAAGATAAAGTAAGATTGGTTTGTATCTTTTACTTTGAAGGTGGATTTGATTTCATTAGAGGTGTGTTATTATTTGCCAAGAAAATAGATTTTTGTTTTAGGATGCAAATGAAAAGAAAAGGAAAACAATTAAGGGAAACTAGCCTATTACTATCCGTAGTGTTATCATGCAATGGTTGACCCTAAGGTTGAGGATAAAGGAAAGTCCTATTCTATGTTCACATACATGGATTCCTATCTTAATCAGCATGACAAAGAAAACTGAACAAAACTACCCTATAGGGAACAGGAAATGAGAGCAAAGTCGTGATCTCAATGTCTAAATTGAGTGACTCATCGATCAACAATTAAAGAAGAAAAGCAATAAACATACTATAGGGAACATGCAATGAGAGCGAAGTCGTGATCTCAATGTCTAAATTGAGTGACTCATCGATCAACAATTAAAGAAGAAAAGCAATAAACATCCTATAGGGAACATGCACTGAGAGCGAAGTCGTGATCTCAATTTCTAAATTGAGTGACTCATCGATCAACAAGCAAACACAACATATGTATCAGACAAAAAACCAGAGGGCCTCCTGACATATATCAGTAACAGAGGTCCCATCATGCAATCAGAGAATCATGCAAAATGAAAATGGGAGAAAGGAGGTAGTCTAATACCAAACAGATAACTATCTGTAGCAGTCAAGCAAAAATAAAAGAAACCTAGAGAAACTTCAAGCAAGCTGGCATCAGTAGACAAATTGAGTCAACAATTGCACCATCTAGATGTAAGAAAATTATCAGATATGTACAAATCCCATGGGTAAAGTGTGTCATTCACAATCATAGATATGTGTATCCTACATAAACCATCAAGCATGCCAAACACAAAAATAATGCCAATAAAATAAACTGTGTTCCACAAATAAAGTGGAACACAAAAGCCTCAAGCCAAAAGTTGCAACTTTTCTCAGAGTACCTCGCACATTCAACAACCAAGTTAGTATTCATAAAGGTGAAGAAGTGAGAATAATATGGAGGAAATTTCCAAATATTAGGCATTGTAAACAAGAAGAGATAAGCATCTGCACAAATTAGGTCAAAAGAATCAAAGGAATGTTGCTCTTTCTTATCACCAGGTTGAATTGACAATTGAGTGTCAATCAGGGATCACAAGAGCTTGAGAATAATATGAACAAGAACCATGGAGGTCAGTAGCAAGCACATTTCAATCATGCACCATTGATTCAAACACAACTTCTTGAATACAAAAAGAAATGAAACCTACATAATGCATTAGAGGGTCCAAAATATTCAAACATGAGGCTTCTAAGTGAAATGGCTTGAGCTAACATGGATAAGTCAGAACCAACATGACCATTAGGTTCCCAATTATAGGCCTTACTTAGGTTCATTAGCCATCAAACAAATTGCAACAAGACTTGCAAACATAATTGAGTACCTTCACTTCAAAATTACACCAAAAATAGAAACAAGGATCCATAATTCAAACCAAAAATATTTTAACATCTTCGAAGTATTTAGAAGTCAGAATGCAAGCCCTAAGTTCATGAATGTTTGAGGAATAGGCCAAGTGAAGTTCAAAATTCAAGACTAGTTGGCAAGACTACCAAACTAGAAAAGTTTTCAGAATTATTTGTGGAAAAATGCCAAACCAAGTCAAGTAATTCAAGAAAAGTAGTTTTCAAATTCCCCAATACATTCATGAACCATGATCAAGACCTGCATCCCAAGAAAAACAAGGCAAAGTGAATTATGAAAATAAACTTGCATCATAGGCAACAAAAACCCTAATTTTTGACTTTTTATCTCAAATATTGATTAAATGAGATCAAAATTCAAACAAATTGAGTCAATATCATACAAATCATCAAGGAACCCTAAATTTCAGAATATACATTTTTTATATATTTTTGGAATTAGGAAAAGTCAAGGAATGGAATTAAAATCAAACAATTAGTTAATTAACAAATATTTACAAATCAAAATGACATTTAAATCAAAAAGTCAGAAAAATGGCCAAACAAAATTATATTCAAATATTAGGGCTAAAAACATACATTCCTGAATTTTTTGTGAATTTTTGGGCAAGAATAATGAAATTACTATTTAAGGGCAAGAAAATACAAATCACAACCAAAAATCACAAAAGAGGCAAAACAAAAATATGATCAGATTACATGATTTTTTTGGAATTTTTGATTTAATAGAAGTATTAAAAAAAACAAATATTACAAATATCCTTTTAAAAATTGAATTTTTAATCAAAAATAATAAAAATGATGAACCAAAGTCAGAATCAATTCTCACATTATTTTAGGAGTCTTAAATAATTTTTGTGGATTTTTAGGTCAAAGGGAACTATTAAAATAAAATTTATCTTTGATCAATTAATTAATTAAACCTAACAAATTTTTTAACCAATCAGATAATTCTAAAAAAATCAAAAAAATACACAAAGTCAGAAATATTATTTTGAATTTATGATAATTTTTTTAGAATTTCCCAATCATTTTTGAGCAAGAAATAAAATCATGAAAATCAAGTTATAAAACAAAAAATTCAAATAAACCAAAATTTCAAATGGACCAATCAGGATGTGCCACCACATCATCTTCAACCTCTGGCCATTCAAAAACGCGCGCATAACTCAGGATTAGGGCTCACTTTCAGATCAACACAACTCACTCAATTTTGCATCATTTTTCATGAAATCATAGGCAAATTAAAGCTGCCATGGCAAGGAATCCATAGCAATTCGAATCAAATCAAATCATCAACCACATTATCCACAATCAACTCATGAACATGAACAAAAACCTTCTGAATCGTGACTTTCAGAACATCTAAACATGCATAATTCATCAAATTAAATGCTGTAAAGCTTCAGAATCATTCCATAGACTTCAAACAACATGATTATGAACTTAAATTACACGAAGCATGGCTAGAAATCAAAATTCGAAGTTGAGAATTCATACCTTTGAGAAAAAACGGATCTACTATCTCCTTCACTCCAGTTGCAATCCAAGGGTGCTAGCTTGATCTACTTGCTTTGCTGAAGTAGAATCCACAAGAATTTTGAAGAAAGCACCAAGGAAATGAGAGAATCGAACAAAATTGCAGAAGAGGAAGAAAAGTTTCAGATATGGAATTCTTGCAAATGGCGTGTTCTCTCCATCTCTCTTTGCTTGCTTTCACTTATATAGAGCCTCTATAGAAGGTTAGAAGTGGAAGTTTGTCCTTAAATCCGTTAGAGGGCAGGATTGGAATTTTTTTGCCAAAAATGAGTGCATACTGAATCAGCTCTTTTTCCCGTGCGTTCCCTTGCTTCTCATGCATTTTGTGTGCCAAATGAAGTCAGTAATGCATGCTTAAAAGGCAATCCCATGATCATTTGAAATGAGAGAGTGTTGGTGAATTGGCCATTTTGAACAATTTTGTCACTTTTTTAATGTAACATGTGCAATACCATATGGGGCACGAAATAACAAGTGTAAAGGGCCTCAACATGTCACAAATTACCAATGGGCTTGATTATAAGCAAGAAGAATGGCTAAAACTTGAGTTTGCAAGAAATGGCCATTTTGCATATTTGCCAAATTTTAATGAAATGCCTCAAATTTCCAAAACTCATAACTTGCTCATACTTTTGAATTTTGGCACAAATGAACACAATTTGGAAAGGTCTTGAAAAGACCTACAAACCCTTAGTTTATAGTGTTTGCAAACTAATCCATTAAGGTTCCCAAAATTTTGCTTGCAATTCACCAATTTTGAAAAATGACCTATAATTTTGTAACTTCAAAAGATCATTCTCTTAGATTTCCAAGCATATTCCATTTTCATCTTTGTGATCAAAGATGAATAAAATATGATTTTTTGAAATTAGGCCCTTACTTTCCAAAATTAGTAACTTCTAGGGTTTCCTCAAGAACAAGTTTCAACCCAAACTTCAATCTCTTCAATCCAATGACCAAAATGGACTTGAAATATGAAAAAGTACATCCTTGTATTGATGGTTGGCTAAAATTTCACTTGGTCAACCTTGACTTTGACTGATTTTGACCAAAATGACCATTTTGCCTCTCTGACTCAATTGATTCACTTCTCTTCAAAATTGATGATCAAAACTTCAAACATATGATCTTCCAAATGTATAGAGGCCATGTGAAAAGTTTCACTTCAAAATTCTCAAGAAATCCAGATAAAAACCCAAACCCTAGTTTTGACCAACATCTCAAGAGACAGATGAATCATCTTCAAAACTTCAAATCCTCTGGGTATCATGACCAATTCCTTGTGCATGGACTTTTCAAATACCAATGAGATGTTGTAGCTCCCCAAATAAAGACTTGTATATTGGCCAATATCCTTGCTCAATAAAACCCTAATTTGACTGGTGAATCCAAAGAGTGATTCTCCTTGTAGTCAAACACAAACTTCAATCCTCTGATGATCCAAAGAGATGGATGAAACATCTTGAGATATGCAATAACTTTGAACTTTAAAAATCCAGAGGTTTAAATGATAAGATCCCACTTGAGCAACTTGTCAATGCAACCAATCTTCAAAGTTTTGAGAGAAACTTGACAACCAAAGATACTTTGATCCTATCACAATGTATGAATGCAATGCACCATGATGTTCATGATAAAACATAAGCCTAAATCAAGAGGGTAAATTTTTGGATGCAATAGCTGCCCCTATTCAAATATCTTCAACATGATAACTGAGAAAAGTGATAACTTTTGAGCGTTCAGGGTTGACGATGTTTGAATACGAAAGAACCCGAAAATTTACACTCTTGAGAGAAAGAAATAGAGACAAAACTACCAAGCCACGCGTCAGAATAAAGCTGTAACGCAGGTTGACACAGAACGAATACAAAGAAGAGTAGACGCAACTAAACTTCCGGACAAATGTGTCAGGGAAAAACTGGGCTTCAAAAAGTGAGACAAAACTCAAACCACAGAGTATTGGCGAGACTAAGCTTTATAGCAGAAAACATACGCGGGTGAGGAGGCGAAACTCTGAGCTCGACCCAAAGTAAAGTGGCTAGAGTGCGCGATTCTAGGAACACTTGCTAATCTCAACTAAGATAGACAGTATGAAGGAACTGACAGAATCTCAGAGATGAGGAACAAAAGCGAGACGAAACTCGACTCAAAAACCAGTTAGACGAAACTAAACTAGATGAGTACCAGGACGAAACTAGATTTCACGCACGGGCAACAGGGCGAAACTTGACCCAAAGCAAAGTGATGAGAGTGCATGTTTCTCAGAGCACCTGCTGGTCTCAGATCGATGGATGAACAGTGACGAAAACTGATAGCAGAATCCAAGGAGCAAAAGAGACTGCTTTCAAACCAGGGACGCAGTACGAGCACTGCACTCGGTAAACGAACACCGTCAAAGGGTACAAGGATAGGAAAGAAAAAACGATACGAAACTCGACTCAATAACTAGTTAGGCGAAACTAAGCCAGATGAGTACCAGGACGAAACTAGATTTCATGCACAGGCGACGAGGCGAAACTCGACCCAAAGCGAGGAGGTTAGGGCGTACACCTAAAAACCTGCAAAAAGCAAATATCAGAACGAAACTGGTATTTGAAAAGGTGCACCAATAGATATTGGAATGAATCGGAGAGGGTAGTGAAGACTAAACTCGAGAAGACCGCACCAGGGCAAAACTGAACTATAGTCAAGAGTAAACACTCAAACAAACAAAAGATTGACGTCAGAAGGATATTGGTATGGGGTGTATAATGAGGACGAAGACCTCGCTGGGGATTAAATCCGAAGTATTAGCAAATCACTGGGGATGACAGAAATAATAATGGCTTATGTTCTGATGCATGTTGGAATTCTTTTTTATAACGCAATGCTCCATATAATTGAAATGCTGCGCATTTAGGCAGATGCAATGTAATGATGCATGTTTAAAAGTTCCACTTAGGGAACGACCAAATGAGAAGCCAAAAACCAAGAAGTCTGAGTCCCATATGTCTTGCAAAAAACCAATTGTAAACTCCAAGGGAGAGGAGAAAATACGGGGAACTGCTAGAGAGGGAACCTCGAAGAGATGGGGATGCAAAAATAAATTGCGAATTCCCGGGGAAGATCAGGTCCACACTGCAACTTCCGGAAAAGGACGAAAACCTTTTGCTGGGGGAACAAAACTTTGCTGAAGAGGTAGGAATTCACTGGAGAGATAGAACTCTGTTGAAGATTATCTTGCTGGAGAGATATTCTCTTGGAATGCAACCATAGGACGAATCCTACAGATAGTCATACGATATCAAAACCTTACCTGGGAACAAGAGGAGATCCTTAACAAAGGATGCCCCGGTCAATAGATCTGTTGGGAACTGAGATATCAAAGCGAGTGATCCCGGCTGGAAAATCTGAAAGGGGAGTTGAAAATTCTTCAGAATGTGGGTTCCTGCTTAACGACTTTACCGGGGAGAGGAAACATATCCCAACCTTGAAGTCTTAGAATGAAACTTTTTGAAAGAAAATCCCTGGAGTAACAAATATTTGCTGCTGAAATGAATCTTTACCGGGGAAAGGAAACTTCACTGGGGATAGGAAACTTCACAGGGGATAAGCAAAAGAAGAAGGTCGAGTGTTCCTTTTTTGACCATCATTAAGCTCTTTACAGGTATTCAACGTGTAAACTTTTTTTGATGCCAAACAGCTGCTTGGCATACAAAAAAATGTTTATTAAGAATGATAGACCTGATGCGGTGATTATTTAAGCCTATAAATTGAAAGTTTTTAACAAAATGTCACATCTCTGTTGTGAACGAATCACTGGCTAGAGTGCAAAAAAGGTTTTAAAACTCTTCTTTTTGAAAAACGAGTTTAAAATACGGGTGATAAGATACCAACACGGCTATGCAGCACATATTTGGGGCGTTTAGGAAACGTTATCCTATCGCAGCATGCTTTTGAGTTAAACCCCTATTTCAGTTAGGACTTTTAGAGGTTGTAACGTGGCCTGGTTCAAGGTTCTTTTGGAAGAAAAAAAGATTTCAAGGCTCAAGTTATTTGGTGCCCACCCCCTTCGTCATATTCTCTTGTCCTAAGTTCAGCTGATTTATCACAAGCATTCATCTTTCAAAAGGATTTATGATGGTTGAGTGATTGCGACAAATCCTCCAACATGATTGCCACTTAACTTCTGCTGCTTTTGTTGTCATCATTCCTCTTCCTTTGATGAAAATTTTATTGAATGATCCTCTTTTTTTCCGGCCTTTTAGGCTCTCTTTTCCCTAACTTTTGCTTGGACAAAATCTCTTCTTTCTTATTCTTTTTTTTTATTTCAATTTGGAAGCCCAGCGGGATGCCCTAACTTTTTCCTAAGCGACTTGTTTCATGTTTCGACTTAGCGGGGCTTTTTGTCTCTTTCTTATTCATGCTTTTCTCTTCGAACAAGTCAATGTGACCTTAGGTTTTTGAACTTTTTCTTTCTTTCTCTTTTCTTATTATTTTTTTTTATGGAAACAAATGCCTCATTCCTTGGTCGGCGAGGGATAGCCATTATTGTATCGGTCCGATCTCGACCTCAGGACTTTGTGAGGAGCTGAACATCGTGGTTTAGACACGCATTTACCCCTTTTTCATGATGTGAAAGACAAAATGTAGTGATCCTCAGAGGGGTCATTCCTTCTGAAATTTGAATGCTTGGCCAAATCAATTGAACGTCTACCCTTCCCCTGGTAAAAAAAGGTTTATTTTCTTTGAACGGAAAAGAAACTACTACTTCGAAGGCCCAGAGGGGTTAACGAGTGTCTAACTCCCTTATATCTCCAGTGTTTGGGGATTGAAACAATGCTTGTACATCGTCAACAAGGTTCTACTCGAAAGCATACCAATACAGTCATCGTTTTTAACTAAACTCCTCCCTCCAAACTCTTGGCTGAGCAAAAGAATTGGCACAATTGGTATCGAAATGCCTGAAAAATCGATTAAAAAGTGATACAGGATGGATTAAATAAAATGAAACAATTTTCTTCAAGGAAAAAACATTCAACGCATCAAGACTGACATTCAGCCATAAACAAAATCCTATATGCAGACAATGCTAAAACAATCAATCAAAATAACACATGGAAGTGCAACAAAGAGGCGTAATAAAAGCCATTATGGGGAAGTAGTGTTTCCAGCCAGGTTCACTGGTCTCGCTGACTTGCCGTAATATTGATATTACCCTGACCCATGATCTTCACCAACAACACGGGGTAGTGAAACAAAAGGTAAGGCAGTCACCTGTAAAGTGAATGAGAATCTTATCAATCAGAGAACCAGACATGCCCCTTGCACAGTGGTTGTGTTTGTTATCCACATTTCAAGCGATTAGCCAATTATGATTTGTATTACCATATCTATGTAAGGGCTACGAAGTTTATATGCACATGCTCATCAAAAATATCGGACATTTTTTCAATCAAAATAGAAAAAAGAGAGAAAAGAAAAGCATATGTGTACTTGAAAGAATATATTCTATTGATTTTGAGAAACCAGCCTGTAAAAAAGGCATTTACATTGGGAAGCAAGAAATTGAAAAACAAGCAAGTGTTTACAAATGGAAATGTGAATGTGAATATCCATCAAGTCCCGACTCTGCTATGACTCTGATGACTCTCATCTTTCTGCCTTCAGAAAAAACATTCCTGGATTAGCCTTGAACTTATGCCAGGTGATGGAACGAAGGAAAGATACAAAGGGCTCATGCTGAGCGTAGTCATTTGCTTTAAGTCCCTAACTTTTTCCTGAATCGCCCTTTTGGGTTTTCGATTCACCAGGGCACCCTCTTTTTGCCTAAACCGCCCTTTCGGGTTTTCAATTTAGCAGGTTTACTTTATTATTTTTTTTTATGCAAATTATTTTTTAACTACGTCAGCATTCACAGGGAGAGGGAAGTACTCTCCATCCATAGTTGTGAGCATCATCGCTCCTCCAGAGAAAACTTTTCTGACCACGAAAGGACCTTCATAAGTTGGAACCCACTTGCCCCTGGGATCTCCCTGGGGAAGAATTATCCTTTTTAGCACAAGGTCACCTGGCTTGTAACACTGAGGCCGTACCCTTTTATCAAAAGCTTTCCTCATCCTTTGTTGATATACCTGACCATGACATACGTCCGTCAACCTCTTTTCATCAATAAGCTCCAACTGATCCAGCCGATTCTGTACCCATTCACTTTCATCCAGCTCAACATCTCTCTTGACCCTAAGAGAAGGAATCTCAACTTCTATCGGCAGTACTGCTTCCATGCCGTAAACCAATGAAAATGGGGTTGCCCCAGTCGAAGTACACACCGTGGTACGATAACCATGTAAGGCGAAAGGCAGTATCTCATGCCAATCTTTATAGGTTACCACCATCTTCTGCATGATTTTCTTGATATTTTTATTGGCCGCTTCAACAACACCGTTCATCTTTTGTCTATATCGTGAAAAATTATGATGCTTGATTTTGAAGGACTCACAAAGCTCCTTCATCATCTTGTTGTTCAGATTAGACCCATTATCGGTAATGATCTTCTCAGGCACTCCGTAGCGACATATAATATTGTGCTTAATGAACCGAGTTACCAACTTCTTGGTGACATTGGCATAGGATGCAGCTTCGACCCATTTTGTAAAATAATCGATGGCAACCAGAATGAAATGGTGCCCGTTGGACGCAGTCGGTTCAATTTTGTCGATCATATCAATTCCCCACATCGCAAACAGCCAAGGGGAGGTCAAAACATTCAAAGGTACTGGCGGCACATGCACTTTATCAGCATAGACTTGACATTTGTGGCAAACTCGTGCATGATTGTAACAGTCAGTCTCCATGGTGGACCAATAATAACCTGCTCGCAAAATCTTTTTAGCCATGGTGTGCCCGTTGGAATGGGTCCCAAAGTCACCTTAATGTATCTCCTCAATGATTCTAGCTGCTTCTTTCTTGTTAACACATCTGAGCAGTAGACCATCATGATGCCTTATGTACAACACACCACCATTGAGAAAGAACTTGGCTGGAAATCTTCTCAAGAACTTCTTATCCGTGACGGATGCCCCTTCCGAGTACTCTTGTGTTTCAAGATATCGTTTAACATCATAAAACCAAGGGTTACCATCTGGTTTAAAACTGGCCTCAAAATAGAAAGCTGGCTCACTCAAACTTCTGATAGTAATGGAAGGTGCCTCATTATCCCACTTGACCTTGAACATGGAGGACAAGGTTGCCAGTGCATCATCTAGATTGTTTTCTTCTCTGGGAATGTGCTCAAGCGTGATCTCTTCAAAGTACGGAATCAACTTCATAACATGCTCACGATAGGGAATTAGGTTCTGATGGCGAGTATCCTAATCTCCATTAATCTAGCTGATAACAAGATTGGAATCCCCGTAAACTTTCAAGAATTTGATGCGCAGGTCGATCGCTGCTTCAATGCCATAAATGCAAGCTTCATATTCAGCCATGTTGTTAGGGCAATCGAAACAAATACGAGCTATGAAAGGAATGTGGTATCCCTCAGGAGAAGTGATAATAGCTCCAACACCGTTACCCATGGCATTGGAGGCACCATCAAAAACAAGCGTCCAGCGTGATCCTGGATCGGGTCCTTCGTCTGGGTCAGGCATATTACAATCCCGAATATACACAATTTCCTCATCTGGAAAATCAAACTTCATCGATTCATAATCGTTCATGGGCTGATGAGCAAGATGGTCGGCCAATACACTACCCTTAATTGCTTTTTGAGTAGTGTATTGGATATCATATTCAGTGAGTATCAATTCCCAACGGGCTACCCTACCTGTAAGAGCTGGCTTCTCAAAGATGTACTTGATTGGATCCATTTTGGATATCAAGTAAGTGGTGTGAGTTAACATGTACTGCCTCAAACTTTTGGCGGCCCAGGCAAGCGCACAACAAGTCTTTTTCAGCAATGAATACCTCGACTCGCATTCCGTAAACTTTTTACTCAAGTAGTAAATAGCCTGCTCTTTCTTCCATGTCTCGTCATGCTGACCGAGGACACAATCCATTGAGCTCTCCAACACAGTTAGGTACATGATTAGTGGCCTTCCTTCTACTGGCGGCATGAGTATCAGAGGTTCTGGCAAATACTCCTTTATTTTGTTAAAGGCTTTCTGACAATCCTCATTCCATTTCACCATCTGAATTTTCTTCAACAACTTGAACATAGGTTCACAGGTGGCTGTGAGATGAGAAATAAATCTGGAAATATAGTTTAATCTCCCCAAGAATCCACATACTTCCTTCTTTGTCCTTGGCTCAGGGATTTCCTGTATCGCTTTGACTTTAGCCGGGTCCACCTCGATACCTTTCTCACTTACAATAAAGCCCAAAAGCTTACCGGATCTCACCCTAAAGGTGCACTTATTCGGATTCAACCTTAGAAAGAACTTACTCAGTCTTCCGAACAACTTTTCCAGATGAACAAGATGTTCCTCCTCCGTGTCAGACTTAGCAATCATATCATCTACATATACATCAATCTCTTTGTGAATCAAATCATGAAAGAGAGTGACCATGGCGCGTTGATATGTTGCCCTGGCATTTTTCAAACCAAACAGCATCACTTTATAACAGAAGGTTCCCCAAGGCGTGATGAATGTTGTCTTCTCCATATCCTCCGGAGCCATCTTAATTTGATTGTAGCCCGAAAAGCCATCCATGAACGAGAACACCTTGGAATGAGCAGTATTATCGACCAACACATCAATGTGCGGGAGAGGGAAGTCATCTTTAAGGCTGGCCCTGTTCAAGTCCCTATAATCCATGCACATCCTGACTTTACCATCTTTCTTGGGCACAGGCATAATATTTGAAATCAATGGCGAATAATTGACGACCTCTAAGAAATTTGCGTCCAACTGCTTCTGGACCTCCTCTTTGATCTTCTTGGACATCTCAGGATGAGTTCTTCGGAGCTTTTGCTTGACAGGAGAACAACCTTCTTTGAGCGGTAGTCGATGCACCACTATGTCTGTATCCAACCCAGGCATATCCTCACAATACCAGGCGAAGATATCACAATACTCACGGAGTAGCTCAATCAATCTGGCTTTTATACTTTCTTCGAGATCAGCCCCTATCTTGACTTCTCTTCTCACCTCTTCTGTGCCAATATTAACCACCTCAATCGAATCTTGATTCGGCTGGATAACTTTCTCCTCTTGTTTTAACAATCTTGTTAATTCCTTTAGGAGATCACAATCCTCATACGCTTCTTCTTCAGCTTGATAAATAGGAGTATCAAAGTAATATAGAGCCATAACAGAGTCGTTATCGATAAAATTGGTGGTGGAAGTGCATTTGCATGAATGACATTTTGGAGTTTTTTAGTGACAGTGTGTGAAAAGAGAAACATTGCCATTTGAAAATAAAAAAGAAAAGAAAAAGAAGAAAAATTTTGAATGCAAAAACGTCCTTTATTTCATGATAAACTTGCAAAATAAACATGGTGGCCCTACATAAATGATTCACTACGCCTTGGGTAGAGCGTAGGAATTATGATATGATAATAAAAGAAACAAGAAAATTACTCCTCTGCGCTTGAAACTTGGATAACATCCACAGAAGTCCAATTGTTGAGTGTTTGGCCTGGAATACTCGGACGAATCCAATCTTTGATATTGTAACCATCAACTCTATCGTCGCCAATTGCATTGACGTGTCCTTCTTGAGTAGCACAAGGACGGGAAAACTTCACAGGAGTAGATAAACTGGATGCTCTGGGAGCTGCACTCTGCTGACCTAGGCTAAAACCAAGACCAAATTTATCAAACTTCGGAGTAACATCCAACACTTGACCCCAACCTTCAGGGTTACCACCTTCCACTACAGCTTTCGCATCTTTGAGAGAAGACATAACAGTTTCCAATTTCTTTTTCTGCTCTGGAGGAGAAAAGTTGACAGCATGAACTGTTTCAAATGTCTAGAACGGAGTTTCATGAATCTAGCCTTCAACTTCAACATAACAGAATGATGTCAAATGACTTACAATGTACTCTTCTTCTCCGCACACAGTTATCACCTTTCCCTCTGCAGGATACTTAAGTTTCTGATGAAGA
The DNA here is from genome assembly GCA_948472305.1 of Vicia faba. Lineage (NCBI taxonomy): Eukaryota > Viridiplantae > Streptophyta > Magnoliopsida > Fabales > Fabaceae > Vicia > Vicia faba. The sequence goes on along the minus strand of OX451738.1, from coordinate 117,359,713 downwards.
GTAGAAGTGACTGCTCTTGCTCTATGAATCCACGACCTCCCCAACAAGCAACAGTATGCTGGCTGTATATCCATCGCAAAAAATGTAGCCGTGAAGGTGCGAGGACCAACTTTGATTGGTAGCTCCACCTCTCCAAACACTGACCTTCGAGACACATCAAACGCCTTCACCATCAAATCACTCGGGCGCAACTCTAGTCCGGAATAATCAATCTTCATCAATGCTGACTTGGGTAATATGAAGGGGTGAAAAACACAAGAAGGGGGGGGGGGTTGAATTGAAAAACTGGAAACTTAAAGCAAATGACAAGGTATTTTTATCCTGGTTCGTTTGATCTCAAACTACTCCAGTCCACCCGTTCAAGGTGATTTCGCCTCTCTCCAACGAGGTCTTAATTCACTATATTCAACTGAATACAAATCTGCTTTAGCAACTGCTAAAACCTTCTTGATTCAAACCACAATCCGGTTTGTCAAGGCAACACTTTCTTACAAAGGAATGAATAAGTGTGTATGAATGTTTTCTACAAAAACTATATCACAACTGTGATGTTTACACAAATGAAGCTTAGAATACTAAGATGCTAAACGCTAATAGAGTATCAGAGTTTGGTGGTTTAGCAAAACTTGTAGAGTGAAGATTACTGTTCAGCTTTGTGCGTGTAGAGAGTTTGGAAGCATTAGCCGTGATAATCTTCAAAGCTTGGTTTATATAGCACTTTGAGAAGATGAACGTTGAAGCAAATATTCTTGATTCAATGCTATTAACAAGCTTTCCTTTTTGAGCAGATCTTGTCTTAGAATGATACCGTTGGTATTGATTAGCTTTCAATGCACAGTACCGTTGCTTCTTCAATGCACGATCTGGCTTGGCTCATTCTGATTCTGCTTCGCTGCTGATGAACTAATTTGTTTCTGTATCAGAGTGTTTTACGCGCAGTTCTGTTCATCAAGCTTCAGCATGTGCAAGCGTTGATCATCTGATCTTGACGTTCTGATTCAGCAACTTCTGATGCTGATGTGCAGACTCATATTCTGATGCTGAAAACGTGATCTTGCTTATTTTAATCAGCATATCTGCAAGTCAGAGCATAGTAATTTTAGGCAGCATATAATTCAATCATAAAATATTTAACTACTATATCTTTTCACTTTGTTATCATCAAAACTCAAATATAGGGTACTAGATTCAAACATTGTTCTAACAATCTCCCCCTTTTTGATGATGACAAAAACTAGATATTTTAAATGAAAGAGTAACGTGAAAAGTTATCAGATCTATGTATCAGAATAAGAAGTACGGAGAAGTCAGAGTTAAGAAATACTCCCCCTGAGTTTGTTACTTCCCTTTGATATGCGTGTTCTTCAGAGTCAGATCTTTTTCTATCTTTGAGCATCAGATTATAAGTCTTTGACTTATCAGAGAGCAGAGCTTCAGAGCTTTTCCTGTCAGAGCTTTGCTTCGGATCAGAGTGTTAGGTCGATCAGAGCTTCATATATCAGAACTTCATATTTGATCAGAGCAACATGAGCTTCTACATTTTGATCAGAGCTTCTAGTCTTCATTGTGCCTGTAGACTTAAAGACAAAACAGAAAAACATTTCAAGTAATAGAGTTAGAATGTTTGAGAATTTCTGTCTAGTTAGCCGTTATTGATTTTAAATATCATTCTTGTTCTCCCCCTTTTTGTCAGCAATCAAAAAGTGCTGGTGATGTGCTAAAGTGATTTAGATCAGAAAAACTAATTATATTAAAGATAGTTCAGAATCAGAGCAAAATAGCATTACAAACCATAGTCAAAACATAGTCAAAAGTACATCAGAAAATGAGGAAAATATAGAGAATGTCATGCATGAAAAAAAATTTCAAGGTTGTGGGGGCATGCGTGAGAACAGGCTTTCCAGCATTGCCTGAATCTTTTCAGAAGTTGCATTTAATGCTTGCTGATTTTGGGGGATTTGAGAAAGATACTTAAAAACGGTTACCAGACATGTGTCTCAATGCACCCAATCAGCGCTTTCCTTTCTCAGAAGCGTGCACGCGTTCTGCTTCAGGGATTTTCTGATGATTGGATGACACTTGTTTGATGTAGTGATCAGCACGTCTGTATTTGAGATTAGACTCTCAGATCTTTAGACTTGCCTCTGATACAATCTGCATGTTCTTACTTTCTGAAAGAAGATTGATCAGAAGTTCACAGTAATATAAATACATTCTGAAAGATAAAAATATGGAATTAAAGCATTTTCATTCTGGGCATACTTTCATGCTGAGATGTTTCAGAATGAAATTAAACCTATCTTCTGAAAGGGGTTTTGTAAAGATATCAGCCCATTGATGGTCTGTATCTATAAATTTCAAGTTTAAAATTCCTTTCTGAATATAGTCCCTAATGAAATGATGTTTTATTTCTATATGCTTAGCTCTAGAATGTAAAATAGGATTCTTACTTAAGCAAATAGCAGAAGTATTATCACAAAGAATAGGAATGTTACTCTCAAAAATCTGGAAGTCTTCAAGCTGACTTTTCATCCAGAGCATCTGTGTGCTACATCCAGCTGCTGCTATGTACTCAGCTTCTGCTGTTGACAGAGCAATAGTTGATTGCCTTTTGCTGGACCACGAGATCAGATTTTCTCCCAGAAACTGGCAGCTTCCAGAAGTACTTTTGCGTTCCACTCTGTCTCCAGCAAAATCAGCGTCGCAGTAGCCTACTAAACTGTAATCACTAGATTTTCTATAAAACAAACCCAGATTAGTAGTACCTTTCAGATACTTGAAAATTCACTTAACAGCTGTTAAGTGAGATTCTCTAGGATCTGATTGGAATCTAGCACAAATACATACGCTGAATAGAATATCAGGTCTTGAAGCAGTCAGATACAGGAGAGAACCAATCATACCTCTGTAGACCTTCTGTTCTACGCTTTTGCTTACCTCTTCTCTTTCCAGAATGCACGTGGGATGCATTGGAATCTTTGATGGCTTACATTCTGAGAGGTCAAATTTCTTCAGAAGATCTCTGATGTATTTGCTCTGATGAATGTAAGTTCCCTCTGGAGTTTGATTGATCTGAATTCCTAAAAAGAACTTCAGTTCCCCCATGAGGCTCATCTCAAATTCTGCCTGCATACACTTAGCAAATTTTCTTCCAAGAGAAGGATTAGTAGATCCAAAGATTATATCATCAACATAAATTTGACAGACTAAAATGTCACTCTTAACTGTTTTACAGAATAGAGTGGTGTCCACTTTCCCTCTGGTGAACTCATTTTCAAGCATAAAGTTACTTAGCCTTTCATACCAAGCTCTGGGAGCTTGTTTCAGACCATACAGTGACTTTTTCAGTTTGAAAACATGTTCTGGATGTTTTGTATTTTCAAAACCTGGGGGTTGGTGAACATACACTTCTTCTTCTATATAACCATTTAAGAATGCACTTTTGACATCCATCTGATACAGAGTGATGCCTCTATTAACAGCAAATGAGATTAAGAGTCTGATAGATTCTAACCTGGCGACTGGGGCAAAGGTTTCTGTATAGTCTATCCCCTCTTGCTGACTATAACCTTGTGCAACCAGTCGTGCCTTGTTTCTGACGACTTCACCTTGTTCATTAAGCTTGTTTCTGAACACCCATCTTGTTCCAATGACGTTGAATCCTTTTGGTCTTGGAACGAGATCCCAAACGTCGTTTCTGGTGAATTGATTCAGCTCTTCTTGCATTGCCAGAATCCAGTCATTGTCCAGAAGTGCTTCATCAATAGAAGAAGGTTCAATCAGAGACACAAGTCCCATCAGAGTTTATTCAGAGTTTCTGAAGCTTGCTCTTGTTCTGATTGGATCTTCCTTTCTTCCTAGAATAGTCTCTTCTGGGTGATCCACACTGCTTCTGGGTAGTCTCTTCTGAGGTTGATCAGCAGCAGTTGTAGGATTTCTAGCATTGCTTCTTTCAGACGTTGAAGGAATGTCTGTGTTGAGAGCTTCTGATGACCTGTCTTCAGAACCTGCAAATTCAATTTCTATACCTGCAAGATTTTCATTCTGCTTTGACTTTTCAGAGTCAAGCTTGTCATCAAAACGAACACTGATTGATTCTTCCACAATCTGTGTTTCTGTATTGTATACTCTGTACCCTCTTGAGCGTTCAGAGTATCCTAACATAATACACTTCTGTGCCTTAGAATCAAACTTGTTCAAATAATTCTTAGTGTTTAACATATAGCAAGTACATCCAAATGGATGAAAATACGAAATGTTGGGCTTTCTGTTCTTCCACAATTCATATGGAGTCTTTTCCAGAATAGGTCTTATTGAGATTCTATTCTGAATGTAGCACGCTGTGTTTATTGCCTCTGCCCAGAAAGTCTTAGCAACGTTTGTCTCGTTGATCATGGTTCTGGCCATTTCTTGCAATGTTCTGTTCTTTCGTTCTACAACTCCATTTTGTTGGGGAGTTCTAGGACAAGAGAAATCATGCAGAATGCCTTTGTCATTAAAGAATGACTCAAAATCTTTATTTTCAAATTCTCCACCATGATCACTTCTGACTTTAACGATTCTAAGATCTTTTTCATTCTGAACTTGGTTACAGAAGGTAACAAACACAGAGTGTGACTCGTCCTTGTGTCTTAAGAACTTTACCCATGTCCATCTGCTATAGTCATCTACGATTACTAACCCATACTTCTTGCCACTGACAGAAGCAGTTTTAACTGGTCCAAATAAGTCAATGTGCAGAAGTTCTAATGGCTTAGAGGTAGAAACAACATTTTTGGATTTAAAAGAGGGTTTTGCAAATTTGCCTTTCTGACATGCTTCACACAGAGCATCTGAATTGAACTTCAAATTTGGAAGTCCTCTGACCAGATTGAGTTTGTTAATCTGAGATATTCTTCTCATACTAACATGTCCCAATCTTCTGTGCCAGATCCATTGCTCGTTGTTAACAGACAGAAGACATTTTACGTTCTGACTCTTAAGTTCAGAAAGTTTGATTTTGTAAATGTTGTTTTTCCTCTTACCATTAAATAGGATAGTCCCATCTTTCTGACTAACAGCTTTACATGATTTTTGATTAAAGATTATATCATAACCGTTATCACTTAATTGACTTATGGATAACAGGTTATGCATCAATCCATCAACAAGCAGAACATTATTAATAGAGGGAAGATTTCCGTTACCTACAGTTCCAGAGCCAATTATCTTTCCCCTCTGATTGCCTCCAAAGCCAACGTGGCCTCCAGGCTTAAGTTCCAGGCTTTGGAACATATGCCTTCTTCCCGTCATGTGACGTGAGCAGCCAGAGTCCAGGTACCATGACTGGTGTTTCTGACTTGCTGCTAAAGATATCTGCAACATGTATTATTTTATCCTTAGGTACCCAGATCTTCTTGGGTCCTGATTTGTTAGTTTTACCAAAACTCTGGTTGAATTTTGGTTTCACACAGTGATTACTACTAGTATATTTGATGTCATGTGTGTGACCATACACAAAGTGTGAATTTAGAGGAGTGTATTTAATTGTTAAATCCATGACATTTTTAGGTGTAGGAACCTTACCTAGGTATCCTATTCCTTTCCTGCCGTTTCCGCTAACTCCATAGATCATTGAAGCCATTCTGCTTCTATCTATGCTTTTAGCAAGGAACTTCTGGAAACTATGATCATACTCCTTGATGATCTCATCAGCGTTGCTGGGAGTTTCAGAAATTGGTACCTTCTGAGAGTTTTGTAAAGAGTTTTCTAATTTTAAAATTTTATCTCTCAGTTCAGAGTTTTCCAATTTGAGACTCTCAGACTTATTAGAGTCAGATTCAAGAGTCCTTTTCAGGTCTCTGAATTTAGCTCTAATCTGCTGATAACGTTCCAGAATTTCATTGAGGCTTTCAGCAAGTTCAGCCTTTGTAAAATTAACAGCGAAGTTAGGGAATACCTCTTCTGTGTCTGATTCTGAGTCTGAGTCAGAAGCTTCACTGTCATCTGGAATGTTAGCCATAAGCGCTATGTTCGCCCTTTCATCATCTGATTCTGAGTCAGCTTCAGACGAGTCAGAGTCATCCCATGTGGCCATGAGACTTTTCTTCTTCTCTCTTCCAAACTTCCTTTTTGGCTTTTCCCTCTGAAGCTTTGGACAGTCACTCTTGTAGTGACCTTGCTCATTGCACTCGTAGCAGATGATGTCTTTTGTATTTGGCTTCTTGCTACCTGAGGAGCCTTCAGATCTTCTGTATCCAGAGGAAGAATCTGTTCTTCTGTATCTGGAAGAAGACTCGTTCTGATCAGATCTTCTGGGATTCCTGAATTTCTTTTGTCTTTGCTTCCATAGTTGATTTACTCTTCTGGAGAGAAGAGAAAGCTCGTCTTCTTCTGATGAGGATCCATCAGATGTTTCTTCAACTGCCTGCAAAACTTTAGATTCAGATTTTCTGTTAGATTTTAAAGCTATAGGCTTACCTTGCTTCTGAGGCTCGTCAGCTTCCAGCTCTATCTCATGACTTCTGAGGGAGCTTATAAGTTCCTCCAGAGTGATTTTGTTGAGATCTTTCGCCAGCTTCAGAGCAGTAACCATAGGCCTCCACTGCTTGGGTAAACTTCTGATTATCTTCTTGACATGGTCAGCAGTAGAGTACCCCTTGTCCAGAACTTTGAGACCAGCTACCAGAATCTGGAATCTGGAGAACATAGTTTCAATGGATTCAGATTCTTCCATTTTAAACGCCTCATACTTCTGAATGAGCGCCAGAGCCTTTGTTTCCTTGACTTGGACGTTGCCCTCATGCGTCATTCTGAGAGAATCAAAGATGTTCTTAGCTGTGTCTCTGTTGGAGATCTTCTCATACTCAGTATAGGAGATAGCACTGAGGAGGATGGTTCTGGCCTTATGGTGATTCTTGAAATCACGCTTTTGTTGATCAGTCATTGATTTTCTATCAATCTTCTGACCAGTTGCATTAACAGGGTGCGTGTATCCATCTGTCACCATATCCCACAGATCAGCATCATATGCTAGAAAGAAGCTTTCAATTCTGTCTTTCCAGTAGTCAAAGTTTTCTCCATCAAAGACTGGAGGTTTGCCGCTGAATCTGTCTCTATCCTCATTGTTGTCATTGCTGAAATGAGAGTTGTTTCCTGCCATAGTGTTTTTCTGACGCTGGATCTTTTACTGACACGGTTAAGTGTTTTAGCTCAGAACCAGGCGCTCTGATGCCAATTGAAGGGGTGAAAAACACAAGAAGGGGGGGGTTGAATTGAAAAACTGGAAACTTAAAGCAAATGACAAGGTATTTTTATCCTGGTTCGTTTGATCTCAAACTACTCCAGTCCACCCGTTCAAGGTGATTTCGCCTCTCTCCAACGAGGTCTTAATTCACTATATTCAACTGAATACAAATCTGCTTTAGCAACTGCTAAAACCTTCTTGATTCAAACCACAATCCGGTTTGTCAAGGCAACACTTTCTTACAAAGGAATGAATAAGTGTGTATGAATGTTTTCTACAAAAACTATATCACAACTGTGATGTTTACACAAATGAAGCTTAGAATACTAAGATGCTAAACGCTAATAGAGTATCAGAGTTTGGTGGTTTAGCAAAACTTGTAGAGTGAAGATTACTGTTCAGCTTTGTGCGTGTAGAGAGTTTGGAAGCATTAGCCGTGATAATCTTCAAAGCTTGGTTTATATAGCACTTTGAGAAGATGAACGTTGAAGCAAATATTCTTGATTCAATGCTATTAACAAGCTTTCCTTTTTGAGCAGATCTTGTCTTAGAATGATGCCGTTGGTATTGATTAGCTTTCAATGCACAGTACCGTTGCTTCTTCAATGCACGATCTGGCTTGGCTCATTCTGATTCTGCTTCGCTGCTGATGAACTAATTTGTTTCTGTATCAGAGTGTTTTACGCGCAGTTCTGTTCATCAAGCTTCAGCATGTGCAAGCGTTGATCATCTGATCTTGACGTTCTGATTCAGCAACTTCTGATGCTGATGTGCAGACTCATATTCTGATGCTGAAAACGTGATCTTGCTTATTTTAATCAGCATATCTGCAAGTCAGAGCATAGTAATTTTAGGCAGCATATAATTCAATCATAAAATATTTAACTACTATATCTTTTCACTTTGTTATCATCAAAACTCAAATATAGGGTACTAGATTCAAACATTGTTCTAACATAATACATTTAAAGACGATCCCGTATCCACCAAAACCCGGGATAAAGTAGTGCCTCTAAACTCCATCGAAATATGCAACGCTTTGTTATGGTTTGGTCCCTCTAGAGGAAGATCAAAATCGGTGAAGCCCAAACCATTCCCGGCAGATATATTAGCACAAACATTCTCAAACTGATTGACTGTTATCTCATGTGGTACGAACGCATTCTTTAACAACTTCATCAAAGCATTTATGTGAGGTTCTGAATAAATCAATAGAGATAAGATAAACATCTTAGAAGGATTATGGCTCAGATGACCAATTATGCTATAATCACTCTTTCTGATAATTCGCATCAACTCTTCAACCTCATCGGGAACTGAAGAAGCTCCTAGTATTGGAATTGGTTGAGTCACATTGGTTGGCATAATCCTTGGATTACCAATCATTACCTGCTACTTTCCTTTTTCTCTCACTTCTAGTAATTCAACCCACACCAGAAAAGTTATAGACTTCCTCTTCATCACCTTCAGCATGTTCTTCCTCTGACGAACGAGCATTAACCTCCTGCTTTACCCCGTGGTAATAAACATCGGCACCGTAATGCCACATGATAGCCTTCTCACTGGTATATGGCATGGGACTAGGTACTGTAATCATCAGAGGTGGTGCCCTTGATGGGGAAGGAATACGCACGGGGGTGTAAGGAATAGATATCACAGCAACATCTTCTTCGGTAGGATTGTGGTAGCTTGGTTTTCTATCAAAATGCAGGGAACCTTCATTCATCAATGAATGGATGTCGGCTTTTAAATCATTACAACCCTTCGGTTTCCCTCTACATCTGGCACACTCTAAAGTACAACCCGGGAAAATAGAATTGTCAAGCAAATACCTCTTAACAAAGCTCAACGGAGTAGTTACTTGTTCCACATCCATGATCAAATTCAACATTTCACCATTATCATCAATCATATTAACAACTCCCCCTTCATGCCTAGGCATCGGGTTCTGAGTAACATTCGGACCAGTTCCTGGAGTAAACTCAATCGCCTTAGAATCCAATAAGTCTTGTACTTTACATTTCAATGCAAAACAATTGTCAGTGGAATGACTAACTCCTCCTGAATGGAATTCACATCTTGCATTAGCATCATAGTTAACAGGGAGCCTTGCGGGTGGCAGTGGCATATTTCTCAGACTGATCAACTTCAAATCAATAAGATGGTGGAGTGCTTCAATAAGAGTTACAGGCAAGGGATCAAATTTTCCCGGCTGTCTCTGCTGTTGGTTATTATACTGACGGGAAGCATCTTGCTGTCTTTGTTGCTGAGGCATTGTATTCAGTCTCTGTTGCGGAGGAGCATTAACAGGAATAGAAACAAAATTGATTTGTTGGTGCTGACGATCCTCTCTTCGTCCTCTATGAGAGTAAACCGTGATCGCGTCGCCTTCCCTTTTCTTAGGGTAAGTGTTGAATGGTTTCTTACTACCCCCTGATGAGCTTCTAGAACCTCCAATCTGAATCTTTCCCAATTTCAAACCCACTTCAATTCTTTCACCAACCATAACTAAGTCTGCAAATCCTGCCGAAGTGCTTCCTATCATGTTCTCATAGAACGGCCCTTGCAGGGTACTCATAAACATATCAATGAGTTCTCTCTCCATGAGTTGAGGTTGAACCCTCGCAGCCAACTCACGTCACTTTTGAGCGTATTCCTTGAAAGATTCTTTTGGTCCCTATGAAATATTCTGTAACTGGGTGCGATTAGGCGTCATGTCCATATTGTACTGATAATGCTTGATAAAAGCCCGAGCAAGATCATTCCAGCAATGAATATGGGTTTTCTCCAGCTTCATGTACCATTCAAGGGATGCCCCAGACAGGCTATCTTGGAAAAAGTGAATCAAGAGCCCTTGATCCTCGGTGTGAACCGACATCTTCCAGAAATAAGCAGTTGCATGAGTAATGGGACACGATGTTCCGTTGTATTTTTCAAATTTAGGAGGCTTGAACTTCAGAGGAACCTTCACTCCAGACACCAACTCGAGATCATTAGCATCCATACCAAGGACCCCCTTCCCTTCCACAGCCTTCAGACGCTCTTCCAACAAACGATACTTCATATCCTCAACCTGAACCCCTGGCTCTGAACACCGCATAGAAAAATGATCTTCATCCTGGTCAAAGTCAAAATACTGATCCTGATAATTCCTCACACCACCCTGATTAACTCTTCTGTTCCCCACAAGACGAGGTCCAGGAGACGGAGGAAACTACCCTACGTTGCGCACAAAAGGGTTTCCCAGCATCCCGTGATAATTTCCAGCAGGCTGATCTTGCACGTCCCCCATTCCTACAGAAATGTCCTGATAAAGCCCTTGATTTCCACCATCTCCTGGATGGCGACGCTGGTTGTTGATAATGGCAGCTAGTTTCTCCTGCCGGCGATTCACGTTGGTGATGACCTCCATGAACTGAGTCATCTGAGTAGCCATCTGGGCCCTCATTTCAGCGAGTTCAGCTTGAACCTGTTCCATCTGTCTCGGCAAGTTGTTTTTGGTGGAATACCGATGAGTAGTCGTCTTGAATTCTGGATAAGAAAAGCAGCTGAATAAGAAAACCGTCTTGAGATAACCTGTAATGTTATGAAATGCATGATATGTTCATCATTTCCTGGTATCCAAGAGTCCTTTTATTCATCAGTCACGGCGTGCAACCATACAAACAAAAGAGTAAGGATAGGATGAACACTTCAAATTATTTCCAAACAAAAGAAACAATGTCTAATTGACTTTGGACAATTAAGAGTAAAATGATAAACAACTAAATACATGTCTTAACATAAAGTAAAAACAACAACAATCAAATGGTCCCTTCCAACAATTCTGAGGGTGACCAAATACGTCAAAAGTGAATAAAAGAACTAAATCTCTGGAACTAAACATGCTTCAAGATGTTGACAGTACTCCTCAAGTCTGGCTTTCTCCTTCAAAAGTTGAGATGCGACCATTTTACCCTCCTGGAACCGATCTTCTGCGACACGCTTCTGGGCTACTTCTTTCTCAAGCTGAGCATCCTTGTCTATGAGCTGTTTCTCCAAGCTTTGAATCTTCTTCCTGTAGCTATTCTCAGATGCCTGAAGCTTCCGACACTCTTGCTGAGTCTTACTCAATTATTCTTCCATTTCAGCATGAGACCTCTTCCCAAAACTGGTTGCATCAGAAGCTTCCCCTTGAGCTTCCTTGAGTCTACGAGCTAAGTCGGCCCTTTCTTGATCTGCCCAATAAAGTTTCATCCCCGCCTCACGGTCTTTTGCACGAAGCTGGATGTTCTCAATATGAACCTTGGTGAACATCTCGGTTGATACTGTGTTACTCAGAACTGTAGCAGGTTGCTCGTATAGAGGAGCCGATCTTGCAAATGGTAATCGCAAGATCTTAACCCTGGGTTTAACCCATTCCAAGAAAGGAATTCTAGCAATAGGAACCTTCTTGCCCAAAGTAGTTCTATCCTTCCTGTGAATTCCCTTCCAAGCACTTGTCATTCTTTTCAACATCTCAGGATCACTTCCTCTAGCGAAATACACTGATTCAGACACCTCTTCAACCTTTGGTGGTCCATCCATTGCATATCCCAACTGACGATAAGCAAGCACATGATTATAGTTGATGCACCCCTTAGTTCCTATGAGGGGAACATTAGGAAAACTTCTGCAGCTAGCGACAATACTTCGCACTTCCCCCATATCATAATTCCACCGGATATCGAAAGAAGTAAGGTTGACAAGCCTTGATGACCATCGGAGAGAGTGCTTGGTATCCACGAAAGGACCACTTACTGGTAGGCGAAACATAAGCCATTGGTACAATATCGAATGACATAAACCTACATTACCACCTTTTCCGTGCCTGGAATGAATGGTATAAAGAGTATCTGCCAAGAGTGTTGGTATCGGGTTCTTGTTTCTGAAAACACAAATAGCCACCAAATCCACAAAATTTCTCTTGTGAGGGAAGAGGAAGATCCCATATATCATGAGAGCAAACAGAGAACTGAAGTCACTCCAATTTCCTTTCTTTGCCCCGTCTTCAGCTTTCTTTACTAAGAAATCCGAATAAAACCCTGCAATACCCTCACTGGACTTCCAATTGTCTTTCACCTCTTTCCAACTCAAATGAAGAATTTCAGCAATGACTTCGAACTTTGGCGTTTCTGGCACTTGTACAAAAGGAACTTCATCGGACAATTTGATATTGAGCAGGTACGCGTACTCTTCTAAGGTAGCAACCAGTTGATAATCTTGGAAAGTATAGCACCGTAATTCTTTGTCATAGAACTGGAAGAGAGTGATCAAAGCCATCAGATCAATTGGAGTGTTAAGGATCAGTAGCAAGTTGCCATAATTTTTGTTGAAACTACTCAGAACATCACCCTTCAGATAAGAACTTAACCTCTTCAACTCGGACACATCAATTGTAGGAATCTGATAAGAGAAAGTATGCCTGGTAAGCTCTTTAACATGAACTAAATCATACTCAACTGGAGGGAGACTGGCCATTTCTGATGGAAGGAAGACTCTTGAATATCCCTGGAAAATGACATGCGCATGCTAGTTACATTTTTTTTATCATTTAATTTTTTTATAGAAATAAATATGCTATGATGAAATATGACATGATCAAAGTTTCACACTGGATCGTGGCTGGACCAATATAGAACAACACCACTCAAGATCAAAAGAGAATCTCGAAGCTTCAAAACTATCATGGGAACCTGAGTCATCTTTGCAACACAAAGTCACCAACAGTAACTGTACCTGTAAGAAAAGTTTTCCCGCCCCTCTCACGGGTGTAGTCTAGGTCAAGGTAAGGTTAAAAGCAAAATCAGAGTATGAGAGCTCGAATGTCGGCATCATCATACGATGACACCTATCCGAGCTACCTCCGAAGTCATGGGTCTCATGGTCAGGTCTACAAAGCATCCACCTCATAGCTTCCATGGCCACTCTATTCGTAGTTCCTAAGGATTTCACTCATAGCCTGGGTATGAGGCCTTTTACCTCATAGAACAAACCCACCCACCAAGAAAATCTAGAAACCAAACAGTCCAGCCAAATCCAGTATGCAGAAAGTAAAGCGCACATAGGATGCAATGCAAACAGATAAATATGCAAAGCAATAAAATAAACACCCAAAAAGAAAACAAACAAGAGCTAGGATCGACTCCGGGATGGATCAGCAAAAGGTCAATCTTTCCCCAGTGAAGTCGCCAGCTGAAACCACTGGCTGAAAATCATCGAACAATAAAGTCGCCATCAAACGTCTTTTATCCCGTCGAGAGGGAAAGGTAAACATAAAGAAAACCTGAAAAGGGAGAAATCACGGTCTTTCGACCGAAAGATCGAGTAAGGGAGTCTGTTACACAAGGGGAAGGTATTAGCACCCCACACGCCCGTAGTACTCTACGATATCCACTCTTGTTGTCTAATCTAAATGGGTGTGGTCAAATCCTATGTCTATGGCTTAAGACTGAAAAGGGAATGCATGTGAAAGAAAAGGAAAATAATTTAGGGAAAATAAAAGTTGTGCTCAGTTGAGCCCTACCCCAATGCCTACATATCCCTTTTCAGGAATAAGAGCAGTCGTAGTTTGGCTTAGATATTTTGGTTGGTTTGTGTTTTTTAGTTAAGACAAACAAAGATAGTCAAGATGGCAAAACATCCAGTAAAACAATCAAACAAATGAGATGATCAAACATCGACTAAGTAATACCAAAGTAACATGTCAAAGATGGCGAAACATTAAATGATAAAACAATCACACCTAACAATGACATTGAGAGTCAAAGTAGGATAACCGACATGTGCAATGACGAAACATCGACTTCAAACAAATGTGTGATGGCGAAACATCGGCTAAAAGATAACAAAGTCATGGCAAAGATGGCGAGACATCAATAAAACGGATGACAAAACATCACACCTAACAATGATATTGAGAATCAAAGTAGGATAACAAACATGTGCGATGGCGAAACATCGGCTTCAAACAAGATATCATAGCATGGTGAGGATGGCAAAACATCAATAAAACAGATAGCAAAATATCAAACCTAATATGATATTGGGAATCAAAGTAGGATAACCAAACTTGTGCGATGGCCAAACATAGGCTTCAAGATGACAAGATAAAGTAAGATTGTTTTGTATCTTTTAATTTGAAGGTGGATTTGAGTTCATTAGAGGTGTCTTATTATTTTCCAAGAAAACAGATTTTTGTTGTAGGATGAAAATGCAAAGAAAAGGAAAACAACTAAGGGAAACTAGCCTAGTACTATCCCTAGTGTTATCATGCAATGGTTGACCCTAAGGTTGAGGATAAAGGGAAGTCCTATTCTATGTTCATATACAGGGATTCCTATCTTTATCAGCATGGCAGAGAAAACTGAACAAAACTACCGTATAGGGAACAGGAAATGAGAGCGAAGTCGTGATCTCAATGTCTAAATTGAGTGACTCATCGATCAACAATTAAAGAAGAAAAGTAATAAACATCCTATAGGGAACATGAAATAAGATCAAAGTTGTGATCTCAATGTCTAAATTGAGTGACCCATCGATCAACAATTAAATAAGAAAAGCAATAAACATCCTATAGGGAACATGCACTGAGAGCGAAGTCGTGATCTCAATTTCTAAATTGAGTGACTCATCATTCAACAAGAAAACACAACATATGTATCAGACAAAAAACCAGAGGGCCTCCTGAAATATATCAGCAATAGAGGTCCCATCATGCAATCAGAGAATCATGCAAAATGAAAAAGGGAGAAAGGAGGTAGTACAATACCAAACATATAACTATCTGTAGCAGTCAAGCAAAAATAAAAGAAACCCAGAGAAACTTCAAGCAAGCTGACATCAGTAGACAAATTGAGTCAGCAATTGCACCATCTATATGTAAGCAAATTATCAGATATGTACAAATCCCATGGGCAAAGTGTGTCATTCACAATCATAGATATGTGTATCCTGCATAAACCATCAAGCATGCCAAACACAAAAATAATGCCAATAAAATAAACTGTGTTCCACAAATAAAGTGGAACACAAAAGCCTCAAGCCAAAAGTTGCAACTTTTCTCAGAGTACCTCGCACATTCAACAACCAAGTTAGTATTCCAAAAGGTGAAGAAGTGAGAATAATATGGTGGCAATTACCAAATATTAGGCATTGTAAACAAGAAGAGATAAGCATCTGCACAAATTAGGTCAAAAGAATCAAAGGAAGTTGCTCTTTCTTATCACCAGGTTGAATTGACAATTGAGTGCCAATCAAGGATCACAAGAGCTTGAGAATAATATGAACAAGAACCATGGAGGTCAGTAGCAAACACATTTCAATCATGCACCATTGATTCAAACACAACTTCATGAATACAAAAAGAAATGAAATCTACATAATGCATTAGAGGGTCCAAAATATTCAAACATGAGGCTTCTAAGTGAAATGGCTTGAGCTAACATAGATAAGTCAGAACCAACATGATCATTAGGTTCCCAATTATAGGCCTTACTTAGGTTCATTGGCCATCAAAAAAATTGCAACAAGACATGCAAACATAATTGAGTACCTTCACTTCAAAATTACACCAAAAATAGAAACAAGGATCCATAATTCAAACCAAAAATATTTTAACACCTTGGAAGTATTTAGAAGTCAGAAAGAAATCCCTAAGTTCATGAATGTTTGAGGAATAGGCCAAGTGAAGTTCAAAATTCAAGACTAGTTGGCAAGACTACCAAACTAGACAAGTTTTCAGAATTATTTGTGGAAAAATGCCAAACCAAGTCAAGTAATTCAAGAAAAGTAGTTTTCAAATTCCCCAATACATTCATGAACCATGATCAAGACCTGCATCCCAAGAAAAACAAGGCAAAGTGAATTATGAAAATAAACTTGTATCATAAGCAACAAAAACCCTAATTTTTGACTTTTTTTATCTCAAATATTGATTAAATGAGATCAAAATTCAAACAAATTGAGTCAAGATCATACAAATCATCAAGGAACCCTAAATTTCAGAATGTACATTTTTTATATTTTTTTTGAATTAGGAAAAGTTAAGGAATGGAATTAAAATCAAACAATTAGGTAATTAACAAATATTCACAAATCAAAATGACATTTAAATCAAAAAGTCATAAAAATGGCCAAACAAAATTATATTCAAATATTAGGGCTAAAAACATACATTCCTGAATTTTTTGTGAATTTTTGGATAAAAGGAAAATATTAAAACAAAATAAAACAAACAATTAATAATGAAATTACTATTTAAGGGCAAGAAAATACAAATCACAACCAAAAATCACAAAAGAGCCAAACCAAAAATATGATCAGATTACATGATTAAAAACAAGATTACATGATTTTTTTTGGAATTTTTTACTTAATAGAAGTATTAAAAAAAACAATATTACAAATATCCTTTTAAAAATTGAATTTTTAATCAAAAATAATAAAAATGATGAACCAAAGTCAAAATCAATTCTCACATTATTTTAGGAGTCTTAAATAATTTTTGTGGATTTTTAGGTCAAAGGGAACTATTAAAATAAAAATTATCTTTGATCAATTAATTAATTAAACCTAACAAATTTTTTAACCAATCAGATAATTCTAAAAAAAAATCAAAAAAATAAACAAAGTCAGAAATATTATTTTGAATTTATGATAATTTTTTCAGAATTTCCCAATCATTTTTGAGCAAGAAATAAAATCATGAAAATCAAGTTATAAAACAAAAAATTCAAATAAACCAAAATTTCAAATGGACCAATCAGGATGTGCCACAACATCATCTTCAACCTCTGGCCATTCAAAAACGCACGCATAACTCAGGATTAGGGCTCACTTTTAGATCAACACAACTCACTCAATTTTGCATCATTTTTCATGAAATCAAAGGCAAATTAAAGCTGCCATGGAAAGGAATCCATAGCAATTCGAATCAAATCAAATCATCAACCACATTATCCACAATCAAGTCATGAACATGAAAAAAAACCTTCTAAATCGTGACTTTCAGAACATCTAAACATGCATAATTCATCAAATTAAATGTTGTAAAGCTTCAGAATCATTCCATAGACTTCAAACAACATGATTATGAACTTAAATTACACGAAGCATGGCTAGAAATCAAAATTCGAAGTTGAGAATTCATACCTTTGAAAAAAAACGGATCTACTGTCTCGTTCACTCCAGTTGCAATCCAAGGGTGCTAGCTTGATCTACTTGCTTTGATGAAGTAGAATCCACAAGAATTTTGAAGAAATCACCAAGGAAATGAGAGAATCGAACAGAATTGCAGAAGAGGAAGAAAAGTTTCAGATCTGGAATTCTTGCAAATGGCGTGTTCTCTCCCTCTCTCTTAGCTTGCTTTCACTTATATAGAGCCTCTATAGAAGGTTAGAAGTTGAAGTTTGTCCTTAAATCCGTTAGAGGGCAGGATTGGAATTTTTTTGCCAAAAATGAGTGCATACTGAATCATCTCTTTTTCCCGTGCGTTCCCTTGCTTCTCATACATTTTGTGTGCCAAATGAAGTCAGTAATGCATGCTTAAAAGACAATCCCATGATCATTTGAAATGAGAGAGTGTTGGTGAATTGGCCATTTTGAGCAATTTTGTCACTTTTTTAATGTAACATGTGCAATACCATATAGGGCACGAAATAGCAAGTGTAAAGGGCCTCAACATGTCACAAATTACCAATGGGCTTGATTAGAAGCAAGAAGAATGGCTAAAACTTGAGTTTGCAAGAAATGGCCATTTTGCATATTTGCCAAATTTTAATGAAATGCCTCAAATTTCCAAAACTCATAACTTGCTCATACTTTTGAATTTTGGCACAAATGAACACAATTTGGAAAGGACTTGAGAAGACCTACGAACTCTTAGTTTATAGTTTTTGCAAACTAATCCATTGAGGTTCCCGAAATTTGGCTTGAAATTCACCAATTTTGAAAAATGACCTATAATTTTGTAACTTCAAAAGACCATAACTCTTGATTCCTTGATAATTTGGACATGAGACCAAAAGGAGGTGAAAGATCATTCTCTTAGATTTCCAAGAATATTCCATTTGTATCTTGGTGATCAAAGATGAATAAAATATGATTTTTTGAAATTAGGCCCTTACTTTCCAAAATTATTAACTTCTAGGGTTTCCTCAAGAACAAGTTTCAACCCAAACTTCAATCTCTTCAATCCAATGACCAAAATGGACTTGAAATATGAAAAGTACATCCTTGTATTGATGGGTGGCTAAAATTTCACTTGGTCAACCTTGACTTTGACTGATTTTGACCAAAATGACCATTTTGCCTCTCTGACTCAATTGATCCACTTCTCTTTAAAATTGATGATCAAAACTTCAAACATATGATCTTCCAAATGTATATAGGCCATGTGAAAAGTTTCACATCAAAATTCTCAAGAAATCCAGATAAAAACCCAAACCCTAGTTTTGATCAACATCTCAAGAGACAGATGAATCATCTTCAAAACTTCAAATCCTCTGGGTATCATGAGCAATTCCTTGTGCAAGGACTTTTCAAATACCAATGAGATGTTGTAGCTCCCAAAATAAAGAATTGTATATTGGCCAATAGCCTTGCTCAACAAAACCCTAATTTGACTGGTGAATCCAAAGAGTGATTCTCCTTGTAGTCAAACACAAACTTCAATCCTCTGATGATCAAAAGAGATGGATGAAACATCTTGAGATATGCAATAACTTTGAACTTGACAAATCTAGAGGTTTAAATGATAAGATCCCACTTGAGCAACTTGTCAATGCAACCAATCTTCAAAGTTTTGGGAGAAACTTGAAAACTAAAGATACTTTGATCCTATCACAATGTATGAATGTAATGCACCATGATGTTCATGATGAAACATAAGCCTAAATCAAGAGTGTAAATTTTGGGGTGCAACAGCTGCCCCTATTCAAATATCTTCAACATGATAAGTGAGAAAAGTGATAACTTTCGAGCATTTAGGGTTGACGATGTTTGAATACGAAAGAAACCGAAAATTTATACTCTTGAGAGAAAGAAACGGAGACAAAACTCCCAAGCCACGCGTCAGAATGAAGCTGTAACGCAGGTTGACACAAAACAAAAATAAAGAAGAGTAGATGCAACTAAACTTTCAGACAAATGTGACAGGGCAAAACTGGGCTTCAAAAAGTGAGACAAAACTCAAACCACAGAGTATAGACGAGACTAAGTTCTATAGTAGAAAATGTACGCGGGTGAGGAGGCGAAACTCTGAGCTCGACCCAAAGCAAAGTGGCTAGAATGCACAATTCTAGGAACACTTGCTAATCTCAACTAAGATAGAGAGTATGAAGGAACTGACAGAATCTCAGAGATGAGGAACAAAAGCGAGACGAAACTAGACTCAAAAACTAGTTAGATGAAACTAAACTAGATGAGTACCAGGACGAAACTGGATTTCACGCACGGGAAACAAGGCGAAAGTAGACCCAAAGCGAAGTGATGAGAGTGCATGTTTCTCAGAGCACCTGCTGGTCTCATATCGATGGATGAACAGTGATGAAAACTGATAGCAGAATCCAAGGAGCAAAAGAGACTGCTTTCAAACCAGGGACGCAGTACGAGCACTGCACTCGGTAAACGAACACCGTCAAAGGGTCCAAGGATAGGAAAGCAAAAACGAGATGAAACTCGACTCAATAACTAGTTAGGCGAAACTAAGCCAGATGAGTACCAGGACGAAACTGGATTTCATGCATAGGCGACAAGGCGAAACTCGACCCAAAGCGAGGAGATTAGGGCGTACACCTAAAAACCTGCAAAAAGCAAATATCAGGATGAAACTGGTATTTGAAAAGGTGCACTAATAGATATTGGAATGAACCAGAGAGGGTAGTGAAGACTAAACTGGAGAAGACCGCACCAGGGCGAAACTGAACTATAGTCAAGAGTAAACACTCAAACAAACAAAAGATGGACGTCGAAAGGATATTG
Source organism: Vicia faba (assembly GCA_948472305.1). Classification (NCBI taxonomy): domain Eukaryota; kingdom Viridiplantae; phylum Streptophyta; class Magnoliopsida; order Fabales; family Fabaceae; genus Vicia; species Vicia faba. The sequence goes on along the minus strand of OX451738.1, from coordinate 117,339,489 downwards.
GTATGGGGTGTATAATGAGGACGAAGACCTCGCTGAGGATTAAATCCGAAGTATTAGCAAATCACTGGGGATGACGGAAATAATAATGGCTTATGTTCTGATGCATGTTGGAATTCTTTTTTATAGCGCAATGCTCCATATAATGGAAATGCTGCGCATTTAGGCAGATGCAATGTAATGATGCATGTTTAAAAGTTCAACTTAGGGAACGGCCAAATGAGAAGCCAAAAACCAAGAAGTCTGAGTCTGATATGTCTTGCAAAAAAAAAATTGTAAACTCCAAGGGAGAGGAGAAAATACGGGGAACTGCCAGAGAGGGAACCTCGAAGAGATGGGGCTGCAAAAATAAATTGCGAATTCCCGAGGAAGATCAGATCGTCACTGCAACTTCCGGAAAAGGACGAAAATCTTTTGTTGGGGTAACAAAACTTTGCTGAAGAGGTAGGACTTCACTGGAGAGATAAAACTCTGTTGAAGATTATCTTGCTGGAGAGATATTCTCTTGGAATGCAACCAAAAGACGAATCCTGTAGATAGTCATACGGTATCAAAACCTTACCGGGGAACAAGAGGAGATCCTTAATAAAGGATGCCCCGGTCAACAGATCAGCTGGGAACTGAGAGATCAAAGCGAGTGATCTCAGCTGGAAAATATGAAAGGGGAGTTGAAATTTCTTCAAAATGTGGGTTCCTGCTTAACGACTTTACCGGGGAGAGGAAACATATCCCAACCTTGAAGTCTTAGAATGAAACTTTCTGAAAGAAAATCCCTGGAGTAACAAATATTTGCTGCTGAAATGAAACTATACCGGGGAAAGGAAACTTCAATGGGATAGGAAACTTCACAGTGGATAAGCAGAAGAAGAAGTCCGAGCATTCCTTTTTTAACCATCACTAAGCTCTTTACAGCTATTCAACGTGTAAACTTTTTTTGATGCAAAACAACTGCTTGGCATACAGAAAAATGTTTATTAAGAATGATATACATGATGTGATGATTATTTAAGCCTTGAAATGAAATTTTTTAACAAAATGTCGCATCTCTGTTGTGAACGAATCACTGGCTAGAGTGCAAAAAAGGTTTTAAAACTCCTCTTTTTGAAAAACGAGTTTAAAATACGGGTGATAAGATACCAACACGGCTATGCAGCACATATTTGGGGCGTTTAGGAAATGTTATCCTGTCGCAACATGCTTTTGAGTTAAACCCCTGTTTCAGTTAGGACTTTTAGAGGTTGTAACGTGGCATGGTTCAAGGTTCTTTTGGAAAAAAAAGTTTTCAAGGCTCAAGTTATTTGGTGCCCACCCCCTTCGTGATATTCTCCTGTCCTAGGTTCAGCTGATTTATCACAAGCATTCATCTTTCAAAAGGATTTATGATGGTTGAGTGATTGCGATAAATCCTCCAACATGATTGCCACTTAACATCTGCTGCTTTTGTTATCATCATTCCTCTTCCTTTGATGAAAATTTTATTGAATGATCCTCTTTTTTTCGGCCTTATAGGCTCTCTTTTCCCTAACTTCTGCCTGGACAAAATCGCTTCTTTCTTTTTTTTTTTTTTGAATTTCAATTTGGAAGCCCAGCGGGATGCCCTAACTTTTGCCTAAGCGACTTATTTTCAAGTTTTGACTTAGAGGGGCTTTTTGTCTCTTTCTTATTCATGCTTTTCTCTTCGAACAAGTCAATGTGACCTTAGGTCTTTGAACTTTTTCTTTCTTTCTCTTTTCTTATAATTTTTTTTTGAAGGAAACAAATGCCTCATTCCTTGGTCGGTGAGGGATAGCCATTATTGTATCGGTCCAATCTCGACCTCAGTACTTTGTGAGGAGATGAACATCGTGGTTTAGAAACGCATTTACCCCTTTTTCATGATGTGAAAGACAAAATGTAGTGATCCTCAGAGGGGTCATTCCTTCTGAAATTTGAATACTTGGTCAAATCAACTGAACGTCTACCCTGCCCCTGGTAAAAAAAGGTTTATTTTCTTTGAACGGAAAAGAAACTCCTACTTCGAAGGCCCAGAGGGGTTAACGAGGGTCTAACTCCCTTATAACTCCAGTGTTTGGGGATTGAAACAATGCATGTACATCATCAACAGGGTTCTACTCGAAAGCATACCACTACAGTCATCGTTTTTAACTAAACTCCTCCCTCCAAACTCTTGGCTGAGCAAAAGAATTGGCACAGTTGGTATCGAAATGCCTGAAAAATCGATTAAAAAGTGATACAGGATGGATTAAATAAAATGAAACAATTTTCTTCAAGGCAAAAACATTCAACGCATCAAGACTGACATTCGGCCATAAACAAAATCCTATATGCAGACAATGCTAAAATAATCAATCAAAATAACACATGGAAGTGCAGCAAAGAGGCGTAATAAAAGCCATTATGGGGAAGCAGTGTTTCCAGCCAGGTTCACCGGTCTCGCTGACTTACCGTAATCTTGATATTACCCTGACCCATGAGCTTCACCAACAGCACGGGGTAGTGAAACAAAAGGTAAGGCAGTCACCAGTAAAGTGAATGAGAATCCTATCAATCAGAGAACCAGACATGCCCCTTGCACAGTGGTTGTGTTTATTATCCGCATTTCAAGCGATTAGCCAATTATGATTTGTATTACCATATCTATGTAAGGGCTACGAAGTTTATATGTACATGCTCATCAAAAATATCGGACATTTTTGCAATCAAAATAGAAAAAAGAGAGAAAAGAAAAGCATATGTGTACTTGAAAGAAGATATTCTATTGATTTTGAGAAACCATCCTGTAAAAAAGGAATTTACATTGGGAAGCAAGAAATTAAAAAACAAGCAAGTGTTTACAAATGGCAATGTGAATGTGAATATCCATCAAGTCCCGACTCTGCTATGACTCTAATGAATCTCATCTTTCTTCCTTCAGACAAAACATTCCTGGATTATCCTTGAACTTATGCCAGGTGACGGAACAAAGGAAAGACACAAAGGGCTCATGCTGAGCATAGTCATTTGCTTTAAGTCCCTAACTTTTGCCTGAATCTCCCTTTCGGGTTTTCGATTAACCAGGACACCCTCTTTTTGCCTAAACCGCCCTTTCGGGTTTTCAATTTAGCAGGTTTACTTTATTATTTTTTTTATGCAAAGTATTTTTTAACTAGGTCAGCATTCACAGGGAGAGGGAAGTACTCTCCATCCATAGTCGTGAGCATCATCGCTCCTCCAGAGAAAACTTTTCTGACCACGAAAGGACCTTCATAAGTTGGAACCCACTTGCCCCTGGGATCCCCCTGGGGAAGAATTATCCTTTTTAGCACAATGTCACCTGGCTTGTAACACTGAGGCCATACCCTTTTATCAAAAGATTTCTTCATCCTTTGCTGATATACCTGACCATGACATACGGCCGTCAACCTCTTTTCATCAATAAGCTCCAACTGATCCAACTGATTCTGTACCCATTCACTTTCATCCAGCTCAACATCTCTCATGACCCTAAGAGAAGGAATCTCGACTTCTACCGGCAATACTGCTTCCATGCCGTAAACCAAAGAAAATGGGGTTTCCCCAGTCGAAGTACGCACCGTGGTACGATAACCATGTAAGGCGAAAGGTAGCATCTCATGCCAATCTTTATAGGTTACCACCATCTTCTGCACGATTTTCTTGATATTTTTATTGGCCGCTTCAACAACACCGTTATTCTTTGGTCTATATGGGGAAGAATTATGATGCTTGATTTTGAAGGACTCATAAAGCTCCTTCATCATCTTGTTGTTCGGATTAGACCCATTATCAGTAATGATCTTCTCAGGCACTCCGTAGCGACAGATAATATTGTGCTTAATGAACCGAGTTACCACCTGCTTGGTTACATTGGCATAGGATGCAGCTTCAACCCATTTTGTAAAATAATCGATGGCAACCAGAATGAAACGGTGCCCGTTGGATGCAGTCGGTTCAATTTTGCCGATCATATCAATTCCCCACATTGCAAACGGCCAAGGGGAGGTCAAAACATTCAAAGGTACTGGCGGCACATGCACTTTATCAGCATAGACTTGACATTTGTGGCAAACCTTTGCATGATTGTAACAGTCAGTCTCCATGGTGGAACAATAATAACCTGCTCGAAAAATCTTTTTAGCCATGGTGTGCCCGTTGGAATGGGTCCCAAAGTCACCTTCATGTATCTCCTCAATGATTCTAGCTGCTTTGTTCTTGTCAACACATCTGAGCAATAGACCATCATGATGCCTTCTGTACAACACACCACCACTAAGAAAGAACTTGGCTGAAAATCTTCTCAAGAACTTCTTATCCGTGACGGATTCCCCTTTTGGGTACTCTTGTGTTTCAAGATATCGTTTAACATCATAAAACCAAGGGTTACCATCTGGTTCCAAACTGGCCTCAAAACAGAATGCTGGCTCACTCAAACTTCTGATAGTAATGGAAGGTGCCTCATTAGCCCACTTGACCTTGAACATGGAGGACAAGGTTTCCAGTGCATCAGCTAAATTATTTTCTTCTCTGGGAATGTGCTCAAACGTGATCTCTTCAAAGTACGGAATCAGCTTCATAACATGCTCACGATAGGGAATTAGGTTCTGATGGCGAGTCTCCCAATCTCCATTAATCTAGATGATAACAAGATTGGAATCCCCGTAAAATTTCAAGAATTTGATGCGCAGGTCGATCTCCGCTTCAATTCCATAAATGCAAGCTTCATATTCAGCCATGTTGTTTGTGCAATCAAAACAAATACGAGCCGTGAAAGGAATGTGGTATCCCTCAGGAGAAGTGATAATAGCTCCGACACCGTTACCCATGGCATTGGAGGCACCATCAAAAACAAGCGTCCAGCGTGATCCTGGCTCGGGTCCTTCGTCTGGGTCTGGCATATTTCAATCTCGAAATACACAATTTCCTCATCTGGAAAATCAAACTTCATCGATTCATAATCGTTCATGGGCTGATGAGCAAGATGGTCGGCCAGTACACTACCCTTAATTACTTCTTGAGTAGTGTATTGGATATCATATTCGGTGAGTATCATTTGCCAACGGGCTACCCTACCTGTAAGAGCTGGCTTCTAAAACTTGTACTTGATTGGATCCATTTTGGATATCAAGTAGGTGGTGTGAGTTAACATGTACTGACTCAAACGTTTGGCGGCCCAGGAAAGCGCACAACAAGTCTTTTCCAGCAATGAATACCTCGACTCGCATTCCACAAACTTCTTACTCAAGTAGTAAATACCCTGCTCTTTCTTCCCTGTCTCATCGTGCTGACCGAGGACACAATCCATTGAGCTCTCCAACACAGTTAGGTACATGATTTGTTGCCTTCCTTCTACTGGCGGCATGAGTATCAGAGGTTCTTGCAAATACTCCTTTATTTTGTCAAAGGCTTTCTGACAATCCTCATTCCATTTCACCGTCTGACTTTTCTTCAACAACTTGAACATAGGTTCACAGGTGGCTTTGATATGAGAAATAAATCTGGAAATATAGTTTAATCTCCCCAAGAATCCACATACTTCCTTCTCTGTGCTTGGCTCAGGCATTTCCTGTATCGCTTTGACTTTAGCCGGGTCCACCTCGATACCTTTCTCACTTACAATAAAGCCCAAAAGATTGCCGGATCTCACCCCGAAGGTGCACTTATTTGGATTCAAGCTTAGCAAGAACTGCCTCAGTCTCCCGAACAACTTTTCCAGATGAACAAGATGTTCCTCCTCCGTGTCAGACTTAGAAATCATATCATGTACATATACCTCAATCTCTTTGTGAATCAAATCATGAAAGAGAGGGACCATGGAGCATTGATATGTTTCCCCGGCATTTTTCAAACCAAGCGACATCACTTTATAACAGAAGGTTCCCCAAGGCGTGATGAATGTTGTCTTCTCCATATCTTCTGGAGCCATCTTAATTTGATTGCAGCCCGAAAAGCCATCCATGAACGAGAACACCTTGGAATGAGCAGTATTATCGACCAACACATCAATGTGCGAGAGAGGGAAATCATCTTTAGGGCTGGCCCTGTTTAAGTCCCTATAATCCATGCACATCCTGACTTTACCATCTTTCTTGGGCACAGGCACAATATTTGCAATCCATGGCGAATAATTGACGACCTTTAAGAAATTTGCGTCCAACTGCTTCTAGACCTCCTCTTTGATCTTCATGGATATCTCAGGATGAGTTCTTCAGAGCTTTTTCTTTACAGGAGAACAACCTTCTTTGAGCGGTAGTCGATGCACCACTATGTCTGTATCCAACCCAGGCATATCCTCATAAGACCAGCGAAGATATCAGAATACTCACGGAGTAGCTCAATCAATTTGGCTTTTATACTTTCTTCGAGATCGGCCCCTATCTTGACTTCTCTTCTTACCTCTTCTGTGCCAATATTAACCACCTCAATTGAATCTTGATTCGGCTGGATAACTTTCTCCTCTTGTTTTAACAATCTTGCTAATTCCTCGGGGAGATCACAATCCTTATACGCTTCTTCTTCAGCTTGATAAATAGGAGTATTAAAGTCATAATGAGCCATAGCAGAGTCGTTATCGATAGAATTGGTGGTGGAAGTACATCTGCATGAATGACATTTTGGCGTTTTTTAGTGATAGTGTGTGAAAAGAGAAACATTGCCATTTGAAAATAAAAAAGAAAAGAAAAAGAATCAAAATTTGGAATGCAAAAATGTCCTTTATTTCATGATAAACTTGCAAAATAAACATGGTGGCCCTACACAAATGATTCACTACGCCTTGGGCAGAGCGTAGGAATTATGATATGATAATAAAAGAAACAAGAAAATTACTCCTCTGCGCTTGAAACTTGGATAACATCCACATAAGTCCAATTGTTAAGTGTCTGGCCTGGAATACTCGTACGAATCCAATCTTTGATATTGTAACCATCAACTCTATCATCGCCAATTGCATTGACGTGTCCTTTTTGAGTAGCACAAGCACGGGAAAACTTCACAGGAGTAGATAAACTGGATGCTCTGGGAGCTGCACTCTGCTGGCCTGGGCTAAAACCAAGACCAAATTTATCAAACTTCGGAGTAACATCCAACACTTTACCCCAACCTTCATGGTTACAACCTTCCACTACAACTTTCGTATCTTTGAGAGAAGACATAACAATTTCCGATTTCTTTTTCTGCTCTGGAGGAGGAAAGTTGACAGCATGAACTGTTTCAAATGCCTGGAACGGAGTTTTTTGAATCTCGCCTTCAACTTCAACATAACAGAATGATGTCAAATGACTTACAATGTACTCTTCTTCGCCGCACACATTTATCACCTTTCCCTCTGCAGGATACTTAAGTTTCTGATGAAGAGTAGAAGTGACTGCTCTTGCTCTATGAATCCACAGCCTCCCCAACAAGCAACAGTATGCTGGTTGTATATTCATCACAAAAAATGTAGCCGTGAAGGTGCGAGGACCAACTTTGACTGGTAGCTCCACCTCTCCAAACACTGACCTTCGAGACCCATCAAACGCCTTCACCATCAAATCACTCGGGCGCAACTCTAGTCTGGAATAATCAATCTTCATCAATGCTGACTTGGGTAATACATTTAAAGACGATCCTGTGTCCACCAAAACCTGGGATAAAGTAGTGCCTCTGCACTCCATCGAAATATGTAACATTTTGTTATGGTCCGATCCCTCTAGAGGAAGATCAAAATCGGTGAAGCCCAAACCATTCCCGGCAAATATATTAGCACAAACATTCTCAAACTGATTGACTGTTATCTCATGTGGTACGAACGCATTCTTTAACAACTTCATCAAAGCATTTCTGTGAGGTTCTGAATAAATCAACAGAGATAAGATATACATCTTAGAAGGAGTATGGCTCACATGATCAATTATGCTATAATCACTCTTTCTGATAATTCGCATCAACTCTTCAACCTCATCGGGAACTGAAGAAGCTCCTGGTATTGGAATTGGTTGAGTCACATTGATTGGCATAACCCTTGGATTACCAATCATTACCTGTTGTTTTCCTTTTTCTCTTGCAGATGCATCTGCCGCATCTTGCACGTTGGAAGGACCAAATACTCTCCCGCTTCTAGTCATTCGACCCACACCAGAAAAGTTATGGACTTCCTCTTCATCACCTTTTTCTCATGATTAAGTCACACTTAACATTTCATTAAACCAATAAACCATTCTAGGGACTTTATTATTTTGGAAAGCAAACATAATAAAGAAATGCCTTTTATTATTAATAAATAATTCGATACAAGTACCAAAAGTATTGGCCTCTAGGGCTTACACCAACAGTTGAACCCTCGCAGCCAACTCACGCCACTTCTGAGCGTATTCCTTGAAAGATTCTTTTGGTCCTTGTGACATATTCTGTAACTGGGTGCGATAAGGCGCCATGTCCACATTGTACTGATAATGCTTGAGAAAAGCCCGAGCAAGATCATTCCAGCAACGAATATGGGTTTTCTCCAGCTTCATGTACCATTCCAGGGATGCCCCAGACAGGCTATCCTGGAAAAAGTGAATCAAGAGCCCTTGATCCTCGGTGTGAACCGACATCTTCCAGAAATAAGTAGTTGCATTAGTAATAGGACACGACGTTTCGTTGTATTTTTCAAATGTAGGAGGCTTGAACTTTGGAGGAACCTTCACTCCAGACACCAACCCAAGATCATTAGCATCCATACCAAGGACCCCCTGCTCTTCCACAGCCTTCAGACGCTCTTCCAACAAACGATACTTCATATCCTCAACCTGAACCCCTGGCTCTGAACGCCGCACAGAAAACTGATCTTCATCCTAGTCAAAGTCAAAATCCTGATCCTGATAATTCCTCACACCACCCTGATTAACTCTTCTGTTCCCCACAAGACGAGGTCCAGGAGACGGAGGAAACTGCCCTATGCTGCGCACAAAAGGGTTTCCCGGCATCCCGTGATAATTTCCAGCAGGCTGATCTTGCACGTCCCCCATTCCTACAGAAATGTCCTGATAAAGCCCTTGATTTCCACCATCGCCTGGATGGCGACACTGGTTGTTGACAATGGTAGCTAGTTCCTCAAGTCGGTGATTCACGTTGGTGATGACCTCCATGAACTGAGTCATCTGAGTAGCCATATGGGCCCTCATTTCAGCGAGTTCAGCTTGAACCTGTTCCATCTGTCTTGGCAAGTTGTTTCTGGTGGAATACCGATGAGTAGTCGTCTTGAATTCTTGATAATAAAAGATGCTGAATAAGAAAACCGTCTTGAGATAACCTGTAATGTTATGAAATGCATGATATGCATGATATGTTCGTCATTTCCTTGTATCCAAGAGTCCTTTTATTCATCAGTCATGGCGAGCAACCATACAAAAAAAAGAGAAAGGATAGGAAGAACACTTCAAATTATTTCCAAACAAAAGAAACAATGTCTAAGCGACTTCGGACAATTAAGAGTAAAATGATAAACAACTAAATACATGTCTTAACATAAAGTAAAAACAACAACAATCAAATGGTCCCTTCCAACAATTCTGGGGGTGACAAATACGTCAAAAGTGAATAACAGAACTAAATCTCCGGAAATAAACATGATTCAAGATGTTGACAGTACTCCTCAAGTCTGGATTTCTCCTTCAAAAGTTGAGATGCGACCATTTTACCCTCATGGAACCAATCTTCTGCGACACGCTTCTGGGCTACTTCCTTCTCAAGCTGAGCATCCTTGTCTTTGAGCTGTTTCTCCAAGCTTTGAATCATCTTCCTGTAGCTATTCTCAGATGCCTGAAGCTTCCAACACTCTTGCTGAGTCTTACTCAATTCTTCTTCCATTTCAGCATGAGACCTCTTCCCAAAACTGGTTGCATCAGAAGCTTCCCCTTGAGCTTCCTTGAGTCTACAAGCTAAGTCGGCCCTTTCTTGATCTGCCCAATAAAGTTTCATCCCCGCCTCACGGTCTTTTGCATGAAGCTGGATGTTCTCAACATGAACTTGGGTGAACGTCTCGGTTGATACTGTGTTACTCAGAACTGTAGGAGGTTGCTCGTATAGAGGAGCCGACCTTGCAAATGGTAATCGCAAGATCTTAACCTTGGCCTTAACCCATTCCAAGTAAGGAATTCTAGCAATAGGAACCTTCTTTCCCGAAGTAGTTCTATCCTTCATGTGAATGCCCTTCCAAGCACTTGTCATTCATTTCAACATCTCAGGATCACTTCCTCTAGCGAAATACACTGATTGAGACACCTCTTCAACCTTTGGCGGTCCATTCATTGCATATCCCAACTGACGATAAGCACGCACAGGATTATAGTTTATGTACCCCTTAGTTCCTATGAGGGGAACATTAGGAAAACATCTGCAGCTAGCGACAATACTTCGCACTTCCCCCATATCATAATTCCACTGGATATCGAAAGAAGTAAGGTTCACAAGCCTTGATGACCATCAGAGAGAGTGCTTGTTATCCACGAAAGGACCACTTACTGGTAGGTGCAACATAAGCCATCGGTACAACATCGAATGACATAAACCTACATTACCACCTTTTCCGTGCCTGGAATGAATGGTATAAAGAGTATTTGCCAAGAGTGTCGGTATCGGGTTCTTGTTTCTGAAAACACAAATAGCCGCCAAATCCACAAAATTTCTCTTGTGAGGGAAGAGGACGATCCCGTATATCATGAGAGCAAACAGAGAACTAAAGTCACTCCAATTTCCTTTCTTTGCCCAGTCTTCAGCTTTCTTTACTAAGAAATCCGAATAAAACCCTGCAATACCATCACTGGACTTCCAATTGTCTTTCACCTCTTTCTAACTCAAATGAAGAATTTCAGCAATGACTTTGAACTTTGGCTTTTCCGGCACTTGGACAAAAGGAACTTCATCGAACAATCTGATATTGAGCAGGTACGCGTACTCTTCTAAGGTAGGAACCAGTTGATAATCTTGGAAAGTAAAGCACCGTAATTCTTTGTCATAGAACTTGAAGAGAGTGATCAAAGCCATCGGATCAACTGGATTGTTAAGGATCAGTAGCAAGTTGCCATAATTTTTGTTGAAACTACTCAGAACATCACCCTTCAGATAAGAACTCAACCTCTTCAACTCGGACACATCAATTGTAGGAATCTGATAAGAGAAAGTATGACTGGTAAGCTCTTTAACATGAACTGAATCATACTCAACTAGAGGGAGACTGGCCATTTCTGATGGAAGGAAGACTCTTGAATGTCCCTGGAAAATGACATGCGCATGCTACTTATATTTTTTTTTATCATTTCATTTTTTTAAGAAATAAATATGCTATGATGCAATATGACAGGATCAAAGTTTCACACTGGACCGTGGCTAGACCAATACAGAACAACACCACTCAAGATCAAAAGAGAATCTCGAAGCTTCGAAACTATCATGGGAACCTGAGTCATCTTCGTAACACAAAGTCACCAACAGTACTTGTACCTGTAAGAAAAGTTTTCCCGCCCCTCTCACGGGTGTAGTCTAGGTCAAGGTAAGGTTAAAAGCCAAATCAGAGTACGGGAGCTCGAATATAGGCATCATCATACGATGACACCTATCCGAGCTACCTCCGAAGTCATGGGTCTCATGGTCAGGTCTACAAAGCATCCGCCTCATAGCTGCCATGGCCACTCTATTCCTAGTTCCTATGGATTTCACGCATAGCCTGGGTATGAGGCCTTTTACCTCATGGAACAAACCCACCCACCAAGAAAATCCAGAAACCAAACAGTCCAGCCAAAACCAGTATGCAGAAAGTAAAGCGCACATAGGATGCAATGCAAACAGATAAATATGCAAAGCAATAAAATAAACACCCAAAAAGAAAACAAACAAGAGCTAGGATCGAATCCGGGATGGACCAGCAAAAGGTTAATCTTTCCCCAGTGAAGTCGCCAGCTAAAACCATCGGCTTAAAATCATCAAACAATGAAGTCGCCATCGAACGTCTTTTATACCGTCGAGAGGGAAAGGTAAACATCGAGAAAACCTGAAAAGGGAGAAATCACGGTCTTTCAACCGAAAGATCGGGTAAGGGAGTTTGTTACGCAAGGGGAAGGTATTAGCACCCCACACGCCCGTAGTACTCTACGATATCCACTCTTGTTGTCTAATCTAAATGGGTGTGGTCAAATCCTATGTCTATGGCTTAAGACTGAAAAGGGAATGCATGCGAAAGAAAAGGAAAATAATGTAGGGAAAATAAAGTTGTGCTCGGTTGGGCCCTACCCCCATGCCTACTGTTGTACCCCAAAATTTTCCCTCTCATTTATCATGATTTTCCTCACAAGACTTCTTGGACTCAAGACAAGATTAGGGTTTGGTCAGATCAAGACATCTCATCTTGCACTAGTCTCCCAAAATTAGGGTTTGAGTTTGCACAAGGATTTTTGGACCATCAATGCTTCATGTGACCTTCATACACCATCTTGGACCCCTAAGATTGCTCATGACAAGTTTCAAGCCTTGAACCACATTTTTGACCAGTCAATTGGACAGTTGACCTAAAAATCAATTGTATTGGAAAAAAAGTCAACCATGGCCAATTTACAGACAAACTTCATAATTTTTGATCCACGTCAACATTCTAGGCTCCTATGTACCATTTGATCAAGTTTGGATCACAACTCCTCAAGAAATTTGATCAGATCATCAAAAGGGCAAAATGGTCAAAATTAGGGTTTTGACTGGGAAAAGGTAATTTCTGATTTTTAACCTAGACAATGACCAATTGGGTTCAACCATGATTTCAAGGGTCCAATGCATCATCTTGACCTATTTACATGGTTCAAAAGATCTCAAGTTCATTGGATTGACAGATGAATTTTGCAGTCAACTGATCAAAAGTCAACTATACACTGAAGAGTCAAACTTTGACTTTTTGGTCAAAATCAAATGCCAAGGGTCATAATTCATCAAGACATGTCAAAATAGTAAACTTGTTCAACAAGAAAACCAATTTTGAAAATTAGGGTTTTGGATTTGAAAAATTTCATAACTTAGAATTTTTCTAAGTATGGAACTTTTCTTATTTTTTCCCAACTTTCCACCACTTTTTCACCATGATGCAATTTGATTCAAAGAAAACTTCCAACATGAAAGTTGTAGTACTCCATGAAATCTACAACTTTTGTTCACAAACTTTTCCCAAAAGATACTTGGATCTCAAGTTATGAATTTGTGAACATAGGTCCATGAACTTAATAACTTAGTGAAAATTTGCCCTAATTTAGGCTGTTTTTTGACCCAACTTCATGGACATTTTTCACCTAGTTCCAAGAGGTATCTCAAAATGCATTTCAAAGATGGATTATATATCACATTACAAGCTTTAAAAAATGTCCAAGAACTCTCCAAGATCATTTGTGGTTAGGGAGAATCGAAGAAGAGAAATTGGCATTTTATCACTTTGGTTCATGCCATTTTCACAAAGTATCAAGTTGCAAGTCTGATCTTGGATGCTTGTACCTTGCATTACAGGTCCTAAACTCATTCTACACTCCATAATTAAATGCAAACTCAGAGGATAAAGGCTTTATTTTGGCTTTTGGAACATTGTACAAGAGATAATTCCATTAATGGCATAAAGGGCACATTGCCATTTTCATAAAGGTGAGCTTTTACAACTTTGCCAACCTTGAGCCTTGGACCTGTCCCTTTGGTGCAAGCATTTCACACAGGTTTTAAGCAATGTGTACAAGCTCTTTGCAGCTCTAAAACTAGCCAGTACAAGCATGCTAGCTTTAGTCACTTCACTTGGCTTAAGATACAAGAAAGTTTGCCAAAAGGTGGAAATCTTGTACAACTAGTAGGAGTGGACTTTGTATCATTCTATACATATTCACAAACTTATCACAAGCTAGAACACGAATTGGTAGCATCTAAAACACTCTCAAGCTTAAAAAACACAAAATTCTGCCAAAACATTGCAGTTCTACAAAATCAGTGCCAACTTCATTTTGGCTCGTGCGTTTTACCCTTTAACATTTGAAACACTTCATACACATTATACCAAAGCAGTCCAAGCATTCATCCTGCATCTGTAAGCCCTGTTTCAGCCATTCCCTTTTTCAAACTTGGAGCTTGCAACTTTACTTCTACAGAGAGTTTTGGCCATCAACAAAGCAAACTAGGTATTGGAATAGTTTGAAGGAAGTTCAAGGAAGCTCACACGATCCTCAGGCCTCACTCAAAGTCCCTACATTGTCATATCCAAATCCAGCTGAAGGAGGTATTTTTCAAAACTCTATCTCTCTATTTAGACATCCTCAAGCCACGATTTGTGAAGGACAAATGTAGCCCTTATCTTGGTGAAGCTGTACATATGCATACTTGTCATTTATATTAATTGTGCCATGAGAATTTGAAGCTTGAAGTTCATGAAATAATTAGGTCACGAATTAGGGCTGACAAAATTCTCCCTGATCTTTGAGAGTTAGATTACAAATTTTATATCATTGGAATCGTGAGATAAAATGCTACATGTTTTGTGTTATAAGATTTTGTTTTTGTGCAAGCATCTGAGAGTTACAGGTTGAACGAAAACGCGCGCGTATGAAGTTTGGCTGGAGGACAGGGATGACTGTTCTGGGCTTTTTGTTGCATTTGGCCTTTTTGTTTTTACTTTTTGCACCCCCCTGACCACTATTTGCACCCCCTGGCATATTTATTTTATTTTTCGTATTTCTTTTTATATTTTTATGTTTATTACATTTATTTATTTTTCTGAACATTAAAAAATCAGAAAAATAATTTCTTTACTTTTGCAATTTTTTTTTTATTTTTTATTTTTTTTTTTTACATAAAAAATAGTTTGTTAGGATAATATACTTTATTTTCTTAAATAAATTGTAAATATATTTAAAAATATTATACATTTTTATTATGTTATTTATATACATAAAATATTTATTTTCATACTTATTTTAATTTTTAATATTTGTAGATAATATTATTTATTATTTTCTTGTACAAAAAATGGACAAAATAATAATATAAAATATATATTTTTATTTTTATTGAAAATTAGGGTTTCACCCTTTCAAAAATAATAATATTTTTCCTTAGGGTTTAAATAAATCATTTTTCCATACATTAATCAAATACAAAACATTTTTTACATAAATACATTGCATTGCATATTTAAATATTTGTATATTTATTTATTTCACACAATATTCAATTGGGTTGTAATAGTATTTTTAGGGTTTATTTTGTGGAATATCTCCATTCAAAAACTTGTATCCCCCCTCCCATAATAATTGTTGTAATAGCTTAGTTTACATTTACACAATTTGTCGCATTTATACCATGTTTAGTAAATTAGGGTTTGCATGACAAGAACAAAAACCAAACAAATAGAAAAGACCTAATACAAGACAAATCAAAAGCATGTAAAATGACACACATTGCACACAAACACCCTTAGGGTTTCACCCACTTGGTTGCCTAAAACAAAATAGCCATGTTACGCACACGAAGTATCTTGGAAAAATAAAACAAAATAAGATCATAGTCCCTCGATGACGCTATACAAAGGTTTCCTAAAACAAAATGATCTTGGTCCCTCAAACATGCTAAGATACTTGGCAACATTGCTATCATGGTCATACGATGACCCACGCCCGTCCCGTTTACATCCAAAGATAGGGTTGTTTACCAAATCAATGGTAAATCAACAATGTCAAAGGAATAAAAATGCACAAGAAAGACATTTGAGTAGGTAGATAGCTTCTAGTTACTTGATCAATTTCAAAACAATCCTTGATATTTCCAAAAACAAACACACACACATTTTCAAAACATTTCTAAACATCTTTCAAAACATTGAAACATTTTTCAAAAGACAAACATCTTTGTATACATTCTTACAAACGAGAATCATTACAAAGATCGCATAAACAATGGCCTCTTTTCAAAATACTTTCAAAACCACACAAAGCACCATTTCAAACAATTTCAAAGCAAAGTAAGTGATTTAAACAAGTAACTAAGAACCCATGGAAAACCATGGATGAAAAGGGTGCTAGCACCTTCCCTTTTCATAATCTACCCCCCGAACTCAAGAAAACATCTCAAAGGTCTTTCCTGTGCTTTTTTACCTTTCCTTTTGGATAAAAGAAAATTTGGTGGCGACTCTTGCTAACCGCAACATTTGTGAACACAAATGCAAAACCTCAAGTCAGTTCTCCCACCGCATCACACCTACGTATCCCTTTTAAGGAATTAGAGCAGCCGTAGTTCGGCTTACATATTTTGGATGGTTTGTGTTTTTTAATTAAGACAAACAAAGATAGTCAAGATGGCAAAACATCCAGTAAAACAATCAAACAAATGAGATGATCAAACATCGACTAAGTAATACCAAAGTAACATGTCAAAGATGGCGAAACATTAAATGATAAAACAATCACACCTAACAATGAAATTGAGAGTCAAAGTAGGATAACCAACATGTGCGATGATGAAACATCGGCTTTAAACAAATGTGCAATGGCGAAACATCGGCTAAAAGATAACAAAGTCATGGCAAAGATGGCGAGACATCAATAAAACGGATGACAAAACATCACACCTAACAATGATATTGAGAATCAAAGTAGGATAACAAACATGTGCGATGGCGAAACATCGACTTCAAACAAGATATCATAGCATTGTGAGGATGGCAAAACATCAATAAAGCGGATAGCAAAATATCAAACCTAACAATTATATTGGGAATCAAAGTAGGATAACCAAACATCTGCGATAGCGAAACATCAGCTTCAAACAAGATATCATGGCAAAGATGGCGAAACATCAATAAAACGGATAGCAAAATATCAAACCTAACAATGATATTGGGAATCAAAGTAGGATAACCAAACATGTGTGATGGCGAAACATCGGCTTCAAGATGACAAGATAAAGTAAGATTGGTTTGTAACTTTTACTTTGAAGGTGGATTTGAGTTCATTAGAGGTGTCTTATTATTTGCCAAGAAAACAGATTTTTGTTGTAGGATGCAAATGCAAAGAAAAGGAAAACAACTAAGGGAAACTAGCCTAGTACTATCCCTAGTTTTATCATGAAATGGTTGACCCTAAGGTTGAGGATAAAGGGAAGTCTTATTCTATGTTCACATACATGGAATCCTATCTTAATCAGCATGGCAAAGAAAACTGAACAAAACTACCCTATAGGGAACAGACAATGAGAGCGAAGTCGTGATCTCAATGTCTAAATTGAGTGACTCGTCGATCAACAATTAAAGAAGAAAAGCAATAAACATCCTATAGGGAACATGAAATGAGAGCGAAGTCGTGATCTCAATGTCTAAATTAAGTGACTCATCGATCAACAATTAAAGAAGAAAAGAAATAAACATCCTATAGGGAACATGCACTGAGAGCGAAGTCGTGATCTCAATTTCTAAATTGAGTGACTCATCGATCAACAAGAAAACACAACATATGTATCAGACAAAAGACCAGAGGGCCTCCTGACATATATCAGCAACAGAGGTCCCATTATGAAATCAGAGAATCATTAAAAATGAAAATGGGAGAAAGGAGGTAGTACAATACCAAACAGATAACTATCTGTAGCAGTCAAGCAAAAATAAAAGAAACCCAGAGAAACTTCAAGCAAGCTGGCATCAGTAGACAAATTGAGTTAGCAATTGCACCATCTAGATGTAAGAAAATTATCAGATATGTACAAATCCCATGGGCAAAGTGTGTCATTCACAATCATAGATATGTGTATCCTGCATAAACCATCAAGCATGCCAAACACAAAAATAATGCCAATAAATTAAACTGTGTTCAACAAATAAAGTGGAACACAAAAGCCTTAAGCCAAAAGTTGCAACTTTTCTAAGAGTACCTCGCACATTCAACAAACAAGTTAGTATTCCAAAAGGTGAAGAAGTGAGAATAATATGGTGGCAATTACCAAATATTAGGCATTGTAAACAAGAAGAGATAAGCATCTGCACAAATTAGGTCAAAAGAGTCAAAGGATTGTTGCTCTTTCTTATCACTAGATTGAATTGAAAATTGAGTGTCAATCAAGGATCACAAGAGCTTGAGAATAATATGAACAAGAACCATGGAGGTCAATAGCAAACACATTTCAATCATGCACCATTGATTCAAACACAACTTCATGAATACAAAAAGAAATGAAACCTACATAATGCATTAGAGGGTCCAAAATATTCGAACATGAGGCTTCTAAGTTAAATGGATTGAGCTAACATCGATAAGTTAGAACCAACATGATCATTAGGTTCCAAATTATAGGCCTTACTTAGGTTCATTGGCCATCAAACAAATTGCAACAAGACATGCAAACATAATTGAGTACCTTCACTTCAAAATTACACCAAAAATAGAAACAAGGATCCATAATTCAAACCAAAAATATTTTAACACCTTGGAAGTATTTAGAAGTCAGAAAGGAAGCCCTAAGTTCATAAATGTTTGAGGAATAGGCCAAGTGAAGTTCAAAATTCAAGACTAGTTGGCAAGACTACCAAACTAGACAAGTTTTCAGAATTATTTGTGGAAAAATGCCAAACCAAGTCAAGTAATTCAAGAAAAGTAGTTTTAAAATTCCCTAATACATTCATGACCATGATCAAGACCTGCATCCCAAGAAAAACAAGGAAAAGTTAATTATGAAAATAAACTTGTATCATAAGCAACAAAAACCCTAATTTTTGACTTTTTATCTCAAATATTGATTAAATGAGATCAAAATTCAAACAAATTGAGTCAAGATCATACAAATCATCAAGGAACCCTAAATGTCAGAATATACATTTTTTATATTTTTTTTGAATTAGGAAAAGTCAAGGAATGGAATTATATTCAAACAATTAGGTACTTAACAAATATTCACAAATCAAAATGACATTTAAATCAAAAATTAGAAAAATGGCCAAACAAAATTATATTCAAATATTAGGGCTAAAAACAATAATTCCTGAATTTTTTGTGAATTTTTGGATAAAAGGAAAATATTAAAACAAAAAAAAACAAGCAATTAATAATGAAATTACTATTTAAGGGCAAGAAAATACAAATCACAACCAAAAATCACAAAAAGAGGCAAAACAAAAATATGATCAGATTCCATGATTAAAAACAAGATTACATGATTTTTTTGGAATTTTTGAATTAATAGAAGTATTAAAAATAAAAAAAATAAAAACCAATATTACAAATATCCTTTGAAATTGAATTTTTAATCAAAAATAAGAAAAATGATGAACCAAAGTCAGAATCAACTCTCACATTATTTTAGGAGTCTTAAATAATTTTTGTGGATTTTTAGGTCAAAGGGAACTATTAAAATAAAAATTATCTTTGATCAATTAATTAAATAAACCTAACAAATTTTTTAACCAATCAGATAATTCCAAAAAAAATCAAAAAAATACACAAAGTTAGAAATATTATTTTGAATTTATGATAATTTTTTCAGAATTTTCCAATCATTTTTGAACAAGAAATAAAATCATGAAAATCAAGTTATAAAACAAAAAATTCAAATAAACCAAAATTTCAAATGGACCAATCAGGATGGGCCACCACATCATCTTCAACCTCTGGCCATTCAAAAACGCGCGCATAACTCAGGATTAGGGCTCACTTTCAGATCAACTCAACTCACTCAATTTTGCATCATTTTTCATGAAATCAAAGGCAAATTAAAGCTGGCATGGCAAGGAATCCATAACAATTCGAATCAAATCAAATCATCAACCACATTATCCACAATCAAGTCATGAACATGAATAAAAACCTTATGAATTGTGACTTTCAGAACATCCAAACATGCATAATTCATCAAATTAAATGATTTAAAGCTTCAGAATCATTCCATAGACTTCAAACAACATGATTATGAACTTAAATTACACGAAGCATGGCTAGAAATCAAAATTCGAAGTTGAGAATTCATACCTTTGAGAAAAAACGGATCTACTGTCTCCTTCACTCCAGTTGCAATCCATGGGTGCTAGCATGATCTAGTTGCTTTGCTGAAGTAAAATCCACAAGAAATTTGAAGAAAGCACCAAGGAAATGAGAGAATCGAACAAAATTGCAGAAGAGGAAGAAAAGTTTCAGATATGGAATTCTTGAAAATGGAGTGTTCTCTCCCTCTCTCTTTGCTTGCTTTCACTTATATAGAGCCTCTAGAGAAGGTTAGAAGTGGAAGTTTGTCCTTAAATCTGTTAGAGGGCAGGATTGGATTTTTTTTGCCAAAAATGGAGTGCATACTGAATCAGCTCTTTTTCCCGTGCGTTCCCTTGCTTCTCATGCACTTTGTGTGCCAAATGAAGTCAGTAATGCATGCTTAAAAGGCCAGCCCATGATCATTTGAAATGAGAGAGTGTTGGTGAATTGGCCTTTTTGAGCAATTTTGTCACTTTTTTAATGCAACATGTGCAATACCATATGGGGTACGAAATAGAAAGTGTAAAGGGACTCAACATGTCACAAATTACCAATGGGCTTGATTAGAAGCAAGAAGAATGGCTAAAACTTGAGTTTGCAAGAAATGGCCATTTTGCATATTTGCCAAATTTTAATGAAATGTCTAAAATTTCCAAAACTCATAACTTGCTCATACTTTTGAATTTTGGAACAAATGAACACAATTTCGAAAGGTATTGAAAATACCTACAAACCCTTAGTTTATAGTTTTTGCAAAATAATCCATTAAGGTTCCCAAAATTTGGC
The DNA here is from genome assembly GCA_948472305.1 of Vicia faba. Taxonomy (NCBI): domain Eukaryota; kingdom Viridiplantae; phylum Streptophyta; class Magnoliopsida; order Fabales; family Fabaceae; genus Vicia; species Vicia faba. The sequence goes on along the minus strand of OX451738.1, from coordinate 117,318,742 downwards.
TTGAAATTCACCAATTTTGAAAAATGACCTATAATTTTGTAACTTCAAAAGACCATAACTCTTGATCCTTGCTAATTTGGACATGATACCAAAAGGAGGTGAAATATCATTCTCTTAGCTTTCCAAGCATATTCCATTTGTATCTTTGTGATCAAAGCTGAATAAAATATGATTTTTTGAAATTAGGCCCTTACTTTCCAAAATTAGTAACTTCTAGGGTTTCCTCAAGAACAAGTTTCAACCCAAACTTCAATCTCTTCAATCCAATGACCAAAATGGACTTGAAGTATGAAAAGTACATCCTTGTATTGATGGTTGGTCAAAAGTTCACTTGTACAACCTTGACTTTGACTGATTTTGACCAAAATGACCATTTTGCCCCTCTGACTCAATTGATCCACTTCTCTTCAAAATTGATGATCAAAACTTCAAACATATGATCTTCCAAATTTATAGAGGCCATGTGTAAAGTTTCACTTCAAAATTCTCAAGAAATCCAGATAAAAACCCAAACCCTAGTTTTGATCAACATCTCAAGAGACAAATGAATCATCTTCAAAACTTCAAATCCTCTGGGTATCATGACCAATTCCTTGTGCAAGGACTTTTAAAATACCAATGAGATGTTGTAGCTCCCCAAATCAAGACTTGTATATTGGCCAATAGCCTTGCTCAACAAAACCCTAATTTGACTGGTGAATCCAAAGAGTGATTCTCCTTGTAGTCAAACACAAACTTCAATCATCTGATGATCCAAAGAGATGGATGAAACATCTTGAGATATGCAATAAATTTGAACTTGAAAAATCCAGAGGTTTAAATGATAAGATCCCACTTGAGCAACTTGTCAATGCAACTAATCTTCAAAGTTTTGAGAGAAACTTGACAACCAATGATACTTTGATCCTATCACAATGTATGAATGCAATGCACCATGATGTTCATGATGAAACATAATCCTAAATCAAGAGGATAAATTTTGGGGTGCAACAATGGCATCCGTATCTGGAGCGTATCTGAATTATATCTGAAAGCTGAATCTGAATGAGTATCAGAATGGCATCCGTATCTGGAGCGTATCTGAACTATATCTGAAAGCTGAATCTGAATAAGTATCAGAATAGCATCCGTATATGGAGCGTATCTGAACTGTATCTGAAATCTGAATCTGAATGAGTATCAGAATGGCATCCGTATCTGGAGTGTGTCTGAACTGTATCAGTTCTGGTGCTCTTGATGAATGTTGATCAAGGTATAAGTCATCCACTAATAGACAGGTGATGAGACATAGTCGTACGTTTTAAATCCCTAACTTTTGCTTGGACCGCCCTTTCGGGTTTTCAGTCCACCGGGATACCCTTTTTTGCCCAAGCCGCCCTTTCGGGTTTTCGACTTGCCGGGTGTACATATTTTTTTCATTTTTTTATCCCTAATTTTTGCCTGAACCCTTTTGGTTCGCCGTGATGCCCTTATTTTTGCCTAGGTATGTCAACCTAGCGGGTCTTTATTATGCAGAGTATTTTCCGACTATGTCCATGCTTTCAGGATGTAGAGAGTTGTCACTGTCCATAGTGTTGTGTTGTAGTTCTATCAAAAATATTTTCTTGATGGCACATGATTCGTTGCTGGAATGCGTGCGTAATGCCCCAAGTGATTCAGATGGAGATCTGCCCCTGGTTATGTTTCACTTTTGGAGAGACTGCCCCAGGTGTGTTTAGACATCATGTCATGCCCCTTGCTTATGGAAGACCTGTTATTGGAAGTGTCTTTCCCGCTGAGGTGATTCTGTCCATTGAGAGGATGTCTGTTCATTGAATATCCAATTGTGGAGATATCTATGCTGTCAAACAATTAGTCATATGCAAACAATGTCATTTAAAGAATGCAAAACTCATGTCTGTCCTTAAATGTTATTGAAAATGTTTTTAGTGTAGTAAAACGAAATTTTCAAGAATGTGATATCAACTCAGGATTCATAACAAAGCCTACAGGAGTCAGGATACCTTTGTAACAGTATGTTCTCAAACTAACCCATGCTTCAACTAGGACTTTTAAGGGTTATAACGTGGTCTGGTTCACGGTTCAAGAAACAAAGGATAAAGGCTCAAATTTCATTTGTACCCAGCCCGCTCTTCGTGATGTTCTTCAGTCCTATGCTCAGTTAATTGCGCATTTAGAATCCCAATTGAGTCTGGAATCTTTGCTCCGATACTTGGTGATGATTGAGAAATTGAACATTTATTTTGAAAAGGAAGTCATTTTTGTAATCTTTTTTTTTCTCGAGGATTTTTAGTAACCTCTTTTTTTTGTTTTGGTTATCCCTTCTTTTTCCTGAACTATTTCTTTTTTTATTACAGTCAGCAGGATGCCCCAAATTTTCTCTTAAGTCTCCTTCATAGGTTCTGACTTAATGGGCTTTTATTTCGAGAGATAATGACTGTCTGTCTTGACGATTATACAGAACCATCATCGTCTTTTGTTTTGGAAGGATGTCTTCGATGCCATTCATTGTGTACGAAGCAGCAGATTGTGACTGAATGCTCCTCTGAATTAACTGAGAAAACTACCCTGCCCCAGGTTATGTTTAAGGGTTTTAATTTGTGTGAAAAGAAAAACTCCTACTTCTTTGGCTCGAAGGGGTTGACTAGGGATTATCTTTCTTATAACTCCATTGTTTAGGATTTGAAACAACGCCTGTACATCGTCAGCGGGGTCTGTTGAAAAGCATATTGTAGAGATTGTGGTATCATTTTCATCATCCTCCCTCTAAGGCTTAGAGTTTTTAATCAAGAGTTGAATATCACGAAAGGAAATAAGAACGCATTTTTGAAATAGTGAATACGAATGAATTGATTCAAGACAAACATGTGTAATGCATTAATGAAATAATAAAGTTTTGACATGACAATAATTGTTCGAATAAGCAAAGAAAATACAACTTGAGAGTTAAATGAACAAAAATGCTTTCAATCCTAGCCATGTTTTGGCAGGGGAGTAGTAATCACGTTGGGAGTCTCAGGAGGTTCGAATTCGATCTCCTTAGCATTAATCAGATCTTGTACTTTGTTCTTCAAAACCAAACAATCATTGGTATAATGGCCTGGACTTTCCGAATGGTAAGCACAACGAGCATTCGGTTTATAGTAGGGAGAGGTGGTGTTCGGATTCTTCGGAGCTTCCCTCAGAGTAACCAGATTGGACTTCAGCAAATGAGGTAAAGCCTGAGACAACGTCATATTGATCTGAGTGAACTGTCTAGATGGTCTTTCTGCTCTTGGCTGATTATTTCTTTACTGAGCAGGTGCAGGTTTGGGAATCATAACAGCCCCTACCTCCGGACGGTGCTCGGTTCGATTCTGATTCTTTTGGTTATAGACGACATTGACTTCCTTTTTACCTGTAAACGGCTTCCTTGCAGCACCATAAGAGGCATCCTTCTGAATTTTTCCACTTCAGATTCCAGCTTCCACTCTTTCTCCTGTCAAGACCAGTTCAGTAAAACCCGCCGATGAACTTCCAGTCAGATGGTTGAATAATGGCCCAGTCAAAGTTCCCAGAAACATATCCACGAGCTCCCTATCAGCCAAGGGAGGTTGAACTCTTCCAGCTAAATCTCTCCACTTCTGAGCATAATCCTTGAAACCCTCGTTCGAACCCATAGACATATTTTGGAGTTGTGTACGGGTGGGAGCGAGGTTTGCATTATACTTATATTTCTTATAAAATGCAGCAGCAAGGTCTTCCCAGTTATGAACATTGGCTCTTTCCAGCTGATAGAACCAATCCAGTTGTGTTCCAAACAGACTGTCTTGGAAGAAGTGAACCCATAAGTCTTTGTCAGCAGTATGAGGTTGTATCTTCCTCACATAGGAACAAAGATGCATTTTAGGACAAGAGACCCCATCATACTTAGCAAATACCGGTGCCTTGAATTTTTGGGGGATGACAACCCCGGAGACCAGACCCAACTCTTCAAAATCCAGCCCAGGAACCTTCTGGATTTCCATAGCACTCAGACGCTCTTCTAACTGCTTATACTTTTCATCAACCGGAGGGTACTGCTCCTCATTATAATCAGTTTCATTTTCAGACTCTTTAGAAGTAGGGTTCTCTTCTCTGGCTTCACCCTCTTGATTCTCTCCCTCTTTAGATGAAAAAGCTAAATCAACAACTCGTCTTGGAGGCCCTCTGAACCTTCTGCTCATATGTGCCACACCGGCTGTCCTATTGGTCTTCTTAGTGTTCTTCTTAACAATCAGAGCATTCAGCTCTTCATGTCCTTTGGCTAGAGCCACAATGATTTGCTGGAACTGCGTGTTTTGAGTCTGAAGATCTTTCACAGTTTGTTAAAGAGCCATTGCAGAAATAAACAACGGAGGAGATGAGAAACCTGTTATGAAACCTGTTATGCAATGATATGTATGATATGTGTGCAATGTTTTCAAGGATCTCGCGGGGTAAACACCAGAGACTGTTAGAATTTGATTGCAGCTTTGATTGAAGAACTTCGTATCGTTGAATGTCCTTCTACAAGAGTCAAGCTCACCATATCAAGTGGGTCATAGCCCCCGACTCAAGTTGTCGTGTTTTGATCTTTTGACGGCATTGGCTAGAGGAAAATAAATCCCCTTGCCCCCTGCTAGACGTTTGGTTTATCATAACCAGCATCACAGGCCCTCAAGATCCTTGAAATGGTTAGTATGATATGTCATGTTATGATGCGTATTCTATGCGTTTAAGAAAAAGTGCAAGGTGATGTAAGCAAGTAAACCCTGCAAAAAATCCAAGTTATTGGATAATGACTGTAAACAAAACCTGCAAGGAACTCATGTCGTCAGATAATAAAACCCTGCAAGTAGTTCAAGTTGAAAGCACACAAGTCACACAAACAACCTTAGGTTTAGGCTTGCATGGGTTTTAAGGTAGTACCCTCTTGAAGTTGGATTGGTTCAACCTATCCTATAAATATGTAATCGGGTTCTAAAGGGATCTCAATATCACCGATCTTTCCCCCAAGCCTTGTTCAATCGACGATTGACTCGTAATCAAACAAAACTTAAAAGTCAAACCTCAATGAGTGTAGTGTCGAGTATCTGTCGACCTTGGGCATACACCAAAGCCGGCCATCTCGCTACGTCCTACTGGCCAAGTTGTGCAATTCAAGGTTTTAAGGTCAGTTGATGCTTTATGACACCAAGCGGAGGCCCTGTACATCTCCCTGATTGACTCAAGGGTTACGGGTACCAACCAAAGTGCCATATCAACATAGCTACTTCTTCAACCGTGTCGGTATACCCCAACACAACTCCCTCACAATTTATTTCTACTTACCTAAAAGGTATTTCCTGATCTGGGTGTAGGATCAAATAACCCAAACAGTTCCCATAAATATAAAGCAAGCAAGACAATCAAGAGAAAGCAATTGAATATGACCTAGATCCTAAGGTTTACCCCACTTTATATTTTAGTCCCCAGCAGAGTCGTCAGTTCTGTGATACGGTGGCATAACCGACTATTATATTGGTTTGCGTTTTTTGTTCGTGAAATGTCGCGGTAAGCAAGAGTCGCCACCGAATTTTATTTTATCCAATCAGGAAAAGGAAAAAGAACAGAAAAAACCTTTTTCGAGATGTTTCTGAGTACGAGGGGTAGATTATAGAAAGGGAAGGTGTTAGCACCGTTTCTATCCGTGGTTTTCCACGGGCTCTTAGGTACTTGCTCATTTTTGAAAATTGCTTTTGTGTGCTTGTTTTTAAAATTTTTGTTTTACTTCATTTTAACCCTTGTTTCTGTCCTCAAGTGTGTTACGAAGTTGTTTTTGAAAACTTTGTTTGGGAAAGTGTTTGTGTGAAAAAGTTTGTTTGTTTGAGCAAGTACTTAAGAATTTTCTACCTACTCGAAAAAGTCTATTCGTTTTCCTTTTAGACAATGCTATCCCATTATTGGGAAATAGGTAGCACCGTCGTTGGAGTTTTTAAAGGGACGTTCAAAGGGACTAAATGGTCTCTGAAGGTAACAAGTAAGATACCTTAGCATTTCGAAGGGACTATTGTCATAAGATCAATTTGTAGGAAACTCGAGGGACCGGTAGGGACTACGATCTTTGTGACGACTTTGAATCGCGGATCATTGCTAAGGTATCCCTACGTTCGAGGGACACGACCATTATTTCTGATGCAACCAAGTAAGGCAAACCCTAGGAGTGAGCATGTGCGTGTGTTTGATTTCAGTTATTTAATCTTTCCACAATTAAGGTGATCTATTGTTTTAATTTTATTTGTCTTTTGCATGCAAGCCTATTATCCATACATCTAGACAGTTCATAGTTGCGGAAATTAAAAGCGGGAAAGTAAATCTACGCTATTACAAGGCTTCGGGGAGGGGGTTACATGACCAAAAACTGGGGATTAAATAGTAAATAATATGCGGTAAACCCTAATTAAAAAACTATTAGAACCCCGAAGCAAATACAATAATTGGAAAATAAAATATTGCGCGCGAGAATTAATTACGGGAATCAAAGTTTAAATTCTAAAAACCTAATCAATTAAAGATAAAATATTTTTTTGTATTTTATTATTGAGAAAAAATATTTGAAATCTTAACCTAAATCTAATTAATTAATGAAAAATAATTTTTGGTATTTTATTGAGAAAATTAAATATTTGTGAATTAAACCTAATTTGTCTAATTAATTTTAATTATGAAAACAATCAAGTCAATATCATTAAATTAATTAATTTCCAAAAAAAAAACTAATTTTAATTAAAAAAAACTAATTCTACATTTTTGTGGTTTTCTTGATTTTATGATTAAATAAAAAAATAATTTTTTTGTTGTTTTGTAAAAAGAAATTAATCAAATAAAACAAAAGAAAATAAAGAAAGAAAGTAATTGGGCCCGTGGTGAAAGTAGATTAGGGGGTGTGGAATGGAATTGTTAAGCCCAAAATTATAAGCCCATTTGCCCACGTGGGGATTCAGTGCAGCTGGACTTCAGGAGGTCCACCACGCGCCTGCATGCTTGAGGCGTTAGATCTGGCCAGGACATGATATGATGGCGAGGATTTGAGGATGCATGTGGCCCTTTTGAAGGTGAGGCTCACTGGATCAGGAACAAAGAAATTGGAAAATATGAAAATGTGAGATTCTGGGATCGAACCCAAAACCCTTTGCTTCACCTCCTGCGCCTTTGCAATCTGTGCTGGGATGGTTAGTTGTAAATATAATAACATAAATAAAATATAAAGGAAATAAAGTGGTCTTTCCCAAACGCACATGTGATTCAAATCACCCAATGGGATTCTTCCACCTAATTGTCTTCTTCCCCATAACTGTTGTTTTTAGCCACACTTTTACATACAATCGTTTCCGTCACTAAAAGCTATAGTGATGGATTTTGTTCGTAGCTGTGATCGGTGGGAATGAGAACTGACTGTTTTGGATATGTTGGTTCGCGTTTGCGTTTGTTTTCGCAAAATGTTGCGGTAAGCAAGAGTCGCCACCGTCTTTTATTTTATCCAACAAGGAAAGGACAAAAGCACAGAAAAATTCCTTTTTGAGATACTTCTCGGGTTCGGGAGGTAGATTATAGAAAGGGAAGGTATTAGCACCCTTTCTATCCGTGGTTATCCACGGGCTCTTAGGTATTTGCTCATTGTGTTTTCAAAAGTTTACTCTTATTTGTGTTTGTGGGTTTGAAAAGAGTTTTTGTTTTGAAGAGAGTGTAAGTGCGAAAAGTTTTGTTTTGTTTTAAAAGGAGCAAGTACTTAAGAACCATCTACCTACTCGAAAAAATGAATTAAAATTGTGCTAATGTCCTTTAGACAATGCTATCCCAATATTGAGAAGTAGGTAGCATCGTCGTTGGAGTTTTCGGGTCAATTCGATTAAGGGACGTGTGGTCACTAAAGCAATGTTAGGACGCCTTAGTGGTAACCCTAACGTCTTAGATCATTTTTTCCGAGGCAACTATGATCTTTGGACAAGAGGGCGACCTCTAAAACTTCCTATACTCAATGACCACGTTCGAGGCAACCAAGTGAGGCGTACCCTAAGAGTGGCATGTGCAAGTGTGTTATTTCGATTAATTTTATCTGTACATGTTATGGGCGAGCTATGTTGATTTTAAATTAAAGGTTAATCTTGTCATGCATTGCCTATTTATCATACATCTAACAGTTAATATTGTGCGAAAATTAAATTACAGAAAATAAATCTAAGCTATTACAAGGCGTCGGGTATTTACATCGCCAAAGACAAACCCTTTAAAATTAAATTGAGAAAAGTAAATAAAAGAGATAAATAATTAAATAAAGTCCTAAGTTAAAAAACTATTACATTCCCGAAGCAGTTACAATATTGGATAAAACGCGTGCGAGAAAATTAAATCGGAGTGTCTTAGGGTTTTGACCCTTCTTATTAAATAAAGCATATTTTTGAATTAAAAATTAGTCTAAGTTAATAATTGAATTAGTTAATTAAATGAAAATATCTTTGGGTTTTTTATTTTAATTAAGGAAATAAAATAAGAATGGTTAAAAATATTAAAAACCTAATATTCTAATTTGATTTTAATTTATTGCAAAATATATTATGGTTAAACCTATTTAAACTAAATAAATTAATTAATGTTTATTCACAAAAATAAATAAGGAAATTAATGGATTTTATAAAAATATTATTTTTGTTGTTTCTAATTTTTTTATGAGAAAATAATTAATGGGTTAGTAATTAATTAAATAAAATAAGTAAATAAATAAAAAGATATAGAAATTAAAAGAAATACGCAGGGGGTGTGGGCCTGAATCTGGGTGTGAAATAAGCAATTAGTGGACCCATTAATGCTCCAACCTGTTTGACCTTTTGAATCGCCCACATGCCTGTTGACTGGAGACCATGGTAGTCCTCCATCCATGGCCATTGGATCTAGATCTGAAGATACCTGGCGTGTTGATTTTTGAGGTGTATGGTGGTCTTTATGCTTGAAGATCCACTGGAATAGCTGCAAGAAAATAATAATAAGCGTTTTGGGGGACTTGGGATTCGAACCCAGGTCCCAAGGGGTTTTGCCATAGCGTGCTTACCAACTCATCCATGCTGCTTCTTTGTTTATTGGAATAGAAAACAAATATTATATTCAAAACAATTAATTATGCCCTGAAAAATAAAAAAAACGCGCTAATAATTTAAACAAGCCAATGACGCTAAGCCACGTAATCGTCTTCCCCAACGCATCCCTGGTTCGTTTACCTGCGGATTTTTATCCGCAGGAAGATTCGTAGGGTATTTCAAAAATCTCCCCCAGGCCATATAAACGAAACCTAAGAGTACCAATGTGTTCGTCTCTTCCTCCTGGTTGTCCTTATACCCATCATTAGCATTGATTTTGCCTGTATAAAAAAGGCCTAAAAAACAAGAACAAGAACCCTAGATCTGGGCATCATGATACAGGTTCTAAAAATAAAATTGAATAATGCCAAAACGTTCTAAATCAAATAACAAACACAAATATGCCAAGATTTTAAAGAAAAGATGCAAGAAATGGAGATTTGGATTCCATGTTCAGAGCTTGGTTCGTGGTGACTTACAGTGCAATTGATGGCGTCTAAAGGGCTGGTTTTGATTGCTAAAGCTTCAGGAGATGTCAGGGAAGAGAGCTATGTCAAGCTTTTGCTTTGTATCGAGCTCCAAGATGGATTTCAGATTCCAAGTTTTCAAGCTTTTTTTTCAAAGTTCTTCTGGCCGTTTCAGCAATGCCTTCTGCGTGTTTTTACTTTGTGTGGCTTGTACAAGTATTATAGGATGAATTAGGTTTAATCTTTTGGCCTGAATCCAAGTGCATTGAAGATTCATGATTTGATTTTGATCACCATTATCAAACTTCCAAAAATAGCTCAAATCTGATTTTTTATGCATGAATAAGCCTTGATACGAATTGATTTGATGAATCATGACAATTTAAAGTTGTACCAATCACAAAGATATTGTTTCATTAATTTTTAGATTTTATTTGATTTAATATTGATTAAAAATGAATTAAATCAATAAAAATTAAATAAATTAGAAAAAATAAATGAATGGCCATGAAATCAAATATGGGACACGTGTGTGGCATGACAAGACCATATCAAGTGGAAAAAAGTGGGCCCTTTTGTCAAAAATTGGAGTTTTGAGGATAGTTGACTTTTGGCAAATTTGGAAAAATGCCCAACTTCAACAATGCATAACTTCTTCAATTTTGAACTTTTGGAGGTGTTCTTTGAATTTTTAGAAACCTTGAGATGTACTCTAACCAACCCTTTTGGTATCATCTCATTTTTATATTCCATGCTCAAGCTAAAAGCTTTGGAAAAAAAGGTGTTTTTGTTGACTTTCAAAAATGACCTATAATGTCCAAATTTGTAACTTTTTGTGAGTTCATTTCCTGATCTTGGGGTGTGAAGATGGATAGTAGGAAATTTCATCCTCTTTAAAATGAGCTTTGGATGGGTCATTTCTCATAAACTATGAGAAAGTTATGCTTGGTCAAAGTTGAGTTGACTTTTCCTACAAAACCCTAATTTAGCAACTTTTGAATCTTGATGAATCTTGAGAAATCCTTGATGAATCATGATTAACCCTTGATCAAATGATGAATTATCCTTCAAAATGAGAATGTTGACAAAAAATCTTGAGTTTTGACTGAATTTGGGTCACAGTTGACTTTTGCCCTAACACAGTCGATTTTTGGACTTCTTGAGCAGTTGAGTGACCAAACTTCCTCTGCAAGGATTGAAATTTGTCATGGATGAACTTAAGAACATATTAGGACATTTGGGAGCATTTTAGGCCATTTGGATATGAGGACCTTGATGCAACACAAAACCCTAATTTTGAATTGACTGCCTTATGAGGTGATTTGACTGTCCAACTCTTGAGCCATCTTGAACAACTTGAAGATCATTCTTGACATGTATTTGAGAAATATGGGAGGTCCAATTTTGGGGTAAAACAGTTTCCCCTGTTCAATCTTCTTAAACCTGAGGATATAGATTGGCGTTCGGGCCTTTCGTGATCCGAAGGTGGAAGATGATTGAACACTAGAGTGCCTAGAAATTTGCACTCGCATGGAGTGGTATCAGCATTGTGACGTCGGGAATAGGCTTACAGATGCCATTTGGGGATTGATGATGGGATATGGGCTTAAAGATGCCATCCGAAGGAGTTTCGATCGCGTAATAGATTCCTTAGCGAGATCTTGTATACCTGTCATTGAGCGAGATTCTGCTGAGGAATGTTGTTCTTTGTCTTAGGAGAAATAGAAATTTAGGAGCTTCGGTCGTCCGTTATTCTACTGAGGAATCATCGCTGTTGAGTGTGAACTACTATCTGGTTGCAATCTAACCTTCATAGTGATAAGATCGACTGATATCTGGTCGAAATCCAAGCTTTACAGTGACTTACTAGGGAGATGAGATTAAAACTTGCTATCTGGTCGTAATCCAGGCTTTGCAATACCTCCCTTCTTATCTGGTCGAAATCCATGCTTCAGAATAAATCAAGTGATTATCCGGTTGCATCCGGGCTTCAACTTGAATTTAGGGCACACTAATATCTGGCCGATTCCGGGCTTCTTAGTAACTGTCCATGTAAATTGCTATTTGGTCGAAATCCAAGCTTCACATTGTCTTGTACCACTATCTGGTCGTAATCCAATCTTCAAAATATCTTACTTCTTATCTGGTCGAAATCCAGGCTTCAGAACAAATCAAGTGGTTATCCGGTCGCATCCGAGCTTCCTTTTGACTGTTGGGTTTACTAGTATCCGGTCGAATCCGGGCTTCGTAGTAACTGGCTGGGTAAACTGTTATCTGGTCGTAATCCAAGCTTCATAGTGTCCCTTAACGCTTATCTGGTTGCAATCCAGGCTTCACGAGGTATCATACCACTATCTGGTCGAATTCCAGGCTTTGTAGTACCCTTGGTTGCTATCTGGTCGTAATCCAATCTTCACAACATTTTCTATCATTATCTGGTCGTAATCTAGGCTTCACGATGTATCATACCACTTATCTGGTCGAATTCCAGGCTTCGTAGTACTCTTGGTTGCTATCTGGTCGTAACCCAGTCTTCACAACATCTTCTATAATTATCTGGTCGTAATCCAGGCTTCATGGTCTTGCGTTGCTTTCTGGTCGTAATCCAGTCTTCACAATAACTTGCTGAGCTGTTATCCGGTCGTAATCCAGGATTCACGGCTCACTGGGGAATAGACTACTATCCGGTCGTTCTCCGGGCTTCATATCTTGCTTTTGAGAGATGTCACTATCTGGTCGTAATCTAGGCTTTGTGGTAGTCTCTTATGGTCATCCGGTCGCAATCCAGGTTTCACAGTATGCCACAGAAATCAAGATACTATTCGGTCGTACCCGGGCTTCATAACTTCAATTTTGATTATATCTTTCCTGAAATAGAAGGGTTAGCTGTATGTAATGCATGATATGTATCAGGCAATGATGTTCTCAAAATAAATGAGATTGTATGGTATGATGCGTATATGCATGTATCATGATGTATGGACATGTAATGTTTTAGCTGGGGAAAATAAATCCCGGAGCCGCTGGAGAATAGAGTTGAGTTCTTCGTTTCCGCTGGGGATGATGAAGAAAGATGATAAACCTGTAGGAGAGGACAACTCCATTGGGGAATAAACTGAGGAAGAGATTACTCTGAGGGGAATTACTCTGTGGGGAAGAGATGTTCTGCTGAAGATTTTAACGATAAACTCCACTGGAGGTTCCGCTGATAAACTCTGTTGGGGATTTTGATGATGAACTCCGCTGGGGATGGATTACCGTTGCTGGTGATATAGAATTGGTTGAGGATTGAAGTCCTGCCCGGGGGGAAAGAAAGAACTTCGCTGGGGATGATCTTTCAGTTGCAACTTGCTGAGGATAACCCAGTTAGACTCCTGTGGGGATAACCCTCTGAATTTGGCTGGGGGGATTGATTTTGTACTCCACTGGGGGTAAGCTTCCAAAGTCTGCTGGGGATGATGATTCAGCTCTGTTGGGAAAGATTTTTAGACTGCGCTTGGGAAATGACTCCACTGTGGATATCTTGTATTCTTCTGGGGAATATTCTTATATTCTGTTGGGGAATATTAAGACTGCCGGGGATACTCTAATACTTGCTGGGGAATATCTTATACTCCGCTGGGGAATATTAAGACCTTCTGGATATACCAAACCTTTTTAGGGCTGATGGTAGATTAACTCTGCTTGGGAAAGCTTTGCTGATTCGTTCATGGTTACAAGTCTCAGTTGGGGAGATCTACCATTACTGTTTTACTCTGCGGGGAGTGACGGTATCTTGGTCATATTCTTCAGCTGAACCTACCTTGGTACCTTGGTGGACAGAGCAACTAGACAGTTCGGACAATTCTTATTGCCGCTGCTTATGATATTACTCGTAATTCGTCCTTTGTTTCGCATGTAAATATTTATGAGCAGCAATTAATGTCAAATGCATATATCAAAAATGATCATTGGACGTTCTTTGCAAAACAAAACAGATAAAGGAAAAACAGTTTGAAATTTATCTGAAAATGAATTTGTATTGATTTTGAAGTTTGCCTGTAAATAGGTGTTTTTGTACAAGAGGCTGACGTCCTGGTAAGAGAACGCCGCCGAACAAATAGAATTTATACAATTTGTGAAAAGAAAACAAAACAGCTAATGTGAATAATCCCACCGGGTTCCAACTCTGCTATTGCCTTTATATCTTCAAGCGTCTCATCACTTTGCTGCTTAGTTGAAGATGAATCTGATTGATTAGTGTCGTCCGAGCTTGATAGTTGATACCGAAGTCTGGATGCGAAGTGATCCAATGAGACATAGTGTTGCGCTTTAATCCCTAATTTTTGCCTGGACCGCCCTTTCGGGTTTTCAGTCCACCGGGATACCCTTTTTTGCCCAAGCCGCCTTTTCAGGTTTTCGACTTGCCGGGTGTACAGATTTTTTTTTATTTTCATCCCTTATTTTTGCTCGAACCCTTTTGGTTTGCCGGGAAGCCCTTATTTTTGCCTAGGCCAGTCAACCTAGCAGGTCTTTGATTATGCGTAGTATCTTTTTACTATGTCTGCATTGACGGGGTGAGGAAGGTCGTCACCATCCATGGTGGTTAGAATCATAGCTCCTCCTGAAAATATGTTCTTAACCACAAATGGCCCTTCGTAAGTAGGGGTCCATTTGCTCCTGGGATCACCTTGAGGTAGAATAATGCGTATGATTACTAGGTCCCCAACTTGATACTCTTGTCGTCTGACTTTCTTGTTAAATGCCTTGATCATCCGTTTTTGGTACGTCTGACCATGACAAATAGCAGTAAGTCTCTTTTCGTCAATTAGGTTTAGCTAATCAAGTCGGGTCTGCATCCAGTCATCTTCACTCAAACCTGCATCCTTCATTATCCGAAGAGAGGGTATATGAACTTCAATAGGCAAGATTGCCTCCATACCATATACCAAGGAATAGGGTGTTGCCTCTGTCGACGTCCGTGTTAAGGTACGGTACCCATGAAGAGAAAATGGTAACATCTCGTTCCAGTCTTTGTATGTCACTGTCATCTTCTGCACAATCTTCTTAATGTTCTTATTTGCAGCTTCGACAACCCCATTCATCTTCAGCCGGTAGGGAGAAGAGTTATGATGCTGTATTTTGAATTGCTCGCAGAGCTCAGTGATCATCTTGTTGTTGAGATTGGTACCATTGTTAGTAATGATCCTCTCTGGTACACCGTATCGACAGATCAGATTGTTCCAAATAAACCGTGCTACGACATTCTTGGTTACAGTAGCAAAGGAAGCCGCTTCAACCCACTTCATAAAGTAATCGATCGCTACCAGGATGAAACCATGCCCGTTAGATGCCGTAGGTCTGATCTCGCCGATCATATCAATGCCCCACATTGCAAAAGGCCAAGGCGCTGTCAAGACGTTCAGAGGAACCGGAGGTATGTGCACCTTATCAGCATAGACTTGGCACTTGTGACATGTCCGAGAATGCTGATAACAGTCGGCTTCCATTGTGGACCAATAATATCCTGCCCGAAGGATTTTCTTTGCCATGGTATGTCCACTGGAATGAGTTCCGAAAGTACCTTCATGTAGCTCCGCCATGATCCTTTCTGCTTCATTCTTATCCACACAACGCAGTAAGGTTGAATCATGGTTACGCTTGTAAAGGATGTCATTGCTGATGAAGAACTTCGCTGCGAACCTTCTCAGAAACTTCTTATCATTAACAGATACACCCTCGGGGTATTCTTGAGCTTCAAGGTACCTCTTCACCTAACGATACCAGGGATTTTCTGTTACCTCTTCAGTCTCAAGATCACAATAATGTGCAGGTTCATCCAATCTTTCAATAATGATCCGGGGAGCCTCATTGTCCCAATTGACCTTGAACATAGAAGACATCGTAGCCAGCGCGTCCGCCAACTAATTCTCCTCTCTAGGGAACTGCTCAAAGGTTATCTCCTCGAAATGGGGAAGCAATGTCAACACATACTCCTTGTAAGGAATAAGGTTTAGGTGTTTCGTATCCCACTCGCCTTTGATCTGACTGATCACGAGAGTGGAATCTCCGAAGACAATTAGAAACTTAATCCTTAGGTCAATTGCAGCTCGAAGACCGATGATGCATGCTTCATACTCCGCCATGTTGTTGGTGCAGTTGAAACATAGTCGAGCTGTGAACGGAGTATGAGAGCCTTTAGGAGATATGATCACAGCGCCAATGCCATTACCCAAAGCATTCGAAGCTCCATCAAAGTACATAGACCATTGGGATCCTTCCTCGGGTCCTTCATCCGGTCCTGGTGTCTCACAATCAGTTACTAACATGATATTCTCGTTCGGGAATTCATAGTTCATAGACTGGTAATCATCCACTGCCTGATGTGCCAAATGGTCTGCCAATACACTTCCCTTAATTGCCTTTTGGGTCGTATACTGGATGTCATACTCAGTCAGGATCATCTGCCATCTTGCTATTCTTCCGGACAAGGCAGGCTTTTCGAAGATATACTTGATTGGATCCATCTTTGAAATCAACAGAGTAGTGTGAGTCAGCATATACTGTCTCAGCCGGCGAGCAACCCATGCCAAAGCGCAACCATTTTTCTCAAGCAGTGAGTATCGAGTCTCACAGTCGGTAAACTTTTTGCTAAGGCAATAAATAGCATGCTCTTTTCGTCCAGACTCGTCATGCTGCCCCAGCACACACCCCATTGAGTTGTCAAGTACTGTCAAGTATAAGATCATAGGTCTCCCTTCAACTGGTGGTATTAGAATAGGTGGATCCTGGAGATACTCTTTGATCCTTTCGAAAGCAGCCTGGCATTCATCGTTCCAACGTACCACTTGATCTTTCTTCAGTAACTTGAAGATTGGCTCAAAAGTAGCAGTTAGGTGCGAGATGAACCGGGCAATGTAGTTCAGTCGTCCCAAGAAGCCTCTGACCTCTTTCTCTGTCTTGGGAGCTGGCATCTCTTGTATGGATTTCACCTTGGGAGGGTCCACTTGAATACCTTTGTGGCTTACAACGAAACCCAGCAGCTTACCAGACCTTACCCCGAAGGTGCACTTGTTCGGGTTCAATCTCAGCTTGTACAACTTCAAAAGGTACCCCACTGAGTAACAAAGTTTGTCTTCTCCATGTCTTCGGGAGCCATCTTTATCTGATTATAACCGAAGAAACCATCCATAAAGGAGAATACCTTGTGCTGAGCAGTATTGCCAACCAGAACGTCGATGTGAGGTAGAGGGAAGTCATCCTTGGGGCTTGCCCTGTTCAAATCCCTGTAGTCAACACACATTCGAACCTTCCCATCCTTCTTCGGCACAGGAACCACATTGGCGACCCACTGAGGGTAAGAAGTAACTGCTAGAAAGCCGGCGTCAAACTGTTTCATAACTTCAGCCTTGATTTTCTCGGACATCTCTGGGCGCACACGGCGAACCTTCTGTTTTACCGGAGGACAATCTTCCTTGGTAGGCAGGTGATGAACCACAATGTCCGTATCCAAACCAGGCATGTCTTCGTAAGACCAGGAAAATATCTCAACGTAGTCACGCAGCATCTGAATCAACCGCTGTTTCACACTAAGCTCCAAGTTTGCATCGATCTTGACTTCCTTTTTGTCTGTCTCAGTACCCAGATACACTGATTCTATCGGCTCTTCATGTGGCTGAATAGCCCTCTCTTCCTGGAGTAGCAGTCTTGCGAGTTCAATAGGCACTTCAAAATCATCTTCACCTTCGTCTTCGGCTAAGTTGATCGGATTTTCGAAGTCATAACTGGCAGTAGCAGCGTCATTACCAGTGAGATCTAGAGTAGATGTGGACCTGTATATGTGAGTGTGTGTAAAATAGCTGTTTTGCAATATATAATAAAGAAAGACAAGGAGCGTGAAATTTGAAATTCAAAAGACGTCCAATGCTTTTATTAATGATATATGAAAATGGCACACAAAAGCCCTCACGAATGAAGCCACGGTGCCCTGAGTAAGACACCGGGCCATAAAGTTTCACAACATTGTCTGTTACAAATTAAAAACAAAGAGTTCATTACTGGGTAACAAAAGTAATAGGGATGAAGTCCTTTGCTGTCCAGTTGCTTGGTCCACCGTTGGTCGTAGGATAGATCCAGCTGTCGAATTCAGACTCCTCCATATCATCTTCAATGGCATTTACTCCCGAGTTGTTGATGAACACGGGAGGTCTTCCAATCCTTGCATTACGAACAACCCTTTGAGCTTCCTTCTCAATAACAGCCCGAGCATCTTTTAAGGAAGCCATCTTCATAGGAGAATCTTCAACCACAGTCTCAGCTGATGCCAGTGTCTGAGGAACCTCTTCAAAGTGCAGAAATGGGGTTTCAATGAACTCCCCATCCATTTCTACGTATCGGAACGAGTTGAGGTGGATGACCATATACTCTTCCTCCCCTTGAACTGTCACAATCTTTCCTCTAACAGGGTACTTTAGCTTTTGGTGAAGCGTTGAGGTTACGGCCCCAGCTTTATGGATCCATGAACGACCCAGCAAACAAGAGTAGGATGGCCGAATGTCCATTACATAGAACGAAGAATTGAAGACCTGAGAGCCAACTTTAATTGGAATATCAACTTCACCGTGCACCATCCTTTTAGACCCATCAAAGGCCCTGACAACAATATTACTTGGTTTTAGCTCTAACCCTTTGCAATCCAACCGGTCTAGAGCTTTTTTGGGCAAGACGTTCAGTGAGGAACCAGTATCAACCAATACATGTGCAAGAGTAGTGCCCCTGCATTCAAAGGAGACATGCAGGGCATCATTATTGTTCTTCCCTTTAGCAGTCAAATCAGCTTCGGAGAAACCCAAACCATTATCAACAGTTAAATTGGCAACACAATCGGTAAACTGATCAGCTGATGTCTCTTATGGCACGTGGGCAGTCTTCAGGAAGGTAATCAGAGCCTTAGCATGGGCCTCTGAGCACAACAATTGTGACAACATAGAAATATTGGATGGGGTTTTCCCCAGTTGCTCAACTACGTTGTAATCACTCTTCTTAATAATTTTCAGAATCTCTTACATCTCCTGCTTGGAAGCTTCAACAGTGATTGTCTTTGGTGCCTCCATCTGGGCAGGCACAGCAATGGTGATCCCTTTTCCCCGAGCGTCAGATGTCTCGAAGACAGGGGTAGGACTAGGAACTTGATCAGGAATGGCAGTAGGTACACTTGCATGTGTAATAACGACATGTCTTCGGACAGTTGGTGGAACAATATCAGGTGAGAAGATTCTACCGTTGCGGGTGACTTTGGCAGGCCCAGTAATATTATTGATGTCAGTATCAGCATCCAACTCTTGCTTAACTCCAAGAACATAAACATCAGCCCCATAGTGCCAGGGGACAGCTTTGTCAGAGGTGTAGGGGATGGGCCCTGGAACAGTGATGATTACAGGTGCGATCTTCATAACAGACGTAATTCTAACAGGTTTACTCGAAGGAGCCTTGGAAGAATTGTTGAAAATGGTAATAATGGCGACTTCTTCAGAATGAATGGAAGGAACAACAATCTTCTCAAACAGGATCTCCTTATTATCCATCAGGTTTTGGATACCTGACTTCAGGAATGGGCAACCAATAGGTAAAACAGAACACATATGGCAACCTTCGCCACAACCCGTAAATAAACCGGCTAGCAACAAGTTCTTTTTGACGGTCATCAGAGGGGTAACAATGTTATCCACAGAAACTACAAACAAGTCTTCCTCTACAGCATTTACTCCATGTTTGGGCATGGGTGCAGTCACAACATTAGGCCTCTCGTGCGCCTCGAACTCAATCTCATTTGCATCAATTAAGTCTTGTATCTTGTTCTTTAATTCCCAACAATAATCTGTATTATGCCCCGGGCTATCGAAGTGATAAGCGCAGCGGGCATTAGGGTTATACCTTGGTGATGTTGTATTTGCATTCTTTGGGGGTTCCCTTATAGTCACCAGGTTAGTCTTCAGCAACTGTGGCAGAATCTGAGATAAGGCCATGCTGAGACGAGTGAATTGCCTCTTAGGTCTCTCGTCCTTTTGTTGATTGTTGTACTGAGGAGCACCAACAGGTTTTGAAAAAACAACCGCGTTGACAACTTGGCGGTGTTCAGGTCTATTCTGTCTTCTTTCACTGTAGACAGCACTGGACTCTTTCTTAAATGGCTTCTTCTCGGTGCTCGATGAGGAACCCTTCTGTATCTTCCCAGCCTTAATACCAGCTTCAATCCTCTCACCAGTCAAAATAAGATCTGTAAACCCAGCAGAAGAGCTTCCAATCAGATGGTTAAAGAATGGACCAGACAGGGTCCCCAAAAACATATCAATAAGTTCACGATCAGCCAAAGGTGGTTGCACCCTTCTGGCAAGGTCTATCCACTTCTACGCATACTCTTTAAATCCTTCACCCGTTCCTATTGACATACCCTAGAGTTGGGTACGCGTAGGAGCGAGGTCGGAGTTGTACTGATACTGCCTGTAGAATGCAGTAGCCAAATCTTCCCTGTTGCGGATACTGGCTCCATCCAACTGATATAACCAATCAAGCTGAGTCCTTGAGAGACTGTCTTGAAAGAAATAGATCCATAAGTTCTTATCAGCAGTGTAAGGCTGGATCTTCCTCACATATGACCGGAGATGTAGCTTTGGACAGGAAGCTCCGTCATACCTGGAAAAGGCAGGTGCCTTGAATTTGTGGGGAATCACCACCCCAGATGATAGACCTAGATCTCCGAAATCTAGACCGGGTACCTTCTGTATTTCCATAGCGCTCAAACGGTCTTCCAGCTGTTTGTACTTATCCTCAGCAGGAGGATACTGTTCTTCATCGTAGTCCGTCTCGTTGTCGGAGACCATAGGGCTAGGAGCCCTCCTTTCTTGTGGACTTTGTTTCCCTCCAGATGAGGTGGTCAGATCAACTTCATTCTGCAACCCGTTTCCAAACCTGCGTCCAGTATTGAACAGGATGGTCCTCTTATTCTTCTTCTTTTTCTCCTTCAGAATCAAGGTTTTCAGGTCCTGCTGACCCTTAGCTAGATTCATGAATAGTTCTTGAAATTGGGCATTCTGGGCCTGGAGGGCCTTGATAGCTTGCTCAGTGGAAGGTTCAGCAGACATGATGAGCGCTGAAATAAACAGCGAAGAAGATAAGAGACTTGTAATGGGTACCTGCTTATGGAGTGCATGGGATGAAATGCGTATGATTATGATTTCAAAGACAATCGAGATTCAAATTTGTAAACGAGAAAGGAAACACACTTTATTAGATTTAAACTTCAAAATTTAATTTGTTCAACAAATTTCCCTTAGGCGTTACAATAATGGAAATACTAAAAAGTAAATAAAAATTGTAAAAGAAATCATCAAAGGTCCATAAATGCTCCCATGGTCTCTTCTTATCAGTGCGGACATAATCATTCAGGATCCGCTCGTTCTCCAGTTGCCTAGTCAGCTTCTGGATCTTCTACTCTTGTTCATTGAACTTCTCCCGGTACGAATCCCGTTCATCCCTCAACTGCATCCAAGACCTCTTCAGTGTCCCAATATCAGTGGGCATATAAGGGTGGAGAATAGTTGGAAGAACGCCCTCCTCATTAGCAACTTCAAGAGTAACAGGCCTGACAGCTTCATATGGCATACCTAGCTTCTGGGCATGGATGCGGACCCATCTGAGATATGGCTCCATTGGCAGAGAAGCCTTTGGACCCAACTCATGTGGGTCAGATTGGTGAAATTTGTCCCAAGCCCTTATGAATCTACGACGTAGCTCGTCGCTATCTCCCTGAAAATCAAAGATGATATGAGGCATCAACATTTCATGTGGTCCTTCTCTTCTGGCTCTTCAAAACTGACGGAGAGCTAAGCATGGATTGTAAGAAATTCCTCCATGGGTTCCTAGCAGGGGAACATTGGTATACTCTCCACAGCGATCAATGATAGTCACCTCATCCATACCTTTGAGGGTCTAGATAATTTCATTATTAGAAAGAGACATCACCCTATAAGCCCAACCCATTCCTTCTTTGTTATTGAGATTGGTACCATTGTCAGTAATGATCCTCTCTGGTACACCGTATCGACAGATCAGATTATGCCGAATAAACCATGCTACGACATTCTTGGTTACAGTAGCAAAGGAAGCCACTTCAACCCACTTCGTAAAGTAATCGATCGCTACCAGGATGAAACCATGCCCGTTAGATGTCGTAGGTCTGATCTCGCCGATCATATCAATGCCCCACATCGCAAAAGTCCAAGGCGCTGTCAAGACGTTCAGAGGAACCAGAGGTATGTGCACCTTATCAGCATAGACTTGGCACTTGTGACATGTCCGAGAATGCTGATAACAGTCGGCTTCCACTGTGGACCAATAATATCCTGCCCGAAGGATTTTCTTTGCCATGGTATGTCCACTGGAATGAGTTCTGAAAGTACCTTCATGTAGCTCTGCCATGATCCTTTCTGCTTCATTCTTATCCACACAACGCAATAAGGTTGAATCATGGTTACGCTTGTAAAGGATGTCATTGCTGATGAAGAACTTCGCCGCGAACCTCCTCAGAAACTACTTGTCATTAACAGATGCACCCTCGGGGTATTCTTGAGCTTCAAGGTACCTCTTCACCTCATGATACCAGGGCTTTTCTGTTACCTGTTAAGTCTCAAGATCACAGTAATGTGCAGGTTCATCCAATCTTTCAATAATGATCCGGGGAGCCTCATTGTCCCAATTGACCTTGAACATAGAAGACATCGTAGCCAGCGCGTCCGCCAACTGATTCTCCTCTCTAGGGAACTGCTCAAAGGTTATCTCCTCGAAATGGGGAAGCAATGTCAACACATACTCCTTGTAAGGAATAAGGTTTGTGTGTTTCGTATCCCACTCGCCTTTGATCTGACTGATCACGAGAGCGGAATCTCCGAAGACACTTAGAAACTTAATCCTTAGGTCAATTGCAGCTCGAAGACCCATGATGCATGCTTCATACTCCGCCATGTTGTTGGAGCAGTTGAAACATAGTCGGGCGGTGAACGGAGTATGAGAGCCTTTAGGAGATATGATCACAATGCCAATTCCATTACCCAAAGCGTTCGAAGCTCCATCAAAGTACATAGACCATCGGGATCCTTCCTCAGGTCCTTCATCCGGTCCTGGTGTCTCACAATCAGTTACTAAAATGATATTCTCGTCCAAGAGTTCATAGTTCATAGAATGGTAATCATCCACTGCCTGATGTGCCAAATGGTATGCCAATACACTTCCCGTAACTGCCTTTTGGGTTGTATACTAGATGTCATACTCAGTCAGGATCATCTGACATCTTGCTATTCTTCCGGACAAGGCAGGCTTTTCGAAGATATACTTGATTGGATCCATCTTTAAAATCAACAGAGTAGTGTGAGTCAGCATATACTGTCTCAGCCAGCGAGCATCCCATGCCAAAGCGCAACAAGTTTTCTCAAGCAGTGAGTATCGAGTCTCACAATCGGTAAACTTTTTGCTAAGGTAATAAATAACATGCTCTTTTCGGCCAGATTCGTCATGCTGCCCCAGCACACACCCCATTGAGTTGTCAAGTACTGTCAAGTATAAGATCAGAGGTCTCCCTTAAACTGGTGGTATTAGAATAGGTGGCTCCTGGAGATACTCTTTGATCCTTTCAAAAGCAGTCTGGCATTCATCGTTCCAACGTACCACTTGATCTTTCTTCAGTAACTTGAAGATTGGCTCACAAGTAGCAGTTAGGTGCGAGATGAACTGGGCAATGTAGTTCAGTCGTCCCAGGAAGACTCTGACCACTTTCTCTGTCTTGGGAGCTGGCATCTCTTGTATGGCTTTCACCTTGGAAGGGTCCACTTGAATACCTTTGTCGCTTACAACGAAACCCAACATCTTACCAGACCTTACCCCGAAGGTGCACTTGTTCGGGTTCAATCTCAGCTTGTACAACTTCAATCTGTCAAACAGCTTCTGTAGATGGTAAAGGTGTTCTTCCTCAGTCTGGGACCTTGCAATCATATCGTCGACGTATACTTCAATCTCATGATGGATCATGTCATGAAACAAAGTAACCATGGCATGCTGATATGTTGCCCCGACATTCTTTAGTCCAAAAGGCATGACCTTATAGCAAAAGGTACCCCACTGAGTAACAAAGGTTGTCTTCTCCATGTCTTCGGGAGCCATCTTTATCTGATTATAACCGGAGAAACCATCCATAAAGGAGAATACCTTGGGCTGAGCAGTATTGTCAACCAGAACGTCGATGTCAGGTAGAGGGAAGTCATCCTCGGGGCTTTCCCTGTTCAAATCCCTGTAGTCAACACACATTCGAACCTTCCCATCCTTCTTCGGCACAAGAACCACATTGGCGACCCACTGAGGGTAAGAAGTAACTGCTAGAAAGCCGGCGTCAAACTGTTTCATAACTTCAGCCTTGATTTTCTCGGACATCTCTGGGCGCATATGGCGAACCTTCTGTTTTACCAGAGGACAGTCTTCCTTGGGAGGCAGGCGATGAACCACAATGTCAGTATCCAAACCAGGCATATCTTTGTAAGACCAGGCAAAGATCTCAACGTAGTCATGCAGCATCTGAATCAACCGCTGTTTCACACTAAGCTCCAAGTTTGAACCGATCTTGACTTCCTTTTTGTCTGTCTCAGTACCCAGATTCACTGATTCTACCGGCTCTTCATGTGGATAAATGGTCCTCTCTTCCTGGAGTAGCAGTCTTGCGAGTTCAACAGGCACTTCACAATCATCTTCACCTTCGTCTTCGGCTAAGTTGATCGGATTTTGGAAGTCATAACTGGCAGTAGCAGAGTTGTTACCAGTGAGATCCAGAGTGGATGTGGACCTGTATATGTGAGTGTGTGTAAAATAGCTGTTTTGCAATATATAATAAAGAAAGACAAGGAGCGCGAAATTTGAAATGCAAAAGACGTCCAATGGTTTTATTAATGATTTATGAAAATGGCACACAAAAGCCCTCACAAATGAAGCCACGGTGCCCCGAGTAAGACACCGGGCCATAAAGTTTCACAACATTGTCTGTTACAAATTAAAAACAAAGAGTTCATTACTGGGTAACAAAAGTAATAGGGATGAAGTCCTTTGCTGTCCAGTTGCTTGGTCCACCGTTGGTCGTAGGATAGATCCAACTATCGAATTCAAACTCCTCCATATCATCTTCAATGGCATTTACTCCCGAGTTGCTGATGAACACGGGAGGTCTTCCAATCCTTGCATTACGAACAACCCTTTGAGCTTCCTTCTCAATAACAGCCCGGGCATCTTTTAAGGAAGCCATCTTCATAGGAGAATCTTCAACCACAGTCTCAGCTAATGCCAGTGTCTGAGGAACCTCTTCAAAGTGCTGAAATGGGGTTTCAATAAACTCCCCATCCATCTCTACGTATCGGAACGAGTTGAGGTGGCTGACCATATACTCTTCCTCCCCTTGAACTGTCATAATCTTTCCTCTGACAGGGTACTTTAGCTTCTAGTGAAGCGTTGAGGTTACGGCCCCAGCTTTATGGATCCATGAACGACCCAGCAAACAAGAGTAGGATGTCCGAATGTTCATTACATAGAACGTAGAATTGAAGACCTGAGAGCCAACTTTAATTGGAATATCAACTTCACCGTGCACCATCCTTTTAGACCCATCAAAGGCCCTGACAACAATATTACTTGGTTTTAGCTCTAACCCTTTGCAATCCAACCGGTCTAGAGCTTTTTTGGGCAAGACGTTCAGTGAGGAACCAGTATCAACCAATACATGTGCAAGAGTAGTGCCCCTGCATTCAATGGAGACATGCAGGGCATCGTTATGGTTCTTCCCTTTAGCAGTCAAATCAGCGTCGGAGAAACCCAAACCATTATCAGCAATTAAATTGGCCACAAAATCGGTAAACTGATCAGCTGATGTCTCTTGTGGTACATGGGCAGTCTTCAGGAAGGTAATCAGATCCTTGGCATGGGCCTCTGAGCACAGCAATAGTGACAACATAGAGATCTTGGATGGGGTTTTCCCCAGTTGCTGAACTACGTTGTAATCACTCTTCTTAATAATTTTCAGAATCTCTTCCATCTCCTGCTTGGAAGCTTCAACAGTGATTGTCTTTGGTGCCTCTGTCTGGGCAGGCACATCAGTGGTGATCCCTTTGCCCCGAGCGTCAGATGTCTCGGCGACAGGGGTAGGACTACGAACTTGATCAGGAATGGAAGTAGGTACACTTGCAGGTGTAATAACGATAGGTCTTCGGACAGTTGGTGGAACAATATCAGGTGAGAATATTTTACCGCTGCGGGTGACTTTGGCATGCCCAGTAATATTGCTGATGTCAGTATCAGCATCCAACTCTTGCTTAACTCCAAGAACATAAACATCAGCCCCATAGTGCCAGGGGATAGCTTTGTCAGAGGTTTATGGGATGGGCCCCGGAACAGTGATGATTACAGGTGCGATCATTGGAACAGACGTAATTCTAACAGGCTTCCTCGAAGGAGCCTTGGAAGAATTGTTGAAAATGGTAATAATGGTGACTTCTTCAGAATGAATGGAAGGAACAACAATCTTTTCAAACAGGATCTCCTTATTATCCATCAGGTTTTGGATACCTGTCTTCAGGAATGGGCAACCAGTAGGTAAAACAAAACACATATGGCAACCTTCGCCACAACCCAAAAATAAACCGGCTAGCAACAGGTTCTTTTTTACGGTCATCAGAGGGGTAACAATGTTATCCACAAAAACTACAAACAAGTCTTCCTCTACATCATCTACTCCGTGTTTGGGCATGGGAGCAGTCACAACATTAGGCCTCTCGTGCGCCTCGAACTCAATCTCCTTTGCATCAATTAAGTCTTGTATCTTGTTCTTTAATGCCCAACAATCATCTGTATTATGCCTCGGGCTATCGGAGTGATAAGCGCAACGGGCATTAGGGTTAT
Source organism: Vicia faba (assembly GCA_948472305.1). Lineage (NCBI taxonomy): Eukaryota > Viridiplantae > Streptophyta > Magnoliopsida > Fabales > Fabaceae > Vicia > Vicia faba. The sequence continues at coordinate 117,292,203 of OX451738.1, read as the reverse complement.
ACCTTGGTGATATTGTATTTGCATTCTTTGGGGGTTCCCTTATAGTCACCAGGTTAGTCTTCAACAACTGTGGAAGAATCTGAGATAAGGCCTTGCTGAGACGAGTGAATTGCCTCTTAGGTCTCTCGTGCTTTTGTTGATTGTTGTACTGAGGAGCACCAGTAGGTTTTGAAATAACAACCGCGTTGACAGCTTGGCGGTGTTCAGGTATATTCTGTCTTCTTTCACTGTAGACAACACTGGACTCTTTCTTAAATGGCTTCTTCTCGGTGCTCGATGAGGCACCCTTCTGTATCTTCCCAGCCTTAATACCAGCTTCAATCCTCTCACCAGTCAAAATAAGATCTTTAAACCCAGCAGAAGAGCTTCCAATCAGATGGTTAAAGAATGGACCAGACAGGGTCCCCAAAAACATATCAACAAGTTCACGATTAGCCAAAGGTGGTTGCACCCTTCCGGCAAGGTCTCTCCACTTCTGCGCATACTCTTTAAATCCTTCACCTGTTCCTATTGACATACCCTGGAGTTGGGTAGGCGTAGGAGCGAGGTCGGAGTTGTACTGATACTGCCTGTAGAATACAGTAGCCAAATCTTCCCAGCTACGGATAATGGCTCCATCCAACTGATAAAACCACTCAAGCTGAGTCCCTGAGAGACTGTCTTGAAAGAAATGGATCCATAAATTCTTATGAGTAGTGTAAGGCTGGATCTTCCTCACATATGACCAGAGATGCAGCTTTGGACAGGAAGCTCTGTCATACCTGGCAAAGGAAGGTGCCTTGAATTTGTGGGGAATCACCACCCTAGATGATAGACCTAGATCTCCGAAATCCAGACCGGGTACCTTCTGTATTTCCATAGCGCTCAAACGGTCTTCCAGCTGTTTGTACTTATCCTTAGCAGGAGGATACTGTTCTTCATAGTAGTCCATCTCGTTGTTAGAGACCATAGGGCTAGGAGCCCTCCTTTATTATGGAATTTCTTTCCCTCCAGATGAGGTGGTCAAATCAACTACATTCTGCAACCCGTTTCCAAACCTACGTCCAGTATTGAACATGATGGTCCTCTTCTTCTTCTTCTTTTTCTCCTTCAGAATCAAGGTTTTCAGGTCCTGTTGACCCTTAGCTAGATTCATGAATAGTTCTTGAAATTGGGCATTCTGGGCCTCGAGGGCCTTGATAGCTTGCTCAGTGGAAGGTTCAGCAGACATGATGAGCTATAAAATAAATGGCGAAGAAGATAAGAGACCTGTAATGGGTACCTGCTTATGGAATGCATGGGATGAAATGCGTATGATTATGATTTCAAAGACAATCTAGATTCAAATTTGTAAACGACAAAGGAAACACACTTTATTAGATTTAAACTTCAAAATTTAATTTGTTCAACAAATTTCCCTTAGGCGTTACAAGAATGGAAATACTAAAAATTAAATAAAAACTGTAAAAGAAATCATCAAAGGTCCATCAATGCTCCCATGGTCTCTTCTTCTCAGTGCGGACATAATCATTCAGGATCCGCTTGTTCTCCAGTTTCCTAGTCAGCTTCTGGATCTTCTGATCTTTTTCATTGAACTTCTCCCGGTACGAATCTCGTTCATCTCTCAACTGCATCCAAGACCTCTTCAGTGTCCCAATATCAGTGGGCATATAAGGGTGGAGAATAGTTGGAAGAACCCCCTCCTCATTAGAAAATTCAAGAGTAACAGGCCTGACAGCTTCATATGGCATACCTAGCTTCTGGGCACGGATGCGGACCCATCTGAGATATGGCTTCATTGGCAGAGAAGTATTTGGACCCAACTCATGTGGGTCAGATTGGTGAACTCTGTCCCAAGCCCTGATGAATCTACGACGTAGCTCGTCGCTATCTCCCTGAAAATCAAAGATGATATGAGGCATCAACATTTCATGTGGTCTTTCTCTTCTGGCTCTTCCAAACTGACGGAGAGCTAAGCATGAATTGTAAGAAATTCCTCCATGGGTTCCTAGCAGGGGAACATTGGGATACTCTCTACAACGATCAATGATAGTCACCTCATCCATACTTTTGAGGGTCTAGATAATGTCATTATTAGAAAGAGACATCACCCTATAAGCCCAACCCATTCCTTCTTTGTTTTTTAGCACTGACTTCGGGAGGTGCGAAATAAACCACCTCAACAATAAAGGAGCACAGCACATCAGAGTTCCCCGCTTTCAGGAAGTATGAGCATAGAGCTGATGAAGGATGTCACCCAAGAGAGTGGGTACCGGGTTCTGAGAGATGAAGATCTTTATGGCATTAATATCAACAAAAGAATCAGGGTTCGGAAACAATACCAAGCCATAAATCAAGAGAGCCAGAATATCCTCGAACGCCTTGAAGTTTAAGCTGTCCCAGAAGAGCTAGCCTTGCCAACCAAGAACTTAGTCAGGAAACCCTTAGCTCCACTTCTAGTCTCCCAGTTAGCCATTACCTCTTCTTTGGTCAAGTGAAGGGCTGCAACAATTTCTTCGGGCTTAAGAGTCTTTTCCCACCCGGTGAACGGGGTCTGCTCCAAAATAGAGATACCGAGCAACTCAGAGAACTCTTCCAGGGTAGAAACCAGCTGGAAGTCCCGGAAAGTAAAACAATGGTACAGCGGATCATAGAATTGGACCAGGACACTCATCATTTGTTCGTCCAATTTTGAGGTGACCAAACTGAGAAGAGAACCATGCCTTCTGATGAAGGAAGTAGTGTTTGGAATCCTGACAACCAACTCTTTAAGAAAGGTAGGGACTTGGACAAAGTTGATCCAGATAGTATTCTTACGCATGGGCATCATAATGACCTACAAAACAAAGCAAATATGAAACCCTCTTGTATTTGAAATAGGTTAGTCCTTATGCAAAATGTATGCAATGTTATGATGTCATGATGTCATGGTAAAGGCACACCACAAGTATCCACAAAAGGCAAACATGGTAAAGGCACACAAGTCACACAAAAAGAGCCCTTAGATTTCAGGCTGGCATGGAGCTTAGGTACTACCCTCTTTCAGTTCAGTGGGTTTAAACCTGTCCTAAAAATAGTAACCGGGTTCTAGAGGATCTCAATATCACTGACTACCCTCAATCGGTCATAATTCCAGTTTAGTAACCTTTTCTTGCAGCCGAAATCATCGCGAGAGTTTAGTCTCAATGAGTGTAGCATACTGCTACTGTTCTATGGCCAAGTTGGTAAATTTAAAGGTTCTAAGGTCAGTTGGTGCTTAATGACCCCTTAGAAGACCCATATTCTCCTCGTTCCAACACAAGGGATATCGGTACAGACTAAAGTGCCACACCAACGTAGCTACTGCTTCATCCGTATCGGTCTATGCCGTACAGATCACTCACAATTTATTGCTACTTACCTAAAGGGTATCCCCAGATTCGGGTTAGGATCTATAGAACTCCGATACAAGCCCCCCAAATTAAAGCATACAAAGCATACAATTGAAAACACAATGATCTAATCCTAAGGTACATCCCACTTATAATCCCCAGCAGAGTCGCCAGTTCTGTGATCGGTGGGAATGAGAACTGACTGTTTTGGATATGCTGCTTCGCGTTTGTGTTTGTTTTTGCAAAATGTTGTGGTAAGCAAGAGTCGCCACCGTCTTTTATTTTATCCAACAAGGAAAGGACTAAAGCACAGAAAAATTCCTTTTTGAGATACTTCTCGGGTTCGGGAGGTAGATTATAGAAAGGGAAGGTATTAGCACCCTTTCTATCCGTGGTTATCCACGGGCTCTTAGGTATTTGTTCATTGTGTTTTCAAAAGTTTTCTGTTCTTTGTGTTTGTGGGTTTGAAAAGAGTTTTTGTTTTGAAGAGAGTGTAAGTGCGAAAAGTATTGTATTGTTTTAAAAGGAGCAAGTACTTAAGAACCATCTACCTACTCGAAAAAAGGAATTAAATTGTGCTAATGTCCTTTAGACAATGCTATCCCACTATTGAGAAGTAGGTAGCATCGTCGTTGGAGTTTTCAGGTCAATTCGATTAAGGGACGTGTGGTCACTAAAGCAATGTTAGGACGCCTTAGTGGTAACCCAAATGTCTTAGATCATTTTTTCCGAGGCAACCGTTTCGAGGCAACTATGATCTTTGGACAAGAGGGCGACCTCTAAAACTTCCTATACTCAATGACCACATTCGGGGCAACCAAGTGAGGCGTACCCTAAGAGTGGCATGTGTGTAGCGGTGAAAATCGGAGATCAAGCTATTAATTAACTTGACTCACCAAAGCAAGAGTCGCCACCGCGCTTTATTATTTCCAAGGGAAAAGGGAAAAGAGCGAAATAAAACCCTAAAATATGCAATGTAAAATAATACTTAAAAGTAATAAAAATACAATGCGTTTTTGAAAGAGATCGAGAGTTCGGGGGTTGGTTATACAATGGGAAGGTATTAGCACCCAATGCATCTGCGGTACTCCGCAGGAACCTTTTGAAATATCTGTTTTTGGTTAAAATTGTTTGTTTAGTTAAATGGGTATGGATTAGATTTTGAAGATACGACGACCTAGTGTTGAAGTTTTGACTTAAAAGGGGTGTGAGTTTAAAAATTGATTTGTAGGAGATTTGTTTTAAGATTAACAAAACTAAAAAAAGTATGAATGGATTTCACATAATCGTATTAGATACTCGATGACATAAAGTCAACAAATTAATTCTTTCCCTTGGATTTAAAGCCACAGACAAATAAGTAAGCTAAAAGTATACCAAACCTTAGGTGAAAATAAATCACAAGCCGACAACATCAAAAAAACCTGATGTGAGATAATACTCCAAGCATCAGATAAAGCGCAAAGGCGATGGATAAAGCTCACGGTATCAGATAAGAATCCCTGCATCACAAGAGATATACCGACAAATCTAACAGCACGGGAAACTTATGTGCGTCCGCACATTTTTCAGAAGTTAGATGGAATTAAAAATAAAATCACAATGCGATGAAAATAATATTTTCATAACCTGAATTTATTTACAAGTGAAGTGAATATACAGTCAAAATATTATGTACAAGTATATATTTACAGTACCAAACATTAAATTGGAATTAGTAAAGTAAAGAATACAATAAAAAGGAAATGAAGTAGAAATTGTATGCGCTATGGGAATGAATTGCTTGAAACAATTATCGAAAACCTTCACAATAAACAAACTCGTCAGTAGCATAAGCGGTATGAAATAAAATGAAGGAAATTGTAACTATAAAAGTCTATGTTAGTAATCACAGAGTATGAAATTGAAATGCAATTGCATGAATGCATGTGAAAAATCATTAAAATAAATAACTAAACAAAATATATAAAATTGTTAACTAAAGATTAAACAATTATTAAAATTATAAGAATAATTAAGTTAATTCTAAATATTACTAAGTCTAAAGTTAAACTACATTATTACCTAATCAATTAACTAATAAAATTAAAACAAAAAAAAATTAGTGACAATAGACAAAATAAAATAATTAAAAAGGAAAAGTGTAGCAAAACATAATAATAATTAAAATAAAAATAAAAAAATAAAAGAATAAAACAAACAAGAACAATAATTAACAAAAGCTAACTGGGCCGAGTCACTTATTTACAAGGCCCAGACAAAAATTATGAAACGGATGGAGAAACCCTAACCTAAATGTAACCAGCCGTTCCAATTGTATTGTTTTCACGCTACTTCTTCTGTTCTTTTATCTAATGATAACAACAACAAAATCTTCCCCTTTCTCAATCGCCCTTCATCCTTCTCTCGCTTCTCACTTTTCTGCAATTCTCCCTCCGACGATAACAAACAACAACCTCTACACTCTGTTCTGATTCCTCACTCTCACGCCTTTGATTCTCCGTCGCGATCGACACTGCACTAACAATTCATATATTTCTATTGGTAACAAACAACAACAAAATCTTGTTTCTAAGCTATGGATTAACATCAACAAGTTTGAGCAGCAAACAACAAGTATAGTAACAAGAATAAGATTCAACAACATCATGGCGCAACATCAATAGATTTATAAGAGAAGAATATGGCTCACATGGTCTGAGTTAGCCCGACGATTTACGGTTCTGGCGAAGGTGAGAAAGAAATTCAGAGGTGATTATAATGCTTCTTAATTCTGAGATCTTGGAGAAATAATGTTGTTGGAATTATTGCTCTTCCGGGAAATTGCAGGATGATGATGTTGTTTGGGATTTTCAAGTTGCATGGGGAAAGACTTGTAGCTTTAACTTTGACAGCATCATAATCCTTTTCATCGGCTCTTCTTTTCCCTTATGATTTCTTCTGTATTTTTTTTGTCCTCCTTGTGGTGATCTGAAACTTCTTTATATAGAGGATGGTTTGAAAATTTTTAAAGAAAAAGTGTGGGAAAACTTGAGACGAAATATGAATTTGGAATTGAAATTTGGTGAAAATTTTGTAGTTTTTGGAGTAAAGTTGGATGTCGATCCGTGTGAAGTTTTGAGCAGTGTTTGAGACTGTTGATAAATATTTGAATGGATGGTGAGGATTTCAGCTTTTAGAAAATGATTTGTTTGATATCCGGTTTTGTTATTGCTACAAAAAATCATGAACTTGTCCTATGAATAATCCTGTGATGATATTGATGTGGTCCCACTCTGTAATTTTCTTTCTCTATTTTTGACAAAAACAAACAAATAATAACATAATAGTAACAATAATATAAGAAGAAGTAAAAAGTATTAGTAACAATAAATAAAATAAGATAATAAAATGCAACAATGATAATAACAATAATGAGAACAAAATAAAAATAATTAGTAATAATAAAAGATGAAATAATAAAATGCAATAAAGATACTAATAATAATAACAATAATGAGAAAAAGAGAAAATAGTTAGTAATATCTAAAAGAAATAGAAATAGATAAAACTAAGAAAAAAATAATAATAAGACAGATTTTTGAACTAAAAAAATTCATTAGAAATATGATAGAAAATGCAAATGGTAAACTATTTTAATTCTTTTTTTTTAAATAGAAATTAAAATGATGAATAAAAACAAGAAAGTATGCGAAATGATCGATTTTTCAAATTAACGACAAAATATGCACCAGTCGAAAAAAGTGAAGGGGCGAAAAATGGGGTGCGACAGTTGCGCCTTGATGAATCAGTCTTCGAGAATCCACAATCAACCGTACTTCTGGCTTGGGAGACTCAAAACCTTAATTGAGGCGCGACACCTGATGCTCTTGATTCAGACCTATCTCTGCACATGAAACAAAAGAAAACATGAACATACACCTTTGTATGCGATTAGAAATTAGTGATACATAGGCTAAAAATGTTCAAAACACTTGACAATCTTCACATAGTCAAAGCTCAAAGGTGAGAGGTTAAAACCGACTGTATTTCGTGACCTTGACTTATGTTTAAAAATGCAAAAAATAAAAATGGGATCTTGGGTCAAAAATTAGGGTATGACAGCTGCCCCTATTTAAGTTTCTTCTATTTGGAGATATGAAGATTGGAATCTTCATTTCGACGAGATTGAAGGGACTTAAATATAGAATACATAATTTTTGGCCTTAAGATACCGCGATTATGTTCATGATACGATATGAATGTAATGCTCTGAATTTTATGGGGAACGATGCCGCATGAGGCAAACTATGCTGGAGAAACCAAGCATATTATAGTAATCCTACAGGGGAACAGATTATAACACCACTGGGGAAACAAAGTCATAGACTTCAAATGAGAGACTCTTGAATGATTTACATCAGTATTGAGACTGGAGAAGGGAAAGGATTGACATTACCATTGTGAATGGAAAAGGAAATGATTGACATCAGTACTGAGACTGGAAAATGATTGACATCAGCACTGTGGCTGGAAAACAAAATGATTGACATCAGCATTGTGGCTGGAAAACAAAATGATTGACATCAGCACTGTGGCTGGAAAACAAAATGATTGACATCAACACTCTGGCTGGAAAACAAAATGATTGACATCAGCACTGTGGCTGGAGATAAACATCTCTGATTTCTGAATTTTACCAAGAACGGTAACACATTTCTTCTCTAACCAAGATATCGCTTGAAAAGGATAAAATAACAAACTTCCCCACGGGACTTTTCCGAAGGGATGCCATTTGCTGAGTAGACATTATTGTTGGGGATACACAAGCTACTCAAATAAAGAGGCTGCCACTTGCTTCCTTTCAAAGGTGTCAATAACATACAAGCTGCTCATAAAGAGACCGCCACTTGTTGTCTTCGAAGAATATTAAAGCACACAAGTTGCTCATGAAGAGTCCGCCACTTGTTGCCAAAAACCCACAAGCTGCTCATAAAGAAGCTGCCACTTGTTGTCTTCAAAGAATATCAAAGCACACAAGCTGCTCATGAAGAGTCCGCCACTTGTTGCCAAAAACCCACAAGCTGCTCATAAAGAAGCTGCCACTTGCTACCTTCAAAGAATATCAAAGCACACAAGCTGCTCATGAAGAGTCTGCCACTTGTTGCCAATAACCCACAAGCTACTCATAAAGAAGCTGCCACTTGTCGTTTTTAAGGGAACAATAACACACAAGTTGCTCAAATAAATAAGATGTCACTTGTTGTCTTCCAAAAATACTAACGTACAAGCTGCTCATGAAGAAGCTTCCACTTGCCATTTTCCGTGAAAGCTGCTCATGAAGAGACCGCCACTTGCCGTTTTCAAAAAGTGTTGATAAAATACAAGTTGTCCATGAAGAGACTGCCGCTTGCTGTTTTTAAAAAGTGTTGATAACATACAAGTTGTCCATGAAGAGAGTGCCGCTTGTTGTTTTCTCAAAGATACCCATAAAATATCATGAAGATATTGCTGGAGGTGAGAATCAATAATTTCATCAAGGATGGACAAACTGCTCATGAAGAGACCGCCATTTGTCGTAGAGAAATCAGAAATAATCAAACTGCCCAAATAAAGAGTCAGTCGCTTGTTGTCATGTCGATATTCCAGAAGAAGGTTGTGATAATACTGCTGGGGAATAAAGTTCATCTTCAATGGGGAACCATGAATAAATCCTTCTTGAGGAGACCAAGTATTTACGTTGCAAAATAAATGCACTCTCCATCTAGGTTTCACAGCCTAGAGAGATCCACAGGGTATCGTTCACAAGAGACAAAGCTCAATCCAGGAATAAACTGGAGAGAAAATAGTCAAACAAGACTCCACCCAATGAGGAAACAACTCAAATGGGGATTTATCCCATCCAGAGATGGAAAAGGAAAGCTAAACCAAGATTCTTCCACGAGAGTTAACTCAGTGGGGAATTAGAAAGGAGGCGCACTTTCTGCTTAAGTTGACACTCTATTTGGAAGGAGCAAAAACACTATTTGACTAGATATAACCAGGGTATACGAACTCAATGACATCAACAAATACAAATGCGCGTGCATGATGCAAGTGTGAATGAATAAATGAATGTCATGTGTATGCTGACAAAACAGATAGAGGATAAACTGGAGACGATAAGACATCGCAGTACAACTCGACACTCAGCTAATCTCAATAGGATGGGAACATTACTGGAGATAGATCAAAATTCATCATTGGAGTAAAGTCCTTTTACAAGGCTTAAAGCTCTTTGGAGAGGAAGATATTTTTGGTAGAAAACCCAAAGTCCAATCTTCTAATGTCAACAATCCATTGAAAGGATAACAACACAAACAAATGTTTCAGCTGGAAAAAAGTCATGCTTAGCTGGAGATATTGGGAACACCACCCTCTGATAATGTGTGTAAAACATATCCCATATCTTGACAAATCTGGATTGCCCCTGGGATTAGTTTTGGATGCCCCAAGTTTACTGATGATAAGCTGCGTGATACACGACAATTCTTGCGAATAGCTTCACCTCTAAAATGCCCCGAGCTATATGGTTGATGAGGAGAAATCGTCTCAAGAGGATGTTACAAAAGACCTGGCATTCACCATGCTCTGGTGTCTTCAAACTCTTAGAGAGATTCATCAAATCTCTACGTGATTGCCCCGGATTGACTGTAGTCGGCACAACAAAGTCTTCAAATTTTTGCCTCAAACGAGCAAACAAGTTGGGAAAAGCATTAACTGGGAGAAGCAACATGTTCGTGCTTACAGTCTTCAGGTGACATGCCCATGGATATGATTTTTCTTGACGTGATCCGCCAATTACTCAACATAGTTTCAGGCCTTAAAAGAATAAACTCATCACTAGTGCTTATATGTGAGCTTCCTTGATATCAAACAAATTTTTTGCAGTTAGAAAAAGTTTATTATGAGAATGAAAATTCTAATGCAACAATTAGGTAAGTCTTGGAGATTTTGAAAAGATATCGCACAAATTTGGCGAGTTAGAGCGCCATTTATTTTTGTGTAGGAAAAGCATATGATACCAACATAACTATTTAGAAAACATTCATGGGAGTCAGGAACACTATCTCATTGAAGTATGCTTTCCAAAATAACCTTGCTTCAATTAGGACTTTTGAAGGTTGTAACGTGGTCTGGCTCATGGTTTTTAGAAAAAGATTTTTAAGGCTCAAAATTTATAGGTGCCCACCCATTCTTCGTGATGTTCTCCAATCCTATGTTCAGTTAATTCAACATGAGCGTTCATCTCTCAAAAGGATTTTGTGACGGTTAAGGAAACGACGAGGTTTTCGGAGTAGAAACCACCCTCATGTCTTCGTGTTTGTAGTCACCAATTTGTTCTTTGCTGAGGACTTTTCTTTGTAGTCCTTTCTTTGCAATTTTTATTTTCCCTAATTTTTGCCTGAACTAATTTTTGAATTGATAGTCCAGCGGGATGCCTTAATTTTGCCTAAGTCACACGTTTTCAAGTTTTCAACTTAGCAGGCTTTTTTTCTTCTCGATTTTTGACTTTTGAACAAAATGTGTGACATTAGCTTGTCTTTACTTGTTGAGAGGGTTGTGACTGCCTCGTTTCTTGATGAATGAGGGATGACATTGTGATTCCACATCTTATGGCTTCATTATACATGAAGGATAGCCCTCGTAGTTTCTCTTCAGAAATATCTTCCTTATGAATTTTGAACACTCAATCCGATTAACTGAAAAACTACCCTGCTCCAGGTTAAAATTCGAGGTTTTTTTTGTGTAGAAAAGAAACTTCGACTTCAAAGGCTCAAAAGGGTTAGCAAGGGATTAGATTCCTTATATCTCCGGTGTTTAGGGATTTGAAACAATGCCTGTACATCATCAGCAAGATTTTATCCAAAAGCATGCAACTAGAGATTTTGTGTTCTTTAGATCATCATCCTCCCTTCAATCTCTTCCTAGGCAAGAGAATGGGCAACAAGTTGGTATCATAATGCCAAAAGAAATTTAAAATTTGAAAATAAATATGAATGAAACGAATGAATTTCTTCAAGACAAACATACTCATTGTATTAGGATAATCATACAGATGCAAACAAGTTCTTACATGCAAACAATGTTTTGATAAACAAGAAAAATTACAAAAAGCAGAAATAAGTTAATGATCGGGGAAGGCTTTCCATCTGGACTTGAATCACCGAAAACATCCTTCAAAACTCAAAGTGACCATCAATCGTGTTTACTCCTCGGCACGTGCTTGATTTGAACTTCAAAACCAACATCCTTGAATGACAATCAGTGAACACTTTTATCATCGCTTCCTCCTTCTTAGAAGGATTGACTTGGGCAGCAACCAAAATTTCAACCAAAACAATTGAGTGATCCATACCAGCTTTTAAATTAGTCACCTCTCAGCGGAGTTCAGAAACCTCTTGCTTGATATTCTCCATTGTTCTCTTAGTGTCAGTGTTGTACTGGTGAGATCAAAGGAAAAAATAAGACTTGGAAAAAGACCTTTGAAAGTGAAACCAAAAATGTAGAATGATGCATGATATGCAAAAGAGAGTTTTTATTTGACTTTCAAGGAACTCAAGATATTAAGTTGTAAACATCAAAGTGTGAAGATAGAAGATGAATTTTGAATTGGATCAAAGCGTTGATCAAGTTATCATAAAGATCAATCATCCATTTTGGTGGATTAGGGTTTTCACCCTATCAACACCCAAGATCCATTGAGCTTGACGAAACTTGTGATGTTTACAAAGAAATACCTCCAAATTCCTTGAAAGTCAAGTGAAAAAGGTTTTATGGATGCATGAATGCATGTCTATGCAACAACCACAAGCAAGGTCACAAATAAAGTTGAAAGGTTCAACGTCACGAGCATGGAGTCAAAGGTAAAGAACATCCCCAAGGTATGTACTAACGGTTTAATCACACCTGCAAGACAAGGTTTTAAGAGTTCCCGGAGTCTACATTCCTCCTTCGAATATTACCAACGTCTTGATTACTTAATAATCAACAATATTCTCAAGATAAACTCATCCGAGCGTAGCATCGCGTGACAACTACTTCCGGATTACTCCGTTATAATCTCCGCGCTACACCTAAAAGGCCAAGATGGGTTAGGGTTCTACCGTTCCCAGCTTCTCTGGCTCCCAGGTCGAAAATAATAATGTCTTCCCGATTACTCGGTAAATAAATATTATGTTCAAAAGGGCCTTCCACTGAGTGGGGGATCTCATGCCTCCTTCTTCGGGATTACTCCCTCAAAGTTAACATGACTATACCGCCCGTCCTATTCCTAAGTGTAACTTAGTCCGGGTATAGGACTTGTCCTTTGTAAATATTATCAACACCCAAATAATCATAAGATATACATATAATCAAACAATCAAATAATGATAAAACAGATCAAACAAATTAGGCTTAACCCACTTAGGGATGGACCAGCAAGAGGTTAATCTTTCCCCAGCAGAGTCGCCAATTCTGTAGCGGTGAAAATCGGAGATCAAGCTATTAATTAACTTGACTCACCAAAGCAAGAGTCGCCACCGCGCTTTATTATTTCCAAGGGAAAAGGGAAAAGAGCGAAATAAAACCCTAAAATATGCAATGTAAAATAATACTTAAAAGTAATAAAAATACAATGCGTTTTTGAAAGAGATCGAGAGTTCGGGGGTTGGTTATACAATGGGAAGGTATTAGCACCCAATGCATCTGCGGTACTCCGCAGGAACCTTTTGAAATATTTGTTTTTGGTTAAAATTGTTTGTTTAGTTAAATGGGTATGGATGAGATTTTGAAGATACGACGACCTAGTGTTGAAGTTTTGACTTAAAAGGGGTGTGAGTTTAAAAATTGATTTGTAGGAGATTTGTCTTAAGATTAACAAAACTAAAAAAAGTATGAAGGGATTTCACATAATCGTATTAGATACTCGATGACATGAAGTCAACAAATTAATTCTTTCCCTTGGATTTAAAGCCACAGACAAATAAGTAAGCTAAAAGTATACCAAACCTTAGGTGAAAATAAATCACAAGCCGACAGCATCAAAAAAACCTGATGTGAGATAATACTCCAAGCATCAGATAAAGCGCAAAGGCGATGGATAAAGCTCACGGTATCAGATAAGAATCCCTGCATCACAAGAGATATACCGACAAATCTAACAACACGGGAAACTTATGTGCGTCCGCACATTTTTCAAAAGTTAGATGGAATTAAAAATAAAATCACAATGCGATGAAAATAATATTTTCAAAACCTGAATTTATTTATAAGTGAAATGAATATACAGTCAAAATATTATGTACAAGTATATATTTACAGTACAAAACATTAAATCGGAATTAGTAAAGTAAAGAATACAATAAAAAGGAAATGAAGTAGAAATTGTATGCGCTATGGGAATGAATTGCTTGAAACAATTATCGAAAACCTTCACAATAAACAAACTCGTCAGTAGCATAAGCGGTATGAAATAAAATGAAGGAAATTGTAACTATAAAAGTCTATGTTAGTAATCACAGAGTATGAAATTGAAATGCAATTGCATGAATGCATGTGAAAAATCATTAAAAAAATAACTAAACAAAATATATAAAATTGTTAACTAAAGATTAAACAATTATTAAAATTATAAGAATAATTAAGTTAATTCTAAATATTACTAAGTCTAAAGTTAAACTACATTATTACCTAATCAATTAACTAATAAAATTAAAACAAAACAAAAAAAAATTAGTGACAATAGACAAAATAAAATAATTAAAAAGGAAAAGTGTAGCAAAACATAATAATAATTAAAATAAAAATTAAAAAATAAAAAAATAAAAGAATAAAACAAACAAGAACAATAATTAACAAAAGCTAACTGGGCCGAGTCACTTATTTACAAGGCCCAGACAAAAATTATGAAAGGGATGGAGAAACCCTAACCTAAATGTAACCAGCCGTTCCAATTATATTGTTTTCACGCTACTTCTTCTGTTCTTTTATCTAATGATAACAACAACAAAATCTTCCCCTTTCTCAATCGCCCTTCATCCCTCTCTCGCTTCTCACTTTTCTGCAATTCTCCCTCCGACGATAACAAACAACAACCTCTACACTCTGTTCTGATTCCTCACTCTCACGCCTTTGATTCTCCGTCGCGATCGACACCGCACTAACAATTCATATATTTCTATTGGTAACAAACAACAACAAAATCTTGTTTCTAAGCTATGGATTAACATCAACAAGTTTGAGCAGCAAACAACAAGTATAGTAACAAGAATAAGATTCAACAACATCATGGCGCAACATCAATAGATTTATAAGAGAAGAATATGGCTCACATGGTCTGAGTTAGCCCGACGATTTACGGTTCTGGCGAAGGTGAGAAAGAAATTCAGAGGTGATTATAATGCTTCTTAATTCTGAGATCTTGGAGAAATAATGTTGTTGGAATTATTGCTCTTCTGGGAAATTGCAGGATGATGATGTTGTTTGGGATTTTCAAGTTGCATGGGGAAAGACTTGTAGCTTTAACTTTGACAGCATCATAATCCTCTTCATCGGCTCTTCTTTTCCCTTATGATTTCTTCTATATTTTTTTTGTCCTCCTTGTGGTGATCTGAAACTTCTTTATATAGAGGATGGTTTGAAAATTTTTAAAGAAAAAGTGTGGAAAAACTTGAGACGAAATATGAATTTGGAATTGAAATTTGGTGAAAATTTTGTAGTTTTTGGAGTGAAGTTGGATGTCAATCCGTGTGAAGTTTTGAGCAGTGTTTGAGACTGTTGATAAATATTTGAATGGATGGTGAGGATTTCAGCTTTTAGAAAATGATTTGTTTGATATCCGGTTTTGTTATTGCTACAAAAAATCATGAACTTGTCCTATGAATAATCGTGTGATGATATTGATGTGGTCCCACTCTGCAATTTTCTTTCTCTATTTTTGACAAAAACAAACAAATAATAACATAATAGTAACAATAATATAAGAAGAAGAAAAAAGTATTAGTAAAAATAAATAAAATAAGATAATAAAATGCAACAATGATAATAACAATAATGAGAACAAAATAAAAATAATTAGTAATAATAAAAGATGAAATAATAAAATGCAATAAAGATACTAATAATAATAACAATAATGAGAAAAAGAGAAAATAGTTAGTAATATCTATAAGAAATAGAAATAGATAAAAATAAGAAAAAAATAATAATAAGACAGATTTTTGAACTAAAAAAATTCATTAGAAATATGATAGAAAATGCAAATGGTAAACTATTTTAATTCTTTTTTTTTTAAATAGAAATTAAAATGATGAATAAAAACAAGAAAGTATGCGAAATGATCGATTTTTCAAATTAACGACAAAATATGCACCAGTCGAAAAAAGTGAAAGGGCGAAAAATGGGGTGCGACAGTTGCGCCTTGATGAATCAGTCTTCGAGAATCCACAATCAACCGTACTTCTGGCTTGGGAGACTCAAAACCTTAATTGAGGCGCGACACCTGATGCTCTTGATTCAGACCTGTCGCTGCACATGAAACAAAAGAAAACGTGAACATACACCTTTGTATGCGATTAGAAATTAGTGATACATAGGCTAAAAATGTTCAAAACACTTGACAATCTTCGCATAGTCAAAGCTCAAAGGTGAGAGGTTAAAACCGACTGTATTTCTTGACCTTGACTTATGTTTAAAAATGCAAAAAATAAAAATGGGATCTTGGGTCAAAAATTAGGGTATGACAATGTGCAAGTGTGTTATTTCGATTAATTTTATCTGTACATGTTATGGGCGAGTTATGTTGATTTTAAACTAAAGGTTAATCTTGTCATGCATTGCCTATTTATCAGACATCTAACAATTAATATTGTGCAGAAATTAAATTACGGAAAATAAATCTAAGCTATTACAAGGCGTCGGGTATTTACATCGCCAAAGACAAACCCTTTAAAATTAAATTGCGAAAAGTAAATAAAAGCGATAAATAAACAAATAAAGTCCTAAGTTAAAAAACTATTACATTCCCGAAGCAGTTACAATATTGGATAAAACGCGTGCGAGAAAATGAAATCAGAGTGTCTTAGGGTTTTGACCCTTTTTATTAAATAAAGCATATTTTTGAATTAAAAATTAGTCTAAGTTAATAATTGAATTAATTAATTAAATGAAAATATTTTTGGGTTTTTTATTTTAATTAAGGAAATAAAATAAGAATGGTTAAAAATATTAAAAACCTAATATTCTAATTTGATTTTAATTTATTGCAAAATATATTATGGTTAAACCTATTTAAACTAAATTAATTAATTAATGTTTATTTACAAAAATAAATAAGGAAATTAATGGATTTTATAAAAATATTATTTTTGATGTTTCTGATTTTTTAATGAGAAAATAATTAATGGGTTAGTAATTAATTAAATAAAATAAGTAAATAAATAAAAAGATATAGAAATTAAAAGAAATACTCAGGAGGGTGTTGGCCTGAATCTGGGTGTGAAATCAACAATTAGTTGGCCCATTACCACTCCAGCCTATTTGACCTTTTGAATCGCCCACATGCCTGTTGACTGGAGACCATGGTAGTCCTCCATCCATGGCCATTGGATCTAGATCTGAAGATACCTGGCGTGTTGATTTTTGAGGCGTATGGTGGTCTTTATGCTTGAAGATCCACTGGAATAGCTGCAAGAAAATAATAATAAGCGTTTTGGGGGACCTGGGATTCGAACCCAGGTCCCAAGGGGTTTTTCCATAGCGTGCTTACCAACTCATCCATGCTGCTTCTTTGTTTATTGGAATAGAAAACAAATATTATATTCAAAACAATTAATTATGCCCTGAAAAATAAAAAAACACGCTAATAATTTAAACAAGCCAATGACGCTAAGCCACGTAATCGTCTTCCCCAACGCATCCCTGGTTCGTTTACCTGCGGATTTTTATCCGTAGGAAGATTCGTAGGGTATTTCAAAAATCTCCCCCAGGCCATATAAACGAAACCTAAGAGTACCAATGCGTTCGTCTCTTCCTCCTGGTTGTCCCTATACCCATCATTAGCATTGATTTTGCCTGTATAAAAAAGGCCTAAAAAACAAGAACAAGAACCCTAGGTTCGGGCATCATGATACAAGTTCTAAAAATAAAATTGAATAATGCCAAAAAGTTCTAAATCAAACAACAAACACAAATATGCCAAGATTTTAAAGAAAAGATGCAAGAATTGGAGATTTGGATTCCATGCTCAGAGCTTGGTTCGTGGTGACTTACAGTGCAATTGATGGCGTCTAAAGGGATGGTTTTGATTGCTACAGCTTCAGGAGATGTCAGGGAAGAGAGCTATGTCAAGCTTTTGCTTTATATCGAGCTCCAAGATGGATTTCAGATTCCAAGTTTTCAAGCTTTTTTTTCAAAGTTCTTCTGGCCGTTTCAGCAATGCCTTCTGCGTGTTTTTACTTTGTGTGGCTTGTACAAGTATTATAGGATGAATTAGGTTTAATCTTTTGGCCTGAATCCAAGTGCATTGAAGATTCATGATTTGATTTTGATCACCATTATCAAACTTCCAAAAATAGCTCAAATCTGATTTTTTTATGCATGAATAAGCCTTGATACGAATTGATTTGATGAATCATGACAATTGAAAGTTGTACCAATCACAAAGATATTGTTTCATCAATTTTTAGATTTTATTTGATTTAATATTGATTAAAAATGAATTAAATCAATAAAAATTAAATAAATAAGAAAAATAAATGAATGGCCATGAAATCAAATATGGGACACGTGTGTGGCATGACAAGACCATATCAAGTGGAAAAAAGTGGGTCCTTTTGTCAAAAATTGGAGTTTTGGGGATAGTTGACTTTTGGCAAATTTGGAAAAATGCCCAACTTCAACAATTTATAACTTCTTCAATTTTGAACTTTTGGAGGTGTTCTTTGACTTTTTAGAAACCTTGAGATGTCCTCTAACCAACCCTTTTGGTATCATCTCATTTTTATATTCCATGCTCAAGTTAAAAGCTTTGGAAAAAAAGGTGTTTTTTTTTACTTTCAAAAATGACATATAATGTCCAAATTTGTAACTTTTTGTGAGTGCATTTATTGATCATGGGGTGTGAAGATGTATTGTAGTAAATTTCATCCTATTCAAAATGAGCTTTGGATGGGTCATTTCTCATAAAGTATGAGAAAGTTATGCTTGGTTAAAGTTGAGTTTACTTTTCCTACAAAACCCTAATTTAGCAACTTTTGAATCTTGATGAATCTTGAGCAATCCTTGATGAATCATGATCAACCCTTGATCAAATGATGAATTATCCTTTAAAATGATAATGTTGACAAAAAATCTTGAGGTTTGACTTTATTTGGGTCACAGTTGACTTTTGCCCTAGCACAATCGATTTTTGGACTTCTTGAGCAGTTGACTGACCAAACTTCCTCTGCAAGGCTTGAAATTTGTCATGGATGAACTTAAGAACATATTAGGACATTGGGGGAGCATTTGAGGCAATTTGGATATGAGGAACTTGATGCAACACAAAACCCTAATTTTGAATTGACTGCCTTAGGAGCTGATTTGACTGTCCAACTCTTAAGCCATCTTGAACAACTTGAAGATCATTCTTGACATGTCTTTGAGAAATACGGGAGGGCAAATTTTTTGGTACAACAGTAGCCATAAACCTGTAAAATTCAAAAATGCAGCACAAGAAGAATAAATTCAAACCAAAGACATGGATCAATTGTAAATCATCTTCTAAGCATGATAGTACCTCTGATTTTGTCCAATTTTTCCTCTATATGGAATTCCCAATTTGGGACCTCAAAAACCTAACAATGGAATCATGCCATTCCTGCACTTAAACTTCAATCAAACCAATCAAAAACATTGCAAATATGATAGCAATCATGGATATATGATCAAAGCATGTTTATGATGGATAAATTATTGAAAACGAATCTTGAAAAAAGATGCAACCCGTGGCACTATGAGGCATGATTTCTGAAGGTTTTAAGGCTGGAGGACGATTGGAATAGCTTCAGAAAATGTCCAGGAACGAATTGCTGGATTTGGAATTGCTTGAATCAGTCTATGGAGGAATATGCGATCAACACTTTTTTTGACAAAAAATTGAAGTTGACCTCCTTGTTTTCACGACCCAAAAACCTTCCTTATGCTTTGGAAATGTTATGTATATCTCATAGAATGATTTAGGTCAACAAAAACTGATCATATCTTTGCAAATTATGGAGATTTGATTTCATTCTTTGCCTTGTATAGTTTGTTTCCAAAATAGACCAAATTAAGATCTTTTCGAATCAATTAGCTCTTGCACAAATTTTTTGATTTTCGAGCTATTCATGGACTCACAATATGGTCATAAAATCAAATCTTTGATTTTATTTGATTATTCTACTATTTAAATTGATTTATTTTGATTTAAATGGATTAAAAATCAAAATAAATAATAAAAATAATAAATTAACAGGTGGATAAGCCCAGGGGTCGTGGGAAATCTTAGGAACATGTTTCAAACAAGAAAACATGAGCCCATTTGGAAAACAAGTCATTTTGATCAATATTGACTTCATGCACATTTCCAAAAATTGGTAAATTTTGACAATACATATCTCCCTCAATTTTAACCCTAAGAAGGTGTTCTTGGACTTTTTAGAAAGCTTAGGATGTCCCCTAAACAACCCTTTTTATTTCATCTCAATTGGGTCTTCCATGTTCATGTAAGATGCTTTGACCCAAAAGGTGTTTTTGTTTACTTTTCAAAAGGACCTATAATGTAGAAATTCATATCTTTCCATGAGTGCATTTTTTGAACTTGAGGGCTGAATATGAGTTGTAGGATATTGCGTCCTCTTGAAAATAAGCCTTGGATGGAAAATTTCTGATAAAGTATGAGGAAGTTATGCTTGGTTAAAGTTTGGTTGACTTTTCCTGAGAAACCCTAATTTAGCAACTTTTGGGTTTTGATGAATTTGGGGCATCCCTTGAGGAATCATGATCAACCCTTGATCAAATGATGGATATCTCTTCAAAATGTTTATGTTGACCAAAAATATTGAAGTTTGACTGTATGTGGGCCACAATTGACTTTTAACCTATTATAGTTGATTTTCAGGCATCTAAGCAGTTGACTGAGCAAACTTCTTGTGTAAGGCATGCAACTTGACATGGATGATCTTGAGAACATATTAGGACCATGTAAAAGATTTGAGGCCTTTGGAGCTCACCCATCTTGATTAAAATGGAAACCCTAGTTGGAGATTCATTGCTTTAGGAGAGAGTTGGTCTGGTCAACTCTTGGGCATCCTTGAGCAAGTTGAGGACCTCAATGGGCATGTGTTGAATAAATGAGATGGAAAATTTATGGGTACCACAGTTGGGTTTTCTTTTCTTCCACAATTCATATGGAGTCTTATTTAGAATTGATCTTATAGAGATCATATTAGGAATGTATCACGTTGTGTTAACTGCCTCAGTCCAGAAGTGCTTAGCCAAATTAGTCTTGTTGATCGTGGTTCTGGCAATTTCTTGCAATGTCCTATTTTTCCTCTCTACAAATCCATTATTTTGTGGAGTTCTAGGATAGAAGAAATCATGGGAAATTCCATTTTCATCAAAAAGTTTTTCAAAATGTCTATTTTCAGTTTCGCCAACATTATCACTTTTAACTTTAACAATTTTAAAATCCTTCTTGTTTTGCACTTGAGATCATAAGGTAGAGCACACATAATGTGACTCGTCCTTGTGTGTGAGAAACTTAAACCATGTCCATCTGATGTAGTTATCAACAATGACTAAACCATATTTTTTTTCCATTGATAGAATCATTTTTCACTGGTCCAAAAAGGTCAATGTATAAGAGTTCCAGAGGCCTAGAGGTAGAAACATCATTCTTTGATTTGAAAGAAGTTTTTGAAAACTTTTCTTTATGACATCCTTTACAAAGAGCATCTGGAGAAAACTTCATATTCGGAAGGCACTTGACTAAATAAACCTTATTTAGCTGAGAAATATTTATCATGCTAACATGGCCCAATCATATATGCCATACTCATTGCTCTTCATTAGCAGACATGAGGCATATAACATTTTGTACTTTAAGATCAGAAAGTATAATCTTATAGATTTTTTTCTTCCTCTTGCCATTAAAAATAATGGAGCCATCCTTCTGAATAACACCTTTACATGACTTTTGATTAAATATTATATCATAACCATTATCACTTAATTGACTTATGGACAATAGATCATGCATTAATCCATCAACAAGTAAACAATATTAATAGAATAGAGATTACCATTACCTATTGTTCAGGAGCCTATGATATTTCCTTCTGATCACCTTTGAAACCCACGAAGCCATCAGGCTTAAGATCCAGGCTTTGGAACATATGCCTTCTTCCTGACATGTGTCATGAGCACCCAGAGTCCAGATACCATGACTGGTGTTTTAACTAGGTTACAAAAGAGATTTGCAACATAGATTATCTTATCCTTATGTACCCACATTCTTTTGGGTCCTTTCTTGTTAGTACTCCCAGAGTTTTTAACAACATTGGGTTTCTGTGCAGGATAATCATATCTATATGAATAGTTGAAACAATAAGGAGAATAAGCTTTTCGTTAAGCCTCAGGTTTTGAAATAGGTCTTTCTTTAGACTCATAACCAAAAGGTACAAACTGAGAGTAAAGAGTTTTTGGTTTTATCATCTTTTTCTGAAGAGGGTTCTTCATCAAAATCATAACCAATCCCTCTTTCTCCATTTCTGCTAATACCATAGCTTATTGAAGCCATTATACTTATATATAAGATTCTAGCAAGAATTATTTGGAAATATTTGTCATACTTCTTTATGACATTATCAGAATCTACATAAGCTTCTGAAATAATTTCTTCCTTAAGTTTTGAACCCTTGATTTGAAGGGTAGAGTTGTCATTCTTAAGAATAAATTTTGAAATTCTGGTGTATGCCAGAATTCAGATGTCATGCTCAATGTCTAGACATCTGATATGACATAATACATACACTGCAAGGTAGATACCCAATTTTTCGTGATTCAGTACTGAAGAGAAACAGAAGCACAGTTTAACCAAGTTGTGCCAGATATACTTTGAGGGTGCAGAGGATAGAACAACGATGTACCTAGTTCTGTTCATCTATTGCACATGATCAGCAGAGAGCGAACAACCTTCACAGTTATGTTTCTTCTGCACAGATATCAGCATGATGTCTTAACATGTTCTGAGACATCATCTGTTACAACATTACAGTTTTGCCTTGATATATAACAGACAGAATTATAAAGTGTTGAAGGTAAAAACACAAATCAGTTGTTGACCCAGTTCGGTGAAACACACCTACTCTGGGGGCATACCAAGCCAGGAAGAAGATCCACTATCAGCAATATTAATTCAGGACTAAACTTCACAAGTTCCCATCCTTCACTTAATCATCTACCCAGTGCAACCTATACCTAGGAACTCCTAGATAGAAACCTACCAGTTTCCATTCCTATTGCCGCAGCAACAGAAGTCTTACTCCTACTCAAGAAGTAGTGCCCTCCCACTTGGTTTCCTACATTACAATGAATATGAAGTAATGCAGAAATACTTAGACTTGCTTCATAGCTTCGTCCAAGAACACTCAAACTCTTACCTACAGGTATCGAGTTACACACATGGTAACCTTGCCACAGACCGACAGGTTTACCTAACAAAACACCCCCAATGTTACATTATGTGAGGCTTACAAATGATCTTCTAACCAATAAAAGGGATATCTTGAAAAACAACAGCTCTGTTGAATATATAGCAGCTGCAACTTCAGTTAGGGTTTCCAAAAACCTAGGGTTGATTCCGTTTGACCTAAAGACCAGGTCACAGGACTTTATTAACCAGGTTAGGGTTGAGCTAGGTTACTCCTCAGAAAACGCAGGATTCTGTTCAGAAAAGACTGAGTTATTTCCTGAAAAAACTCAGACTTATCCAATCCTGCAATCCTGTTAGTTCAGAACAGGATGTCATAACATCTGTTATGACATCTGAGAAAGCCTGTCTACTGATTTAGCAAAATGTGATCATTTTGCAAACATGCTCAGATACACACTTATAAACATCAGTATTTGAATTACAATATTTTTCTGCACATGTACCTAATGAGTTAGTACAACCTGAACTAGAATGTTATGACATCAGTCATGACATTCACACATACACTTGGGATTTACCAAAAATGCAAGCCAATACCTAAACACCTACAAACTCCCCCTTTGGCAGATTTTTGGCTAAAGTCCCTAAACAATCAGAGATAGATAGCAGCAGAAATAAGTGACAGCAGAAAAATATAATGTCAAGTACTAATTAAGCAAGTACCAAAATATTCTCCCCCTCTTTAGCCACAAATGGGCCAAAGTTACATGTTCATAAAATTATACAGTTATCCAAAACAAAATAATGAGATCAGCAGCTGACAACAGCAGAACACACTTCCAAACTCCACCAGCAACACCACCAAGCAGCAATCAACCTTCAAGCACTGTCATCAGACTCAGAGGAGCTAGTTTCTTCAATGTTGAGCTGTCCTTCAGCTTCTATACCTTCTTCCCTTTGTCTGATGTCTCAACATCCTTAGAGACATCTGGATTTAAAGGAACAGCATTTGAACTTTCTTGATTTAAAGGACTACTCCCCACTCCACCAATTACTAGAAATCACACTCTGCCTCAGTTATATAATACCTTTATTAGATGACAAGTTATCACCTAAACATTCCAGCTCACTAAAAAGCTTCATAATGAGACACAAACGCCCTGTTTTCTTAGCAGATGAAAACATGCTCAAATCCTATGTCGTCATACATTCTGCTATTTTCATATTAGCAGCTTGAAACCATTCCATTTACACAAAGATGGTGGTTACTCCCTCTGAGTCATACAACTGTACACACATGGGCTTATTATAACAAATTATAATAATCCACACTTCATCCAATTTTCCTCCTGTCTGTAGTTTTAGAGGAAATTAGGAACAATGTAATTAGACAATGTGATGACATTCGGTCAGATATAGTCCTCTTCAATCTTGAACACATCATCCCAATAGTTAATAAAGTGCCACACTTTATATCCTACGAGTTTGATGAAGACTTCCCGTACAAACCAATACTCCCCCTGTTAGGGACAATCACTTCTCCTCATGGAAACAAGTAGGTCACATTCAATACTCAGTTGGACCTTCAAGACAACTTCTGATTCAAAGAAAATAAGTCCCCTTGATGAATGGAAGACATAAGACGCATCTTCATGTCTTCAAGAGCGCACCCTCTGTTCAACTATATTGGTTGAACGCATCCATACTCTGAATCAAACTTTTCTGAGTCAAGCTCTCTCAATAATAATCAGCTGCCACATGTTGATTATCTTGATTCTCTGAATCCACTGCTGAGATAGACCAAATGCCACTGTTTGATGAATCCTCATATGAAAAAATCAAATGCCACCTTTTGACTTCTCCATGTTTATCAGACTTCTCCCAAAGATATTCTGATCTTCCAATTGAAATTTGAACTTCAAGCTACAAGTTATCACAAAAGGCTTAGATACACTAAGATAGGAACATGTAACATCTTCTCCACCCAACAACTCCAAAGAGCTGCAAAGAGATGATCTTTTTGAAGTATCCAATCTTCAACTTCGTAGATCATCCTATCTTAAGTTGATGTGCCACTTCACCAACCAAGAATCTGATGTTGAACCAAATGTCACAACATTATGTTATAACATCTAGTTGTTGAATTCAGCTCCTTCTCTAATTTACTTCCTTACCTAGATCGGAACCAGACTGATCCAAGTAACCATCATCAAGATTATGATGTCTTCTTCTTCTTGTAGCTTCAAGTCTGAACACGTTTCCAGGAAACCTTTTCAAGGATCAAATGATTTTGCTGTCACCAAAGAGATAGCTCTAAAGCATCACTCTTCCTGTGATTCTTCACAGGGTCTAGAAGAAGGAATGTTCCCACATCTTTAAGAACATCAGTTATCTTGAACTCCAAGGATAATCAATTAAATACTTGTACTTGTCACAAATAGCAATTGATCATAAATCCTTCCCATTATCCTGTAAGATACTTTCACCATTTGAATACTTTGACATACTCTTCGTGTGTTAATATCTTCTTCTTGCAAGAACTTTCTTTGAGAGACCAAAGAGTTGAGATATCTAGGTTGCCACCCTTGACTCAAGTAAATAGAATTTTCTCTGAACAACCTCTACTCACCTCAACAGATTTGAAACTCCTACCAGATCAGATTCATCCTTAGGAATGAGAGAGATGAATCCTTTCTTGCAAATATGTCACACAACACCCAAAACCCATGTGACATAGGTCAACAGCCAGCTAAACACCAGGCTGAACTAATGTGAGGAGGTTAACCAAATCTCCCCCTCAAACTACCAATCATGGAAGCTCCACACAAAATATCCATGCATTGTACACAAATGTCTCGACATGACATATGACATCCCTACCAGATTCAAGTAACTCCAAGAGTTATACCTGTTCATACTCCAATCACACCAATCAGACTTCAGCTGACCTTAAGTACTTCAGAGAAGACAACAACACCAATCATCAGCAGATATGTATTGCCAGAACATACTACCTTAACCAAATTCTGAGTCTTCATATTCTCACATCTTGAAAGATCTTCTAATCATGATGTTTAAATGACAAGATTCATGATCCCAATCTACTTCTATGAAGGAGCAATAATGTTGCACCATCATTTACTTTTATTAACCAATGAGCTTGTCTTTCTTCACACCATAGTAC
Organism: Vicia faba; assembly: GCA_948472305.1. Lineage (NCBI taxonomy): Eukaryota > Viridiplantae > Streptophyta > Magnoliopsida > Fabales > Fabaceae > Vicia > Vicia faba. Next base: position 117,265,994 of record OX451738.1, on the reverse strand, counting down.
TCCAGGGAACAACTGCTCAGCCCTGATCAATGTCACATCTCAACCAGCTTCACTTCTAGAGTTCTGACTCCTAAAAGTAACCTTCGGGAGCACACAGACATAATTGACTCTACCATTGTCAACTTTGCACACACAGATGTCTCCTCTTCCAGGTCAGGAGTAGGTTCCAAACAAAAGTATCCCTTTGTTTGACACCCAAAACATATGCTCTTCAACTAGTAGCATCGAAGAACGTCTTCATGAGTGGACTTGAGAGAACTCAAGTATCTGTGACATCTTCAATAGCTTATGTTGAAATCTTGAGTACGTAGCCTTCAATCCACCAGAGGGGAAACACATCAGAGCTTGAGTTTTGCCAAGTATTACACAGCGGAAGAACATAATACAACTCAATCTTTGCACACACACTTTAGGCGTACACAAATCCTAGGTTTGAAAATAAATCAAACCTAGAGCAGCTACCACACAACCAGGCCAAATGCCAATCACAAAGACAGGTACACACAGTTCTTGTCATGAATAGTCCATCCTCCCACTTTAAGGGATCATTCAGGGAAATAACAAACCTTTCAAGATTACAATCTCCAGTACTAAGATTGACCTTGCAGATACCAGAAAGTATCACCCATGGATCTCATCCAGAAACAGAACAGGATGCCTGCTCTGATACCAATTGAAATTCTGGTGTATGCCAGAATTCAGATGTCATGCTCAATGTCTAGACATCTGATATGACATAATACATACACTGCAAGGTAGATACCCAATTTTTCGTGATTCAGTACTGAAGAGAAACAGAAGCACAGTTTAACCAAGTTGTGCCAGATATACTTTGAGGGTGCAGAGGATAGAACAACGATGTACCTAGTTCTGTTCATCTATTGCACATGATCAGCAGAGAGCGAACAACCTTCACAGTTATGTTTCTTCTGCACAGATATCAGCATGATGTCTTAACATGTTCTGAGACATCATCTGTTACAACATTACAGTTTTGCCTTGATATATAACAGACAGAATTATAAAGTGTTGAAGGTAAAAACACAAATCAGTTGTTGACCCAGTTCGGTGAAACACACCTACTCTGGGGGCATACCAAGCCAGGAAGAGGATCCACTATCAGCAATATTAATTCAGGACTAAACTTCACAAGTTCCCATCCTTCACTTAATCATGTACCCAGTGCAACCTATACCTAGGACCTCCTAGATAGAAACCTACCAGTTTCCATTCCTATTGCCGCAGCAACAGAAGTCTTACTCCTACTCAAGAAGTAGTGCCCTCCCAATTGGTTTCCTACATTACAATGAATATGAAGTAATGCAGAAATACTTAGACTTGCTTCATAGCTTCGTCCAAGAACACTCAAACTCTTACCTACAGGTATCGAGTTACACACATGGTAACCTTGCCACAGACCGACAGGTTTACCTAACAAAACACCCCCAATGTTACATTATGTGAGGCTTACAAATGATCTTCTAACCAATAAAAGGGATATCTTGAAAAACAACAGCTCTGTTGAATATATAGCAGCTGCAACTTCAGTTAGGGTTTCCAAAAACCTAGGGTTGATTCCGTTTGACCTAAAGACCAGGTCACAAGACTTTATTAACCAGGTTAGGGTTGAGCTAGGTTACTCCTCAGAAAACGCAGGATTCTGTTCAGAAAGGACTGAGTTATTTCCTGAAAAAACTCAGACTTATCCAATCCTGCAATCCTGTTAGTTCAGAACAGGATGTCATAACATCTGTTATGACATCTGAGAAAGCCTGTCTACTGATTTAGCAAAATGTGATCATTTTGCAAACATGCTCAGATACACACTTATAAACATCAGTATTTGAATTACAATATTTTTCTGCACATGTACCTAATGAGTTAGTACAACCTGAACTAGAATGTTATGACATCAGTCATGACATTCACACATACACTTGGGATTTACCAAAAATGCAAGCCAATACCTAAACACCTACAAATTTTTCTTCATTTAAAATGGAGAATTATTTCTTAAGCTTATTATGTGCTCCAGATCCAGATGCATGGACTTGTTTTAGATCCTTGTATTTGTTCTGAAGCTTCTAATACTTTTCCAGAATCTCGGATAAGCGAAATTCTAATTCACAACAAAGAAGTTTAAAAAATAACTCTTCAGAGTCTAACTCAGATTCTGATTCTAGTTCATATTGAATCTTCTCATCAAATGCTTCCATGCATGCCATCAGTGCCACATTTGCTTGCTCTTCCTCAGAATCATCTTCTAAAGAATCAGAATTATCCCAGGTAGCCATCAGCCTTTTCTTCTTCCCTTTGAAGGATTTCTTCTTTGGTTGTCTTTTTCTGAGCTCAAGACATTCATTCTTGTAGCGACTTGACTCATTGCACTCAAAGAACGTGATGTATTTACTTGTACCTTACTTCCTTTGTCTAGAAGTAGACTCGAAGTGACCATCTGTCCTTCTGCCTCTTCTGAACTTGATTTTTATTTTCTTCCAAAGTTGGTTAACCCTTCTGGAGGAAAGAGACAACTCATCCTCTTCTTCAGAATCTTCTTCAGATTCCTCTTCCTCTTCAACTTGAAAGGATTTAGTCTTTTCAGACTTTCCCATAGATTTTATAGCCATATATTTTCCTTTTATTTGAGGCTCATCCTCTTCAAGCTCTATCCCGCGACTTCTCAAAGAACTAACAAGTTCCTCAAGAGAAGTGTTGTTCAGATCATTAGACTATTTCAATGCAGTTACCGTAGGCCTCTATTTCTTCAGTAAACTTTTGATAATCTTCTTGACATGATATGTAATAGAGTATCTTTTGTTCATAACTTTGAGTCCTGTAACAAGAGTCTAAAACCTTGAGAACATGTTCTCCACTGTTTCATCATCTTCCATTCTAAAGGCTTCATACTTCTGTATCAAGACAACCGCCTTAGTTTCTTTCACTTGAGTATTGTTTCGTTACTCATCCTCAAGGAATCAAATATAAACTTAGTTGTGTCTCTATTTGTGATCTTCTCATACTCAATGTAAGAAATATCATTCATAATAATGGTTCTTGCTTTGTGATGATTTATGTAGTCTTTCTTTTGTTGATCAGTCATCACTCTTATTTCTATCTTGTTACCACTATCATCAACCAGATGAACGTAGCCATCAATTGCCATATCTGATAGATCTACATCATGGTGAAGAAATAAACTTTCAATTCTATCTTTCCAATAATCAAACTTTTCTCCATCAAAAACTGGAGGTTTGGCACTATAGTGATCTCTTTCATTAGCAACTGGTGCAACTGGTTGAGGTATTTCAACCATTGAGTTTCAACAAAAATATGGAACATTATCTATCACGGTTAAGTGTTTAATAGACAATCAATACTAGAACCAGAGCTCTGATGCCAATTGAAGGTTAATAAAACATAAGAAAGGGGTGTTTGAATTGGGTTTCAAGATTGAAACTTTTTTGTGACCCAAAACAAAGAACAAAGAACTTATAATATAAATAATGAACACAATATGATTATCTTGGTTTGATGTTAATGAAGTTACCTCCAGTACACCCGCCAAGGTGATTTCTCTTTCTCACAAGGACTTAATCCACTATAACCAAACTTATTACAACCATAAAGACCTGATGTCAATATATTTTGATACTACTGACTACACCTTAGTCTCTCAAGGAATAATTAACTCACAAGTTGAGATACGAAATGAGTGTTTATAAAGATGCTTCTATGAAAGCAAATTACACAAATTGAAATAAAATGATTAACACAAAAGTGTTTTTGAGAAAGTATATGAATAAAAGTTCCCTGCTTTACAACTTTTCTCGCAAATATGAAATATTTCTCTTGGCAAAAGTTCACATGAAAAGTTCTTGACAAAAAGTTCTACATTTCATTCATCTAAGGGCTTCTTATATAGGCATAGAAAGATCCGTTGGAGGGTAGAATAGGAATTCCAAAATTCCATATGCCTTCTTCCATAACGGTCAGTGAGAGGGGTAGACAATATCATACTATAATATTGTCCTTACGCCACAAAATAAAATCAGTCAAAGGAATATTTAATCATGTCCCATGTACTATTCACTCACATAAAACGTTTTAGATCTTATATTCTAATATTTAGAGGCTTCAAAATGTGTGTTGATGAAGCATGCTTATAAGGATCAAAAGAAAAAAGGGAATCTTCAGAACCTTGTTTGCAGTGTCTTCAAAACCACGTCTTTAGAGGATTTAGAACTTGTTCATCAGAACCTCAGAACTTGAGAGCACAAAATCTTCAAATCTTGAAAAACCTTCAGAAGCTCTTCCATCAACGTCACAATCAGAAGCTTTAAGACAAACGTTCTTCAAAATCATTTCTTAGAAGCGTTCTCGAACTTGTCTAGATAATTGTAAAGCGCACATTTGTATCTCTCTAGAGTCATAGTGTGTTGTTCAAAAAATGATGATGTCACACGCATCTTCTTTAGAGTTAGAACCTGTTAGAAAAAGCTACACACTTCATAAAACAATTAGGGTATAAAATTTTTCTCTAAGAAACAATTTATTGTTATCATCAAAATTAAAGGTCAGATGCAGTACCAAATCCTGTTCTTACATGCTATAGAAATTCAAGATCCTAGAGATATGCGGAAGTTCAAAGGGAATGGGTAGATATTAAAACATTATTACGAAGGAGAGATACCAAATGATAAAGTATCTATTGTCCTTTTAAAACCTTAACAAGACAGTGGTCAAGCTCATGACAAGAAAAGAGCATTGGATGTGAGGCAACCAATCAAATTTATTTTTGCTTCATTTACCTTTTCGCTATATTTATGATTCTAGTAATGTATTTTAATAAAAGATCTCTAGATATTCATTTACACTCATAGATTTCTGTTAGCTTGAAATTAATAAACAACTTTGCTTACGTTTTTTTCTTTCAGATTTATAAATAATTTCAACTATAGCATTGAATAGATGAACCAAAAGCACCATCAATAAAAGCTTGATCATTAGGAAAGTGACATACTAATAGAAAGTAAAAGATGGAAAAAGAATCAACAAGCTTGTACTCAATCACCAGATACCTCAACTAGTAAGGATTGAGCCAAATATTTCCATTATTTACCATTTCTTTCTTTGAGTATATCCATGCTTTACTATTTTATCAGGTTTGAACTATTGTTGATTCAATTTGTCTAGTTTGATTTACACACACCGAGGAAGTTTCTTATTTAAACTTCGAGCCTTTTAAGACAACCCATGATATTATGAATATCCTTTGCTAACCACTTTATGCTTGGCCTTTTGTTTCGCTGATATAACCACATATGTTAGCCAATTGACATGAAAGAACAAGCAGTTAGGTAATCACATCTGCTAACCATATCTTTCCACCCTCTCTTTGGATTTAGGTAAAAAAAAAATAGTTTTTCAATCATAGGAAAAATTAAAAGTTTGGGATTGCTCTTGGAAGTGAGCAAAGTTTAAGTTTGGGGTTGGGATACTATAGATAGTGGTCGAAATTTTTAAAAAAATTGAAAAAAATAAAATAAGTAAAACAACTTCTTCAAAAAAAAAGAGAAATAATGAAAAAGACATATAGAGACCACAAAATACATAAATATCTAGTACCAAGTAAAAGGAAAAGAGTTGGTATGATAATGAAAAAAGAACTAGGAAGCCAACTCCAAAGGTTTAAACCTACTTTCCTAAAAAAATACTACCTAAACCTAAGCCATGTTACATCTAAAAAAGCCCTCAAGTGTGTGTGTGTGTGTGTGTGTGTGTGTGTGTGTGTGTGTGTGTGTGTGTATGTGTGTGTTTCGATTACTATGATAAATTTTTTTATAACATGATCAAACTCAGTATAAGAAGTTATGCATGTTGATTAAGAAATCACCCTGTCAATTGAGTGAATTATAGTGAGATGAGAGACAAGTTGAGTACTTGCTAGAATGGTGATCCTGCAAAAAATGTATGGTGATGTTCAATTGTTACTGTGTTAGTTTGTGTTTCTATTTGGAATTTTCATTTGCAGGAAAGTTACTTGAGGACAAGCAACACATTAAGTTTGGGGTTGTGGTGACACTTTGTCATTGCATATACTATGTCAAAGAAACAGAGAGAAGCGATCCAAAGATCACTTAATTTGATGAAGATTAGCTAAAAACGAAGCAAAAAGACCAATTATGAAGAAATAGAGACTTGGACAAAATTGGCTTAAAAAGGGAGCAAACGCGTGTCAGACATTGAAATAATCATGCCACCATTAAGTGCGTGATGGAACTGGGTAAATAGCATCGCGTGCGGGATGCATATATTCACGCGTGCAATGGTGTTTTTTTGGGCACTTTTATAATGCAATCTGACAGCTCTTGAAGGCTTTTAAAAAGGGGTTTATGGCACTTTTTTGAGGGTGTTGCGATTTTACACAACAAGTGATGATTTACAACACCGCAAGGCATAATTGGAGATCACTGGAATCCATTGGAGGCCAGTTGTTCAAGGGATCTCTTGTGCAAACCTCTTATATTTTATTGGTGTTGTAATTATATTATGAGTAGCTAATTCTCTCATAGGTTAGGTTTTGTTTGATGAATCTTTTTCAATATTTTTGTGACACATGTTTAATTTGTTATTGCATAATTATTGGAGTTATTATTTTATTTAATTCCACCTTATTCTTAATTATTTTTATGTGGGATACTCTTTTAATCTGATTTTGGATGCATAGGGAATACTGACCATTAGATTATGTGTTGGACATAGGGAAATTGTTGTGCTTATGGTGATTGAATAGGAATAGGAGACCTCAAGTAGTGGCTTAGGAATTAACATTTTATTGCATTGGTTAATCTTGCTAACGCTGGTGGACTAGGGATAGGAAACTCTAAGTATAGATTTGTGAGTTATACACCAAGGGATTAGGTATAGCGGTTTTGTTAATTCACCGTGGAATTTTAGCAACAATATCAGTTATGAAATACATCGAACATCAACAGTAGAGAACTAGGGGATTCTATGCAAAACCTAACCGCTTTTGCATTATTGACAAAACAAACTTTTATTCTTTTTTGCACTAAAACTCGAACCTCCCACTTACTATTTTCTAAACATTGCATAATTTTTGTCTTGTTAAATAGTAGTCCTTATGGATTATATCTTTTTATTACTTCGACACTATTGATACACTTGTAGAGAAGTCATCAGATCACTACATTTCATTTGGTTTCCGGTGAATAGAGAGAAGATTAATATGGTTTCATATATCTTCAATCATCTATGTGAAGCTATCAAGGAAAGTCAGAAGAATGCCAAGAAGAATGTACCTTATGCAAGGCTTATGTCTAAACTATTCCATCAGTGAAGATTGGTTGAAACTCTGAAGGAAGCTGATACTACTAAGGATTTGGAAGAATTCCTTGGAAGCATCTTATCTACTGTTGTTCTAGGAAATATGAAAATCATCATAAAGAAGGATGTTATGAAGCCATAAGAAAGACTAAGAAGGAGTGTATATCAAAATGGCCTGGGAAGAAATTGGTGTTTATTCTGACAATTGATGATATTCTCGATGCAACAGAATGAGTGTACATGCCTTCAAGAAAGAGAAAATGGATTATTCTGAAGTTTAGAAGGAGAATCAAAAGCCACCTAAGAAGGTGGTTGTGGGTCTGGTTCAAAAGGAATTCCAAGAGGTAGTCTTATCCATCATCTTAATGCCTACCAAGACTAGGAGTGGAGCTACTAGAAAACTCCTCTGAAGACAACTTCATCATCTGTCTCATCAGCTCCCGTGAAGAAACTCAAGCAGATGATTCTACCTATTGAAGAAGAAGAAGAAGAAGAAGAAGAAGAAGTAGAAGATACTCAACCTCTGGTAAAGAAGATCAAGGAGCTGAAGAAACAGGCTCAGGACAAGTTTATAGGGATGGCTACCCAGGGTTGGATTTTTGAGATAACTAATCCATAATCATTTATCATAATTGGTTATTATAACGAATCCATATAAATGGTTTTATTTTTAAAAACTGGTTATACCCATAACCACTTTTAATAACCAGTTGTGGACTTTATAATCGGTTTTGAAGGTCATATCTAGTTTTTAATTTAAAACCGGTTTTGTAAAATAAAAATATTTTTAAAAAAGCAACAAAAATTTTAATTTGTGTTTTTTTTCAAAAAAAAACCATTTTTTATAATTTTCACAAAATAAAAAAAAATCGTATTTTTAAAATTAAAAAACATATTTTTTTCCAAAAGAAAAAATTTCAAAAAAAAAATATTATACTTTTTTTTAAAAATCATAAAAAGTTTTATTTTTTAGTTTATTTTTATAGAAAAATTAATTAAAAATAAATTTTTTTAGTTTTAAAAAAAAATAGTGGACTAATTGTGTTTTTATTTTGGATATGGATATCCAAAAATTGGATTTGGTTAAAACCATATTAAAAAAAATACCCAAAATATGGATTTGGTTAAAACCATACTAATAATTAACCAAATTTTAATAACTGGGTTTGGATATGGATATGGATAATTCAAATAACAGATTAATTTTAGCATCCTTGCCTGCTTATAGAATCTGTGTTAGAAGGAGTCGGGATTCTATCATCTGCTCTAAAGGATAAGGTTTTGGAAAAGCCACCAGAAGTTGAGGTTCTGGAGTAATAGGCCAAGGAAGTAGAAGCTATTGTTGAAACTATCATGAAGAATGCTAAAGAAACTACTCCAGATTCTGTAGAAGTTGTACACTCAGGTAATATTTTGGATCATATCTCTGATTTTATTTTATATTCTTGCTCACCTCAGTATGTTACCAAAACACCAACCCCGCATCAATCACCTACACATTTCTCTTAAGACACACCCTCACTCAAACCTGACATGTTTCTACCCTTCTAAAAACTTGTATGCCTCAAGAAAATATGTATAAACCATCTGTCATATATGAATTATCAAAACACCTAGTTGGTGAGTTCACCTCAGAGAATCAATCTTAACAAAGCCAACTAGTGTGTATCCCAAAATCTGAATAACCCACCCCCATAAACATCACGATTGATATTGATCAGATCATGGAAATCATACCAGAAGATCAACCTAAATAAACCTCTAGCCCTAAATGAAAATCAGCATCAACCTCAAGCTATTATTCTAACGAATAATATTTTATGCCTATAGAAGTCACACTACTCCATGTGATACCTTTTGAAAATACAACATTTGAAACCCAACAACCAGAAGATAACACCAAACCTGTTCAATCTAAACCTAAACGTACACCTGAACAAACCATACCATAACCTCAACCTGAACCACAATCTCCTAACCCGCAAACCTCTAAACATATACACTCTGATCACCATTCTACCCCATTAAGAGAACTAGATATTGTGTTAGGATCTAGCACAATAGTTTTATACTTATCCTAAGTAAGATCCCTACTTGTCCCATTACCACCTCAACCAACTTATAATATGAATTCTCCACCTCATGTTCAATCCCAAGTGGAAGAATTTAGGACGAGCATCTTTGATAAGATTTAGGATCTGGTTGTTGAGAGACTCATAACATCTTACTCTATTGCATATGCTACTAAGTGGGAAACTCTCAGAACCTTTATGGATACTGCTCAGTAGTATCTAAAGACTTTCATTTATGATTCTATAGTGTAGCAGTAGAAATATTGAGACTAAGCCATTTAATTGACTTAACTTGCACAAATCAAATGAAAAATCGCCATCTTGCTTTATTGTTTCCAAACGAAATGGGAAAAGAGAAAATAAACCCAAAAGTAAGAGGGGGAAAATCTAGGTACGGGGGTTGGTTATGCAAAGGGAAGGTATTACCACCCTAAACATCTACGGTACTCTGCATGAACCTCTTTTAAAATCTGTGTATTTTGGCTATAAAAGGTGCATACAAAAATAGATGGTGGAGATGAGAAAAGAAGTGGTTTTTACAAATTTTTCACCCGCCGCGGTTGAGAACCTTTACTGCCTACGTACCACCTTCCGTGCAATAGGGGACCAGGGTACTCGTAGTTCACCTCAAAAGTTTTAAAACACATGTGTGTTGGTTAATTTTAAGAGAAGAGACATCTCAACATATCTGAGTGGAAAACTTACTTAATACCCACAATTATGAGAAAGGAACATTTGCATCATCTCAAAGTGGATGCTTAGCTTGGATTTAAAATAAAAAATACATCACTGAACACCCAAGTGGAAAATTGCTCACTTCACTACATATCATAGAAGTATAGTAGCTTGCATCACTACAAGAATCAACAAGAGTCTAATCTTTTGAGAAAAGAGTTTTAAAATCAAAAGCCAAAGAGGCAAAAATGGTTTGAGTGAGGTTAATGACTTTTAGTCTTTCAAAAAGATGTCAAAGTATCAGTAATTTGATTAAGGGTTTGATTAAGAAAAAAGGTTTTCGAAAATGCATGGACCTAAGTCCAAGTTTATTATGAAAGTGGTTCAAGTTAAAAATAAAAACAAGAAGAGTTTTGAAAAAGAGGGAGAAGATTTTTGAAATTAAAGAAGATGGGAGGACATGATGAGACTATCCTATGTACACAATGTAAAAACTAAGGTAAAGAATGGTCTAATCCACAAGAATGGTCTAATCAAAATACTAAACCTCATATGAATACCAAGCTTTAGATGAATTAAGAACCAATCAAATTCTTCACTAATAAAAAATGGAAAAAGTAACAACAATATACAAAGGAATTAACAATCACAGACAAAGCATGATCAGAATAACATGCACATAAAAAAAATTCAAACCTAAGTCTTGGAGTAAACCTCAAAGACTTTGGAAAATCTTCACAAAAAAAATATCAACCAAAGATCACAGAGTCCAAGGTCTCAGGGCTTCTAATCCTAAGTCTCAGGAATCCACAACTCCAAAGTTCCACGGATAGTAACCAAATAGTCCAAGTAACCTTAACATTTTTTAATGTCCAAGTTGATTATTAAGTATATTTGCAAAAAGAAGATAAAGCTCAAGTGTGCAAAGATAAAAATGATAGAAATTAAATACTCAAGTGAGCAAAAGGAAAATAGAATGAGATGTAAATGCTTAAAGGTAAATGACATAAAGTAAAGACATAAAATGAATACATAAAGTAAAAGAATAAAGTAAAGCCAGTGGTTAATAGTCAATGGTTAGAAGTTAGTGATTAATAGTTGAGGGTTGAATGGTTTTTAGAAGAGGGATCCATGATGATTTGAAAATTTAGCCTAGGTCAAAGTTGATGAAGACTCATTAGAGGATTGATATAATCAAAGCCTCCTAACAATTAGCTTTCAAGGTTATTGACCATAGCTCAATATATATTCATCCATGGGATTACAAACACAAGGTTTGAACCACTAAGAATCAGTCAAATAAAAGACAGAAAGGGGGGATTCCAAATGATATGATCCATGATGGTTTGAGCTTTAACATAGGTCAAAGTTAATGAAGACTCATTAAAGTACTGATAAAATAAAAGCCTCTTAACAATGAGTCATCAAGGTTATTGGCCAAAGCTTAAAACTTAACCATACTTGGGCTTGTAAACATCAACTTTGGGCCACTAAGAACCAATCAAGAGGAAAGAAGAAATGGGATGAGATGAAAGGGAACAAAAAAGGAAATTACAATATAACTAATGTCTTAGACGAATTGAAATTAGGGTTTCAAATATCATCAACATCATTCATCCATCCATTTTGGTGGATTTGGTTTTTCAACCTATCAACACTCAAGATCCAATGAGGTTGAGGAACTTCTCCCAAAGTAACACTCAAATGTCTCCAAATCAGAACCAATAACAGAAATAATTAATAAAAACAATATTGAAATGATTAATAAAAATAATAATTGGTAAAATACACAAAGTGTATTAAAACACCAAATTAAAACTCCCAAAAAAAATCAGAGGTCAAACATGAGTCAACAAGTGTTGACAAATTTTTTTTAGAATTTTTAAAAGTCAGAAACTTTTTTTTTTTTAAAAATACAAAACTTAATCAAAATAAACCAAAAATCAAAAAAATGGGAAACTCAGAAATAAATTAAATAGGGTCACTAATATTTTTTTTCAGAATATCATTGGATCCTTCCATAATTTTCTCAGAATTTTAACAGGTCAAAAAGTATTTTTAAATAATTAAAACAACTTAAAGTATAAGAAAAATTATAAAAAATATCAAATCAGAAAATAAAATTATGAAAAAAAATGAGAATCAGAAAGCGAATATTCAAAAATATTTTTAGTATTTTTTCATAATTTTAAAGTTAAAAATGATTTTTTTATGAATTTTTGAAGTTTAGAATAAATAAAAGAAAAATCAGAAAATCAAATAATAAACCAAAAAGACATGGACCGTTAGATCAATGTCAAAATGAGTTAGTAAGCAAATTCAAGGGATCTGAAGCATTTTGCATGATATGTTCTTCATTTAATAGCACACCAAATATTTAAAAAAAAATAGAAAATAAAAATTAAAACTGAAAGATGTGGACCATTGGATCAATGTCAAAACGCGTTAGTAAGCAGATCTAAAAAACCCGACGCGTTGTGCATGATATGGACCTTATTAAAAACACAATAGATTCAGTTCAAACTGAGCCAATCAAAATAAAATAATTGGAACACTCTGATTGGTTGAGACGAAACATGTCATCGTCTTCAACCGCCAACCTTCAGAAAAACCACAGAATTTGTGATTCATCAAATGGAAAAGTTAGAAGCTCAGACCGGCACCAATGGATTCGTCTCTTCAAGATGATCACAAATGTTCCCTCGCGAAAAAAATTATATTAAACATAGCTTTGTCGATTTGGAAAAAACCACAAGAAAAAATGAAAACGAGTTTTGAAATTAAATGCTCAAATTGCCATGAAAATGAAAAACCGAATAAGCATGAGCTTCAGAGAAGAAGATGCTACATCTTAGCAATTTATTTGGATTGATTTGGTTGAAAATTCTACCTGAATGAAGTCCAAAAAGTTTGTTGTGAAACTAAACTTATGTAGCTTGATTTATGGCTCGAATTTCTTGGTTTAGGTGATGGAGAGTTTCTATAAGAGTGGAGAATGATGAATCAGAAGAGAATTTGAGGAGAGAAGGCTTGAAAATATAAAATGGGTTTTCAAATTTCAAGCTTCGAGTTAGACTTTGGCAAGGTGATTGTGGTTGTCTAAAGCTTGCTAAAATGAGTGAAATATGGTCTGTATTTATAGGAAACATGAATGGAATAGAGAGGAGGGGTGAATGATACAATTTGAGTGGAAATATTACACATATGTGGTCATGAAGAAAGTGTGATCACATTGTTGTAACTGGTTTTAAAGCGAGAGTCACAACCCTTAATTTTTATCCTAAGGAAGGAAATATAAAGGTTAACCCTAAATAAGTCAGAGATTCTAGATTGTTGGACTCGTTCTTAGACAAAGGGAAGGTGTTAGGCACCCCTCATCTACCTTGTTCACAAGGATACTAGGGTTTAGAAGTGAAATCTTTAAGAAATAGGGTTTTAAATTTTATTAGGGGAACTCACCACGATTTTAGTCGTATGCCTACGTATCCTCTTATGAAGAATCAGAGTCCCAATTTTTAGTTCGCAGTTGGTTGTTTTTTTTATGGATTACGAGGATATTTGAATTCCCCTTATACTTAGTCTTGGTCTGTGAAAAGAGGAGATGTTAGACGAAGTGTACAGTCGATTGAAATATTATCGTAATCCTTTTTAAAAATTGATTGTTGAGTGAATCTGATTATGAAAATGATTTGGTGTTGATTAAATGTTGTTTAATGTATTAATATAAAATATATCTTATTAATGCGTGATTTTAAAAAATATAATTTTTAATTCAATAAAATAAATAAAATATTTGGATGAGTTTTACAAAAACTAATATTGATTTATAAATAATAATATTAAATTATAAATGTATTAAAAATATAAAATATAAAAAAATAATTATAATAAATTAATAAAAGAAAATAAGAAAAACGCATGGGGGTGTAAAATATGTTGGGTTAGTAAAAATAGGGGGTATGTGTAGCAGGGCCCTGAATGCAGATATTGAATTCAGACCCAACGTAAGGGGGGGGGGTGAATTTGAGCTGTGTAGTAAAAGCTAAAGCAGAGGGGTGTGATTAGTAACTGGGCCAGGCCTAAAACAACAACACTAGGGGTGAGGTCCGTTTGGACCTTATATGGGAGGGTATACGGTATTATGGTGAGTGCGCATTTTAGAGCGCTTGATGGAGATCAGACAACAATGATTGAGGGTGCAGGGTAATGATCATATTATTGTGTGTACTGGATTGTTGAACAATTTATACTTTGTTTTACAACTTATTATTTTCATTTCATTTTCGTTAACTTTCTCTCTCATCCCCATTCTTCTCTTCTCTCTTCTACCTTCCAAAACTGAAACCCTAATTAAATCGTTGAACCCTAACCAGCGGCGGCTAAACCCACAAACCCAGGTTTCGGCGCGCCACAAACCTTAAACAACCCTAAGTACTTAATCTAACCCCCAAATCATAACATGAAATGCATCAAAAACCATCAAGCTAAGTTAGATATTAACTTCCAGTGCCTTGAGTTTTTGTTGCATTTGGTTCGACTCCCCTTCTAAGTTCTTCCTTTTCCGATTCACAGGTGGAAGACGGTGATGATGATTAAGGCAGAAATTTAAGGGCGGAGGCTTGGATAGATCTTATGGTATAAGATGTTAAAACCCTAGATCTAGGACGAAGGCGGTATCATTCACAAGCTTCAAGTAGCGGCCACGACCCCCTTCTTCTCTTCAATTTCTTCTTTTCTGCACGATTTTTTTGTAAAATTTTCCTCTCCCCTTTTGTTTTAGAGCTCTTAGGTTTTTATAGTGTTAGATTTAGATATTAAGAAGGTTTTTTTTTATAATTAATCGTTTCTTTTAGAGAATTATCAGAATTAGGGATTTGTTTTATGATTTGATTCAGTTTTGATTTAGTTTGAATTAGTTGCGACTTTGTATTGATTTTCTGTTAACTTATGTATTTGATTTATGTAAAGATTTGATTTGTTTCTATTTGGATGATCTGAATAGTGTATGTTATAACATAAAACAAGCGTTTCTTTTTTCATTGATTCGAACAAAAAATGTTTCTTCTTTGAAACAAACGTTTTTTTCTTCCGTGATTTGAACTAGGCCTGCTTGAGGTTGGGCTTGCAATCAACAAAGGGTTGGATTGTGAATTTTGAAATCCTTCTCTTTGACTCATCTTTAGTCAATATTTTTTCCCTAAAAAAGAAAAAATATTTTTTTAATTAAGCCCGAAATAGTAACGTTAATAATAAATTAAAATAATAATTATGTAAAGCAAATACAATTTCAAAAACCTGAAATGGGCCAAAGTGTTTGGGCCACTTATCTCAAAAACATACCCCCTTCCTTTCAGTACATAAATGGGCCTATAAGCTTACATGGGACCTTTCTGATTTAGAAAGGCCCAAGATCTTTTAATAATGTAAACCCCCTTCAAAAATTAAGTTGGGCTGGAACCAAAAAACCAAAATGAAATGGGCCCTCTGTTTTTAGAAAGGCCCAAGATTTCTTCAATAGCGTAAACCCCCCCTTCAACATTTGAAATGGGCTAAACTTCTACACGGGCCTTTCTAATTTAGAAAGGACCAAAAATTCTTAATGATGTAGAATATTCAAGATTTGAAATGGGCTGGAAGCGAGAGAAAACCTTACTCAAAAGTGAAATGGGATTTTCAGATTTAGAAAGGCCCATTAATTTCTTCATAAGATAAAAAATTCTCTTTATAAACTTTAAACCCCAGTGAATATGTGAAGAATATATTATAAAGCAAAATAATTTTTAGAAATAAAAAATATTAGGAATTAGTAGGGAAAATTTGGGGTATTATAGCTTCCCCTATTTAACTTCCTTTTGATTTAATAGTGTGAGAATACATAGGTCTCGTATGTTCTGATCAGAAGTTTATTAAATATTGGAAGACCCCAAAATTTGTCCAAAAGATTATAAGGATGCGATGTACAATGCTCCCATGGGGATGAAGAGTAGGCATACATGTTGATGTATCATCTTACCAGAGTTTGAACCAAAGTTTTGATTTAACTTAGACACGACGATGCGGATAACTCATCAGTATCTAAGAGAGATTGTAGATTTTTTGCATATTTACCATAACCTGGGAGGTAAACGTTACAAGTTTGAAAAGATGACTTACTAATGCTTGGAGACTAATATAGTAAGTTTGGATTTGACTTTGTCTATTCATCGCAACCTAGGGGATAAAAGACAACAGGGGCGGGCTTACGTTATTCATCACAACTCAGGGGATAAATAATATAACCCTGAGAATTCATGTATCTATCGCAACCTAGGGGATAGATGATTGAAAAATCTTGATAACACATCACTGCATAGAGAATGACGCAATAAGTTATATCACCGAGAAATATAACTTATTGCTGCTTCGAGGCTAACGCAATGAGCCAAAGATTTTCGTATACCTTATAACGGCCTAGAGGATAGATAATACGAGCTTGAAACCAGATATTTGGAACTTAGAAAGGCGACGTTAGTTCTGTCATCCCTCAACCAAGATTCGATAACAAAATGAAATATGCTAGGTTTGAAGCGATGAACCCCAAATTCATTGATGACGTTGGTTGTGTCTGCTCTCAACCAAGACTTTCAACATGAACAAATAAACCCTGAATTCACTGATGACCTTGGTTGTGTCTGCTCTCAACCAAGACTATCAACATGAAGAAATAAAACCCAAATTCACTAATGATGTTGGTTATGTCGGTCCTCAAACAAGACTATCAACATGAAGAAATAAACCCTAAATTCACTGATGATGTCGGTTGTGTCAGTCCTCAACCAAAACTATCAACATGAAGAAATAAACCCCAAATTCACTTAAAGTTTAAACTATTCCGTTCGAACAGATAAGCTTGCTAATGATGGACCCCAAGAAAATTCATAATTTTAACCAAGGTAGTTTTGCAAGATGCCATGCCTGATATATATGCATAATGCCCTAAATTGATGTGTTGCCCAAGTGTGATATATGCCCCAAATGTTTTAAATACTCATGTACCATAATGCTTATGTGTGTATATGCCCCAAATATTTACATATGTACCAAATGTGTGTATATGCCTCAAAAGTTTGTTGAAAATGTTATAGTATTCTTTCCTTTTAAACCATTGATTTTGTGTTACCAACTCTCTGATGTTTGTGTTGTTGTTGTATCTTCAAATTGATTTGAATAAGATGAATAAGTGTTAGAAATTTATTGATATTTGTATCATAGGCACTGGTGTAGGCATGGACATAGTTGTATACTTTTTTTGATGTTTTTCTAACCAAAATAAACTTTGATGTTTTATCAAATGCTCTTTGGTGTTTCCGTATGTTAGATGCACCAAATGTTATGAATGATCTTGAGACTTTTGATATGGTCATGTGTACGTCATGCTTGATGTGAGGCTCTTTAACAAGAAATCTACTGCCTAGATTTAATTGAGAACTACCTTTTGTCGAGGTCTTCTAGATAATCATCTGCCGAGATAAACCACGAGAATCTACTGCCGAGATTCTATTGAGAAACTACCTTCTGCCGAGGTCTTCTAGATAATTATCTGCCGAGATTAACCAGGAGAATCTACTGCTGAGATTCTATTGAGAACCTACCTTCTGCGAGGTCTTCTAGCTAATCAACTACCAAAATTAACTAGGGAAATCTACTGCCGAGATTCAACATATAATTACCTTCTACCGAGGTCTTTTGGAAAATCATCTATCGAGATCAACTAGGGCAATCTTTTGTCGAGATTCAACATAGAATTACCTTCTGCCGAGGTATTCAGGAAAATCATCTACCGAGATCAACCAGGGGAATCTTCTGTCGAGAGTCAACATAGAAATACCTTCTACCGAGTTCTTATGGTAAATCATCGGTCGAGATTAACCAAGGGAATCTACTGCCGAGATCCCATGTAGAATATATAATTCGTTTGACAATAATGATTGTTTTCACATGAAACATGGTCTTATGCTATGCGTGTAAATTTGATTGATGCATGAAATGTAATGATTAATTGATGCATGTAATGAGTGACTTGGATATGTATTAATGGATGTTGGATTTTGAAATCCGAATGCGTAATTGTTATTTTTTTAGATATGCTTGATCCATGCTGTCAGAATTCGTCAGATAGATGAGATGACAAGTATAGCTTGATTCCTATTCGAAGAGACCTAATGAATGCATGATAATGATTTATGCAGACTCGTATGCTTTTTGAATGGTTCCCTTGTTTTGGGCAAAGAAATTATTAAGACACAGAGAGATTGCTAGTGCAATAAGAGTGATTATTGAAAAAGTGGTAGGGTATTATTGTACCCCAAAATTTTCCCTTCCATTTTCTTCAAGACATTCTTTCAAGGCTTCTCAAAACACTCAAGGGTTGACTAGTAAAGATGCTCCTCCTAATCCAAAAGCCTACAAATAGGGTTTGGAATTTCTCAGAGAAATTTGGTTTGAAAAGTCTCAAGTGGTTTAGATGGTTCTTCATAGGTCCTCAACAAGGTTCATGTCAAGTTTCAAGCCCTACATCACAAGTTTGCCCAGTCAATGGCTCATATGATTGAGAATAACCTGTATTGGTCAAAAAGTCAATTGTATTCAACATACAGTCAAATGACTCGGGTTACCGTGTTTTGATCTCCGAACAATCTTGACTAGAGGAAAATAAATCCTCTTTGCCCCTTGCTGGACATTTGAATCATCATGACCTGCATCACAAACCCTTGAGACCCTTGAAATGGGTTAGTCCTTATGCAAGATGTATGCAATGGTATGATGTTATGATGTTATGATATGTATGCTATGCGTTGAAGCAAGGTGTGATGTGTAAGTGAGTCCTGCAATGAATAAGGGTTGTACACAAAACCTGCAAGGAACTCATGTTGTCAGATAACAAGTATATGCAAGTAGGTAAAGTTTGAAGGCACACAAGTTACACAAGAGCCCTTAAATTTCAGGCCAGCATGAAGTTTAGGTACTACCCTCTTTCAATTTCGTTGGTTAAGACCTGTCCTAGAAAATAGTAACCGGGTTCTAGAGGATCTCAATATCACTGACTACCCTCAATCGGTCATAAATCCAGCTTCGCAATCTTTTCTTGCGGCCAGAACCATCGCGAGAGTTTAGCCTTAATGAGTGTAGCATACTGCTACTGTTCTATGGCCAAGTTGGGTCAATTTAAGGTTCTAAGGTCGGTTGGTGCTTAATGACTCCTCAGAAGACCCATATTCTCCTCGTTCCAACACAAGGGATATCGGTACAGACCAAGGTGTCACACCAACGTAGCTACTGCTTCACCCGTGTCGGTCTACGCCGGACAGGTCCCTCACAGCTTATTGCTACCTAAAGGGTATTCCCCAGATCCGGGTTAGGATCTATGAAACTCCGAAGCAAGCCCATAATATTAAAGCAAACAAGGCATACAATTGAAAACATAGATGATCTAATCCTAAGGTACACCTTACTTATTAAGTCCCCAGCAGAGTCGCCAGTTCTGTGATCGGTGGAAATAGAACTGACTGTTTTGAAATGCTAGTTCGCGAAATGTCGCGGTAAGAAAGAGTCGCACCGTCTTTTATTTTCTCCAACAAGGAAAGGACAAAAGCACAGCAAAATTCCTTTTCGAGATGTTTCTCGGTTCGGGAGGTATATTATAGAAAGGGAAGGTGTTAGCACCCTTTCTATCCATGGTTATCCACGGGCTCTTAGGTACTTGCTCACTATGTTTTCAAAAACGTTTGCTTTTCTTGTTTTTGTGGGTTTGTAAAAAAGTTTGTTTTGAAAACTTCTAAGTAACTCTTGTATCAGTCCTCAAGAGTGTATGAAGTATTTGTTTGAAAACTTTTTGAAAGTGTAGGTGCGAAAAGTTGTTTTTTTGTTTTGAAAGAGCAAGTACCCAGGAAAAATCTACCTACTCTAAGGAATTAAGTTGTGTAAGAGTCCTTTAGACAGTACTATCCCATTATTGAGAAGTAGGTAGCACCGTCGTTGGAGTTATTCGGGTCAATTCGATTATAGGGACATGTGTGGTCACCAAAGCAATAGTAGGACGCCTTAGCGGTAACCCTAATGTCCTAGATCCTTTTTATCCGAGGCAACCGTTTCAAGGCAACTGGATCTTTAGACAGGAGGGCAACCTCTGAAACACCCTATACTCAATGACCACTTCGAGGCAACCAAGTGAGGCGTACCCTAGGAGTGGCATGTGCATGTGTGTCAGGTTTCATGTTTAAATAATCTTTGCACATGTATTATGGTGAGCTACGTTTTGATTTTATTTTTCAGGCAAGTCTTGTCATGCATAGTTAACAGTTAATAATTTGCGGGAAATAAATTGCGGAAAGTAAATCTACGCTATTACAAGGCGTCGAGTATTTACATCGCCAAAAACATATCCCTTGAAAATAAATTGCGAGAAAATAAAGAAAGCGATAAAAGTCCTAATTATCTATTACATTCTCGGAGCAGATACATAAAAATAATAATGCGCGAAAAGAAATTGAATCGGGAAAAGTCTTAGGGTTTTGACCCTTTTTTTGAGAAAAGAATGAATTTTGGTCCTTTTTTGCAATTAATTAATATTAAACCTAATTTACTAATCAATTAATTAATTAAAAGGAAAAATTATTTTTTATGTTTTTTAATGTTTTAATGAAAATAAAATAAAAAGAAATTAAAAGTTGTCAAGAAAACCCTAAGTCTAACTTATTTTATTTGTTATGAAAATAATTAAAATTAACCTAATTAAACAACTAAATTAATTTGTTAGAATTTATTTACAAAATAATGAATTAAGGTGAAATTAATAATTAATAATAATAATAATTACATTTTTAGTTTTCTGAATTTTTATTGTGAAAAATTAATTATGTTAATTTTAGTGATAATAATAATAATTAGAAAAATAGTTAAATAAATAAAATAGAAAATATAAAATAAAAAGAAAAAGGAATGAACCAGGGGGGTTCTGGCCAGGTTAGGAGGTGTTTTCTGGAACTTTGAAGCCCAACTACTCAAGCCTGGTTTGACTTTCTGGCTTCTCCATGGTACGCGTTGACTGGGCGTATGATGGTCATTCACTCTAGGCCATTGGATCTGAGTTTTGAGGCCACTTGGCGCACTGATTTATGAGATGTATGATGAGCCTTCTTGTGAGACCTGCACATGATCATATGAAGAAAAATGCAAACAAATATTTTGGGGGACCTGGGATTCGAACCCAGGTCCCAATGATCAATACACAAACGCCTTGGCCATCTGAGTTGCACGCTTCATTCGTTATTAAGACAACACACAATTATTATATTAGTAAACCAAAACATATGCCTGAAAAAAAATATAAACGCGCGATTTTTGAAAAGGGCGAATAGGAGGGAGACGCGTCAGCGTCTTCTTCGTTTATCACTGGTTTTTTACCTGCGTATTTTTATCCGCAGGAAGCTCTATAGGTTCTTCCTAAAATTGTCCCTAGGCTTCAAAAACTCATTCCAAGACCATGGATGGTCTCGTCTCCATCTCCTGATCACTCCTGTACCAACCCTTGTGGCCAATTTTCCCTGCACTAAAAACGCCTAAAAAGCAAGCACATAAACCCTAGAATCGGGCATCTCAGTATAGGGCATAAAAACAAAATTGGCTATTGCAGTTATGTTAGAAATCAAGCAATGAATATGAATATGTCAACGTTTTGAAGAAAAAATGAAAGAATTAAGAGTTGAGGTTTCGTGTTCAGGGGCCAGTTTGTGAGAACTTACAGCGCTGTTCAGTGGATCTTAGGACGTGATATTGGTCGCGTTAGCTTCAGTGGATAGCATGGAAGGGAACCACGTTCTTATTTTTGTCTGAAAATGCCTCCAATACTGTTCTTGATCTCCCACTTTTCTAACACTTTTTCAGTTTTTCCTTGGCCGTTTTTAGCAATGCTTAGGTCGTGAATTAGGTTTAGGCTTCTTGTATATGTATAAGGCAATCATTCTAGGTCAAAATTTGGGCTTGTATCTTTGTGTATTAAAGTTTGGAGATTTGATTGACCACCATTGAAAACCTTTCCAAATTTGAATAAAATCTAAGATTTTATGCACAAAAAATCCCTAGCAAGAATTGGTTAGTTGGCACATGATATATGAAAGCTGTTCAAATCATAAAGATACTATTCCATTGATTTTTAGATTTTATTTGAATTATTATAGATTTAAAATGAATTAAATCAATAAAAATTAAATAAAATAGAAAAATAAATGTTTGATCTTGAAATTAATCATGGGACACGTGTGTGGCATGACAAGGCTGAATCAAGTGGAAGAAAGTGGGCCCTTTTGTCAAAAATTGAAGTTTTAAGGATAGTTGACTTTTGCAAATTCATAAAAATTTCCCAACTTCTCCAATGCATATCTTGCTCAATTTTGATCATATGAACATGTTCTTGGACATTTTGGAAAGGTCTTGAAGTCCTATAACCAATGCCTTTGGTCCCATGTCATTTGGATTTACCAATATCAAGTTATGGTCTTTGACTTAAAGTGCATTTTTGTTGACTTTTGAAATTGACCTATAATGTAGAAATTAATAACTTTTTGTGAGAGCATTTCTTGGACTTGGAGTGTGAAGATGGATTGTAGTAAATGTCATCCCCTTAAAAATGTGTATTGGATGGGATTTTTCGGATGAACCATGAAAAAGTTATGCCCTGGTCAAGATACAGTTGACTTTTCTACTGTCCAAAAATAGTAACTTTTTACATCTTGATGATTTTTGAGCCATTCTTGTGGAATCATGATCAAGACTTGATCAAATGATGATTGTGGACTCAAAATAAGATGTTGACCAAAAATTCTGACTTTTGACTGCCAAATGACCATTTTGCCCTTGTAGTTGACTGTAGGTCAAATGAGGCTTTTGATTATGCAAATTGGCACTGTGAGTCTTGACACTTGACATGTAGTTGCTTGAGGATGTATATAGGCCTATGAGACTTGATTGGACCATTGAAAACCTTAAATTCCTTGTAAGAATCAAAACCCTAATTTTAGCTGGCTTAGGAAGCAGTTTGACTGTGCAATCCTTGAGTAATCTTGAACCAGTTGAAGATAATTCTTGACAAATCTTGAAGAATATGGGAGGGCAAATTTTGGGGTACAACACCATGTATTCGAATTTTTTGAGTAGCCTATTAGCTATGACGAAATATGTAATCAAATTGTCCTTTATGCATTTGTATTCCTTTGTTATTTGCTTGACCACTAGCTCCGAATCTCCTCTAATTTCGACTATAGTTGCCCCCAATTCCAACAAAGCTTCAAGTCCAACGATAAGTGCTTCGTATTCAGCTTCGTTGTTCGAGCAACGAGGACCATCTAACTTGTACTTGAATTTTGTTGGAATTCCTTCGGGAGAAATTATAAGAACTCCAACACCACTACCATCTTTATGGGTCGAACCATCAAAGTATAATTTCCAAGGTTGCATTTCAACGTAATCCATGACAGTATCTTCGATCAATGAATGATCAACAATGAAATCAGAAATTACTTGACCTTTCACAGCTCTTAAAGGCATGAAAGTCAAAGAATACTCTGTCAAGGCCAAAGCCCATTTACCAATTCTGCTATGCATTATTGGTTTCGAAAGCATGTGCTTGATAATATCTAAATGAGATGAAACATAAACATCAACAGGCTTTATATAATATTTAAGTTTCATACAAGAGAAATACAAACAGAGACATAGCTGTTCTATGTTGCTATATCTGGTTTCTGCATCATTCAACACACTACTTAAATAGTACACGGCCCTTTCGATGCCATTGCTATCTTCTTGTGCTAACATACTACCTGTAGTAAATTCAGAGGCAGATATGTACAATCTCATGGGTTTTCCCCACGAGGGTGGAGACAAGATAGGAGGCTGAGTGAGATATCTTTTTATATTGTCAAATGCCTCCGGATGTGCTTCGTTCCATTCGAAAGCTTGCCCCTGCTTCAAACGAAGTAACGGAGAGAAGGCCTGGGTTCTTCCACTTAAATTCAAAATGAACCTTCTTAAAAAGTTTATTTTACCTAGCAAAGAATGCAACTCCTTTTTTGATGTAGGTGCTTTCGTTTCAACAATGGCTTTGGTCTTGTTTTGGTTGATTTCAATGCCTTTCTTATGAACCACAAAACCAAGGAAATCTCCAGCCTGCACGAAAAACGCACACTTAAGGGGATTCATTTTTAAGCCATGTTTTCTCATTCTTTCGAATGATTGGCTCAAATGATGCAAATGAGTTTCTATAGATACTGATTTGATGACTATATCATCAATGTAAACCTGCATAAAAGTCTCAATGAAATCATGAAAAATCGAATTCATTGCCCTTTGAGAAGTTGCTCCAGCATATTTTAAGCCAAAAGGCATTACTACCCATTCGTAGGTGCCTAAGGCTCCTGGACAACGAAATGCTGTCTTAGCAACATCTTCTTCAGCAATAAAGATCTAGTTATACCCAGAGTATCCATCTAACATACTTAAATATTCAAATCCTACAACCGAATCTATTAACATTTCTGCCACAGGCATGGAATACTCATCTTTGGGGGTAGCAGTATTTAAATCTCTAAAATATATGCAAATTCTCAGAGAACCATTCTTCTTAATAACAGGTACTATATTTGCTAACCATTCGACATACCTTATGGTCCTGATGAATTTGCAGCGCAACAACCTTTCAATTTCAGCTTTGATCTTTGTGAGAACTGCAGGTGCGAACCTTCTAGGGGTCTGCTTGATGGGCTTCTTGCCATCCTTGATTGGAAGTCTGTGTTCCACTAACTCCCTCTTTAAACCAGGCATTTCATCATAATCCCACGCGAAACAATCTTTGTTCTTCCCAAGGACTTCGATCACTTTCTGCTTGAGGCTTGAATTGAGTTTTGCGCTCACGTAAGTTATTCTTTTTGTGTTCTCATCACCCAAATTTACCTCTTCTAGTGGGTCCTGCGCTAACATTTTGGCACCAGAGTATGTGGGATCCCTCTCGAATCCTAAAGGTTCTTTATCATAAATGGCGTCTAGCCTTTGATCTATATCAACTATTTCTTCTTCAAAGGGTGAGCCTTTTGAGCCATCCCCATCTGTTTTGTTTACTTCTGCAGCCATACTATCCATTTCAGCTTCTAAGGCCTCCTTCCATTCGTTCTCAGCCATGTAGGCCGAAATATTTTCGAAGAAAGAGGACTCAGTCATGGGCAGGATTATCGAATTCCCAGCCTGCTGGCCGTCTTTGTGCAGTGCCTTTGACTTCTCCATCTCCCTTGATTATCCTTCGATCCCAATACATTCCATCATGGCGAAGGGTCATGTAATAATGCGAGTTCCTGGTCTCATTGATCTCGTCGTTAGGGGTACTAGGAGCAATTTTGGCCAAGTGTTTGTCATAGTTTCTCTTATCAACTAAGTTGACTGCTGTCATGAAGTAGCTTTGGTCAGCTTCGATATTTTCAACAATGCCATCCTCTCTCCATAATACTAACCTATGATGCATTGATGAGGGGACTGCTCCAACGCAATGGATCCATTCTCTGCCCAACAACAAATTGTAGTTGGCTTTAGCTTCGATTACCATGAACATAGTGGGTCTGCAGCTTGATCCTACTGTCAAATCCACTTGAATCACCCCCAATGTGTGGCCTACTTTACCTTCATAGTTTGACAGTACCATATTGTGTGGTTTTATGTCAACATCTTATATCCCTAACTTCTTCAACATGAAATGAGGCATCAAGTTTACTGCAGTGCCTCCATCCACCAGGACTTTGTTTACGCCATGTGTACCAACTTTTGCTCGAATGAACAATGGCTTTAGGTGATTTTGCATGGCTGGTTCTAGGTATTCGAAGAAGGCATTCTGCTCTTCGACAACCCCATTATTCATCACATAATAACATATTGGCCTGTGTTTTGTAAGGTCTATTGCATCATCCTCTTCGTGCTCTTCGACTTCAGTCTCTTGCCCAAATTCGCAAGGCAACACAGATACCACATTGCAGTTGATGTTGAGTGAAGATTCCCCTTCTGATTCGAAATTGTCAGTCAGCATATCCTCACCCACCTCTAGACCTGGCGTATATTCCTTTGATTTGTTTTGCTTTGTTTCAAAGAAAAGTCTCCTGCTAACCGGAGGTTGGTCCCCAGGTTGATTGTTTGGTGCAGGTTTGTTGGTGCTTGATTCCTCCTTGTCTTTGCTCGAAGCCACTCCTTTGTTTAGCGTAGCTTCTCTCTCAGCTTTTCGAACTCTTTGTTGCCTTCGCCATTGTGACCTGGACATAGGGTTCTTTCCCTTGTAGTTTTCCAACCTTACTTCTTCTCTTTTCGCCATATTGAACGGTCTTCTGTACGTCATGGCATGGCGTGTATTCCGTTCATTATTCCTCCACTTGTCTCTCCCATTGTCAGCTCTAACTTGTAGCCACTTGTCCGTTAGTGCATCAGCAGGAACTTTAAATGTTACCCTTCGAGCGCCTCTAGGATAAGGGCTGTCAGGCCTCCGTTGGGTGTAGTTGTTCTCGAAACGTTGGCCCATTTGACCAGTTTCTCTGTGGTTCCAACATGGGGCGAAAGGGACTGTTTCGAAGGTTTCAGCCACTTTCTGATCATATACTGCAGAACATCTTGGACACACTAGGCATTTGGTTGCCCCCTTGTGACAACGAACTAAGAACCCCATAAGACTTTCTCCAGCCTTAGGGTAGCATCTGAACAGCTGGTTATCCTGGCGCCAGTTGAAGCCTGTTCGTGCCCTTTGTCTTTTTTCAAAGTCTGCAGCAATTCTCTGATTACAAACGATGCTACATCTGGGACACAACATCATTGCAGCATTCTCTTTCTGGCAAAGCATAAGGTAATCTTTGAGACTGGCATCCCTAGCATAATTGTCTTCCATCTTGTATTTTTCTTTCTCTAAGTACCTTTCCATTTCTTCCATTTCAGAACAAGGTTGCTCCATATTTACCATGTTAACATCCACATCTTCTCCTTTGATATCAGTATCTCCCCAACCTGTAGGTTTGATGTATTCAATCCGGGTCTTTGAGCTTTCTGGGGCAGAATACTTCACCATGTAATCTAACTTTCCGCTGGGCTCCCCCAAGGTATCCCATATTTCCTTCTGAGGAAGAACTGGCAGTGTGATCTGTACTTTCTCCAACTTTTGCCTCAAACCTTCCGTAGCCTGTGTCAAATTTTGTTTCTGGTTTTCCTGGCCTTCAGTAGCCTGGATTTCTTTCGAAGCAACTAAAGGAACTGCTTCGATCAAAGCTTCTTGTTCCTTATGGAAGTCCTCAGTAACTTCGTTTTCGATTTCAACTAACATGTAGTTTTCATCTTCAGTGCTTTCCTCTTCTGATGGAGTGTCACCTTCATTTGCTCCAACCATATTTATCTCTCCAATGTATGCAGGTTCAGAGTAATTGGTGTCGGCAACATCTAAATGAAGAAGTGAAAAACACAAGAAGGGGGATTGAATTGTAAAAACTGGAAATCAATTGCAGTCAACACGGTATTTTTATCCTGGTTCGTTTGATCTCAAACTACTCCAGTCCACCCGTCAAGGTGATTTCGCCTCTCTCCAACGAGGTCTTAATCCACTATATTCAACTGAATATTACAACTGCTTTAACAACTGCTAAAGCCTTCTTGAGTCAAACCACAAACCGGTTTCTCAAGGAAATACTTTCTTACAGATAATTGAAATCTAAGTGTGTTGAATGTTTTCTACAAAAACTGTTTATCACAACTGTGATACTACACAATTTAAGCTTATGAGAGCTAGAGTTCTAAAGTAATTGAATAAAGAATTTGAAAGCTTTAGCAAACTTAGAGTGAGGAAGATGATAAATAGCTTTAGGCGTGTAGAAGGTTGTAGAGCATTAGCCGATTCAATCTTCACTGTCTTGTTTAAATAGCATTGGAAATAAGGTACGTTGGAGTAGTAATTCTGTTTCAATGCCAATAACCTTATTTCCTTATTAAGAAGATCTTGTCTGGAATGATGCCGTTGGTAATAAAGCATCTTGAATGCACAGTACCGTTTCCACTTAAGCGTGTTCTGGCTTTGGCTCATTCTGACGCTGCTTAGGTGCTGATGAACTGTTGGTTTCTTGATCAGAGTTCAGATTGTTACGCGCATATATGTTCATCAAGCTTCAGCGTAAGCACATGTTGATCTTCTGATTCTGGAATCTGATATAACATCTTCTGATGCTGATGTTGACGTCTCATCTTCTGATGCTGATGATGATGTTCTCTTGCTGATACCCATCAGAGTTTCTGTAAAACAGAATGTAATTTTTAGGCAGCATATATGTCTTACATGAATCATACAATTAATATATCTTTGCATTTTGTTATCATCAAAACATAAACTTAGGGTAGTAGATTCAAACTTTGTTCTAACACTAAAGGGTCATCATCCACCTTCATCTTTGGCTTGTCAGCGAACCTTAATCTACCATCCTTGATTGCATTTTGAATCAAATCCCTGAAAATAAAACATTGTGAGGTTTTGTGGCCTAAGAAACTGTGATACTTACAAAATCCTCTTTTCTTTCTTTGATCTAAAGGTGGTAATTTGACATTCGATGGCACTATTAGTTGGCCATCTTTGACAAGCAAATAAAAAATTTCATCACATTTCGTTACGTCGAAGGTATAAACCTTCTTTGGGAACTTGTCACTCTTCTCATTTTCAATAATTTCTTTCCCTTTTGTGGGAACTAGTAATTTACAAGAATAAGGTGGAGCCTGTTTCAATTCAGCGAGATCAATTTCGACCTCTTCGAATTCAGGATAATCTTCTGCTTCCTTAGTTCCGACATAGGAAACCCTTTCTTTCTTTCTATTTTTAAAAACCCTAGCCTTCTCGGCCTTTAGTCTTTCGACTTGTCAAACCCTGTCCTCTAATTGGGCCATATCCCTCAAGTGTTGTGTATCTAGTTTCTTTCGAATGGAATAGTCTAGGCCACCAGCAGCCATTTCAACTAACTCATGTTCAGGAACTACTGTGAAACATCTAGACTTCAAGAGTCTGAACCTATTCAGATAATCATCTATGGGTTCAGTAAACTTCCTCTTGACACTGGCTAGCTCTTTCAGACTTATTTTAGATTGTCCCATGTAGAATTGTTCATGAAATAACCTCTCCAAAAGAGTCCAAGTATCTATGGATCCAGGAGGCAATGTGGTGAACCATGTGAAAGCGTTCTTAGTTAGGGAACTTGGGAAATATTTAATCCTAAGGTTCTCATTATTTGCTATATCTCCCGCTTCGGTCAGATACCTGGCTATGTGTTCGACTGTTGACTCATTGGTGTCTCCAGCGAACTTCGTAAATTTAGGGACTTTATATCCCCTTGGTAAATCAGTGTGCATCACATAATCTACTATGGGAGAGGAATAGTTTGGCCTTCTAATTCCTGTATTGAGACCGTTTTGAGCCATAATCCTTTCTATCATGGTGGTTAAATTATTTTCTGCCAAGATGTTGTCATTTCGAATTCTATGAATGACTTCATCAGCATGTTGGTGTCGACCCACCATTACAACTCCTCTAGGTTGTTCTTCTCGAAACTCTGGGACCTCTAACCTTTCGACCCTTGCCCCTGGTTCTATAACTCCCCTTTGTGGTTCCTCTCGAATCACTAGGGCTTCTAACCTTTGCGCCCTTGCCCCCAAGTTAACCCCCTCTCTGGCTGGTCTATAGGGTGGGTCATCAGCAATTTGTTCTATGTTGGGTATGTTCGCTCGAACCCCCGCCTGATTCTGCCTACGCCTTTCTGGCGGAGCGAAAAAATCTGCTATTCGACTCATGTTGTCCGTGTTTTCTCTGTTGGTTACAGTTACGTTTTGTACTATTGGGGCAAAGATTTCTTGCATAGTCTGCGCTAACACCCCTATCATATTATGGTTACTATCATCCATTAATTGTCTAAAGGCCATCTGATTTTCTGTGGTTAAGATAGGCAATGTATTGTGACCCACTGAACCTTGGGTATTTGTCATAAATTGGTTGGCCCCAGATCCGGATCCAAATTGTGGTGACGAATTTGATGTGGAATTGTGCAAACCTGCCATAGAAGATGTTGGCATCCCATAAGAGGGATTTCTGTGTCTGTTGCCATCGAAACCGGGTGGTCTAGTTTGTGAGGTGGCGAAATGGGTTTGTGTCCCTGATGGTGGGACAAATCCCGCAAGATAACCAGTGGTCCCTGTATTTCCCAGGATCGAACCGTTGGTTGTCATGCCGCTTGCTCCATTTGTGGCCATACTACTGGTAGAAGATGCAACAGACTGTGCGTTTGTAGGGATCGCGTTAGACGTCCCCGTCGAAACTGACGTGTTGGTGCCTGTTCCATGTGAGGCAATTTGTTCCCCTTGTTGATTGCCTGGATTAGACATCCTACTACTATGTTTTCTTCTGGGTAAGGGTTGGTTACTATTAGTTGTATTACCACTTCTAAGGTTCATATAACAGCGAAATCGATATTCAGAAAAGAACTTACACAACAAGATTATATCCTAAAAATCTTTACTTTCAACTTTCTTAACAACTAGTCCCACTGGGCGTGCCAATTTGTTCACAGTGATTTCTGGTGAACAACCGCTAGTCTTCCAAACTATCGAATAAACTTAATGACTGTTATTCAATTTCTCTGGTAACTTGCAGGATCGACTAGATTTATCCTATGGAACATAGTTGTTTGGTTAAGTCTAATTGTAAAACTGGTATTCATATTCAGGACTTCAAATTAGAATTGTTTCTAAGATATCCAATCCACTTCGATTACTATACTGAATGGTTCGAAGGATAACTTCTATATGGTATTAGGAATGTTCTTGAAAAAAGTTTAAAGACTTAAAATTGGGTAAATGGCAGGATTAAATGAGTGGATGCAAAAGTTACTAAATGTTTAGAGGGTTCGAACATAAGAAAAGTATTTAAATGCAGAAAGGCATAAATGACTTCGAATGTAAAGGCTTTAATGTAAAGGCAAGAAACGTAAAATGTCTGAAGCACAAATGAAACGGAAATGAAAGACAAAACTGGAAAATGTAAAGAGTTTTCATTGAATTGTAAATGTTGGTGTTATCATACGTACATATTTCGAGCATTTGTTTCCCTATCCGTGCGGTATTTTGAATGTTTATTGGATTTGTACAACATATATGACACACAAAATCCTAATACTAAGACCTCTATTTATACTACTTCGACCATAACGGTCTTGTTATCAGAATCTGCCATGTTTGAAGCATGCAGAGCATTACTTCCCTCTGGCCTCCACGCGTCCTCGAACGTCCCAATGCTTATGTATCTTGAATTTCCAATATCCCGCTCACGTTTGAATTTCAAACGCCTTGGTACCTTCCTTTCGAATTTGTTTCGAAGACAAACCCTCACAAAGATAGTTTTGTCAGTATTTCGAACAAGGCTTTAGACTTACACTCCACAACTACCATTCGAAACCTTGAACTTTAATATTTCCATTCGAAACAAACATTCTCTTCCATTCTAAATCATCAAACTAGTTTTATTTAAACAAAGCCCAATCATTTTATTTCGAATCATAATATCAAAATCTTCAGCCAACAATACTCTGTACCCTCTTGACCGTTCAGAGTATCCCAGCATAATACACTTTTGTGCTTTAGAGTCAAACTTGTTCAAATAATTTTTTGTATTCAGAATAAAGCAAGTGCATCCAAATGGATGAAAATAAGAAATGTTGGGCTTTCTGTTCTTCAACAATTCATATGGAGTCTTTTCCAGAATAGGTCTTATGGAGATTCTATTCTGAATGTAACACGCTATGTTGATTGCCTCTGCCCAGAAGATCTTAGCAATGTTAGTCTCATTGATCATGGTTCTGGCCATTTCTTGCAATGTTTTGTTCTTTCATTCTACAACTCCATTTTTTTGGGGAGTTATAGGAGAAGAGAAATCATGCAAGATGCCTTTTTCGTTAAAAAATTATTCAAAATTTTTATTTTAAAATTCCCCACCATGATCACTTCTGACTTTAACAATTCTAAGATCCTTTTCATTCTGAATTTGGTTGCAGAAGGTAACGAACACAGAGTGTGACTCGCCCTTGTGTCTTAAGAACTTTATCCATGTCCATCTACTATAGTCATCTACAATTACTAACCCATACTTCTTGCCACTGAAAGACGCAGTTTTTACTGGTCCAAATAAGTCAATGTGCAGAAGTTCTAATGGCTTAGAGGTGGAAACAACATTTTTTGATTTGAAAGTTGGTTTTGCAAACTTGCCTTTCTGACATGCTTCACACAGAGCATCTGAGTTGAACTTTAAGTTTGGAAGTCCTCTGACCATATTGAGTTTGTTAATCTGAGGGATTCTTCTCATACTAACTGCCCCAATCTTCTGTGCCAGACCCATTGCTCATTGTTAACAGAAAGTAGGCATTTTACATTCTGACTCTTTAGTTCAGAAAGTTTTATTTTATAAATGTTGTTTTTCCTCTTTCCATTAAATAGGATAGTCCCATATTTCTGACTAACAGCTTTGCATGAATTTTGATTAAAGATTATATCATAACCGTTATCACTTAATTGACTTATGGATAACAGGTTATGCATTAATCCATCAACTAATAATACATTATTTATAGAGGGAAGATTTCCATTACCTACTGTTCCAGAGCCATTGATCTTTCCTCTTTGGTTGCCTCCAAATCCCACGTAGCCTTCAAGCTTAAGTTCTAGGCTTTGGAACATATGCCTTCTTCCTGTCATGTGTCGAGAGCAGCCAAAGTCCAGGTACCATGACTGGTGTTTTAGCCTTGCTGCTAAAGATATCTGCTACATATATAATTTTATCCTGAGGTACCCATATCTTCTTGGGTCCTGGTTTGTTAGTTTTACCATAATTCTGATTGAATTTTGGTTTGACAGAATAATCACTACTTGTGTATTTTATGTCATGTGTGTGCCCATATATAAAATGTGATTTAAGTGGTGTGCGTTTTATGACTAAGTCAATGGCCTATTTAGGTGTAGATACCTTACCTTGATATCATATCCCTTTTCTTCCATTTCTGCTAACTCCATAGATCATTGAAGCCATCTTGCTTCTATCTATGTTTCTAGCTAGAAACTTCTGAAGGTTGTGATCATACTCTTTGATGATCTCATCAGTATTACTGGGAGTCTCTAATATTGTTTCCTTCTGAGAATTTTCCAAATCATTTTCTAATTTTGAATTTTTTTATTTTAACTCAGAATTCTCTAATCTGATACTCTTAGACTTTTAAGAGTCAGAGGCAAGATCCCTTTTCAGGTTCTTGAATTTGACTCTGATATGTTGATACCTTTCCAGAATTTCATTTAGACTTTCTGCAAGTTCAGCCTTAGTAAAATTAATGGCAAAGTCAGGGAATACCTCTTCAGTGTCTGATTCTGAGTCTGAACCAGAAGCTTCACTTTCTTCTGACACGTTTTCCATGAGAGCTTTGTTTGCTCTTTCATCATCTAATTCTGAGTCAGCTTCAGAGGTGTCTAAATCATCCCATGTTGCCATGAGGCTTTTCTTATTTTCCTTGAAGGACTTATTTTTGGGCTTCTCCTTCTGAAGCCTTGGGCAATCAGTTTTATAGTACCCTTGCTCGTTACACTCATAAAAGATGATGTCCTTGTTATTTGGCTTTCTGTATCCTGAAGAACCTTCAGATCTTGTGTCTAGAGGAAGACTCAGACTTTCTGTATCTGGAGGAGGATTCATTATGATTCTCTGATGTTCTAGGATTTCTGAATTTCCTTTGTCTCTGCTTCCACAGTTGGTTCACCCTTCTGAAGAGGAGAGACAGTTCATCTTCTTCTGATGAGGATCCATCAAAAGTTTCTTCCACATCCTGCAAAACCTTAGAGTCATATTTTCTGTTAGATTTTAAAGCTAGTGGCTTACCTGGCTTTTGAGGCTCATCTTCTTCTAGCTCTATCTCGTGACTTCTGAGGGAGCTGACAAGTTCCTCCAGAGATATTTTATTGAGATCTTTTGCTAGCTTGAGTGTTGTGACCATTGGCCTCCATTACTTGGGTAAGCTTCTGATGATCTTCTTAACGTGATCAACAGTAGAATACCCTTTGTCAATAACCTTCAGTCCAACAACAAGGATTTGGAATCTTGAAAACATAGCTTCTATGGATTCACTATCTTCCATCTTGAATGCCTCATACTTCTGGATGAGCGCAAGGGCCTTAGTTTCTTTGACTTGAATGTTGCCTTCACGCGTCATTCTCAGAGAGTCAAACATGTTCTTGGCAGTCTCTGTGTTTGAGATTTTCTCATATTCTGAGTATGAGATAGCGCTGAGGAGTATTGTTCTGGCCTTATGGTGATTTCTGAAGTCATGTTTCTGCTGGTCAGACATAATTTTTCTGTCTATCTTCTGACCTCTTCCATCCACTGGATGTGTGTATCCATCAGTTACCATGTCTCATAGATCAGCATCATGGGCCAGAAAGAAACTCTCAATTATATATTTCCAGTAGTCAAAGTTTTCTCCATCAAAGACTGGAGGTTTGCCATTGAATTTGTCCTTGTCTTCATGGTAGTCATTGCTAATGTTTTGGCTTGGTCCCACCATAGTGTTCTTCTGCAGCTTGGATTTGTACTGACACGGTTAAGTGTTTAATCTCAGAACCAGACGCTCTTATGCCAATTGAAGAAGGGGGGGGGGGGGGGGGGGTTGAATTGAAAACTTGAAATCAAAAGCGCAATGACACAGTATTTTTATCCTGGTTCGTTTGATCTGTAACTACTCCAGTCCACCCATCAAGGTGATTTGTCCTCTCTCCAACGAGGTCTTAATCCACTAACTCAAAAGGATTACAATCACTACTTTAACAACTGTTAAAGCCTTCTTGAGTACAACCACAATCTGGTTAATCTCAAGGAACACTGTTTTAAAACAAAGATACAAGAAAGTGTGTTGTTGTTTTTCATTACAAAAACTGTTATCACAACTGTGATAATTTAAACAAAATTAGAGCTTCGAAAGATGATGAATAATGCTTGTAGTTTTTTTAATTCTCGTAATAATATCTTGGTAAATCGTAAACAATTTAAACACTGAGCTTGTTTATATAGGAAATGGATTTACGTGGATCATCAAGCATGTTAAATGACATTAACTAAGTTTCCATTTGGAGAAGATCCTGTCTGAAAGAAGCCGTTGTAATTGATGCTGTATTGAATGATTAGTAACGCTTCAGAATCTTTCATCCTTGCTTGATGTTGATGCTTCAGCACATTGATGACTTGGATTATTATGTTCTTGTACAAAATCAGATTTTACATCACTTAAGCACATGTTCTGGTCATCAATCTTCAGCGTATGTTCTGATTGCTTTAGCGTGTAGCTCTTATGGCTTAACTTCTGATGCTGCTTTGGTCAGAACTTCTGCATACACAATAACATAATTTTTATGTGGATATTTTTTCTTTGTATTTGTTATCATCAAAACTCTAACTAAGGGTTGTAGAATCAAATTATGTTCTAACAAACCACCTCATAAAGTTCTATGAACTTGCGGGCACGTTAGATGCACCAGCAGCTGAAGAAGAAGCCATATTCATGTGACTTTTTCCGCATTCCTTGATTGGAAGAGCAAAATATTGGTATCTCGACCAACCAACCGAGACCATGACAAATTGGAATGTGTTGTAAATACTTTTTCTTAACAGGTTTTTGTTTCACAGCCGGTTCATGGATGCAAAATGGATATTTCCTCATTCACCCAATCGGTAAATGAGACACTATGTGAAGCCTAGGAACGTTACAAATCAATGTTGCGAAAGTGTCCAAACCGCGACTTTAATAACCTCGCTCAAATTCAAATTTTTCGCAAGGGATTTCAGCCTCAAACTAACCTCATTCTTGATGCAACAGCTGGTGGTTCATTGATAGCAAAAAGTGATAAGGAAGCAACTGTGATTATCAACTGAATGGCTCTCACCGATCACTAAAGTTAGTATAATCGAGGAAATGCACAAAAGAAACCAGGAATTCTAGAATTAGATACAAATGATGCAATCCTAGCCCAAAATAAATTGCTCACCCAAACCGTCAAAGAATTGACCAAACAACTTTCAAAACTGCCACAACAACTTAAGGAGATGCATGGTTCAACAAGCACACCACACCAAGTAGTTGTATGTGAACTATGCACGGGAGATCATCAAACCGGCTTTTTCCCCCCGCTCGAAGAAAAGATCAATTAAATGGGAAATCAACAACAAAGATCAGCACCATACAATCAAAACCACCAACGAGAAAATAATAAAAATTACAATCAAGGATGGAGGTAAGAAGCTGGGACAGCAACTAGGCAAAATTTGTATCAAACCAATCAACAGCAGCAACACACAAATCAACAAGATAGAACGTCAAAATTAGAAGATACCTTGCAGCAATTCATGCAATTGTCCACGGCTAATCAGAAAAACACCGACACTTCAATCAAGAATCTCGAAACACAAGTCGGACAAATAGCAAAGCAATTGGCAGAACAACATGGACGCACTTTCACCGCCACACCTAATCAAAATCCAAAGGAGAAATGTAAAGCAATTGCAACTCGAAGCGGTAAAATATTGGAAGCATCCAACAACAACCAAAAAGAACAACATAGCTGAAAACAAGGAAGAAGTAGAATAAAAGGAAGAAGAAAAGGAAAACAAAAAGGAGCTAGTAAGAAAAGAGCAGAAAACTCAACGAACAAAGGAGGAAAAGGGAAAAATGTTCAATCCACCTATTCAAAATCTCCCTTACCCACATGCTCCAACAAAAAAGGATAAAGAAAGGTAATACGCCCAATTTCTCGACATCATCAAAAGATTACAAATCAATATTCCCTTTGCAGAGGCACTTGAGCAAATGCCAACATATGCACGCTTCATGAAGGAAATTCTCACAAAGAAAAGAAGAATCACCGATGAAGAAACCATACACCTCGACGCAAGCTGCAGTGCTATCATTCAACGCACTCTTCCCCAAAAAGAAAAGGATCCAGGAAGGGTAACGTTACTAGTGATCATTGGAAACATAAATGTGGGAAAAGCACTAACTGATCTAGGCTCCAGCTTCAACCTCATTCCACTTTCCGTAATACGAAGGATTGAAGACTTAGATATGAAGAACACCAGGATAACTCTGCAACTCACCGAAAAATCAGTTATAAAGCCATATGGTATCGCTAAAGACGTGCTTGTCAAGGTAGATAAATTTCTATTTCTTATTGATTTTTTTGTCATGGATATAGAAGAAGATGATGATGTACCCCTAATTCTGGGACGTCCTTTCATGAAAACCGCTCGCATGATGATCAATATTGACGACGGTCTAATGAAAGTGCATGTCCAAAATGAAGAGGTCAGCTTCAACCTCTTTGATTCCATGAAACATACTAAAGATAAAGGGGCCTATTTTAGAGTTGATTAAATTGATGAAGAAATCATGAAAATACAAGATCAAGTTCACTTGACAACCCCTTTAGAGAGTGAACTCATGGACGCTCTTGATATTCTTGACTCGGAGGAGGAAAAAGAGCTGGATAAATGCTTGACAGATCTGAACTCAGTAAAAGAAATACCAATAAAAGATTCTAAGATTGAAGAATTGCAAGAAAATTCCTTGGAGCATAACATCAACTTAGAGCTGAAATTATTACCGGATCATTTGAAGTATGTTTTCTTGGATGAAGAACACATGAAACCAGTAATAATCAGCAAATTCCTGAACAGTAATGAAGAAACAAAGCTTATTCAAGTTCTCAAAAGAAATCAAGACACTATCGGTTGGGTGCTTTCAGATTTGAAAGGAATTAGTCCATCATATTGTATGCACAATATCATGATGGAAGACAAATACAAACCAATTGCTCAACCATAACAACGCTTAAATCCAACAATGAAAGAAGTTGTATGCAAACAAGTCATCAAGCTATTGGAAGCAGGTATGATTTATCCAATTTCTGATAGTGCTTGGGTTAGTCCTGTGTAGGTTGTACCAAAGAAAGGAGGAATGACGATGATCACAAATGAGAAGAATGAGATAATACCAACAAGGACCGTATGGGATGGCATATGTACATTGATTACCAAAGAATTAATCAAGCAATAAGAAAATATCACTTTCCACTTCCATTCATGGACCAAATGTTGGAAAGATCATTTGGGCAGTAGTTCTATTGTTTTTTAGACAGATACTCTGGATACAATCAAATTACAATGAATCCTGAAGACCATGAGAAGACAGCCGTTACATGTCCATTTGGTATAATCGCATATCGATGAATGCCCTTCGGTTTATGCAATGAACCAAAAACATTCCAAAGATGTATGCAGACCATTTTTTTCTAGATTTGATTGAAAAATGCATTGAGGTATTCATGGACGATTTCTATGTGTTTAGTGAATCTTTCGACCTATGTTTGGAAAATTTGGACACCGTACTGAAACGGTGCGTGGAAACGAATCTGGTCCTAAATTGGGAAAAGTGTAATTTTATGGTAACTGAGGGGATAGTCCTTGGACATATAATTTCAGCCAAAGGGACTGAAGTTGACAAAGCTAAGGTTGACTTCATCAAAAAGCTACCACCACCAATCAATGTCAGAG
This sequence comes from Vicia faba, assembly GCA_948472305.1. Taxonomy (NCBI): domain Eukaryota; kingdom Viridiplantae; phylum Streptophyta; class Magnoliopsida; order Fabales; family Fabaceae; genus Vicia; species Vicia faba. Next base: position 117,227,198 of record OX451738.1, on the reverse strand, counting down.
GCATCTGAGGATTCCTTGGTCATGTCGGGTTTTATCGATGTTCCATCAAAGATTTCTCAAAGATCGCCAAGTCTTTAAGTAATCTCCTCAACAAAGATAGGTGATTTAATTTTGATAAAGATTGTTTAACTGCTTTTGAAAATCTAAAAGAAACATTAAGCACTGCACCTGTAATCACTGCACCCGATTGGAAAATCAATTTTGAACTCATGTGTGATGCAAGTGACTACGCGATCGGGGTTGTTTTGGGACAGAGAAAAACCAAATTTTTTCATGCTATACATTATGCGAGCAAGGTCATAAATGATGCACAAGTTAATTACGTAACCACAGAAAAATAACTTCTCGCTATAGTTTACGCATTAGAAAATTTTCGGTCTTATCTTATAGGATCCAAGATTATTTGTTATACTGACCATGCAACAATCAAATTCTTGATCAACAAAGCGGATTCAAAACCAATAATAATTCGTTGGATGCTCCTCTTACAAGAATTTCATCTAGAGATCCGTGACAAGAAAGGGACCGAGAACTTAGTTGCTGATCATCTGCCAAGGTTGGTAAATCCTGAAATTACCAAAGAGGAAATAAAAGTCCTTGAAGAATTTCCCGATGAAAAACTACTCATGATTGAGGAAAGGCCATGGTTTGCAGATCTTGCAAATAAAAAGCACCAGGTTTTATTCCAGAAGATTTCAATTGGAAACAAAAGAAGAAGTTCTTACGCGATGCAACTCATTACTCATGGGACGATCCATACTTGTTTAAAATTGGGGTTGATGGGTTACTAAGACGATGTGTCACAAAAGAAGAATCAAGAAGCATTACATGGCACTTCTATAATTCACCATATGCAGGTCATTATAGTGGTGAACAAACAGTTGCAATAGTACTGCAAGAAGGATTCTATTGGCCATCATTATTCAAAGATACGTATGAACATGACAAGAATTGAGATAATTGTCAAAGGGCTGGCGTAATCACAAAAAGAAACGAAATTCCAATGCAGAGTATGTTAGAAGTAGAGGTATTCAATTGTTGGGGGATCAATTTTGTTGGACCCTTTCCCTCATCTCTCAATAATGAATACATCTTGTCGGCTGTTGATTATGTTTCCAAATGGGTTGAAGCAATATCATCACAAAAAGCGGACAGCAAAATCATAGTGAAATTCTTAAAAAGAAACATCTTCACAAGGTTTGGAATACCAAGGATCCTGATTAGTGATGTAGTCTCGCACTTCTGTAATGCACAACTAGAGAAATCTCTTGAACATTATGGTGTTAAACACAAAGTAGCATCACCGTATCATTCATAAATAAACAGACAGGATGAGGTATCCAATCGTGAGATCAAAAGAATCTTAGAAAAAACAATTTCAACCTCACGAAAGGATTGGTCATTAAAACTCGATGAAGCTATTTGGGCTTATCACATCGCATACAAAGCACTAATAGGCCTCACTCCCTTTCAAATGGTTTATGATAAGGCCTGCCATTTACCGGTGGAACATGAGCACAAATCTTTTTGGGCCTTAAGAGATCTCAATTTTGACTCACATTAAGTCGGTATGAAAAGGAAGCTACAAATACAAGAACTCGATGAAATAAGGCTACAAGCGTATGAATCGTCCAAACTATACAAAGAGAGGGTGAAGCGATACCATGATAGTAAAATTTTGCCAAAGGATTTCAAAGTTGGTCAAATGGTCTTACTCTTCAATTCACGACTAAGATTGTTCCCCGGAAAACTCAAATCAAAGTGGTCCGGACCATTCCAAATTAAATAGGTTAAGTTGTATGAAGCTGTTGTATTAGAGGATCCAACCACGAATACAACTTGGACTATCAATGGTCAGAGATTAAAGCTATACTTGGGGGGGGGGGGGGGTGTCGATCGAATCACCACTACCATTCTGTTACGCGAACCATAGAAGTGGCAAAAGCGTCAAGCTAATGACGTTAAAAGAGCGATTTTCGGGAGGCAACCCGACAAGTATCTACTAAATTAATTTTGTTAGACAGTTGTTTTGGGAACATGGAACATGGTGAAGCAAAGAAGCAGATCTGCAAAATAGTCTGATTTTGCAGAGTTCTCTAAGCAAACTTAGGTTCGTGACACGAATGCTCGACCCAGAAAATTTCGCTATAGTGAACCTCTTTTGCAAAGCGAACTTGCAGTGGTCAGAATGACTTTATGGTCATTAAAAACAACACCTACTAGGCTACCCCTCCTTTACATCTCCAAGAGATCAACAACACCAGGTATGAAAAGTATATGAACTCTTACATCTTAAATTTGTATTTTTATCCAAAATTTTGTAGATACCACAGAGTTTGCAACGCGAAATCAATCTCGCAAAGTTTACCTCATGTTACAGAAGAAAACCATTTTTTGGACAGAATAGATTTTGTGATATCAATTTAGGCATGGCTCCAAAAAAGGAAAATACCTACAAAAAGCAAAAAACCTTCGGGGCTGGCACATCAAGAGCACAGGAATCTTACAACCAAACTCGCTTCAGTGGACCAGAGAAACAACAAAGGTTTGACGAATTGATGGAAAGATGCGTCTTGGCTGAAAGGATTTTTGATCTCAACCCTGAAGGTGATTACAGATCCCTTTGTGATTTGTGGAGAGAATACAAGTGTACGAAACTCTTGAAACCCCATTGCAACATAAACACGGACATCCTTCGAGAATTCTATGCCAATGCTTTTACCTCAGAAGGAACACCATTTTCATTCTCTACCAAAGTTGCAGGAAGAATAATTCATTTCAATAGAGATACAATCAATGAATTCTTGGGTGATCCTCTTATTTTGAAAGAAGGACAATTGTGTTGCTACCAAGCTGCAATCAATGCTGAAGAAAAATGTTGATAAAATCTCAAAGGCAATTCTATTGAGGGATGAAGTGTAGAAAGGAATTCGTCTGGAGTTGCAATCCGTTACCATAGGGATAATATGAAACCCTAAGCTCAAGTCCTTCTTCTTTTCATTCTACAAAACGTGAGGCCAAGAAGCCATGCCTCCATGTTCACAATGGACACGACTAAGCTTCTACATCTAATGATGACCAGATGGAGGATTGATGTTGCACAGATAATATCCAATGAGATGAGAAATGTGGCTGAAAGTGGTATGGAATTTGGGTCTGGAATCAAGTCCTCATGTCCTCTTGTTTTTCCTGGCCTCATCATGGGATTGCTCATTCCCCACGAGTGCATCTTCAAAATCTCACCATCTTCAAAACAAAACAAAGGTGGATGACAAGTATGTGGATCACTATTGTTTAGAGAAGAAGATTAAGAAAAAGGAGACGAGGGAGACTTCATCCGCTACTTTCAATTATGGAGATTGGGATCCACGTCTCCGCCAAGCCTTCTCACACACTTGGGATCAAAATGATTCCAATGATAGAGTTGTTCTTGCCTTACATGATTCTTTTTATAGGATGCAGATTCAGCCTGGCATGTAGTCCAATGAAGGCAAGCAGTTCAAGTCGTCCAATGAAGGCCAGTAGTTCATGACACCTGACGAATTCATATCACACATTGCATGGCCTGGGGACAAGCCTTTCTATCAAGAGGATGGGGCTAGCCCTGAAGAGGAGGCTGAAGGTAGAACTTCAGGAGGTTCTAAAACTGCATCGGAAGCGGGTGATGACATGGAATCCGAGTTCATGGGAAGAGAAGAGTAAAGGATGATGATCATGATGAAAGCTCGCCTTTAAATGAGTGACATTTTATAATTCTTTCATTATTTAAATTGCATTAAGTAGTTTTCATTCCTATTAGTATTTCTATTCCTATTTTCAAGTCAGTTTTTATGGTTTTTATTGTAATACTTTTTGACGGTAATATTACCGTAAAAACTCATGACACTTGGTACGTATGCAAAAGTAACATTTTGTTTCGGTAACTTTTGACCCTTCAAAAATGGGCTGAACAATCTTGATTGACCTCACATCAAAGGTTGAAAGCTCCAAAAGCTAAGAAGTTTTTTTTGCTCCAACCAAAATTCAACAAAACACTCATGGTAATGATAATACTTTGGACAAAATGCACAAAGGCAAAGTTACATGTTTTCAAAAGATTTGTAAAATAGTAGCATGATTTTGTAATGATGGTATGCACAAATCATTTCATGCTTCAATTTTGCAAACTCAGACTATCTTGCTTGAATCTCATAGCCAACAAACAAGAAAAGTGAGGAGCCTTCCATTGTGCACAAAAAGAAATATTTATGAATAATCCTTGATTGAAACTCGATTGGTTCATGAGGAATCTAAATGATGACTTGTAAAAACTCTTTTGTGAGTCATGAGCTCAAGGATAGAACAAATGATGAGGCAAATAACTCAAGCATAACCCTCACAAAATCATGAAAAAGCCTAGAAAAAATCACTTGACCAAACAACTCAAGTATATAGTTGGGGAGAAAAGAAAAGAAAGAAAAAGAATTCATGAGAAGAAAGAAAAAGATATAGTTGGGGAGAAAAAGAAAGAAAAATAAAACTCAAAACATGAAACCTCCTCAAATCCAAAAGAAGCATAATTTACAAAAGGAAAAATATTAGAACCTCATCTCCTAAATACACCACCTATCCTTGGTACTAATGATCATGAGAGATTTCAAAAATAAAAATAGTCAAAGATAAAATCATGAATTGATCAAGATGTTGACAAGGTTATTCAAGAGAGTTCAACACACAATTTAAACTTAAAAGGAAATCTTCATCATTTTTATGAAGAAAGAGTGTTAGGACGGTTCAAGAAAAGAAAAATATGGCTTGCATTAATGAAAGCATGAAATGATCCTTGTATGGAACATGTTGTACCCCAAAATTTTCCCTCCCATTTTCACACAAGACATACTCCTAGAGGTCCTCAATTGCTCAAGGTTGACCAAGAATTGATCAGACAAATTCTCCTCCTAAGCATTAGCCTTCCAACTAGGGTTTCATTTTTCACCAAGATGTGTGAGCTCCAAAGGTCTCAAATGTCTTCCATGGTCCTAATATGTCTTTAAGATTATCCATGAAAAATTTCATACCTTTCACTACAAGTTTGCTCAGTCAATTGCTCAAATGCTTGAAAATCAACTATACTACGTCAAAAGTCAACTACGGTCTATATACAGTCAAACTTCAAGATTTTTGGTCAACATCAAAAGTTTTAAGTGAGATCCATCATTTTATCAAGGGTTGATCATGATCCCTCAAGAAATGCTCCTAATTCATCAAAAGTCAAGAATTACTAATTAGGGTTTCTATAGGAAAAGTCAACCAAACCTTGACCAAGCATAACTTTCTCATACTTCATCCATTGTTTCCTAACCAAATCTCATTTTAACGAGAATACAATTTCCTACAACTTCTCTTCAGCCCTCAACTACAAGAAATGGACCATTTGAAAGATACAAGCTTATACATTACAGATCATTTTCAGAAAGTCAACAAAAGACACTTTTTGTCAAGACCATTTACATCAATATAAAATATTCAAATGAAAAATTGATCAAAAAATGGATTTAAGTAGACATCTTGGGCTTTCCAAAATTTCAAAGATCATCATCATGAGATGAAAATTGAGAAAGTTATAGCTTGCCAAAGTTGGGAAAATTTGGGAATTTTTAAGAATTATGCATTGAGCAAACTTGAAGTTTTAGGTCACTGGCTTGATTTATTAGACTTCAAACATCTTCCTAAGCCTATATAGGAACTATAAAATTATTCTTTCCATGCCTTGCATATCCTAACTATTTTATTCATATTTATCTTAATTTATTTCAAGTAAATATAAAATAAAATGTATAAAATAATTGGAAATGGGCTTCGAGCTTTGGGTTGATGTTTTGGATAGCCTAGGCCCATAAAAGTTCGTGCAAGCAATGTCCACATTCATTCAAATTCAAAAAGGACAAGATTACATGTCTTTGGCAAAGTTACAAAACATCATTAATGGCTTTAAAAACACATGTTTATGGTTGTTATTACCTTTGTTCTCTTGTCTCCTCCCTCATCTCTATATAAAGGACACATTAGCAAGCTTCAAGGCACATGATATACAACATGGAATAGATCTACAAATTTTGCAAAAAATATCAAAGTTGTAAAATTCACATTTTAGGTTCCAGCCTTCCTCAGTCCAAACAAAATATCCAAATACATTCCCGGAGGCTCCCTGAAGCTTTTGCAATCATTACCAAGTCCTGAAACATCACAAAACACCTCAATAAGCTCCATTTTTATATTTTCTAACTTGTTTCATGCAAATTAGATGCACTACATGGCCATAAGTGTACCAAACACCATCAGATCTAGCCTTCAAATCATAAGGAGTCTAGATCTAAAGGCTTCAATTTGAGATCCACCATGCACCCTCAAAGCCTCATTTCACCTGATCCATCGTGGCCTGGGCTTAACATTCACTTGGGCCTAGCAAAATTCAATTTCAGCACCCCCAAATTTCTAATTATCCTGGCCCATTTCGCATTGTTTTTGTCACTTAGCTTTATATATATTTTTATTTTAATTTGTTTTCTTCATTTATTTAATTAGTATAATGTAATAATAAAATAAAAAAAATATACTTTTAGTTTTTTAATTAAATTAATTTTGTGAATTAATTAATAACTGTTTTAACTATTTTTCTTTAATTAAAAATAAATTAGAACTTAGGACTTAATTTATGTTTAATTATTTTCTTTAAATAATAAAAAAAACCTAAGAAAGAACTTAGACTATTTTCTTGATTAATTTTATTTTCTAAATAGATTTTTAGGTTATTTAATTTCTTAAATAAAAAAATAAACAAAACGATTTTCTTACTAGGTTGTTAGACGTATTTTCAACTTTCGCGCGCATTATTTATTTTTGAAATTTCTATTCATTATTGTACCTCTATACTGGATGTAATAAATTAATTAGGATTTTTACCGCTTTATTTTTTTTCATCCCCCAATTTTTGTACATTGTATTCCCCCTCCCTGAAGCCATGTAATATTGTAGGGTTTTAATTCCGCACTTTACATTTCTGTATATATTAACTGCTAGTAACTAGGCGTGTATGAAAAGACTGAAATCAAACGTTAGCAAACTTAACAAAAAGACAAAAATAACTGAACATAACACACTTGCACATATATACCTCTAGGGTACCCCACTTTGGTTGCCTTCAGAAATAAAATAGTCATGAGGCAGGAATCCTTTAGAAAAGACCCATAAATCAAAAAATCTTAGTCCCTCGATGACCCTACAGTTGCCTTCTCGGTAAATGATCTAGTCCCAAAACAAAATTGCTAAATCGTCTCCACAAGTTGCCTTCGCAACTGTACCATCCTTTTCGAATATCCCTAATACATCCAACGATAGGTCTACCTACTCACTAATAGTAGGATAGCACTGTCTAAAGGATAGGAGGAAAAGAACGACCTTTTTCGAGTATAAAAGTATATAGCTGTTAGAAGTTTGCTCAAAAAACATTTTGCACTTACACAAATACTACTTTTCAAAAGCAATTTTCAAAACATCTTCTTTGTTAACACTCTTGAGGACTAATACAAGAGTTAAACGCAAATCAAATCGCAGCACTAAGGAATTTTCCAAACATTTTCAAAACACACAAAGCACAAAGGTATTTCAAAACGAGCAAACATCTAAGAGCCCGCAGAAAACTACGGATGGAAAGGGTACTAACACCTTCCCTTTCCATAATCTACCCCCCTTACTCAGAAAATTATCGAAAAGGTCTTTTTCTGTTCTTTTCACCCTTTCCTTTGATGGATAAAATAAAAGTCGGTGGCGACTCTTGCTTACCGCAACATTTGAAAACACAAACACAAAAGCAATATATGACAGTCGGTTCTGCCACTTTGTCACAAAACATTATTACATTATCATGCTTAATTCTACCAAAGTGAAAAAGAGAACAAAAAGTCATTGGTGGAAGCATACTCCAGATTTGAACCATAGCTTTTCACGAATTCGATGGAAACAAAACAAAAGGATGAAGAGAAGTTTTTTGATAATTGATTGAGGACAATCAAGAATTTAAGTTGGGGAGAATTTGATAAATGCTAAAAAATGAAAAAAATTCTTCCATGAAAGTCGAGCATTTATCGAGTTTTCTAAAACATTTGATCATACAAACCAAGTATTTTATCAAAGAAATGGTATTCTTACTAACTATGCTCAAACTTTGCAGGAAAGAAGACCATAAGATGAAGAAAACAAGAAAAAACATTGTCCTATTTCGCTACAGCGAAATTCCCGAAAAAGAACGTTTGCTAAGCGAACTCATCTCGCGAAGCGAAAGTAAAATTCCAGAACTGAGGACCCCAGGTTCGCTGGAAGCGAAAGAAAGTGAAAGGCGGCGAAAGCCTGATTCTCTTCGCGAGCCTAACTTTGCATAGAGAACCAAATCAGTAGCAAAAATTCTAAAGTTCGCTGGAAGCGAGGAAGAGCGAACTCCAGTGTTCTGATTCCTTAAGGATGAAGTAACAGAGTTCGCGAAGCGAGGATTAGATTGCAAAGCGAACTTTGGCGGCCTCAGAAGACAAGTTGCAAGATAAAAACTTAATTGATAATAATCAGAGGCCTCACGAAGCGAAGTATGATTCGCTCAACGAACTCAGGCGGCCAGGAAATCTATAAAAGGGACCAAGATAAGTTTCAAAAGAATATCTGGTTTTTTAGAAATTACAGTTGATCTTAGTTGAATACAGAAAGGTTGTAATAGATAGTTAGGAGAGGGATTCGAATATACGAACTGGATACACATCAAAGATCGAGGAGTCGTCATTGATGCTAATTCATCTCCAACTCTTCCTTTTTGTGCAATCTACCATGAGCATGGATAGCTAAACTCTCTCTTGCTAGGGATTGGAATGCTCTACCAAATCGTATGTATCTTATTCGATTATGCTTTTAATATAAAGAATTTTTTCATGATTATAGACTTTATCTTCTTTATGGTGCTAAATTTTAATGAATCCAATTGTTAATGAAAATTGCATTTGAATTCAAGAACAAAAGATAAGAATCACTTAAATACTAATTTATAGACATAGAATTAGGTTTAAGATCCATATCAAATACTTGAGCCTATAAGTAATCGAGTTGTTTAATCGATTGAGATATCGTCAATTAAACAAACCGAGGAAAATCGTAAAACTATTGTGTAGACATACATATGGTTTTGACATAGTACATGGAAATATGAATGAAAAGAGAACTAACGCAAGTAATTAATAAGATACATATGTGACGGTAGAGGAAAACCAGTTCCTATAAGATTATCTCCCATAAAACCTTTCACTTACGTCATTTTCCTTATAAGCTATTTTTCGTATTTTCGTTACTTTTCAATTATCCCATATTACTCGTACTTTAACTTCAAGGATATTGGTAATCCAAGTGTTAGATTATCGCTCCAGTCTCTTTGGATAAGATTTACAAAATACTTCTTTTGATAATACATAACATCAACAAATAGTAGCAACCAACAATGCATAATAAGCATCCCAATGTCCTTTGCTGGCCATTTCTTTAATCTTTCCTACCATGAAACCTACCGGAAGACCACAAGTGACTTTATTACATCTCCACTTTCCTTTTAAATCACAAAGGCTCAAATAAAGAACCTTAGCAATAGCCTCGAAGTCAGGTTCAACAGGGACCTAGATAAATGGAATGGGATTAGTAACTCTAATGTGGAGAAGATGAGAATACTCCTCAAGAGTGGGTGCCAACTAATAATCCTGAAATGTGAAATAACACAACTCCAGATCATAAAACTGTAGAAAAGTCTGAACAGCCTTATCATCAACCCAAGCATCCAACAAAGATAGGAGATTCCCATATCTTTTGCCAAAAACACCCATTTGTTGACAATTCATGAAATCTCTGAGCTCTTCAAGAAAGGGCCAAACATTTGGGTGAAACTGGTAGCTGAAGTTATTCATCTTGGTCCTCATGACAATATCAATGTTGTTTTCCATTCTTAGAGGAAAAGAAAACTCTGGAAAAGATAATCCATATGCAGGTTAATTTTTTTTGTACACACACACACACACACACACACACACACACACACACACACACATATATACATATATATATATATATATATATATATATATATATATATATATATATATATATATATATATATATATATATATATATATATATATATATATATATATATATATATATATATATATATACATATATTTTGAAAAGTAAATATGCTATGATATAACATGATAGGACCAGGGTTTCCAATATACTAGACACTGCTGTTCTGCTATATAGAGTCGTAGGTTCAAAGGTTTGAGACAGTTACCATCATAGTTACCAGCCAAAGTTTCCACCAGAAAGAGAGCCACCAACACAAACAAAGTCACCAACTGAACCAAAGTCACCTTCAGAACTAGAGTTACAATTATGAACAAAGTCACCAACTGTACCTGTAAGAAAATCATCCTTCCCACTCACAGGTAAAGACTAGGTTAGGGTAAGGCAAGGGTAACTCATAAAATAATGGGTCCTCCTGAAAGTAAAATCATTGCAACACAGACGTGCATGATGAAAGTACCTTCACTTGAACCTCATCTGAGCTTGATATATGACATGACTACACTAATCGGACCACGTTCTATATCCGTCATGCCCCCACTCTATTCATAGTATCCTAGTACACTCTGGCCTGGGTACTGGGCCTTTTACCTCAAGAAGTATCACCCCAACCTTACAACATAACACCAATATCCCGAGTATAGAAAATAATAAAATGCAATGCATGAAAGCATATAGTCAATGCATATAAATAAATAAAGTGGGAAAGCAATAAACACATAAACACCTAAGAAATGAAACATACACAAGCTAGGACTGACTTTCTAAGGATGGACCAACAATAGGTCAATCTATCCCTAGTGAAGTCGCCACCTGAAACAACCTGTAAAAATCATCAAAGATAAAATTCAATGAAGGGGTGAAATCATGGTCTTGCGATGATAGAGATCGAGTAATGAAGTCAGTTACACGAGGGAAAGGCATTAACACCTCACACATCTGTAGCACTCTACAGGATCTACTTATATTTTTTCTAATATAAGGGTGTGTAAATCTAGGTCTAAAGCTTAAGATCTAAAAAGATAAAAGAGGGGGAATGCATGCAAAAGAAAAGAAAAAATAATGTAGGGAAAATAAAAATTGTGACCGTTTTGGCCCTACCGCAATTCCTATTATCCCTTTTAAAGAATCAAAGCAGCCGCAATTCGGCTTCAAAAGTTTCTTGTTGGTCTGTATTTTTTAATGAACAATATTAATTTCTCCTTCTGCCGTAACATGACCTTTGGAGACTTACGCGTCAACACATAAGTGAATTAACATGTTCTTTTGAAAAAAGTTTGAAAGAAAAGCCCGAAGGAAAAAAGAGTTTGTATTGGTTGGTGTTTTTGTTGTGGATGACAGCTAGTTGATCTCAAGAGAAAGATATTAGCCAGTTATCCACTTATTCATGAAATAAATCCTGGAGGTTTGAACCATACCAAGGCTTAGAAGAGAAAAGCAAAAAGATCGAGAAGAAACCCGCTTATTATCTCCCATGCTCAACAAAGGTATAATTCTGATCAGTAATTTTTAAGTGTTTTGAAGTTTGCCAGAAAAAAAAGTTTTTGTTTTAATGCAAATGAAAAGGAGAAAGAAAAGTCTAAGGGGATACTAGCAACATAACCCTAGAGTTGTCATGCAATATTGACCCTATAGATGAGGATGGAGGGGGGAAGTATCTACCTAATATTAACATACATGGATATGAGCCTAAATTCTATTTAGCTCAAACTTTAGGAAAGATTGATTTGAAGATCCTATGGGAAGTATACAAGAGGTGGGTCTAACAGAGAAGAGAAAAGAGATGACCTAGCTTCAAGATCAATCAACAATATTAAACAAAACAAGGGATGGAAATCTTAAACACACCAAGAGAGGTGTATAAGAAATACTCAAGGTTTAATGGGAGAGAAAGGTATTAAATGTATGAGAAAATGAAGAAAAAATAGAATCAATCCTTAAACTATGCACAAGTATAAGGTAAAATCCTAATACACATCCTAATAAAAATTAGTTTAAAAATGGAAGAAAAATTATAAAAATTGAGCCAATTAAAACCTATCTTTCTAAAGGATTTATAAAATTCAGAAACATGATTAATATTCATTGGATTAATTTGAGGGGTTAGAAATGATTATGTATTTCCAAGATTAGTTTATAAGAGGGTCAAGCTAGAGAGTCTTAGTATAATATTTCTGAAAAAAATGTAAAATCAAAAGTTAAAATTTAACAAAAATGATTTTTATTATTTTAACTCATCCAAGGAAATTAAACATGTTTTCTTTGATTTTTGCAAGTAAAAGAAATTAGGTTTTAAAATGCTTCTTAAGACCTAAGCAAGAAGAAAGGTTAAAAAACCAAAATTAATTTCTAAATTTAGAAAGGAAAGAAAATTGGATTGTAAATTCAATTAAAGAATCATTGAAAATTAGACTAATGCCGTAAAAACAGTAAGATATTTTTATAAAATTTTATTGTTGAAGAAAGATATGAAAAGAAAATTATTTGCACAATATGACAAAAGAAAAGTAAAGAAAATGATATTATTAAAGATTGATTTTATTTTCTTATCACAAATTTTTATAAAATCAAACAAAAATTGTTTTCATGAAGTGCTCTCAAAATAGAACCTAATATATTTTTTTGGGGTTTTTTCAGATTAGTACAAACTGAAAATAAAATTCTATAAGTTAAATGGTAACGAAAACCCTAATTTGATTAGTTGCATTATTTAATTTTCTAAAAAAAATGATAAAAGGAAATAAAAATCAGAATATGAAAATATAGTAAAAAATAAGCCTAATATATGTTTTTGATAATTTTTGAGAAAGAGAAAATATTAAAACAAAAATAAGAAAAAGGAATTAGAAATGCATTAAAAATAAAAATAAAAACAAAATCAATTACACCTGGTAAAATCAAAATGCGTTGTAAAAGATATTTAAATCATGTTAAATTAGCACACGCCACGTAGTCGACCCTGCCACTGAACCATGCCCTAACACACTTCTTCAGTTTTTCATGCTTATTTCAGATACCTATTTCTCTTTCAATTTTTGATGAAAAAGCACGAAATTGTGATCAAAATAAAGATCTCATTGAGTAGATCGACGTAGTATCAAAGATTTTCAAAAATGATGTACGAATCAAAGATAAAAACGCGCATTAAAATCACTGAAATCAACATATCATGAACATGTAAAAACAGGATTGGACCAAGCTACTTCAGATCCACCGATCTCTCTTGTTTCTCCACCAAATTCAAAGATCCAAACATCAAAGTTCATCAGAAAATTGCAAGGAACAATATTATACTATTAGTTTCTTCAATTATTGCAAGATCAAAACAAAAAATGATCATGAAATCACTGTATCAAGCAGTTTGAACAAGAGTTGCAGAGCACGATTCAAGCTTCAAAATGGATGCAAACACTCATCAGATCTAAGATCTGGCCAGCTACGCTATCATACATAGTCTACATCTTGAAACACAAGTACGAATTCAGATTGAAGTTCATGAATCACTTACCTTGAATGAGTGAAAAATAAATTCACTTTAGGCCTCTGAATTTGCAAGAAGATCCGATGAACCTTGTTCTCTTACTTTAAATGCAATGTATCTATGCATGAATTGGAGTTTCGAGCGAAGCTTTCGAGAGAAAACTTTAAGAAGACATAATCTGTATTTTTGGAAAGGAAATGAACTCCGAGGAGAATTTTCAGAGCTTTTGTATGAGTGTTTTGCAAGCCTTTTTTGAAGTGTGAATGAAGAGGAGCTTTATATAGATCATTGAAGTGTGTTGAAGAAGTTTTGCAAATGGGAATGACAATCTTTTATAGTTTTAGAGTCGTTGGAAATGATTCGCTTGTTGCATTTTGTGTTGCTTCTAAATGAACTAATGGTCGTTTTGGAAAGAGGCGAGGGAAGCATGAATGATGACCTAGCTTATACAGGCATATGGGGGAACAAACTGATCACATTCTAACATATTGAACAACCCACTTTATTTTCCAATTTACTCTTAATTTTTTCGTGCGATTCCCTTGCTTAAGAGGCCTTTGGAAAGCTCTTTTAATGTAGATCATTATAGAGTTTTGAATTATTAAAATTGATACCTGGAAGTGAGAGATATTTTAATGAGAAATTTGGAAAAAAATAGCCTAGCAAGCCAGGGCGCATGCGCGGTCATGGACATGCATGGCTTGCCAGAAATGCCACTTTGAGGTCTTCCCTTTGATTGACTATATCTTCCTCAATAATGACTCAATTGATGTGATTCAAAGAGCTAAATGAAATTCATATAACAATATTTAACATGATTCTTTCCAATTTTTTAATTGATACTTGAATCAAAAGAAATTCAATAATGAAAATGGCATACAACCTGTTTGTGAAAATGCCTTGCTTAATATGTACGTGACTTGTTACATTTTCCAGCTTTGTGCCTCCACCTTCTAAGCTTCATATCTCACAAATAATTCACTTTTGGGACTTGAACACACATTGACAATCTTGTAGGTTTTTCTCAAGATTTCCAAGCATATAGAGTTTGTATTCATTAAATAAAAAATGAGAAAGTTATAGATGTCCAAAGTTCAGTACTATTAAGACTTAACAATTTTTCTAAATGTCCAAATAACTTCTTGAACAAGTTATCTCCATTTTGATCTTTTTTATTGATTTTATGACACAAATTATCATGAAATATGAAAATAGGATACTTGAATTGATGGTTGATCAAAAGTCCACTTGGTCAACAGAACTTTGCTTGACTTTTGGTCAAAATGACTATTTTTCCCCTTTTGATCAATTGAACTTCTTTTATCCAAAATTGGCACCCAATATTCCAATCATAGACGCTTATCAACATGTAGAGAGGCATGGAATTAAGTCTTGCCCAAAAAGTCAGAGATTTCCTGATTAAAATCAAAACCCTAATCTTAAACCCTCTGTGTTAGGAGATAATGACCAACCTTCAAAACCCTCATTTTCCTGGACAAATTGAGAAATTCTTTGAACAAAGATGTCTTATATGATGATGAAAAGGTAATTCTTCACACACTTGACTTTTACAAGCCTCAAACCCTTCAACTGATCAAAACCCTGATCTTGAGATATGAACAGTAGAAATGTAATTCTTCCTCAAACTTTACGAATTTTCAACTTCTAATGATCATATGGGACAAATGAGATGTCTTGAAATACAATAAACCTTTGTAGCTTGAGAGAGTTTAAAGATTGAAGACATGAGATCCTCTTTTGCACTTATTTAACCAATCAAACATCTTATATGGCTTGTAGAAGAAATTAGGAACCAAGATACCCTAATCCTTACCATGAGAATGTATGAATATGTATGATGAAGCATAAGCCATGTAACTAAAATGAAGAGGGAAAATTTTGGGGTGAAACACATATGCATATGGTACCAACTCAACAAATGGTTCCTCGTTCGAACCGGGTCCCGCACCAAACCCTAATAACCCGCACCAAGCTCCAAGTCCCAACACTATGCTTGGGACAAGTCACAATATCCCACAACGAACCTGTGAACTAATATCTTTAACAACAACAATGACTTATGATGAAGGTCATACAAGTCAATGCAACTTAGCAACAACTACAACATTTAAGGTCATCACCGACCATAAACCACATACGTTGACAACAATATAATAATATATTACCGAATTATTATTCAACACGCACCAATAATCAACAACAACAACATAGTTATAGTTATATAGCATCAAGTATTCCATAATACACATAGCAATTCCTCATAACATCATCGACACATTCACATATATTTATCATTCATCAAATGGTTTATAAAATTGATTGAAATTATTTTAATCATTGATTAACATCAAACCATCATCTAACACTACCCAAAAGTAACCAACCATCCATGAAAGTCGAAATAATTAAAAAAATGAACAGATCATCTACGCACCTTTCAGGTCTATGATAACCTGGGCGTCATAGGCATATTGTGCGTCATCAGCATCTAAAACCAACCCATCACCACTGTGACGTTCTACTTCAGGATGCATGACTGGGAACCATGTCGGCCTACCAATTTTTGATCCCCAATATATCATACATATTATAATATGTTCATAACACATGATTTCATCCATTTTAACTCATTAAAACCCATATCCTCTAAAATCTTGTCCATCCTAAAACCTTTAAAAGCTCATCAATAGTGGACATAACATAAAACACAAAAAATTACACCCTCTAAGGTACACAAATTTCTTCATGAAAAATAAATCACAACATCAATGAATCAATAATTTCTAGATTCATATAGTAACACAATGAAACATTCAAAATCATACAAAACTTATTGGAGGCTATGGACTTCTCAAGTCTACCTTTCATGCAAATACCCGTTTATTAAATAATTCTCCTCCTTACCTGGTTATCCTAGCAACAATTGAATGATTTTGTTTTGACGTTCTTCTCTCCCTCATCCTTTAGCCTCTCCTTGCACTTTCTCTTGCCCTAGCCTTTTCTCTGTTTTTCTACGTACTGTGAACATTCCTTCTATACTCTCAACTTCTTATAATAACCAAAATTATTAATTTGGATTCCCCTTTTATACCCTCACTTCCTCACCATATTCTAACTTGCCATTTCCTCTTTTATTTATATTTTATTTTTATTTTACTCTTATCATTTTAATCTTAATAAAATAATAAAATATAGTAATAATATACTACTCCTCTCCTTATTTAATTTAATTACTATATTACTATTATCCACACACCCTCACATACTCACTACACCCCCACTTAGCATAAAATAATTAATCATTTATTTTAAATAAAACAGGTAAAGTCATATAACCATACAATATAGTATGAATAAATAATTAAACAAAAACTGGGGTGTTACAAAGTTTAGCCTGGTGGTAAAAGCTCTCCTTGGTTAGAGATTGTATTGGTAGTAAAAAATATTGTTTGATTTGAAGGTCTCCGTAATTAAAACTTTGTGTTTGGTTGGGAAGATGACCATTATAAAACTCCATTTCTTTTGTAAGGAGGTTCGTGGGAAAATTGTGTCAAAAGCTCACATCATAGTAGAAACTCTCAAGAAGTAATTTTTGGGGATAAGAGTAAGCCAAATCATTAGGTCAAAAATCTATAAATCTTAGGTGCATTTTTCTCTTTCTTTATCTCTTTACATTTTAGTTATTTATTTCAGGTACATTTACTTCTCTCTGATTTACCTTATTTTGTTGCTTATTTCTTACTTGCTTTACAAAGAAGTTCTAAACTCTAATTTTGTAAAATATTTTTTTCTAGAAATGGTTTTTCGAACCCACACAATCCACCCCTTCTTGTGTTTAGAGTCACTTTCCCAACAAAGAGATCCATGATGAATTTGATATAACCTAAGGAAGAAGAGACCAAATCAGTGTCATTATTTCTAACTGAATTATTAAAAAATTCAAACACCTCCTTCTTCAAACATATCTGCCCCGATTTCCTTATTCTATGTTCTGAAGCTTTCAAGCATCGGTTCCACAATCAAGAGTGTAATACGGTGGGAGAACTGACTTGGTTTTGCATTTTATCGCAAATGTTGCAGATAGCAAGAGTCTCCACTAGATTTTTTGTTCTATCCAATAAGGAAAGGGTAAAAAGAAAAGGAAATACCTCGATAGATTTTGAGTTCGGGGGGTAGATTATGAAAACGGAATTTGTTAGCACCCTTTTCATCCGTAGTTATCTACGGGCTCTTAATCTCTTAGCTCACTTTTTGAAAATTTATTTGTGTTGTGTGTTTACAGATATTTTGAAAACGCCAATATAAGACGGAAATTGTAATAACTCTTGTATCGGTCCTTCAAGAGTCTATACAAAGCGTTTGTTTGAAAATATTTTGAAAGTGTTTGTGAAAATGTTTTATTTTGAGAAAGCGATTAAGATTATCTATCCACTCAAGGACGTACTAGTAATTTTCCTCCTTTAGATAGTGTTATCCATACCAGTAGTTAGTAGGAAGCCCTATCGTTGGATGTGAAGGGACATGCGAGGGTCATTGTACAGTCATCGAAGGAAACTAGTAAGGAGACTTTAGAAATTTTCATAGAGGACTATATCATTTACCAAAATGTAACATCGAAAGGGTTATCAAGGGACTATGATCTTTGTATTGAGGGACTTTGCTAAAGCGTCCCCACGTTTGAGGGACATGACTATTTTTTGAAGGTAACAAGGGAGATTACCCTAGAGGTGCGAGTGTGCGAGGTATGTTGTATTCAGTTATTTTAGACTTTGAGGTTATGGTTTTCTAACGATTCGTTTTAATCTTTCCATACAACCCTAATTACTAAGAAGTAATATCAAATAGAGCAAACAATAAAGGTACGAAAAGTAAAGGCAGGATAGTAAATCCAAAACGATTACAACGCTTTGGGGAAGATACATAATAGTAAAGCAGAAAAGAAAAACCCTAAGCTATTACAACCCATAAACAATTACATAATAATGAAAAAGCGGCAAAAGTAAACTACGCTATTTACAATTGCGAAAATAAAATAAGAATAAGAAAGATGAAAAAGAAAATGTTTTTGGAGGTTTTTTTATGGAAAAAAAAGGTTTTTGATGATTAATTAAATAAACAGTCTAATTAATTTTAATTTAAAAAGTTGATTAATTAAATTAATTAAAAAAGGTTAATGATAAAAAAACCTAAAACCTAATTATTTTTAGGGTTTACAAAAAAAACAATTATTTTAGGTTTGTAAAAAAGGGTTTGTAGTTTTATGGTTAGGTGAAATTAGGGTTTAAGGGAAGAAAACGAGGGAAAATCCAAAGAAAAGGGTTAGAAAATAAAAGGTGAAAAACAAATTCCAGGGGTTGGTGTTGAACCCACGACCTTAGCTTCCTCAACCATACGCTTCACCATTGCGCCAGGCACGCGTTCGTGTGAGAGGAATGGAGTCAGCACGCTTTGTATCATAACCTGCAACATGTGAAAAAACCTCAAAACACCAAAAGGAAGGGATCAAACCCACGCCTTAGTGTACTAATGCCTTAATGCGCGCTCACTTTCCACTGGGGTGAATATACATCCGGTGATATAAACGAAACCAAATAATTATATTATAAAACCATTGCCTGGACCGGAGAGGCGTCAGAGCCCTAGCTCCGGTCATCTTCTCCAGTGAGATGTTTCTTGGAAACTTGCAAAATAACACACGTTTAAATCACAAAAGGACCCCTCCCCTTAAAACCAGGCCCTGCGAGTTCAATGGAACCATTATCTTTGGCCAAATCGCGTTGGTTTGAGAGATATGATATAAATAACTCAATATGGTGTGAACACGGAAAACCCTTGTCAGGTTGTTATGGGGGCCATGATATGGTTCGATCCTTCATTGTTATGTCTCAAAAGATCATTAGTGGAGTTAGCACACGTTAAAACATAATAAAAGCAAAGATATGTAAATCACACAATGAACCAAAAACAGTAAGGCGTATATAAGGGTTTCAGACCCTTTGGATCTTCAAAGATGCTCCATTCTTACCATACAATATTGCTAGAAGTGAATTGGATTGCTGGCTCCACTAGAGAATTAAATTACTGTAAATTGTGCTAAGGGAATCATTTCTGATGGGAATTGAAATTTCATAGGTTGTGCGGAGAAAGTTTCCACTATATGTTGGGGAAATGATCAAACTTCCTTGTACGCTAGGGGAGTTAGTGGGGGAGATGATTATGTTAACTGGTGGAAAATGCCCCAATTCCCGTATGAAGGTGTAATAGACTTTATGAGGAATATACGTGTGGGTTTTTCTGTGGGGATTTATGGATAACTTGAACATTACCCCAACTCCTAGAGTCTTTAGTAAATTCTTTTTTCATGTTTTTATGCATATATTTGTTAACAGTAATCACACTCATATGCATATGTTCATTCAATTTAGTCATTGGACGTTTTTGAAAACAAAACAGAGAAAGTAAAACAATTTTGAATTTTGAATTTGACTTGTATTGATAATTTGCATATAAATAGACGGTTTTGTACAAACAGAAAGAGACCCTAGTAAGAGGAAATTGTCATAAAATGAAGAGAGTACAAAGTAAAACAAAGAAAAACAGCTATGTGGAAACGATCCCATCGAGTTTCAACTCTGCTATTGCCCCTATATCTTCAAGCATCTCACCCCTTGCTTTCGTAAGAAGTTGACTGCATTGATTTGTACCATTCGAACTTGACATAGATAACAAAGCTTGTTGTATGCGGGTGATCCAATGGGACATAGTCGTACGCTTTAATCCCTAACTTATTCCTGGACCGCCCTTTCAGGTTTTCATTCCACCGAGATACCCTTTTTTGCCCAAGCCGCCTTTTAAGGTTTTCGACTTGCCAGGTGTATAGTCTTCCTATATATATATACCCCTAATTTTTAACCTTACCTTTTTGGTTCTCCGGGATGCCCTTATTTTTTCCTAGGCCAGTCAACCTAGCGAGCCACTTTCATGCGCAGTATTCTTTGACTATGTCCGCATTCACAGGGTGTGGAAAATATTCACCGTCCATGGTGGTAAGTATCATAGAACCGCCATAAAATATTTTCTTGACTACAAATGGCCCGTCGTAGGTGGGAGTCCATTTGCCCCTAGCATCACCTTGTGGTAGGATGATGCGCTTTATTACCAAATCGCCAACCTGATATACCCGAGGTTTGACTTTTTTGTTGAAGGATTTGATCATAGGCTTCTGATACATCTGACCATGACAAACAACCACAAGCCTTTTCTCATTAATCAACTTTATTTGATCCAGCCTAGTCTGAATCCACTCGGCTTCGTCTAACTCTAAGTATTTCATGATCTTTAGAGAAGGAATCGAGACTTCGACAAGTAGGACAACCTCGATATCATATACTAAGGAGAACGTGGTTGCCCCAGTTGATGTCTATACTGAAGTGCGATAGCCATGAAGAGCAAATGGTAACATCTCATGCCAATCTTAATATGTCACTGTCATCTTCTGTATAATCTTCATGATGTTCTTATTGGAAACATCCACTGCTCCATTCATCTTCGATCAATACGAAGAAGAATTATGGTGCTCAATCTTGAACTGCATGCAGAGTTTCATGATCATAGTATTGTTGAGATTGGTACCATTGTTTGTGATAATCCTTTCAGTGATGCCATACTGACAGATAAGGTTATGCTTGATGAATCGGGCCCTAACATTCTTGGTGACAGAGGAAAATGAGGTTGCTTCAACCCACTTTGGGAAGTAATCAATTGCGACGAGGATGAAACGGTGTCCATTAGAAGTAGTAGGCTTGATCTCTCAAATAATGTCAATGCCCCATATTACAAATGGCCAAAGAGCATTCAAGAAATTCAGAGGAGCCGGAGGCACATGTACTTTGTCAGCACAGATCTGACATTTGTGACATGTTCTGGAGTGATGATGGCAATCAGTTTCCATGGTCGACCAATAGTAACCTACTCTCATAATCTTCTTAGCCATTATATGTCCGTTGGAATGAGTACCGAAGACTCCTTCGTGCATATCTTCCATAATCTTCTCAACTTCCTTCTTGTCTACACAATAAAGTAGAGTTGAATCGTGATTGCGCTTGTACAAAATTATGTTGCTCAGAAATAACTTGGCAGAGATCATCCGTAAGAATTTCTTGTCATTGATAGACGCCCCCTCGGGGTACTGTTGGGCTTCTAGGTACCTTTTCACTTCATGGTACCAAGGCTTTTCCTCTACTCCATCGGCATCAACTTTTTAGCAATATGCAGGTTCGTCTAATCAGTCAATAGTGATTCGGGGAGCTTCATTATCCCATCTGACTTTGAACATAGATTACATGGTAGCTAATGCGTTTTCCAATTGATTCTCTTCTCGTGGAATATGTTCAAAAGTGATTTATTCAAAGTATGGAATTAATGTTAACACATGCTCTTGGTAAGGAATGATATTTGGATGCTTCGTATCCCATTCTCCGTTGATTTGAATGATAACTAATGCTGAGTCCCCGTGTACATTTAAGAACTTGATTATCATATCGATAGCAGCTTTGATGTCCATGGTTCATGCGTCATACTCTTCCATGTTGTTGGTACAGTCAAAACATAATATGGAAGTGAATGGAATATGGAAACCCTTGGGAGAGACAATCACAACACCAATTCCATTACCAAGTGCGTTAGAAGCTCCATCAAAAACCATAGTCCATCGGGGTCCCGGCTCGGGTCCTTCATACGGTCCAGGTTCTTCATAATATGTAACTAGCATAATATTCTCGAGAACTCAAAATTCCTAGATTGATAGTCGTCTACAGCTTGATGAGCCAAATGATATGTGTTGTACCCCAAAATTTTCCCTCTCACTTATCAAGAATTTGCTCACAAGATCTCCTTGACTCAAGACTACATTAGGGTTTGATCAACTCAAGACACCTCCTTAAGCACTGATGAACAAAATTAGGGTTTGAGTTTGCACAAGGTTTTTTAGACTTACAATACCCCATATGACTTTCATGGATCATTATGTACCCCAAGATTACCCATGTCAAATTTCAAGCTTTGAATTACATTTTTGATCAATCAATTGAGCAGTTGACCTAAAAATCAATTGCATTGGGGAAAAAGTCAACCATGGCCAATTTACAGTCAAACTTCATAATATTTTATCCACATAAACATTTTAAACTCATATGTATCATTTGATCAAGTTTGGACCACAACTCCTAAAGAAATTTGATCAAATCTCCAAAAGGGCAAAATGGTCAAAATTAGGGTTTTGACTGGGAAAGGGCAATTTCTTATTTTTGACCTAGAAAATCATCAATTGGTTTAAGGAATGATCTCAAGAGTCCAATTTCATCATTTTTAACTAATGACATGGTTCAAAACATTGCAAGTCCATTGGATTGACATATGAATTTTACAGTCAACTGATCAAAAGTCAACTGTATACTGAAAAGTCAAACTTTGACTTTTTGGTCAAATTCAAGTGCCAAAGAACACAATTAATTAAAACATGTCAAAATATGAAACTTATTCATCAAGAAATCAAAAATTCAAGATTTCATTTTGAAAAGTCAAAATTTCTAAACTTAGAAATTTTTCTAAGTGTTGGAAATTTTATGTTTTTTCATAACTTTGAGCCAAATTTTCACCATGATGCAAGATGATTCAGGAAAAACTCCCAACATTAAAGCTGTATATATCCATGCAATCTACAACTTTGCTTTACATAACTCCTTCCAAAAATGCAGGGATTTGAAGTTATAATTTTATGAACATAGGGTCATGAAACTAAACACTTAGTGAAATTTTGCCCTAATTTGGCCAGGATTTCGACCTAACTTCATGACACTTTTTCGTATAGTTCCAAGGGGAACATTTAAAATCAATTCAAATATGGTTTTTAGAGCACATTTCAAGCTTTCCAAAATGTCCAAGAACTCATTGATATCATTCTTGAGTAGGGAGAATCGAAGAGATGAAGTTAGGGCTTTGTCACTTGAGTTACAAGTCATTTTTGATGAACACATGAACCAAATCCATGCTAGGCTGCATAATCCTTGATTTGAAGGCCTCAAACTTGTTTTTCACTCCATAATTAATGGTTTACACAACTGATTATGCCCTTATCCAAGTGTTTCAAGCTTTGTCCAAATCAATTTTCCATTTTAGGGAGAAAGAAACATATCCATTCTTATAAAGCAAGCTTGATTACACTCCATCCACAAAGTCATAAGTATGTGTTTAAAGTGGTTAACAACTCTATGAACCAAGTACAAGGCATGGAAACTTGAATATCTCAAAAATCACATGTTGTGCATAAACTTATGATTTTGAATTCTGATCAACAAGAGGTCTCCAAACCTGTTGCTTATAAATAGAGTCACTATTTTTGAGCTAGAGGATGAGCTTGAACACCCTGAAACACACCAAAACTCTTTCAAATCAGAAATTTCCCAAAAACTCCATTGTTGCATAGTTTATGACCTTGAACTTCAAACTCACATTTCCCTCGTGCGTTTCTTGGCCTGTAAGTTTCTAAAGCTTCCTTACATCAAGTGTAACCTATCCCTGTCCATGTTTCATTATTGTAACATCATTTACCATATCCTCCATAACCAAAAACAGAGCACTGCACATTAACTTCTCCGAGTCATTTCAGCCACTCTCAACTCAAGCAAACTATTGCATTAGCTTCCTAAGACCTTAAGGAAGCTAACCTGGTCATCTCCATCACTTGAAACAAGCTCAAACTCCAAACACGATTTCCAGTTTTGAGGTAAGTTTTCTCAACTTGGAACTCTTCATATAGGCATCATCAATAGTTTATTTGTGAACAAAACATGTAGATATCATTGCCCTAAAGCTAACCATGTCCATAGTTTCCATTAATTTTTCCTGAGCTTAGAGAATTTTGAAACTGAAATTTCTGAAATTTTTACGGTTCAGATTAGGGCCATTAAAATTCATGCTTATCTTTAATCTATAGTTTTAAAATTTTACTTTTCTGGAATTGTGAGAAAATTTGCTACATGTTTCATGTTTACAGTTTTCATTTTTATGGGAAATGAGCAAGTTACAGTTGGTCTGGCTGGAGGTTGAAGATGAAGTCTTCAAGGCGCGTTTTTCCTTACATATTTATTGTTTTGTTTGTATTAACAGATGTATAGCCACCCAAGTTGTAGAAGCGCGCGCCTGTAACCTATGGGACTTGGGTTTGAGCCCCAGTGGTACCCTTTTGCATTTTTACATGTTTTTACAATTTTTGACTTTTTTGTTTGCAGGGCGCTGGGCCTCTTTAGGCCTGGCTTATTTTTTTTATTCTGCTAGCTAACCCCCTGTTTCCTATTCACACCCCTGGCCCAAATTTATTTATTTTCTTTTTTATTTTCATTTTTATTTTTCTTAAATATATTTTCTAAATACTAAAAATCATAAAATACAAAAAATGATATATTTATATTTTTCCTTAGTTTACTTTATTTTTCTCACAAAAAATATTTTTATTAGTTATACTTTATTTATTTTTAATTATTATCTTGTAAATATAAATAAAATTAGGTTATTAGTTATTTATTTTTCATACTAATTTAAATACATTATTTTGGATATAAAAAAGACTAAAAATATTTTATAATACTATAAATATTTTTAAGATAAAAATACCAAATATACTTTTCTTAAACTTATTTTCTTTTGATTAATTAATAGAATTAGAGTTTCACTTAGAATTGTTTCTTAATAAAATTCAATTTTAATTAATTATTTTCTTTGTTTAATTAGGCTAAGACAAAATCCCTTTTTTCAAGAAAATCAAAAAAACATACATTTCTTTACATTTTGCATTTTTTGTACATTCATTCATTTTATACTTTGTATTTATTTATTGCCTTGTACATTGATATCAATTCAATATGGCTGTAATAGACTAATTAGTTTTAAATTCTTGCAATTCCCATTCATGAACTTGTATACCCCCTCCCCAAAAATGTTGTAATAGTATAGTAACTTTAAATTTCGCAATTTATCGCTTTTATATACAATGCTACTAATTAGGGTTGGTATGGAAAGACTAAAACCGATACTTAGAAAACCCTAATTCAAGACAAAAACAAGCATGAAAATGATACACTTGCACATAAGCACCCATAGGGTTATTCCACTTTATTGCCTTATACAAAATGGCCATATTATGCATGCAAGGTATCTTAGCAAAAACAAGTAAATACAAGATCATAGTCCCTCGATAAAGCTATCTAAGTTGCCTTACAAATGATCTTAGTCCCTCAAAAAGAATGCTAAGATACCTTGCAACAGTGCTAATCATGGTTATACGATGACCCACGCCCGTCCCGTTTACATTCAAAGATAGGGCTGCTTACCAAATCAATGGTAAGATAACAATGTCAAAGGAAAAGAAAATGAACAAGAAATAAATTTGAGTAGGTAGATTTCTCCTAATTACTTGCTCCATTTCAAAAACAAAACATCCTTGCTATTTTCAAAACAAACACCAAACACTTTCAAACATCTTACAAAATTGAAAACATTTTCAAAATATCAAACTTCTTTGTATACATTTTTACAAACAAAAATCTTTACAAAGATTGCCTAAAAAATGGCCTCTTTACAAAATACTTTCAAAAACCACACAAAGCACAATTTCAAACAAAAGCAAGTGGTCTAGAAAGTAACTAATAGCCCATGGAAAACCATGGATGAAAAGGGTGCTAACACATTCCCTTTTCATAATCTACCCCCCGAATTCAAGAAATAATCTCAAAGGTCTTTCCTGTGCTTTTTCACCTTTCCTTTTGGATAAAAGAAAAGTCGGTGGAGACTCTTGCTAACCGCAACAATTGCAATCAAACGCAAAACACTCAAGTCAGTTCTCCCACTGTATCACAGAACTGGCGACTCTGCTGGGGAAAATTCTAAAAGTGGGGATACCTTAGGGCTAGATCACATTTACTTGCTTTCATTGTTTGATTTGTTTGCTTTACATTTATGGTTCTTTGTTTGGGTTTGAATCCTCTACCCAGATTTGGGATACATTATAGGGAAGTAGCAATACGTTGTGGAAACTCTGTGGGGTATACCGACATGGTCTAAGCAATAACTACGTTAGTGCGACATATTTGTGGGTACAAGTAGCCTTTGAGTTAATCAAAGAGAATACGAGGCCGCTGAGTTATGTCATGAAGCACTAATGAACTTCTAGAACCTTTACATGACCAACTTGGCCTTTAGGATGTAGTGAGATGACCGGCTTTGGTGCAGTCCGAAGTTGGTAGATACTCGATAATACACTTATTGAGGTTTGGTTTCTTGGGATATTTCGGTCGCCATTAAAGAGGCTTGTGCTGAAACAATGACCAAGGAAACAAACCAGTTATATTGAGCTCCTTAGAACCCGGTTACTATTATTAGGACAGGTTTGAGCCAACTAAACTTCAAGAGGGTACTTACCTATAAAACTCCATTCAAGCCTAAACCTAAGGATTTGTTTGCTTTGTTTGTATATCCATACTTGTACATAACCTCATGAACATCATAAACATCATACACATCCACTAACCATTTCAAGGATTTTGGATTTATCTTTTTGTTCTTGTTTTGTAGGATATGGATTCTATTCGCATGAAAACTATTCAAGTAAACCTTGTAAGGATCCCTCCACAGCTTAAGGAACTAGCTTCAAGAATTCCAGAAAACTCTCCATTCACCGAGAGACATGGTCGCCTACTCAACTTGATTACCTCCAACACAGATGAGGACATGATGAAGGTGCTCTTTCAGTTCTTTGATGCTTTACACCATTGCTTCACATTTCCCGACTATCAACTTGTGCCTACTTTGGAAGAATCCTCTCGACTCTTGAGGATTCCCATTCTCAATCAACAACCTTTCAACGGTACGGAAAGAGACCCAAAGCCAGAAGAGATTTCTAAAGCTCTACACTTGCACTCATCTGATGTCACAACTCATTGGGAAACAAGGAGTGGTGTCAAAGGTTTGCTAGCAAAGTTCTTGTTCGAGAAAGCCCAAAACTGTTGGAATTCCTTGGTTTTTATTCCAAATCCTGACCAACTCATAGATGTGAACACCGTCAAAATCTTCATATCTCGCAACCCGGTGCCTACATTGCTAGGGGATATCCTACACTCTTTTCACACTCGCACAATGAGGAAAAGAGGTGTTCTTATGTGTTGCACTCCTCTCTTGGCAAGATGGTTTATTTTGCATCTTCTCCAACCTGTATTAAAGAACGAGCAAGGTTCAAGGTGGTCACAAAGGTTGATGACGCTCAAACATTAAGACATTCATTGGTGCTCCCTATACTTAGAGAATGTTACTATTGTCGACCATTGTCGAGAATTTCCTAATGTCCCTTTACTTGGCATTAGGGCAGGTATCACCTACAACCCCTGCTTATCCTTAAGACAGTTTGGTTACGCCCGAAGGGATGGCCCGCACGAGATGCTGATTCAAGGTTTAGTATTTGACTACGACAACGACGATCAAGGTCTTCGCCAGAGATTTTTCCGAACTTGGAGAATGTTGAACAAGGTAGATAGCAAGACTTTGGGGCATAAAAATTCCATCCCTCTTGAGCTTTACCACAAATGGGTACAAACTCGTGCTCAAAATCTTATGATGCCTTATCCCTCCATTCTCCCGGTAATCGTTGAACCTGTCATAGAAGGAGATGTTCCATACACTATCCTGCATCCTTACATGCCCACCTCTCTTGAAGACCTACAAAGGGATTGGATACAACTCAAGGGGGAGCGAGATACTTTCGAAGCCCAATTCTACGCAAGCGAGAAGAAGGTTTTGGAACTCACTAGATTACTTCATGAGGAGCAGACTCTGAATGCCTACATTTCACCAAAGAGGATGCGTACTACCTTCTTGTCTTCGAGTTTGTTGTATTATTTTGCCCAAGAAGGCATTGATGTACTCAAAAGCTTTAATTTATTAATATAACGTATGTTTCCTTTTTGTCTAAAATGATTTTGAATCTTAAAATCCTTAAAATCATTGCATATGCATTTATCATTCATCATAACATAAATAGATTTCTTGCAACAAGTCTCCTCATCTCTCAACTATTTATTTCAGTAAGATGAATCTCGAGCAAACGGTAAAGGACCTCCACGCTCAGAATGCACAGTTTCAACAGTTTTTCTTGACCTTAGCCAAAGGACAAGAAGAGTTGAAGACTTTGATGGCTGAGGAGAAGAAAAAGAAGACAAAGAAGATAACCAGAGTTCTAAACATGGGAAGAAGATTCCAAGGGCATACAAGAAGGGCCTTAGACTTTGCAACGACATCCGGTGAGAAAGACAACCAAGATGGGAAGGGGAAAGAAACAATTGTCCAGTCAGAACCAGAAGATGAAGAGGAATAAGAAGACTATTCTGAAGAACAATACCCTCTAGCTGATGACAAGTATAAACATCTCGAAGAGCGTTTGAGTGCAATGGAGATCCAAAAAGTGACTGGCTTGGACTTTGATGAGTTGGGGTTAGTATTAGGAATTGTCATTCCTCCAAAATTCAAAGCACCTGTGTTCGCCAAATATGACGGAGTTTCATGCCCTAAAATGCATCTTCGGTCCTATGTGATGAAAATCCATCCCTATACCGCTGACAAAGATTTATGGGTACACTTCTTCCAAGACAGTCTGTCTGGAACTCAACTTGATTGGTTTTATCAGTTAGAAAGAGCCAATGTTCATGACTGGGAAGATCTTGCTGCAGCCTTTTATAAACAATACCAATACAACGCTGATCTTGCGCCTACCCATACTCAAATCCAGAGTATGGCCATGGTTTCAAGTGAAGGGTTCAAGGACTATGCTTAAAAATGGAGAGACTTGGCTGGAAGAGTTCAACCTCCCCTATCTGAAAGATATTTGGTAGACATGTTTTGGGGCCCCTTGTCTGGTCCCTTCTTCAATCACTTAATTGGGAGTTCATCGACAGGTTTTACTGAATTGATATTGACCGGAGAGAGAGTAGAAGTCGGGATAAAGAGTGGAAAGATTCAAAAAGATGCATTCTCTATTGCTATAAGGTAGCCATTTATCGAACAGAAATAAGTGGTTATTGTTTATCCTCAGTGAAATCAAGATAGGGACGAACGCCGTCCAATGGTGGGGGTTGTTATGATTCCTAAGCCCGCGCCTGATCAGCAAAGAAACATCCAACCAAGGATGCAAAGACCAGTCCCAAAATTCACCCGAATTAATATGACACTATCTCAAGTATTGCCGCATTTGTTAAGATCCAACCTAGTGACTTTGAAAGAAGCTCCAAAGAATCCTAACACAACATCTCCTCACTATCATCCTAATGCCAGATGTGCATACCACTCTGAGAGTCCCGACCATGACACTAATAACTGTTGGGCTCTAAAGAACAAAGTACAAGACCTCATTGAAGCCAAAGAGATTGAATTCGATGCGCCCGAAAAGCCAAATGTCATTTCTGCCCCTATGCCAAAACACGGCCATAATGCCAACGCCATTGAGGAAGATATGTTTGTTACTTCAGTTGATGAACTTATGACCCCACTCCTGACTATCAAAAAAAACTTATTAAATGCCAGTGTATTCCCAGGCTGTGATGAAAGCTGCCATTTCTGTTTGTCCTCACCAACCAACTATCCTTTGTTGAAAGCATGAGTTCAATGCCTAATAGATAATAAGGAAATTTTGTTTGAAAACACTTCTGTTCCACCTGTTCCTTTTAATGACGTTTCTATCATTACCATTTCCGCCAATTATTCCAGGGTCTCCACCAAAAGACTCGTTAGAATTACATCAGCTCCAAAAGTAACCCCTTTGATAATTACAATGCCTGGACCAGTCCCGTATTCGTCAGATAAAACCATACAATGGAATTATGGAGGAAATGTCTACTACCACGTTATCAAGCAAGATTGGCCAGCTGCTGAAGATTCCAGTTCCAAGAAATTTAACTCCGATATCAGTAATATCGCATGGACTAGCAAGATTACCCGAAGTGGAAGGATATTCTCTCCAGAAATTGCTCCCCCAAAAGTAGTTTCTGGACCCGTAATCATTCTTGTTGTTGTTGCTCCTCTGAAAGCTATTCCCAGTCCTACAATCATCTCCACCAATACTCCAACTGACAAAGGTGTTACAATCCCTGCTATCACTCCTCCTGACATTCCTACTATCGAGTTAACCGAGAATCAAGGTGAAAGTATTCTGATTGAGCCTGTCAAGACGAAGACACAATAATTGGATATCCCTTAGACCTCCCGGAAAGAGATGGAGGAAATCCTAAAGATCATAAAAAGAAGCGACTACGATGTAGTTGAGCAACTGAGCAAACTCCATCTAAAATTTCCATGCTGGCTTTACTACTGTGTTCCGAGGCGCATGCAAAGGCCTTGGTAAAATTCCTGAAAACTGCCCATGTACCCCAAGAAACATCTGCCGATCAGTTCCAAGACCGCGTAGCCAGCTTGACTATAGATAATGGTCTAGGTTTTTTGGATGCTGATTTAACGCCAAGAGGAAGGAAGCATAATGAGGCATTGCATGTCTCAGTTGAATGTAGGGGCACAACCTTGGCTCATGTTTTGGTGGACACTAGCTCATCTCTGAATGTATTGCCTAAAAAAGCTCTTGATATGCTTGACTATGAGGGATTGACATTGAAGCCAAGAAACATAGTAGTGAGGGATTGACATTGAAGCCAAGAAACATAGTAGTGAGGGATTTTGATGGATCGAAAAGGATGGTACATGGGGAAGTGGATATCCCCATAAAGGTTGGGACCCAAATGTTTGATTCAACTTTTTATGTAATGGATATCCACCCTTCATACTCCGGCTTGCTAGGCCGACCATGGATTCACAATGCCGACGATGATACTTCTACGTTGCACCAAATGCTGAAGTATCCGATTCAAGGGAAGATTATCACCGTTCATGGAGAAGAAGAGTATATGATCAGCCATCTCAATTCCTTCAGATATGTGGAGCTAGATGGTGAATTTATTGAAACTCCATTCCAACACTTTGAAGAAGTCCCGCAAGATGTGGCAGTAACCAAGGCTGTTCCCAAGATCACAAGGCCTCCACTCAGGATGTCATCTTTGAAAGATGCATAGGCAGTGATAGAAGAAGGTGGGTGCACTATTTGGGGATAACTCCCAGATATCCCTTACAAGTCTGACAAGTTTTGCCTGGGTTTCACTTCAAGTGCTCAGAAGACTGTACGTCACAGTCGTGCTGGAGGACCACCCCTGAATATCAGCAACCGTGAAGTCAACACGGTAGAGGATGATGAATATGGCTGAAACCTGGAGGATTGGATCTTCCCAACTGTCAGTGGAGAGCTCAACAACTGGGAGGATAGAGATTTTGTCCGGATCACTTTTATCCCACAGTAATTTGTCTTTACATTTTGTTAGATCTGTAATATTAAAACAATTCAGACTCTTAAAACCTTGTGTCTTAACCGAGGCACAATGGTCCATTTTTAAGGGTTATTATCTCATTTCCATATGACATCAATGAATCATGGACGTTTTGCATACAAACTTTGTACTCATTGTTTTTCTCTTTTACATTTTCATTTCTTTCAAAGATAGTTATACCCTTACATACACTCACACTCACAATGCAAGACTACATCCATTAGGGATCCCATGGATAACGATTCTGCTATGGCTTTTTGTGACTCTGAAAATATAATCTACCAAGCTGAAGACGAAGGTGAGGAAGATTGTGAAGTACAAGGGGAACTTTCCAGATTACTACAACAAGAAGAGAGGACCATTTAGCCCCACGAGGAACCCGTGGATACAATTAACTAGGTACCGAGGAAGACAAAAGTGAAGTCAAGGTGGGTGGCAATCTGGAACCTAGTGTTAAAGAGCGTCTGATTCAGTTACTACACGAATATGTTAAGGTATTTGTCTGGTCGTATGAAGACATGCCAAGACTTGATGCAGATATTATGGTACATCGTCTACCTACAAAAGAGGGTTGCCCACCAATAAAGCAAAAGGTATGTCGCATGCGACCAAATATGTCAGAGAAGATTAAAACAGAAGTTATGAAACAATTCAAGGTTGGACTCTTGGACGTCACCTCCTATCCGCAATGGGTGGCCAATGTTGTTCCCGTGCCCAAAAAGGACGACAAGGTATGAATGTGCATGGACTATATAGATTTAAATAGGGAAAGCCCTAAGGATGACTTCCCACTTCCCCGCATTGACATCCTAGTTGACAATACGGCACAACACAAAGTGTTCTCCTTCATGGACGGTTTTTCAGGCTAAAACCAAATCAAAATGGCTCCTGAGACATGGAGAAGACAACCTTTGTCATACAATAGGGAATATTCTGCTACAAGGTGATGCCATTCAGACTGAAGAATGTTGGGGCAACCTATCAGCGTGCCATGGTAGCTCTATTTCATGACATGATACATCACGAAATAGAGGTCTATATGGACAACATGATACCTAGATCTCAAACAGAAGAAGAGCATCTTGATCATTTACAGAAATTGTTCGAGAGACTAAAAAAGTACAAGCCGAGGTTGAACTCAAATTTATGCATGTTTGGAGTAAGGTCTGGTAAGCTCCTAGGCTTTATAGTCAACAATAAAGGTATTGACGTGGATCCCGCCAAGGTGGAAGCGATACAAGAGATTCCTGCTCCTCGTACTAAGAAGGAAGTCATAGGATTCTTGGGATGTTTGAACTACATTGCCAGATTCATTTCTCACCTGACAGCTACTTGTGAACCAATCTTCAAACTATTGAAGAAAAATCAAGTAGTCAAATGGAATGAGGAGTGCCAATATGCTTTTGACAAGATCAAAGTGTACCTGCAAGAGCCTCCTGTTTTGATGCCACCATTTGAGGTAAGACCATAGATCATGTATCTGGACGTTTTGGAAAATTCAATGGGGTGTGTGATGGGGCAGCATGACGAGTCTGGCCGAAAAGAGCACGTTATTTATTACCTGAGCAAAAAGTTTACCGACTATGAAACAAGATATTCACTGCTCAAGAAAACTTTCTGCGCTCTGGCATGGGCTGCTCGCTGGCTAAGACAATATATATTGACCCATACTACCTTGTTGATATCTAAAAAGGATCCAATAAAATACATCTTCGAGAAACCTGCTCTCTCTGGGAGAATAGCGAGATCGCAAATGATCCTAACAAAATATGACATACAATATACTACCCAGAAAGCTATAAAGGGAAGTGTACTAGCTGATCACCTTGCTCACCAAGCTGTGGAAGACTACCAGTCCATGAAGTTCGAATTCCCAGATGAGGACATCATGATGGTAAATAACTATGAAGACCTTAGGCCATATGACAGACCTGAACAAGGATCCCTATGGACCTTGGTTTTTGATGGGGAATCTAACGCACTCGGAAACGGTATCGGTGCAGTACTCATATCTCCTGAAGGGTGCCATACCCCATTTACTGCAAGACTCTGCATCAATTGTACAAATAACATGGCAGAAAACGAAGCATGCATCTTTGGTCTCAAAGCTGCCATAGACTTGGGGATCAAATCTTTGAATGTATTCGGAGATTCAACTTTGGTCATTAGCCAGATCAAAGGGGAATGGGACACTAAACACCCTAACCTTATCCCTTACAAAGAACATGTTTTGACATTGCTCCCACATTTTGAAAAGATTACCTTCGAGCATTTCATGCGAGAAGAAAATCAGCTAGCCGACGCACTAGCCACGATGTCATCTATGTTTAAACTTAAATAGGATAATGAGGCTCCCCCGATCACCATTGAACGAAGGGATGAACCAGCACACTGTCACGAGATTAATACTGAAGAAGTAGTGAACCAACCTTGGTTTCACGAAGTCAAGAGGTATCTCGAGGCTCAAGAATATCCAAAAGGAGCTTCAGTAAACGATAAGAAGTTCTTAAGGAGATTCTCTTCTAAATTCTTCCTTAGTAATGGCATTCTTTACAAATGCAACCATGACTCTATATTACTTCGGTGCGTAGACAAGGTTTAAGTTGAAAGGATCATGGCTGAATTACATGAAGCCACTTTTGGCACCCATTCCAGTGGGCATACGATGGCAAAGAAAATCCTACGGGAAGGCTATTACTGGTCTCCCATAGAAGCTGATTGCTATCAACACTCTCCAACTTGCCATAAGTGTCAGATCTATGCTGACAAGGTGCACGTACCTCCGGTTCCTCTGAATGTCTTGACGGCTCCTTGGCCCTTTGCTATGTGGGGAATTGATATGATTTGGAAAATCAAGCCAACAACCTCCAATGGACACCGCTTCATCCTAGTGGCCATTGACTATTTTACAAAGTGGGTCGAGGCAGCTTCCTTCGCTTCCGTTACCAAGAATGTTGTCGCCCAGTTCATCAAGCAAAATCTCATTTGTCGTTACAGTATCCTGGAGAGGATCATTACAGACAAAGGTACAAACTTGAATAATACTATGATCACCGCCCTGTGCGAGCAATTCAAGATTCAGCATCACAATTCTTCCCCTTACCGGCCGAAGATGAATGGTGTTGTCGAAGCCGCAAATAAGAACATCAAAAAGATCATTTAGAAAATGACAGTCACATACAAAGACTGGCATGAGATGTTACCATTAGCTCTCCACATATATCGTACCACAACTCTCACATCAACCGGGGCAACACCCTAATCTCTAGTATACCGTATGGAGGTTGTCTTGCCTATTGAGGTTTAGATCCCCTCTCTGAGAGTTATGAAGGATGCATGGCTGAATGAAGAAGATTAAATCCAGACTCGACTTGATCAACTAAACTTCATTGATGATAAAAGGCTTACTACTGTCTCTCATGGTCAAATGTATCAAAAACGGATGATCAAGGCTTTCAACAAAAAGGTCAGACGGAAAGTGTATCAAGTTGGAGATCTAGTGATCAAATGTATCATACTGCCGCAAGTTGATCCCATGGGAAAATGGACTCCTACATACAAAGGAACTTTTGTAATCAAAAACATTTTTTCTGGTGGAGAAATGATATTGACCAACATGGATGGTGACGACCTGCCACACCCTGCAAACACCGACATAGTCAAAAGATACTACGCATAAGAGACCCGCTAGGTTGACACACCTAGGCAAAACAAGGGCATCCCAGCGAACCAAAAGGTTCAGGAAAAATTAGGGATAAAACAAAAAAATGTGTACACCCGGCAAGTTGAAAACCCGAAAGGGAGACTTGGGCAAAAAAGGGTTTCCCGGTGGACTGAAAAACCGAAAGGGCGGTCCAGGAAAAAGTTAGGGAATTAAAGCGTATGACTATATCCCGTTGTATCACATTACGGATAACCTTTGGCTTCTAATGACAAATTCTGAGTTTCTGATCTATTCAATCATCTTCAGGCGAGGCAACAAGTAGACAAGATGCTCAGAGATACAAAGGCTATAGCAGAATGGGATCCCCATGGGATTATTGCACATAGCTATCTTTTCTTTGTATCAAAATTTTCATTTTTTACGACGACATTCTCTTACTAGAATGTTTGTCTCATTATACAAAACTACTTACTCAAAATCAATACAAAGATATCCCTTTGAAAGTGCAAAACTATTTGTTTTTCTTTACTCTTGTATTTTGTTTACAAAAATGTCCAATGATTTATTTTTGAACATATGCATTTGAACATAAGTACTGTTTACAAATAAACAAAATTGAAAGACAATCACTGACGACTTTAAGAGGTAGGGAAATATCTCTATGCTATGAATCCCCCACAGTGTGCAAATTAATCCCCAGCGGAACAAAGCTTCCAGTTTATCAATCCCCAGTAGAAGTCATCCAAATTTATCAAGAATTCCCCAACCAGGATTTTTCAAACAGTATACGACATTCCCCTTACAACAGAGTTTATTTCTCTAAAGGGAAAATCGTCAGCACTTCAACTTCACAACATGAATACTTATACTTCATATCCTCAGTAGCGGACAGGGATTAATTTTCCATGATTCTATCGCAGTACAACAAAATTAGGTCACATACGCATACATCGCACCCATATATCATAAAAATTGATAACACAAATGCGTTATACCATGCATTTCTTACAACATGACATTACATATTAGCTAACATTTTACCTTTTTCAGGATAAGATTAATCAACAGCTACCATTAACAATGTTCAAAGTTTTCAAGTATGAAACAACCCGGCAGACAATGTTCAAAGTTTTCAAGTATGAAACAACCCGGCCGGAACCTGTCATCTGGATGTAATGAAACATCAATGATGTCGCCACCGAACGTCTTTTATCCCGCCGAAAGGGAAAGGTAAACATCGAGAAAACCTGGAAAGGAAGAAATCACGGTCTTTCGATCGAGAGATCGGGTAAGGGAGTCTGTTACGCGAGGGGAAGGTATTAGCACCCCAAACGCCCGTAGTACTCTATGGTATCCACTCTTGTTGTCTAATCTAATGGGTGTGGTCAAATCCTATGTCTATGGCTTAAAACCAAAAAAAAAGAATGCATGCGAAAGAAAAAGAAAACAATGTAGGGAAAATAAAAGATGTGCTCGGTTGGGCCCTACCCCTTTGACTACGTATCCATTTTAAGGAATCAGAGCAGCCATAGTTCGGCTTATATATTTTGGTTGGTTTGTGTTTTTTAGTTAAGACAACAAAAAACAGTCAAGATGGAAAAACATCAAACAAAACAAGAAACAAAAGAGATGGTAAAAATCGGCTAAATGATAACAAAGTAACATGTCAAAGATGGCGAAACATCAAATGATAAAACAATCGCACCTGACAACGACATTGAGAGTCAGAGTAGGATAGCAAACATGTGCGTTGGCGAAACATCGGCTTTGAACAAATGTGCAATGGCGAAACATCGGCTAAAAGATAACAAGATATCATGGCAAATATGTCGAAACATCAATGAAACAGATAGAAAAATATCACACCTAACAATGATATTGAGAATCAAAATAGGATAACAAACATGTGCGATGGCGAAACATCGACTATAACAGATAACAAGATATCATAGCAAAGATGGTGAAACATCAATGAAACGGATAGCAAAATATCACACCTAACAATGATATTGAGAATCAAAGTAGGATAACAAACATGTGCGATGGCGAAACATCGGCTTCAAACAAGTGTGCGATGGCGAAACATCCGCTAAAAGATAATAAGATATCATGGAAAAGATGGCGAAACATCAATGAAACGGATTGCAAAATATCACACCTAACAATGATATTGAGAATTAAAGTAGGATAACAAACATGTGCGATGGCGAAACATCGGCTTCAAACAAATATGCTATGGCGAAACATCGGCTAAACCATATTTGAAAACAAAACCAAGATGCACACAAACAAATAATATTAATTTGTATCTTTTACCTTGAAGAAGGGTTTGAGTGTATTAGAGGTGTTTTTTGATTTGCCAAGAAAACAAATTTTTGTTTTAAGATGCAAAATGCAAAGGAAAAATAACTAAGGGAAACTAGCCTAGCATTATCCCTAGTGTTATCATACAAAGGTTGACCCTAATGTTGAGGATAAAAGAAATTCCCATCTTATGTTAGCATACATGGATTCTAATCTTAATTAACATGTTAAAGGAAGCGTAACAAAATTATCCTATAGGGAACATGCCATGAGAGTGAATTCGTGATCTCAATTTCTAAATTGAGTGACTCATCGATCAACAATTAAAGAAGAAAAACAATAAACATCCTATAAGGAACATGCACTGAGAGCGAAGTCGTGATCTCAATTTCTAAATTGAGTGACTCATCGATCAAATGTTAAGGAAACAAACACAACACATGTATCAAACAAAAACAGAGGGCCTCCTGACATATATCAGCAACAGAGGTCCCATCATGCAACATAGAACTATGCAAATAAAAGAAAGGAAATAGTGCAATACCAAACGGATAATTATCTGTAGCAACTGAACAAGAATAAAAGAAACCCAGAGAACTTCAAGCAAGCTGGCATCAGCAGACAAATCAAGTCAGAAATTACGCCATCAGGATGTAAGTAATGAAGTTATCAGATATGAACAGATCCCATGGGCAATGTATAACATTCATAATAACATGCATATATCCTACATAGACTATCAAATATACCAAACACAATAGCAGTGCCAATATAATAAGTTATGTTCCACAAATAAAGTGAAACACAGTAGCCTCAAGCCAAAAATTGAAACTTTCCTCAAAGTACCTCGCACATTCAACAACCAAGTTAGTATTCGCATAAATAGAATGATGATTAACATAAGGGATGGATGATGACACCATGATGAAATGAGAAAGCATGATAGCAAATATCAAAACACTAGATATGATAGACAAAAGGAAACAGGCATATGCACAATTTAGTCAAAAGAATTAGAGGAATGTTGCTCCTTTCTATCACCATGTTGAGTTGACAATTGAATATCAATCAAGGATCATGGGAGCTTGAGAAGAATACAATCAAAAGACCATGAAGGGAAGTAGCAAACACAATTCAATCATACTCAATTACTTCATCACAACTCACAAGCATAATAGAAGAGGAATCCCATACAATGCATCAAAGAATTCAATCATTCAACCATGGGGCATTAAGTGAAATGAATTGAGTTTATTTGAATAAATATATCCAGCATGATCATTAGGTGCCCAATTATAGGCCTCACTCAAGTTCATTGGCCATGAAACAAATTGGAACAAGATATGCATCATTACGTGGGTACCTTCACTTCAAAAATACATCAAAAATAGAAACAAAGATCAATAATTCACACAAATAATTTCTTAGCATCTTTGAAGTGTGTAGAAGTCAGAAAGCAAGCCTTAAGTTCATGAATGGTTGAGGAGGGGATCAAATGAGGCCCAAAGTTCAAAACTAGTTGGCCAAACTATCAAAACTACACAAGTTTTCAAAATAATTCATGGAAAAATAACAAACCAAGTCAAATAATTCAAGAAAAATTGTTTTCAGATCCTCAATACATTCATGAACCATAATCAAGAATTAAATTCCATTGAAAATCTAGGGCATAATGGTTTTGAAAATGAAACTTGCACAATAAGCAATAAAACCCGAATTTTTGACTTTTAATCTTAAATATTGATTAAATAAGATCAAAATTCAACAAAAAAAAAATCTGAACAAATATAAATCAAACATGACAAAACTCAAGAGGTAAGAATACCTATTTTTCCATATTTTTTGAATTAAAGAAAAGTCAAAAATAAAAATCAAATTCAAACAATTAATCAATTAAATAAATATTCACATCTCAAACTAAAAATCTAATAAAAAATTAGAAAAATATCCAACTAAAATTATATTTAAATATTAGCATTAAAAACACACATCCCTGATTTTTTGTGGAATTTTTGAATTAAAGGAAATATTAAAATAAAAATCAAACAAACAATTAACAATTAAACTACTATTTAAAGGAAAAAATGCAAACCCTAGCCAAAATTCACAAAAAGGTCAAAATAAAATTGTATTCAGATTCTATGATTAAAAACAAGCTTATATAATTTTTTTGAGAATTTTTGAATTAAAGGAAATATTAAAATAAAAATTATGAAACAAATATTTCAAATAAAATTCTCAAATTAAACTTCTAATCAAAAATAGGAAAAAAAAAACTAAACCAAAATCAGAATCAATTTCTACATTATTTTATGAGTTCAAAACATTTTTTGTGGAAGTTTTAGATCAAAGGAATTATTAAAATAAAAATAATTTTTGAACAAACAATTAATTAAACCTATGAATTTTTAAACCAATCAAAACATTTTTAAAAAATTCCAAAAAAAAAACGAAAAATACTAGAAATTAATATTGACCTATGGTAATTGTTTCATAATTTTTGAAAATGTTTTGATCCCAAAATAAAATCAAACATAATACCAAATAAAACAAATAATTCAAATAAGACAATTATTCAAATGGACAAATCAAATGGCGCCACCACATCATCTTCAACCTCCGGACCACCTCAAAAACGCGCGTAAGACTTGTTCCTAGGGCTCATGTTCAGATCCATCATACATGCTCATTTCTCCACCAAAATCAATAAAATCAAGTGCAAATTAAAGCTGACATATCATACTACATCATGACTTTCAAATCAAATCGAAACATCAACTATATCATTCACAATCAAGCCACGAAAATGAGCAAAATCATTTTGAATCAAAAATTTCAGAGCACTCAATCATGCATAATTCAACAAATCAAACATTATAAAGCTTCAGAAACATTCAAACAACAACAGTGAACACTAATCCAAGCTCAAACACATCAATAAACAAATACATCTACAAAATCAAAGTTTAGGATTATTACCTCAAGGAAAAAAGCATTCTACTGTCTCCTTCACTCAAGGTGCAAACAAATGGTGCTAGCTTGATCTATTCCCTTCACTGAAACTGAAGCCACAATAATTTTAAAGAAAACACCAAGGAATTGAGAGAATCGAAGCAAGTTGCAGAAGAATAGTGGAAGACTCATATATGAAATTCTTGTAATGGGAGCGTCTCCAGTGTAAAACAATGCTTGCCTCTTCTTATATAGAGTTAATAGAGGAGAATAGAAGTGGAAATGTAACCTCAAAACCGTTGGAGGGCAGGATTGGAAGTTTTGGCCAAAAATGAGGTTTCACATGGAATCTGCGTTTCACTCGTGCATTTGCTTGACTTTTGTGTGTTTTGTGAGCCAAATGAAGTCAGAAAATAATGCCCAAAGTTCCAGCTCATGATTGCTTGAAATGAGAGAGTGTTGGTGATTTTGCAATTTTGAGCAAGTTTTGTATTTTTTCATTCAAGCAAGTTCAAAACCAAATGATGCACGAAATGGTGAGTGTGATGAGCCTCAGCATGTCACAAATTGCTCATGGGCTTGATTAAAAGCAAAAGGAATGGCTAAAACTTGAGTTTGCAAGAAATGGTCGTTTTGCATATTTGTCAAAATTCAATAAATTGCCTCAAAATTCAAAAGTCCATAACTTGCTCATATTTTTGAATTTGGACACAAATTAGTATAATTTGGAAAGGTATTGAAAAGATCTACAATCTACTAGTTTTGAGTTTTTGCAATTGAATCAAATAAGGTCCTCAAAATTTGACATGAAATTCACTAAATTTGGAAAATGACCTATAATTTTCTGACTTCCAAGCTTTATAACTCTTGACTCTTTGCCAATTTGGAAATGAAACCAAAAGGAGATGAAAGATCGTCCTCTTATCTTTCCAAGCATACTTCATTTGCATTTTTTTGATCAAAGGTGAATAAAATATGAATTTTTGATGTTCAGTCCTTATTTTCCAAAATTAGAAACTTTTAGGGTTTCTTCATGAACAAGTTTCAACCCAAACTTCAATCTTTTTGATCCAATAATCAAAATGGACTTGAAATATGGAAATTACATCCTTGAATTGATGGTTGACCAAAATTTCACTTGGTCAACCTTGACTTTGACTGATTTTGACCAAAATGACCATTTTTCCCCTTTGAATCAATTGATACACTTTCCTTCAAAATTGAGGATCAAAACTTCAAACATATGATCTTCCAAACATATAGAGGCCATGTACAAAGTTTCACTTCAAAATTATCAAGAAATCTTGATAAAATCTCAAACCTTAGTTTTGGTTAACACCTTAGGAGACTGATGAATCATCTTCAAAACATCAAATCCTCTGGGCATCTTGGTCAACTTCTTGCACAAAGATATCTCCAATGTCAATGAGGTGTTAGGGCTTCCAAATCAAGACTTGTACATTGATCAATAGCCTTGATCAAACAAAACCCTAATTTGGCTGGTGAATCAAAAGAGTGATTCCTCTTATAATCAAACACAAACTTCAATCCTCTGATGATCCAAAGAGATGGATAGAAATATCTTGAGATATGCAATAACTTTTGAGCTTGAAAGATCCAAAGTTTTAGATAATAAGGTTCAACTTGAGCAACTTGTTAATGCAATCAACCTTCAAAGCTTAAGGAAGACTTGATAACCAAAGTACTTTGATCCCATCACAATGTATGAATGCAATGCAATATGATATTCATGATGAAACATAAGCCTAAATCAAGAGGGTGAATTTTGGGGTGCAACAGCTGCCCCTATTCAAATATCTTCAACATGATAAGTGTGAAAAGTGACAACTTTCGAGCATTCAGAGTTGAATATGATTGAATATAAAAGAACCCGAAAATTTACACTCTTGAAGGAGAAAGAAAAAGAAGCAGAAAAATCCCCAAGACATGCGCCAGAATGAAACTTTAACATAGATTGAAACAGAACAAAAACAAAGAAGAGTAGACACAACTAAACTTCTGGACAGATGTGCCAGGGCAAAACAGGGCTTTAAAAAAGGGTGAGATAAAACTCAAACCACAGAGTAAAGGCGAAACTAAGCTCTAGAAAAGAAAACGTACGCGGGTGAGGAGACGAAACTCTGAGCTTGACCCAAAGCAAAAGTGGCTAGAGTGCATGATTCTAGGAACACTTGCTAATCTCAAACTAAGATAGACCGTATGAAGGAACTGAAAGAATCCCGGAAATGAGGAGCAAAAGCGAGGCAAAACTCGACTCAATAACCAGTTAGATGAAACTAAACTAGCTGAGTACCAGGACGAAACTGGATTTCACGCACGGGTAACGAGGCAAAACTCGACCCATAGCAAAGTGATGAGAGTGCATGTTTCTCAGAGCACCTGCTGGTCTCAGATCAATGGATAAACAGTGACAAAAACTGATAAAAGAATCCAAGGAACAAAAGAGACTGGTTTCAAACTAGGGACACAATATGAACACTGCACTCGGTAAACGAACACCTTCAAAGGGTCCAAGGTATGAAAGAAAAAACGAGACGAAACTCAACTCAATAACTAGTTAGACTAAACTAGATGAGCATCAGGACGAAACTAGGTTTCATGCACTAGCGACGAGGCGAGACTCGACCCAAAGCGAGAGTGATGAGACACATGTTTCTCAGAGCACCTGCTGGTCTCAGATCAATGGATAAATAGTGATGAAAACTGATAGAAGAATTCAAGGAACAAAAGCGA
Source organism: Vicia faba (assembly GCA_948472305.1). Taxonomy (NCBI): domain Eukaryota; kingdom Viridiplantae; phylum Streptophyta; class Magnoliopsida; order Fabales; family Fabaceae; genus Vicia; species Vicia faba. The sequence continues at coordinate 117,183,415 of OX451738.1, read as the reverse complement.
CTAATTTCAAACAAGGGACGCAGTACGAACACTGCACTCGGTAAACAAACACCGTCAAAGGGGCCAAGGTATGAAAGCAAAAACGAGACGAAACTCCACTTAATAACTAGTTAGACTAAACTAGATGAGTACCAGGACGAAACTGGATTTCACGCGCAAGGTGAGGAGACGAAACTCTAAGCTCAACCCAAAGCTAGGAGATTAGGGTGTACACCTAAAAACCTGCTGAAAGCGAATATCAGGACGGAACTGGTATTCGAAAAGGTGCCTCACTAGACATTGGAATGAACCGGAGAGGGTAGTGAAGACTAAACCCGAGAAGACTGTGTCGGGGAGAAACTGAACTACAGTCAAGAGTAGACACTCAAACAAATAAATGATTGACGTCAAAAAGATATTGGCATGGGGAGGAAACTGAGATAATGAGGACGAAGACCTCGCTGGGGATTTAATCTGAAGTATTAGAAGATTCACCGGGGAAAACAGAAACAATAATAGCTTATGTATGATGCATGTTTGAATTCTTTTTTATATAGCGCAATGCTCCATATAATGGAAATGCTATGCGTTTTGGTAGATGCAATGTAATGATGCATGTTTAAAAGTTTCACTGGGGAATGGCTAATTGAGAAGCCAATAACCAAGAAGTCAGAATCTGACATGACTTGCAAAAATAAATTGCAAAATCCAAAGGAGAGGAGAAAATATAGTGTAGCGATAAAAAATGTAGCGGGGTAAATCGGAGATCGAATTATTGATTAATTCGTCTCACAAAAAGCAAGAGTCGCCACCGCGCTTTATTATTTCCAAGGGAAAAGGGGAAAGAGCGAAATAAAACCCTAAATATGCAATGTAAAATAATATTTTTTTAAAGTAATAAAAATACAAGGCGTTTTTGAAAAGAGATCTATGGTTCGGGGGTTGGTTATACAGTGGGAAGGTATTAGCACCCAATGTATCTATAGTACTCTATAGGAACCTTTTGAAATATCTGTTTATTAAAATGTTCGTTTGATTAAAAATAAATTGTTTTGGCCGAAAAGGAGTACGGACGGGTTTTTGAAGATGCGACGACCTAATGTCAAAGTTTTTGCTTAAAAGGTATGAGTTTTGAAAAGATTGAGTTTTTGGGGGGAAAATTGTCTTAAGTTTTAATGGAATGCAAAAATATTCACGTGATCGGACTTGAGGACATGAAGTCAACAAATTTAATCGTTTTTTCCTTGGATTTAGGCGTAAACAGAATAATCATGTAAATATGATATAATTAAACAGAAAATTATGCGGATAATGATATACAACCATAATAATGATTAAATAAACTAAAGGATGTGAACATGTATTTTTGTATTTTTTTGTTTAATATTAATAACGCAAGAGAATTAATTAAAGAAAAGATAAAATGTTTTAATTCTTAAATTCTATTTTTTTTTATATATTTGTTTTTATATTAACTAAGGCGAGGGAAATAATTAAATAAAATGTTTTTTAAGTTTTTACTATTTTTTATGTTTTTAGAGTTTTTATATAAAGTGTTATTATGAGAATTATTAAATGATTTTAAAATAAATTAAAACTTAAAAGCTACTAACTTAAGTCTAATTAAAAAAAAGGATACTAAAATTATTTAATTAAGCCTAAGGTTAAACTTAATAAAAAATGGTCAAATATTAAAATTATCTAATTAGATTACGTATCTATTATTGATTAACTAACTAATTGACTAAACTAATAATATTCTAAAAAACTAATAGAAAGTTAAATGAAAGGAAAGGTGTATTAGAAAAAGAGGGTTAAATAGACAAATATGTGGGCTAAAGGTTTTGAGAGCCTAATCAGAAACTGAAAATAGGGGGGTGCATAAGGGAGAACGTTGGGCTCAGGGCAGGGAAAAGGTTTAAGGCCCATATATCATAATTTGTTTTTTAGGGTAAACAAATGTGTTTAGTTGGTTGAATTAGGGATTAGGGTTGGGTTTACAGAGCGGCGTTTGTTCTCTCTCGTTCTCGTGTTTTCGCGTTCTCATCTTCTTCGACTTTTGCTTTGCTTCTACTCTCATGAAAGCGCCTTCTTCTTTGTCTTCCCTTGCCCGAGCCACCAACGTCTCCTCTCCCCAAGCGTCACTCAACGATACGGTTGTGAAGGTGATGATTCGTCCATTTAGCATTAGGTTTATGATTTTTGCATGTTTACGATTTGTGTTCATTTGATTCTGATTTCGTTTTTTTTTACATGGTTTCTGTTGAAATGGCGGAAAGAAAAAAGAGGGCAAGGCTACCTTTAAAGGAGGAGAAAGGAGAGGCGTTACAGAGGCTTTGACGGTGAGGGAAGTCTGATGAGGCTATGCTTGCTTCGATGACCCTGGTACTCTGTACTCTTTATCTCCTTTTGTTGCCTTGATGTTTATGTTGCCTTGAACGATTACTTGATGCTTTGAACGATTACTTTGATGCTTCTGAATGCTACTGTTGAAATGTTTGTTTCGACTAGCTTCTTTTCTTCTTCTTCTTGCCTTGATACTGTTGCCTTAAATGTTGGTTTCCTGGATGCCTATGATGACATGCTTCTGAGGCTTTTGTGTTTGGACGTTGATTTATGGTTTATGCTATGGTATTCTGGTTCTTGTTGGACAGTTTTGTGGTTTAAGGTTTGATGATGGTACAGGTTTTACTGGTTTATGCCATGTTGGTTTGATGGTTTATGCAAGTTAATGGTTTTGAAATTGTTATGGTTTAGGCCATGGTTATGAAATGGCTATTCTGGTTTTTGGTTTGACAGTTTAGAGGTTTTTTATGGTTTGACAGGTTGTATTGGTTGTTGTGAATACAGGTTTAGGCCATAGTTACTGGTTTTGCAGGTTATGGCATGGGACTTTGAGAAATTTTTTTATTTTGTTTGACAGTTTTCTTTTGGGTTTTGAAGGCTTGAAGATAGGTTGAATTCTCTCAAGTTTGAAAGGGCTTTTTTTGTGTTATCACAGTTGCTGGCTTTTTATGCTACATGTTTTGTAATGTTATAACAGTTAGTCTTTCTTGGCCTCTGAGGTTTATGTTACAGGTTGTATATTTTAATATATTCTGCCTTTGACCTCTGCACATACTGCTTCATCCAGTTTGTTGGTATTCTCTTCCATGCTTATCTTCTCTTACTGTGTTACTGCTGTAGTTTTGTTTCTATTCCTTTTCTGCCTAAACAAAAACCTGTAAAACCAACTCTTCCTCTCTTCTCTCTCTCAAGTACAAATGAAACATTAAAAATGTGATATGTACTTTACTGTTCTGAAAAAGTAATATGCTGGAAAATGATGAGAAAAGGAATATATTATGCTTGCATAGTTGGTTTTAACTGCATATTTTCTTTGTCTTTGCAATGTAACAGTAGAAGAGCCTTATGTTTTGGCCTCTTCCTATATGCATGGACAGTTAGTTTACGTTACATACTTGCTTTGAAAAATGCATATGCTGTTTGAAAATGTAACTTGACTTGGTTACTGTTGAACTATGCTTTTGAAATATGCAATTGGCTTTTTTAATTATGGAGTGGGTTTTTGCAATTGATTTGAAAAATGCAGTTTTCAATTAAAATGAAATTTTGACAAAAAATGAATTTGTGCATGTTTTTAAATTGTGCATTCATTTTTATCAATTAAAAATTCATCCCTTTTTGTGAACCGGGAGAAATCCCGTGATTTGCAAAAAGGGTAAAAAACTGATTCCAGCCGTTTGCTTTTAATGATGAACACTAAAATTAATTTTCTGCTTTTAATTATTCATTTCTGACTCCTTTTCTTTTAATCTTTGCAGGTAAAATCAAATGATCAATCAAAGAAGTATTGGATGAAAAATGAAGATTTTAGAACTTAGGAAAAAAAATAGGATAGTTTTTATTTCATTTTAAACTTTTTATGTAATTGTCATTATAAATACTTTGTACAATAGTATTTAAACAACAATTGTAATAATTAGAATAAAGATGAATAAAAAATTCTATTATTTACCAATTAATTCTTTTTCTTTCCAATTATTTATTTATCGTTTATAATTCTTTAAATTATATAATAACTGAAAATCAATTTCAATTACTTAAATTTAGAACAATAAACAAATAAATAAACATCATTGATCAATGAATAACTTCAATTATTTACTTCATTATTTTTTATTCTTCTAAATTATAATAACTGAAAATAAAATTTCAACTATTTAAACTTAGAACAATAAATAATTAAATAAACATTGCTTGATCAATTAATAAACTCCTTTTCAAATGTTTATTTCATTATTCATAAATCTTTAAATTATATAATAACTGAAAATAAATTCCAATTATTTAAATTTAAGATAATAAATAGTTAATAAACATTGTTTTAGCATTGATCGATTAATAGATTTAGCGTTCAAAAATAAACAGCTCTCGACTTGAAAAAGTTATGAATTTAAAAACTGCTTTGAAAATTGATAAAAATATGTCAAAACACTTGCAATACAATGATGCAGATGGGGGGATGGTATCTTAGGTCAAAATTTGGGGTACAACAGCTGCCCCTATTTATGTTTCTTCTATCTGGAGATATGAAGATTAAAATCTTCGTTTCGACGAGATTGAAGGTACTTAAATACACAATACGCAAATTTTTACCCTAAGATACCGCCATTATGTTTGATATGAATGTAGTGATTGAATTCACAGAGAAAGATTTGTATGAGACAAGACAATGCTGGAGGAATCAAACACCAACAAAACACAGAGACATTGATTATACACTACTGGGGAAACGAGCCATCGACTTCAAATGACAGACTCTTGACAGCGAATAAAATTGAGGGAGTACGACCTCTGACCCTAACAAAGAAGGCATCTTGCATAGGCCATAAAACAGATTATTGACCCAAAAAAAAATAACAGTGAGCTCACAACTCAAAGCCAGCGATAGACAAAAAGTATCAAATTTACTGATGATGGACTACCAACTTCTGAAGGTAAAGATCCATAACAAACTTTCTCTGCGAGATTTCCGGAGATATACTCATTAATGCTGATATAATAAGATTGTAGATACACAAGTTGCCTCAAATAAAGAAGCTGCCACTTGCTGTCTTCCCAAAAAATATTATGACATATGAGCTGCTCAAATAAAGAGGCCGCCACTTGCTGTCGTCCAGGGGTGTCAATAACATACAAGCTGCTCAAATAAAGAAGCCGCCACTTGCTGTTTTCCAAGAAAATACCAATAACATACAAGCTGCTCAAATAAAGAAGTTGCCGCTTGCTGTATTCCAGAAAAATAATAACGTACAAGTTGCTCAAATAAAGAGACTGCCGCTTGTCGTTTTCCAAAAATAATTAATAACGCACAAGTTGCTCGTGAAGAGCTGCCACTTGTCGTTTTCCCAAAAATAATAATAACGTACAAGTTGCTCGTGAAGAGTTGCCGCTTGCCGTTTTCCAAAATAATAATAACGCACAAGTTTCTCATGAAGAGCTGCCGCTTGCCATTTTCCAACGGTGTCTATAACGTACAAGTTGCTCATGAAGAGATGCCGCTTGCCGTTTTCCAAAATAATAATAACGCACAAGTTGCTCGTGAAGAGCTGCCGCTTGCCGTTTTCCAATGATAATAATAACGCACAAGTTGCTCGTGAAGAGCTGCCGCTTGCCGTTTTCCAATGATAATAATAACGCATAAGTTGCTCGTGAAGAGCTGCCGCTTTCCGTTTTCCAACAGTGTCTATAACGTACAAGTTGCTCATGAAGAGCTGCCGCTTGCCGTTTTCCACCGGTGTCTATAACGTACAAGTTGCTCATGAAGAGCTGCCGCTTGTCGTTTTCCAAAAATAATAACTCAGTAGAAATTGCGATGACACTGGCAGAGAATAAAATCTTCGTCAAAGAGAATCATGAATCAATCCTTCCTGAAGAGATCACATACTTAAATGTGCAAAATAAATGCACCATTCGTCTAGGTGGCGACTTCACTGGGGAAAATCATGAGATAGCCTATGCAAGAGGCAACAACTCCCTCCAGGAATAAACCAGAGAGAAAACAGTCGAACAAGACTCCACCCAATGAGAAAGTAATTCGATTGGGGATTCATCCTATCCAGAAATGGACAAGGTAAGCTAAATCAAAAATCATCCACGAGGATTAGCTCAGTTGGGGAATTTAGAAAGGAAGCACATTTTCTGCCTAAACTAACCTTCTACTTGGAAAGAATGTGTACATTGTGTTAAAACAAAGTAAAACAACCCAAAGTCAACGGCAAATGTGAATATGTATGCGTGATATAAGTGCAAATGAGTAGATGAATGTTATGCTGACAAAATGAACAGATGGAACATCTTGAAGACGATAAGATGTCACGACAAGATAGATACTCGGCCAATCTTAAAAAAGACGGAAAATAACTGGAACTGGAACCACAAGGCAACGTCAGAGCGTACCACGCCACAAGGCTCAAGTCTTCTGAGGAGAAAAGTTTTCAAATCCAAACTTCTAACACCAATAGGCTACTGGCATGAGACAAAGTGTACCACACTTCAGAAATAGTCCAAATAAAGGTAACCAAAATAGAGCTTAACTGGAACAACTGGGGAGTCACCAAACTTAGTACCACGAGAAACGCAAGTGTACACAACCAACACCTCATGACGATTTGAAACGAAACATATCATCATGCAAGGATAAATTACTGTACTATTTTGCATTTCATGGCTTGACCATCCTCGGAACAACTATTAACATTCCTTTCATTATTTATGACGCATTTTAAAAAATAAAAATACTTTAAATAACTTTGTTTCAAATATTGCCGTAGAAATTAAAATTTTGCCCACAAAAGGTAAATGCTCAAATTTCATTAATAAGATGGTAGTTCGCTAAAAACGCGACTCCAACGGTTTACAAAAGTTTGGGAAATAGTACATGAAAGAAAGGATTACACAGAAACAATGATCACTATTCTCCCTAACAACTTCGAATTCCAAAATGTGTTCAAATGCCAAGACTGGGATGACCACAATCCTGCCTAAGCCGCCCTTTCGGGTTTTCAACTCAGCAAACTGTCAACTCAAACCTAAGCGAAATACTTCTTGACTGCATCGGCGTTCATGGGACGCGAGAGTTCTTCACCGTCCATATTGGTGAGAATCAAAGCACCTCCAGAGAAAACTTTCTTAACGACATACGGTCCTTCATAGTTCGGTGCCCACTTGCCCCTAGAATCAGGTTGGAAAGATAATATCTTCTTGAGCACAAGGTCACCTTCTCTGAACTCGCGTGGTCGAACCTTCTTATCAAAAGCCTTCTTCATTCTCTGCTGATACAATTGACCGTGACACAATGCTGTCAATCTCTTTTCTTCAATTAAATTCAACTGATCATATCTACTTTGACACCATTCGGCCTCAGAAAGTTTAGCTTCCATCAACACTCTCAAAGACGGAATCTCGACCTCCACGGGGAGTACAGCTTCCATACCATAAACTAAGGAAAAAGGAGTTGCGCCCGTTGAAGTCCGAACTAAAGTACGGTATCCATGTAAAGCAAACGGAAGCATTTCATGCCAATCTTTATAAGTTACCACCATCTTCTGGACAATCTTTTTGATATTCTTATTAGCAGCTTCAACAGCCCCATTCATCTTCGGTCTGTAAGGAGAAGAATTATGATGTTCGATCCTGAACTCTTCACAAAGCTCTCTCATCATCTTGTTATTCAAATTCGAACCATTATCAGTGATGATCTTGCTCGGGATACCGTATCGACAAATGATCTGATTCTTGATAAATCTGACTACCACCTGTCTGGTTACATTAGCATAAGATGCTGCTTCCACCCATTTAGTAAAATAATCAATCGCTACCAAGATGAAACGATGACCATTTGAAGCTTTGGGTTCAATCATTCCAATCATATCAATGCCCCACATAGAGAAAGGCCAGGGTGAAGAGATAACATTTAGGAGAGTCGGTGGCACATGCATCTTGTCCGCATAAATCTGGCATTTATGACATTTCTTCACATACTTACAGCAATCAGATTCCATTGTCATCCAATAGTAACCAACTCTCAACATCTTTCTAGCCATCACATGTCCGTTGGCATGAGTGCCAAAGGATCCTTCATGTACTTCTTGCATCAGCATGTCTGCTTCACGTCTGTCTACATATCTGAGCAAGACCATGTCATAATTCCTTTTATACAAAACTTCTTCATTGATGAAGAAACTGCTTGCTAATGTTCTCAACATTTTCCTATCTTTATTGGATGCCCCGGGCGGGTACTCTTGAGTTTGAAGAACACGTTTAATGTCATAGAACCACGGTTTGTCGTCGGTAACCTCCTCTACTGAGAACACATGAGCAGGTCTATCGAGGCGCATAACCCGGATTGTAGGCACATCGTTCCAACCATTCACTTGAAACATTGAAGACAAAGTAGCTAAAGCATCAGCCATTTGGTTCTCATCTCTAGGGATATGATGTAATTCCACTTTGTTGAAGAAGGTTAACAATCTTCTAGCATAATCTCTGTAAGGGATTAAACCAGGATGACGAGTCTCCCATTCTCCTTTAATCTGATTAATTACCAATGCCGAATCTCCATAAACATCAAGAATCTTAATCCTTAGATCCACAGCTTCTTCGAGACCCATAATACATGCCTCATATTCAGCCATGTTGTTCGTGCAGTCAAACTTCAATCTCGCCGTGAACGGGATATGAGTACCTCGGGGAGTGACGATGATTGGCCCAATTCCATTTCCATAAGAGTTCACAGCTCCGTCAAATATCAAACCCCAATGCGATTCGGGATCAGGTCCTTCTTCAGGTAACGGCTCTTCACAATCTTTAGCTTTCAGGTACATAACATCTTCATCTGGGAAATCAAACTTGATGGATTTATAATCGTCAATTGGTTGGTGAGCCAAATGGTCGGCTAAAATACTCCCTTTGATTGCTTTCTGAGTGTGATACTCAATGTCATATTTAGATACCAACATCTGCCAACGGGCTATTCTTCCAGATAAGGCGGGCTTCTCAAAGATATATTTAATCGGATCCATTTTGGAGATCAACCAAGTGGTATGGTTAATCATATACTGACGCAGACGGTGAGCAGCCCAAGCTAAAGCACAACAGGTTTTCTCAAGCAATGAGTATCGAGATTCACAGTCTGTGAATTTCTTACTCAGATAATATACGGCATGTTCCTTTCTTCCGGTCTCATCTTGTTGACCAAGCACACATCCCATGGAATCTTCCAATATAGTCAGGTACATAATCAAAGGTCTTCCTTCCACCAGAGGAATCAAAATGGGAGGTTCAAGCAAATATTCTTTGATGCTATCAAAAGCTCTCTGACAATCTTCTGTCCACACACATCCTTGGTTCTTTCGGAGAAGCTTGAAAATCGGCCCACAGGTAGCAGTCATATGAGATATAAATCTAGAAATATAGTTCAGTCTCCCAAGGAATCCTCTTACTTGTTTTTCCGTCTTGGGTGCAGGCATTTCTCGAATAGCTTTGACTTTATCAGGATCTACCTCAATACCTTTCTGACTGACAATGAAACCCAGAAGTCTTCTAGAACAAACACCAAAAGTGCACTTGTTGGGATTCAGACGGAGTTTATACTTCCTCAAACGCTGGAATAACTTCAACAAATGTTCCAAATGATCTTCCTCAGTTTGTGATTTGGCAATCATGTCATCCACATACACTTCTATCTCTTTATGCATCATGTCATGGAACCAAGCAGTCATGGCCCTTTGGTATGTTGCGCCAGCATTCCTCAAACCAAACGGCATAACCCGATAGCAAAATGTTCCCCAAGGTGTGATGAAAGTTGTCTTCTCCATATCTTCTGGTGCCATCTTGATTTGATTGTAACTAGAGAAACCATCCATGAAAGAAAAGACTTTGAACTTCGCGGTACTGTCGACCAATACGTCAATGTGCGGTAATGGGAAGTCATCCTTTGGGCTAGCTCTATTCAGATCTCTATAGTCTACACACATCCGGACTTTGCCATCTTTCTTTGCAACAGGCACTATATTGGCTAACCATTGAGGATAGACCAATGTAACCAGGAAACCTGCATTAATCTGCTTCTGAACTTCTTCTTTGATCTTGTCAGCCATATCGGGACGAGTCCTTCTCAACTTCTGCTTAATCGGCGGACATTCAGGTCTCAACGATAAACGATGCTCCACAATATCGTTGTCCAAACCTGGCATATCTTGGTAGGACCAAGCAAACACATCAACATACTCTTTGAGAAGCTCCAACATTTTCTCTTTAACCTCTGGGATAAGCAATGCTCCGACTTTAACTTCCTTTTTATCTTCTTCATCACCCAGATTGATCAACTCTACAGGTTCTTCAAAAGGCTGGATAATCTTTTCATCATGCTCAAGCAAACGAGAAATTTCAACAGGAATCTCTTCACTATCCTCTTCTTCGGCTCTGAACACAGGGAATTCAAAGTTGGGAGAGGGCATAGGATCATTGTTTTCGATGGTTAAGTCATGGATTAATCTGCACATATGATATGCTTTATTTTAGAAATCGATTAATATGAATGTTGTATAAATGAAACAAAATATTATTATATTTTCCTATTAATTTTCATTACTATTTCCCAGAAAAAGTGAAAAATAAGACAGTAGTGGACAAAATAACAATTTTATTCATTGAAGGGAAATACTTGAAACAGAGAGCCCAAACATTTTTCTTTTGCCTTGGAAAGAGCAAAAGGATTTATTTTTTATCATAGCCCAACACAAAATACTTTTCGCCTTGGGCAGAGCGAAAGTTTTCAAAAAACAAAACATTACTCGGAAATGTGCATCACAACAGGAACGTCAACAGCTATCCAGTTTTGGCAAACCACTCCATGCGTCACAAAATCGGGTAAATCCTCCTCGGAATCATATCCTATGATAGCATCAACCTCAGGAGGAGTCGGATGGATAAAACCTGCACTTCGGAAAACCTCTTGAATAGGACGAGTAGCCACTTCTTGCTTGACTCTTGCAGACACGGGGCGAAAGCCAAGACCTTCTCCAGACTTGTTCTCGGGCAAAGTCAGCACCTGGCCCCAACCTTCGGCCGAACCACTTTCAACCACTCGTCGTGCATCCTCAAAAGAAGAAATGGATGCCCCTTGCTTCTTCACTTCATTCTTGGCAACAGATAGACCTTGGAACTGGGTTCCAGTATCCTCATCAGCATCAATAAAAGAGAAGGATGATAAATGGCTTACCACCATAGCCTGCTCTCCACCGATCATTACCAGCTTTCCATGCCTTACAAACTTCAGTCTCTGATGGAGCATGGAAGTGACTGCCCCTGCGTCATGGATCCATGGACGACCCAATAAGCAACTGTAGGCAGCACGAATATCCATTACTTGAAAAGTAATCTGAAAAGTGTGAGGACCAATCACCATAGGAAGATCCACTTCACCACTGACAGTCTTCCTAGAACCATCAAACGCTTTGACAATTACTCCACTAGGTCTCAAGGGAGCACCTTGATATGAGAGTCGAGATAATGTAGTTTTGGGCATTACATTCAACGACGAACCTGTATCTACCAACACACTTGATAAGGTATCATTTCCACAACTTACTGAGATATGCAAAGCCATATTATGGTTTCTTCCCTCCTCCGGGAGTTCTTCATCACTGAAACCAAGATTGTTACACGAAGTAATATTTCCCACAATTCCATCAAATTGGTCAACCGTCACATCATGATCCACAAATGCCTGGTCCAAGACCTTCATCAAAGCTTCTCTATTGGCACCAGAATCTCTCAGTAAAGCAAGCAAAGAAATCTTGGAAGGAGTTTGCAATAGTTGGTCCACAATCTTATATTAACTTCTCTTGATAAGCTTCAGAATCTCATCATCCTCAAGGCGGGGGATAGGTTCATTGGATCGGCCTATCTCAACCCTCGGTTCAACATTTCTCGCTGGAATTTCTGCCGGTATGGGCCTCCTGACTTGAACTTCTGGTCTCTTCAAAGGTACTGCTGCAAAGACACGTCCACTTCTCGTAACTCTACTCACATCAGCGATGTTAACAAAAGACGGCCTTGTCGGTATAGGGACTTCTACCCCATTCTCAATCATTGTGGCATTATACTTATACGGTACAGCTTGGTCTGAGTTGTAAGGCACAGGACCAGGTGGATAAATGGTCAAAGGAGCAACAGGTGCAGTCTGACTGTCGTAAACGATCTCTACTGATTCAGGCAAATTGAATTATGGTATGATAACATTCACTTCATCCTCCGGATCTCTGTCATATGTAATAGTGATAACTCTCTGGTCTAACAACTTTTGAATATCCTCTTTCACAATAGGGCAATCAACCTCCCTTGAACAAAATTCACAAAAGTCATAATCATGTTGATGCCTAACAAAGGCAAGTCCTCTTAAACTCTGATGTAACCTGATCAACGACTCTCTTATGTGTTCAACTTGAAAAACTCGAAACTTTCTCGGACAACCTTCCACCATATTCACTGAAGCTGCCCCATGTCGAGGCAAAGGATTATTTCTAACATTCGGGTTAACATCTTTGAAAGACAAGATACCATTCTTAATCAATCTCTGCACGTCCGCCTTTAGAGAAAAACAACTTTCAAGGTTGTGCCCCGGCGACCCTTGATGATATTCACAAAACTGATCTGCCTTGTACCACGGAGAAGTACTATTTGGTGCGACAGGAGGAGGCTTTGTCGTTATTAGGTTCTTTCTGATAAGAGCAGGGAACAATTCAGTATAAGTCATAGGAATGGCATCGAACTGCGGTTTTCTTGGTGAACGGTTCTGATTGTTGAATGGATAAGCCTGTTGTCGAGGTTGTTGCTGAAATGGCTGTTGTTGAGTTGGTGGGGTTTGATGAACTGGGGTCGTCAAAGCTGGGCGGACAGCCGGAGTGACTGCCTCAACGTGCGAGTAACCTCTCCTTGGTCTCCCTAGGAACAATGCGCTGACATCCTGTTCTTTTCTTTTCGGGAAAACACTTCCAAACTTCTTAGTAATGCTAGACGGACTTCCTTCTTTAACCAAACGCCCTTCACGAATCCCTTCCTCTAACCGCATGCCCATGCTTACCATTTCGGTGAAGTCACTGGGTGCGCTGGCAACCATTCTTTCATAGTAAAAGGAACCTAAAGTCTTCAAAAATATCTTCTTCATCTCTTTCTCCTCAAGAGGTGGATAGATTTGAGCAGCAATTTCACGCCACCTCTGGGCGTACTCCTTAAAAGATTCTCTGTCCCTCTGCGACATCGCCCGGAGTTAATCCCTGTCCGGTGCCATGTCAACGTTATACTTATACTGGTGAACAAAGGCTTCGCTAAGATCGTTGAAGTTGCGGATCCGAATACTGTCTAAACCCATATACCACTTTAGAGCAGCACCCGTCAAACTATCTTGAAAATAGTGAATCAACAAGTCATGATCATCGGAATACGTAGACATCTTTCTCACGTACATAGTCAAATGACTTCGAGGACACGAATCACCCTTATATCTTTCAAAGTCTGGCACTTTAAATTTTGCTGGAATCTTGACATTCGGAACTAAACAAAGATCATGCATGTTCTTCCCAAACAAACCCTTCCCCTTTAACGCTCTAAGCTCCCTCTGCATTTCTTGGAACTGATCTTGAAATTCTTCCATTCTATCAAAAAGACCCAAACTTTCAGCAGGCTCGGCAGGATAAGTAGGTTCATTCAAGTATGGCACGGAGTGGACCACAGGAGCGACAATTGTCATTACCGGTTGCGGAAAAGGTGTTACAGACGGGATTACCGGCGGCATGGCAGTTGTCTCTGGTTGAGGAAGAGACAAAGCAGGTTGAAACAAAGGCTGTACGACAGGCTGATACCCCTCTGGCACAAAGTTGTAAGGCATTCCCCACGGAAAACCTTTCGGCATCTGATGTTGAAGCGGAGAGTTGATTTGAGTCACAGATGTTGGAACGGTAACAATCTCGAAAACCACAGTAGTTGAAGTCTTTGTCTCAACAGCTGTAGTCGATGGCTGATTCTGAACAGCCACCAAACTTTCCACTAACGCAGTTAACTTTTCCATCTCGATAAGAAGGGTAGCAACTTCCCCACGAAGCTCATGATTTTCCTGTTCCAGATCTTCCATTTTCCTCTGACGATTAGCTCGAGTGTCGTATCGATGAGACAGCTTGACAACCTTTGGAGTGGAAAAAGAAACAAGGATAAGACTCTAGAAAACATGTGAAGTGGAATGTTGGATGATGCATGATATGTGATGCAAATGATGATTAATTTTAATAGTTTTTCAAGGAACTTCGATAATTTTGCATACATCAATGGTAAAGGAATTTGGAACAACAAAAACTCAATCCATTAATCAAAAAGCGGTAAATTACAACTTACAACTTTGAAACAACAAAATAATAAATTACACTTTGGGATAACAACCCAATAATAAAAGCAGTAAATTACAATGTTGGAACATGAAGCCCATAATAAAGCAATAAATTACAACTTCGGAGCATGAAGCCCTTTTACAGAGTTTTACAAAATGACACCAATAAAAGAAAACTAAAAGCTAAAGATCACTCAGAATCATCAGATGAAGGACCAAACACCAACTGTAACCGGAGCTTCCTGATCTTCTCTTCATAAAAGTCTTCCATCTCTTCCTTCTCAGCTACCAGTCGATCAACGATTTCCTTTCGTGGATTAGGAACAAGAGCAACGCTTACCGAACCTTCCTTCTTTCTCTTCCTTTCACTAGCATACTTCTTCAGTAACGCATCCTTTTGACGAAGCTTCTCATCATGATCAATAAACCAGCCGTCTTGAATAAACAGCAACTCCTCCTTATCCTTTAGCTGTCGAGCCAGGACTCGATTCTCATATTCAGACATATTATACTTTTCTTTCCAAGCATCTCTCTCGGACTTCATCCTAGCCAGATTTCCTTGGTATTCTCCCATATTCTCGATAGGGATATCAACAGATGATGATGCAACAGTAGGAAATAAAGGTTTCTCAGGTTTATAGGGCATCTTGAGAGCACAAGCCCTAGCACGGACCCATTGTAGGTAAGGCTCAAACGAAACAGCACCCCTATGTCCTAACATATCTCTCCCTTTCCTATGGATGTGGCGCCAAGCTCCTTCGATCTCCCTCTTAGCTGTCTGATGATCTTGTCCTTCTTGCAGAAAGAAACCACTCACATGGATGTTGTTTGGCTTGTCTCTCATCGGGTACCCAAACTGACGGCGCGCGAGAATAGGGTTATAGTTAATTCCACCTTTCGTACCAAGAAGAGGCACGTTAGGAAAAGCACCACAGCCATCGATAATCTTCACGTCATAGTAAACTCGATTATACCAATTAATGTCGAAATGAGTGAGAGCCATAATCTTTGGCGCCCATCGCGGCTCCTTCTCGAGATCCCAGAAAACATCAGACCTAGGTAGATGAGAAACATACCACTGATACAGCAATGGTGCACAACAGATAATCATTCCTCCTTGATAAGAGTTTCGAAGATGGATGGAGTAGTAGGTATCTCCTAGCAGCGTAGGGACCGGATTTCCAATCAAGAAGATTCTGATGGCGTTGATATCCACAAACTTATCAACGTTAGGGAACAAGAATAGACCATAAGCGAGTAAAGCAAACACGTCTTCAAAGGCAATAGTATCTTCTATCTCAGCGAAATGACGAGCTTTCCTCAACAAAAACTGCGCAGACAAGCCTCAAATTCCCCCTTTTGTAGTCATGTTCTTCTCTATCTCTGATTTCTTCAAGTGGGTGATGGTCGCTATCTCGTGAGATTTGGGCTCCTCTTCTAATCCAGAAAAGGGAACACAGTCGGTGATCGGAAAACCAAGTATGTAGGAATACTCTTCTAAGGTGGGCATCAAATGGTAATCCGGAAAGGTGAAACATCGGTACAAAGGATCGTAGAATTGGACCAACGTACTAAGGATGCCTTCCTTCATCTTGTGCTTCATGAGAGGTATAATGGACCCATACTTTCTCTGAAAATCCGTCGGGTTCTCGATCTTCGTCATTAAACTCTTCAGCTCTTCAATCTCGGGCTCCTTAAAACTAAAACTTCGAGTGTTTCTCCTTCCAAATTCCATAGTACCTGGGATGTCTTGCAAAAATCATTCCCAAGTTCCTTGAAAAAACAAGTTTTTACAAAAATGCTGATGAATGCATGAATGAATGATAATGCAACAGTCACACACAAGCTCACAAACATGGGGTTCAAAGGTTCAACGTTCGTATGGAGTCGAGGGTAAAGCCCACGCAAAGGTATGTACTAAGGGTTCAATCACACCTGTAAGACAAGGTTCTAAGAGTTCCCAGAGTCTACATTCCTCCTTCGGATATTACCAACGTCTTGATTACTCAATAATTAGCAATATTCTCAAGAGAAACTCGTCCGAGCGTAGCATCGCGTAACAACTACTTCCGAATTACTCCGTTATAGTCTCCGCGCTACACCTAAAAAGGCCAAGATGGGTTAGGGTTCTACAGTCCTCAATTTCTCTGGCTCCTAGGTCGAAAATAATAATGTCTTCCCGATTACTCGGTAAACAAATATTAAGTTCAAGAGGGCCTTCCATTGAGTGGGGAATCTCATGCCTCCTTCTTCGGGATTACTCCCTCAAAGTTAACATGACGATACCGCTCGTCCTATTCTTAAATGTAACTTAATCCGGGTATAGGATTCGTCCTTTGCAAAAAACCCAAACACCCCAATATAAACACATAATCAAACAAATCAAATAATAATAAAATAGATAAACAAATTAGGCTTAACCCACTTAGGGATGGACCAGCAAGAGGTCAATCTGTCCCCAGCAGAGTCGCCAATTCTGTAGCGATAAAAAATGTAGCAGGGTAAATCGGAGATCGAATTATTGATTAATTCGTCTCACAAAAAGCAAGAGTCGCCACCGCGCTTTATTATTTCCAAGGGAAAAGGGGAAAGAGCGAAATAAAACCCTAAATATGCAATGTAAAATAATACTTTTTTAAAGTAATAAAAATACAAGGCGTTTTTGAAAAGAGATCTATGGTTCGGGGGTTGGTTATACAGTGGGAAGGTATTAGCACCCAATGTATCTATAGTACTCTCTAGGAACCTTTTGAAATATCTGTTTATTTAAATGTTCGTTTGATTAAAAATAAATTGTTTTGGCCGAAAAGGAGTACGGACGGGTTTTTGAAGATGCGACGACCTAATGTCGAAGTTTTTGCTTAAAAGGTATGAGTTTTGAAAAGATTGAGTTTTTGGGGGGAAATTGTCTTAAGTTTTAATGGAATGCAAAAATATTCACGTGATCGGACTTGAGGACACGAAGTCAACAAATTTAATCGTTTTTTCCTTGGATTTAGGCGTAAACAGAATAATCATGTAAATATGATATAATTAAACAGAAAATTATGCGGATAATGATATACAACCATAATAATGATTAAATAAACTAAAGGATGTGAACATGTATTTTTTTTTTGTTTAATATTAATAATGCAAGAGAATTAATTAAAGAAAAGATAAAATGTTTTAATTCTTAAATTCTATTTTTTTTTATATATTTGTTTTTATATTAACTAAGGCGAGGGAAATAATTAAATAAAATGTTTTTTAAGTTTTTACTATTTTTTATGTTTTTAGAGTTTTTATATAAAGTGTTATTATGAGAATTATTAAATGATTTTAAAATAAATTAAAACTTAAAAGCTACTAACTTAAGTCTAATTAAAAAAAAGGATACTAAAATTATTAAATTAAGCCTAAGGTTAAACTTAATAAAAAATGGTCAAATATTAAAATTATCTAATTAGATTACGTATCTATTATTGATTAACTAACTAATTGACTAAACTAATAATATTCTAAAAAACTAATAGAAAGTAAAATGAAAGGAAAGGTGTATTAGAAAAAGAGAGTTAAATAGACAAATATGTGGGCTAAAGGTTTTGAGAGCCTAATCAGAAACTGAAAACAGGGGGGTGCATAAGGGAGAACGCTGTGCTCAGGGCAGGGAAAAGGTTTAAGGCCCATATATCATAATTTGTTTTTTAGGGTAAACAAATGTGTTTAGTTGGTTGAATTAGGGATTAGGGTTGGGTTTACAGAGCGGAGTTTGTTCTCTCTCGTTCTCGTGTTTTCGCGTTCTCATCTTCTTCGACTTTTGCTTTGCTTCTGCTCTCATGAAAGCGCCTTCTTCTTTGTCTTCCCTTGCCCGAGCCACCAACGTCTCCTCTCCTCAAGCGTCACTCAACGATACGGTTGTGAAGGTGATGATTCGTCCATTTAGCATTAGGTTTATGATTTTTGCATGTTTACGATTTATGTTCATTTGATTATGATTTCGTTTTTTTTTTACATGGTTTCTGTTGAAATGGCGGAAAGAAAAAAGAGGGAAAGGCTACCTTTAAAGGAGGAGAAAGGAGAGGCGTTACAGAGGCTTTGACGGTGAGGGAAGTCTGATGAGACTATGCTTGCTTCGATGACCCTGGTACTCTGTACTCTTTATCTCCTTTTGTTGCCTTGATGTTTATGTTGCCTTGAACGATTACTTGATGCTTTGAACGATTACTTTGATGCTTCTGAATGCTACTGTTGAAATGTTTGTTTCGACTAGCTTCTTTTCTTCTTCTTCTTGCCTTGATACTGTTGCCTTAAATGTTGGTTGCCTGGATGCCTATGATGACATACTTCTGAGGCTTTTGTGTTTGGACGTTGATTTATGGTTTATGCTATGGTATTCTGGTTCTTGTTGGACAGTTTTGTGGTTTAAGGTTTGATGATGGTACAGGTTTTACTGGTTTATGCCATGTTGGTTTGATGGTTTATTCAAGTTAATGGTTTTGAAATGGTTATGGTTTAGGCCATGGTTATGAAATGGCTATTCTGGTTTTTGGTTTGACAGTTTAGAGGTTTTTTATGGTTTGACAGGTTGTATTGGTTGTTGTGAATACAAGTTTAGGCCATAGTTACTGGTTTTGCAGGTTATGGCTTGGGACTTTGAGAAATTTTTGTATTTTGTTTGACAGTTTTCTTTTGGGTTTTGAAGGCTTGAAGATAGGTTGAATTCTCTCAAGTTTGAAAGGGCTTTTTTTGTGTTATCACAGTTGCTGGCTTTTTATGCTACAGGTTTTGTAATGTTATAACAGTTGGTCTTTCTTGGCCTCTGAGGTTTACGTTACAGGTTCTATATTTTAATATATTCTGCCTTTGACCTCTGCACATACTGCTTCATCCAGTTTGTTGGTATTCTCTTCCATGCTTATCTTCTCTTACTGTGTTACTGCTGTAGTTTTGTTTCTATTCCTTTTCTGCCTAAACCAAAACCTGTAAAACCAACTCTTCCTCTCTTCTCTCTCTCAAGTACAAATGAAACATTAAAAATGTGATATGTACTTTACTGTTCTGAAAAAGTAATATGCTGGAAAATGATGAGAAAAGGAATATATTATGCTTGCATAGTTGGTTTTAACTGCATATTTTCTTTGTCTTTGCAATGTAACAGTAGAAGAGCCTTATGTTTTAGCCTCTTCCTATATGCATGGACAGTTAGTTTACGTTACATACTTGCTTTGAAAAATGCATATGCTGTTTGAAAATGTAACTTGACTTGGTTACTGTTGAACTATGCTTTTGAAATATGCAATTGGCATTTTTAATTATGGAGTGGGTTTTTGCAATTGATTTGAAAAATGCAGTTTTCAATTAAAATGCAATTTTGACAAAAAATGAATTTGTGCATGTTTTTAAATTGTGCATTCATTTTTATCAATTAAAAATTCATCCCTTTTTGTGAACCGGGAGAAATCCCGTGATTTGCAAAAAGGGTAAAAAACTGATTTCAGCCGTTTGCTTTTAATGATGAACACTAAAATTAATTTTTCTGCTTTTAATTATTCATTTCTGACTCCTTTTCTTTTAATCTTTGCAGGTAAAATCAAATGATCAATCAAAGAAGTATTGGATGAAAAATGAAGATTTTAGAACTTAGGAAAAAAAATAGGATAGTTTTTATTTCATTTTAAACTTTTTATGTAATTGTCATTATAAATACTTTGTACAATAGTATTTAAACAACAATTGTAATATTTAGAATAAAGATGAATAAAAAATTCTATTATTTACCAATTAATTCTTTTTCTTTCCAATTATTTATTTATCGTTTATAATTCTTTAAATTATATAATAACTGAAAATCAATTTCAATTACTTAAATTCAGAACAATAAACAAATAAATAAACATCATTGATCAATGAATAACTTCAATTATTTACTTCATTATTTTTTATTCTTCTAAATTATGATAACTGAAAATAAAATTTCAACTATTTAAACTTAGAACAATAAATAATTAAATAAACATTGCTTGATCAATTAATAAACTCCTTTTCAAATGTTTATTTCATTATTCATAAATCTTTAAATTATATAATAACTGAAAATAAATTCCAATTATTTAAATTTAAGATAATAAATAGTTAATAAACATTGTTTTAGCATTGATCGATTAATAGATTTAGCGTTCAAAAATAAACAGCTCTCGACTTGAAAAAGTTATGAATTTAAAAACTGCTTTGAAAATTGATAAAAATATGTCAAAACACTTGCAATGCAATGATGCAGATGGGGGGATGGTATCTTAGGTCAAAATTAGGGGTACAACATATAGGGAACCGCTAGAGAGGGAACCTCAAAGAGATGAAGCTTCGCGGGGAATAACAACCGGGCCATAAACGTTGAGAGGAGCTACAAAAATAAATTGCAAACTCCTAGAGAAGATCAGATAGACACTGTAGCTTTTGGAGAAGATTAGACATTGAGGGAGAAAATCAGGGTAAGACTGTAATCTCTGGAAAAGACACCGTGCGCCCGTGTTGAGGATGAAACCAAGATGGAAAACCCAACGTGAGGGGTGAAAACCTTTGCTGGGGAATAAAGCTCTGCTGAGGAAACGAGACTTCACCGGGGAGACAGAACTCTGTTAAAGATTTTTGTTGGAGAGAGATTTCTTGGAATGCAACCAATGGATGGATCATGTAGATAGTCACACAGTATCGACCTTATTGGGGATAAGGAAAGATCTTAACATAAGGATTCCCCAGTCAGCAGATCGGCTGGGAAAGAGAGGTCATGGCAAGGGATCTCTGTTGGCAACTCTGTTGGGGATATGCGATATTCTCAAATCCGGAGTCTCAGAATGAAGTCTTTAAAAGAAGATTCCTGGGACAACAAAACTTCGTTGCGGAAACGAAACTTCACTGGGGATAGGTAAAGTCCTATTCATACATGGGCGCTGTCTAACAGAAGAAAGCCAAATATTCCCTTTCTGACAATCATTAAGCTCTTTACAGGTGTTCAACGTGTAAACTCTTTTTTGATGTCAAACAAATGTTTTGCATGCAGAAAGATGTTTATTATGGGAATGACATACCTGATGCGATGATTATTTAAGCCTTAAAGTTGAAAAACCTTAACAAAGTGTCGCATCTCTGTTGTGAATGAATCACTGGCTAGAGGGCAAAAATTTCAAAACTTTCCTCCCCCTCTCTTTTTTTGAAAAATGAGTCAATATGCGGGTGATAAGATACCAACATGGTTATGCAACACAAATTTGGGAGTTTAGGAAACATTATCCTGGTTTAGTATGCTTTCGAGTTAAACCCTTGTTTCAGTTAGGACTTTAGAGGTTGTAACGTGGCCTGGTTTGAGGTTTTAGAAAAAAGTTTTTCAAGGCTCAAGTTATTTGGTGCCCACCCCCTTCGTGATATTCTCTTGTCCTAAGTTCAGCTGACTTATCACAAGAATTCATCTTTCAAAAGGATTTATAATGGTAGAGTGATCACGACAAATTCTCCCACATGATTGTCACTTTACTTTTTCTGCTTTTGTTTTTGATATTATTGTTTCTCTTCTTTTGATGAGAATTTTATTGAATAATCTCTCTCTTTTTCGGCCTTTTAGGCTCTCTTGTCCCTAACTTTTGCCTGTACAAAATCTTTTGAATTTCAATTTTGGAAGTCCACCGGGATGCCCTAACTTTTTCCTAAGCGACTTGTTTTCAAGTTTCGACTTAGCGGGGCTTTTTGTTTCTTTCTTATTCATACTTTCCACTTCGAACAAGTCAATGTGACTTTAGGTCTTTGAACTTTTTCTTTCTTTCTCTCTTCTCTCTTTTTTTTTGAAGAAAACAAATGGCTTATTCCTTGGTCGGCGAGGGATAGCCATTATTGTATCGATTCGATCTCCACCTCAGGACTTTGTGAGGAAATGAACCTCGTGGTTTAGACATTTTTCCTGATCTCATGATGTGAAAGATAAAATGTGGTGATCCTCAGATGGGACATTCCTTCTAAAATTTGAATGCTTGGTCAAATTAACTGAACATCTACCCTGCCCCTGGTTAAAAAACAAGGTTTTTTTCTTTGAACGAAAAAGAAACTCCTACTTTGAAGGCTCAGAGGGGTTAATGAGGGTCTAACTCCCTTATATATCCGGTGTTTGGGGATTGAAACAATGTCTGTACATCGTCAACGGGGTTCTACTCAAAAGCATACCACTACAGTCATCGTTTTTAGCTAAACTCCTTCCTCCAAACTCTTGGCTAAGAAAAACAATTGGCACAATTGGTATCAAAATGCCCGAAAAATTGATTAAAGAGTGATACCGGATGGACTAAGTAAAATGAAACAATTTCTTCAAGGCAAAACTATTTAAGGCATCAAGACTGACATTCGGCCATAAACAAAATTCTATATGCAGACAATGCTAAAACAATCGATCAAGATAACACATGAAAGTGAGGAAAAGAAACGTAATAAGAGTCATTATGAGGAAGAAAATGTCTCCAATTAGGTTTTCCGATCTCGCCGACCTGTCCGATCTTGACATTACTCTGACCCAAGACCTTTACCAATAGCACGGAGCTGTGAAACAAAATGGCAAGGCGTCCACCAAACAAAGAACCAAACATGCCCCTTGTACAATAGTAGTTGTGTTTGTTATCCGCATTTCAAGCGATCAACTACTTAGATTACCAATTCCGTGTAAGGCCCACGAAGTTTATATGCACATGCTTATCAAAATATTGGACGTTTTTGCAAACAAAATAGTAAAGAGGGAGAAAAGAAACGTATTCGTATACTTGAAAGAAGATATTCTATTGATTTTGAGAAATCAGCCTGTGAGAAAGGCATTTACATTTGGAAGCAAGTAGTTACAAAATCAAAGTAAACAAGTGTTTACAAATGGCAATGTGAATATGAATATCCATCAAGTCCCGACTCTACTATGACTCTTATGACTCTTATCTTCCTGCTTTCAGACAGATCAATCTTGGATTAGCTTCGAGCTTATGCCAGGTGACAGAATGAAGGGAAGAAACAAAAGATCTCATGCTGAGCGTAGTCGTTTGCTTTAAGTCCCTAACTTTTGCCTGAATCTCCCTTTCGGGTTTTCGATTCACCAGGACACCCTTTTTTTTGCCTAAACCGCCCTTTCGGGTTTTCAGTTTAGCGGGTTTATTTTTATTTATGCAAAATATTTTTTAACTACGTCAGCGTTCACAGGGAGAGGGAAGTACTCTCCATCCATAGTCGTGAGCATCATCTCTACTCCAGAGAAAACTTTTTTGACCATGAAAGGACCTTCATAAGTCGGAACCCACTTGCCCTTGGGATCTCCCTGGGGGAGAATTATCCTTTTTAGCACAAGGTCACCTGGCTTGTAACACTGAGGCCGTACCCTCTTATCCAAAGCTTTCCTCATCCTTTGTTGATATACCTGACCATGACATACAGCCGTCAACATCTTCTCGTCAATAAGTTCCAATTGATCCAGCCAATTATGTACCCATTCATTTTCATCCAGCTCAACATCCCTCATGATCCTAAGAGAAGGAATCTCGACTTCTACCGACAATACTGCTTCCATGCCGTAAACCAATGAAAATGGGGTTGCCCCAGTCGAAGTACGCACAGTGGTGCGATAACCATGCAAAGCGAAAGGCAGCATCTCATGCCAATCTTTATAGGCTACCACCATCTTCTACACGATTTTCTTAATGTTCTTATTGGCCTCTTCGACAGCACCGTTCATCTTTGGTCGATATGAGGAAGAGTTATGATGCTTGATTTTGAAGGACTCACAAAGCTCCTTCATCATTTTGTTGTTCAAATTAGACCCATTATCAGTAATGATATTTTTAGGCACTCTGTAGCGACATATAACATTGTGCTTAATGAACTGAGTTACCACCTGCTTGGTGACATTGGCATAGGATGCAGCTTTGACCCATTTTGTAAAATAATCGATGGCAACCATAATGAAACGGTGCCTGTTGGACGCAGTCGGTTCAATCTTGTCGATCATATCAATTCCCCACATCGCAATTGGCCAAGGGAAAGTCAAAACATTCAAAGATACGGGCGACGCATGTACTTTATCAGCATAGACTTGACATTTGTGGAAAACCCGTGCATGATTGTAACAGTCAGTCTCCATGGTTGACCAATAATAACCTGCTCACAAAATCTTTTTAGCCATGGTATGCCCGTTGGAATGGGTCCCAAAATCACCTTCATGTATCTCTTCAATGATTCTCGCTGCTTCTTTCTTTTCAACACATCTGAGCAGTAAACCATCATGATGCCTTCTATACAACACACCACCACTGAGAAAGAACTTGGCGGAAAATCTTCTCAAGAACTTCTTATCTATGACGAATACCTCTTCAGGGTACTCTTGTGTTTCAATATATCGTTTAACATCATAAAACCAAGGATTACCATCTGATTCCAAACTAGCCTCAAAACAGAAAGTTGGCTCACTCAAACATCTGATGGTAATGGAAGGTGCCTCGTTAGCCCACTTAACCTTTAACATGGAGGACAAAGTTGCCAGTGCATCAGCTAGATTGTTTTCTTCTCTGGGAATGTGCTCAAATGTGATCTCTTCGAAGTACGACATCAGCTCCATAACATGCTCACGATAGGGTATTAGGTTCTGATGGAGAGTCTCCCAACCTCCATTAATCATACTTATAACAAGATTGGAATCCCTGTAAACTTTCAAAAATTTGATGCGCAGGTCGATCGTCGCTTCAATGCCATAAATGCAAGCCTCATACTCATCCATGTTGTTAGTGCAATCGAAACAAATACGAGCCATGAAAGGAATGTGGTATCCCTTAAAGGAAGTGATAATAGCTCCGACACCGTTGCCCATGGCATTGGAGGCACCATCAAAAACAAGCGTCCAACATGATCTCGGCTCGGGTCCTTCGTCTGGGTCTGGCATATTACAATCCCGAATATACACAATTTCCTCATCAGGAAAATCAAACTTCATCGATTCATAATTGTTCACGGGCTGATGAGCAAGATGGTCGGCCAGTACACTACCATTAATTGCCTTTTGAGTAGTATATTGGATATCATATTCGGTGAGTATCATTTGCCAATGGGCTACCCTTCCTGTAAGAGATGGCTTCTCAAAGATGTACTTGATTGGATCCATTTTGGATATCAAGTAGGTGGTGTGAGTTAACATGTATTGCCTCAAACGTTTGGCGGCCCAGGAAAGCGCACAACAAGTCTTTTCCAGCAATGAGTACCTTGACTCGCATTCCGTAAACTTCTTACTCAAGTAGTAAATAGCCTGCTCTTTCTTCCCTGTCTCATCGTGCTGACCGAGGACACAACCCATTGAGCTCTCCAACACAGTTAGACACATGATTAATGGCCTTCCTTCTACTGGCGGCATGAGTACCGGAGGTTCCTGAAAATACTCCTTTATTTTGTCAAAGGCCTTTTGACAATGCTCATTCCACTTCACTGTCTGACCTTTCTTCAACAACTTGAACAAAGGTTCACAGGTGGCTGTGAGATGAGAAATAAATCTAGAAATGTAGTTTAACCTTCTCAAGAAACCACGTACTTCCTTCTCTGTCCTTGGCTCAGGCATTTCCTGTATCGCTTTTACCTTGGCCGGGTCCACCTCGATACCTTTTTCACATACAATAAAACCCAACAGCTTGCCAGATCTCACCGCGAAGGTTCACTTATTTGGATTCAACCTCAGCAAGAACTGCCTCAGTCTTTCTAACAATTTTTCAGATGAACAAGACGTTCCTCTTCCGTGTCAGACTTAGCAATCATATCATCCACATATACTTCAATCTCTTTGTGAATGAAATCATGAAAGAGAGTGACCATGGCACGCTGATATGTTGCCCCGACATTTTTTAAACCAAATGGCATCACTTTATAACAGAAAGTTCCTCAAGGCGTGATAAATGTTGTCTTCTCCATATCCTCTAGAGCCATCTTAATTTGATTGTAACCCTAAAAACAATCCATGAACGAAAACACTTTGGAATGAGAAGTATTATCGACCAACACATCAATATGCGGAAGAGGGAAGTCATCTTTAGGGATGGCCCTATTCAAATCCCTATAATCCACGCACATCCTGACCTTACCATCCTTCTTGGGCACAGGCACAATATTTGCAATCCATGGCGGATAATTGATGACCTTTAAGAAATTCGCGTCCAACTGCTTCTGGACTTCCTCTTTGATCTTCTTGGACATCTCAGGATGAGTTCTTCGGAGCTTTTGCTTGACAGGGGAACAACCTTCTTTGAGCGGTAGTCGATGCACCAATATGTATGTATCCAACCCAAGCATATCCTAATAAGACCAGGCGAAAATATCAGAATACTCACGGAGTAGCTCGATCAATCTGACCTTTATACTTTCTTTGAGATCTGCCCCTATCTTGACTTCTCTTCTTACCTCTTTTGTGCCAATATTTACCACCTCAATCGAATCCTGATTTGGCTGGATAACCTTCTCTTCTTGTTTTAACAATCTTGCTAATTCCTCAGGAAGGTCATAATCCTCATATGCCTCTTCTTCAGCTTGATAAACAGGAGTATCAAAGTCATAATAAGCCATAAAAGAGTCGTTATCAATAAAATCGGTGGTGGAAGTGCATCTGCATGAATGACATTTTGGCGTTTTTTAGTGACAGTGTGTGAAAAGAGAAACATTTTCATTCAAAAATAAAAAAAGAAAAAAAATGGAGTAAAGTTTTGAATGCAAAAACGTCCTTTATTTCATGATAAACTTTTGAAAATAAACATGGTGGCCCTACATAAATGATTCACCACGCCTTGGGCAGAGCGTAGGAATTTGGATATGATAATAAAAGAAAATAATAAAATTACTCCTCAACGCTTGAAACTTGGATAACATCCACAGAAGTCCAATTGTTGAGTGTCTGGCCTGGAATACTCGGACGAATCAAATATTTGATGTTGTATCCGTCAGCCCTATCGTCGCCAACTGCATTGACGTATCCTTCTTGAGTAGCACAAGGACGGGAAAACATCACAGGAGTAGATAAACTAGATGCTCTGGGAGTTGCACTCTGCTGACCTGGGTTAAAACCAAGACCAAATTTGTTAAATTTTGGGGTAACGTCCAGCACCTGACCCCAACCTTCAGGGTTACCATTTTCCACCACAGCTCCCGCATCCTTGAGAGAAGACATAACAGTTTTAGGTTTCCTTTTCTTCTCTAGGGGAGGAAAATTGACAGCGTGAACTGTCTTAAACGCCTGAAACGGAGTTCATGTATCTCGCCTTCAACTTCAACATAGCGGAATGATGTCAAATGAATCACGATGTACTCTTCCTCGCCGCACACAATTATCACCTTTCCCTCTGCAGGATACTTGAGTTTCTGATGAAGAGTAGAAGTGACTGCCCCTGCTCTATGAATCCACGGCCGCACCAACAAACAACAATATGTTGGTTGTATATCCATCACAAAAAATGTAGCCGTGAAGGTACGAGGACCAACCTTGATTGGTAACTATACCTCCCTAAATACTGACCTTTGAGACCCATCAAACGCCTTCACCATCAAATGACGAGGGCGTAACTCCAGTCCAGAATAATCAATTTTCATCAATGCTGACTTAGGAAGTACATTTAAAGACGACCCTGTATCCACCAAAACCCGGGATAAAGTAGTGCCCCTGCACTCTATTGAAATATGCAACGCTTTGTTATGGTCTCGCCCCTCTGGAAGAAGATCAAAATCTGTGAAGCCCAGACTGTTCCCGACAAATATGTTAGCACAAACATTCTCAAACTGATTGATTGTTATCTCATATGGCACGAACGCATTCTTTAACAACTTCATCAGAGCATTTCTGTGAGGTTCTGAATAAATCAACAGAGACAAGATAGACATCTTAGAAGGAGTATGTCTCAGATGATCAATTATGCTATAATCACTCTTTCTGATAATTTACATTAACTCTTCAACCTCATCGGGAACTGACGAACTTCTGGTATCGTAATTTGTTGAGTCACATTGGTTGGCGTAACCCTTGGAATACCAATCATCGCCTGCTGTTTTCCTTTTTCTCTTGCAGAAGCATCTTCCGCATCTTGCACATTGGAAGGACTAAATACTCTCCCACTTCTAGTCATTCGACCCACACCAGAAAAATCATGAACTTCCTCTTCATTATCTTCAGCACGTTCTTCCTCAAACGAACGAGTACTTACTTCCTGCTTCACCCCATGGTAATATACATCAACACCGTAATTCCATGGGATGGCATTCTCACTGGTATACAACATGGGACCAGGTACCGTAATCATCAAAGGAGATGCCCTAGATGGGGTAGGAATGCGCACAAGGGTGTAAGGAATAAATACCACAGCAACATCTTCTTCGGTAACCTTACGGTAGCTCGGTTTTCTATCAAGCTACAGGGAACCCTCCTTTATCATCAACTAGATACCGGCTTTTAAATCATCACAACCCTTCGGTTTCTCTCTACACTTGGCACACTCTGAAGTACAACGCGGGAAAAAAGAATTGCCAAGCAAATACCTCTTAACATACCACAGCAGAGTAGTTACTTGTTCTACATTCATGATTAAATTCAGCATTTCATCATTATCATCAATCATATTAATAACACCCCCTCCATGCCTAGGCATTGGGTTCTGAGTAACATTCGGACCATCCACTGGAGTAAACTGAATTGCCTTAACATTCAACAAGTCTTGTATGTTGCACTTCAACACAAATCCATTGTCAGTAGAATGACCAACTCCGCCTGAATGGAATTCACATCTTGTGTTAGCATCATAGTTAGGAGGAAATATTGCGGGTGGCGGTGGCATATTTCTCAAACCGATCAACTTCAAATCGAGCAAATGGTGGAGTGCTTCAGTAAGAGATACCGACAAGGGATCAAATTTTCTTGGTTGTCTCTGTTGTTGATTATTATACTGACGGGGAGCATCTTGTTGTCTTTGTTGTTGAGGAACTGTATTCGGTCTCTACTGTAGAGGAGCATTAACAGGAATAGAAACAACATTAATTTGTTGATGCTGACGATCCTCTCTTCTTCCTCTATGAGAGTAAACCGCGCTTGCGTTGCCTTCCCTTTTCTTAGGGTAAGTGTTGAATGGTTTCCTACTGCTTCCTAATGAGCCACTAGAACCTCCAATCTGAATTTTCCCCAATTTCAAACCTACCTCAATTCTTTCACCAGCCATAACCAAGTCTGCAAATCCTGCCGAAGTACTTCCTATCATCTGCTCATAGAATGGCTCTTTCAGGGTACTCATAAACATATCAATGAGTTCTCTCTCCATGAGTGGAGGTTGAACCCTCACAGCCAACTCACGCCACTTCTGTGCATATTCCTTGAAAGATTCTCTAGGTCCCTGTGACAAATTATGTAACTGAGTGCGATTAGGCGCCATATCCACATTGTACTGGTAATGTTTGACAAAAGCCCGAGCGAGATCACTCCAGCAACGAATGTGAGTTTTCTCCAACTTCATGTACAACTCCAGGGATGCCCCAAATAGGCTATCCTGGAAAAAGTGAATCAAAAGCCCCTGATCCTCAGTATGTACCGACATCTTTCGGAAATAAGCAGTTGCATGAGTAACAGGACAAGACGTTCCATTGTACTTTTCAAATACATGAGGCTTGAACTTTGGGGGAACTTTCACCCCATACACCAATCCAAGATCATTAGCATCCATACCGAGGACTCCTTATCCTTCCACAGCCTTCAAACGTTCTTCCAACAACCGATACTTCCTATCCTAAACCTGAACTTTCAGATCTGAACGCCGAACAGAAAACTGATCTTCATCCTGGTCAAAGTCATAATCCTGCTCCTGATAGTTCCTTACACCACCATGATTATCTCTTTTGTTCCCCACAAGACGAGGTCCCGGAGACGGGGGAAAATGCCCTACGTTGCGCATAAAAGGGTTTTCGGTCATCCCGTGAAAATTTCCAACAGGCTGATCTTGCACATCTCCCAATCCTACAGAAATGTCCTGATAGAGCCCTTGATTTCCGCCATCCCCTGGATAGCGGCGTTGGTTTTTGACAATGGCATCCAGTTCCTCCCGTCGGTGATTCACATTGGTGATGACCTTCATGAACTAGGTCATCTGAGTAGCAATCTGGGCCCTCATTTCAGCAAGTTCAGCTTGAACTTGTTGCATCTGTCTTGGCAAATTGTTTTTGGTGGAATACCGATGAGTAGTCGTCTTGAATTCTAAATAAGAAAAGCATGATGTGAAATGCATGATGTGCATGATATGTTTGTCATTTACCGGTATTCAAGAGTCCTTTTATTCATTAACCATGGCGTGCAACCAAAGATCAAACATACAATCACAGGGAAAAAGGAAAATAAGACAAACACTTCAATTATTTACAAACAAAAGAAACGATGTTCGATTGACTTCGAACATTTAAAGAGTGTAACGATAAACAACAAGATACGTGTTTCAAAGTAAACTTAACAAAAACTGAATAACAAAAACAAACAAATGGTCCCTTCCAACAATCCTGGGGTGACCAAATACACCAAAGGTAAGAAACAAAAACTAAATCTCTGGAACAAGACATGCTTCAAGGTGTTGACAATACTTTTCAAGCCTGGCTTTCTCCTTCAAAAGTTGTGATGCGACTTCTTTACTTTCTTGAAACCGATCCTCTACGACACGCCTCTGGGCTACTTCCTTCTTAAGCTGAGCATCTTTGTCTTTGAGCTGTTTCTCCAAGTTTTGAATATTCTTCCTGTAGTTATTCTCAGATTCCTTAAGCTTCTAGCGCTCTTACTTGGTCTTACTCAACTCTTCTTCCATTTCAGCATGAGATCTCTTCCTAAAACTGGTTGCATCAGAAGTTTCCCCTTGAGCTTCTTTGAGTTTGCGAGCTAAGTCGGCCCTTTCTTGATCTACCCAATAAAGTTTCATCCCTGCCTCACGGTCTTTTGCACGAAGTTGAATGTTCTCAACATGAACCTGGGTGAACACCTCGGTAGGCACCGTGTTACTCAGAACAGTTGGAGGTTGCTCGCATATAGGAGACGACCTTGCAAATGGTAACCGTAAAATCTTAAACCTGGCTCTAATCCAATCCAAGTAGTTCTATCCTTCTTGTGAATTACTTTCCAAGAACTTGTCACTCTTTTCAACATCACGGGATCACTTCCTCTACCAAAATACACTGATTTAGACACCTCCTCAACCTTTGGCGGTCCATCCATTGCATATCCCAATTAACGATAAGCAAGCACATGATTATAGTTGATACACCCTTTAGTTCCTATGAGGGGAACATTAGGGAAATCTCCGCAGCTGGTGACAATACTTTGTACTCCCCCCATGTCATAATTCCATCGGATATCAAATGAAGTAAGGTTGACAAGTCTTGATGACCATTGGAGAGAATGTTTGGTATCCACGAAAGGGCCACTTACCGGTAGGTACAACTTAAACAATTGATACAACATTGAATGACAAAAACTTATATTACCTCCTTTTCAATGCCTGAAATGAATGGTGTAAAGAGTATGTGACAAGAGTGTCGGCACCAGGTTCTTATTTCTAAAAACACAAATAGCCGTCAAATCGACAAAATTTCTCTTGCGAGGGAAGAGGATTATCCCGTATACCATGAGAGAAAACAGAGAGCTGAAGTCACTCCAA
Source organism: Vicia faba (assembly GCA_948472305.1). Classification (NCBI taxonomy): domain Eukaryota; kingdom Viridiplantae; phylum Streptophyta; class Magnoliopsida; order Fabales; family Fabaceae; genus Vicia; species Vicia faba. The sequence goes on along the minus strand of OX451738.1, from coordinate 117,151,303 downwards.
TTCCCTTTCTTTGCCCAGTCTTCAGCTTTATTCACTAAGAAATCCAAATAAAACCCTGTAGTATCCTCACTTGATTTCCAATTGTCTTTCACCTCTTTCCAACTCAAATGAACAATTTCAGCAATAACTTCGTACTTCAGCTTTTCCGGCACTTGGACAAAAGGAACTTCATCGGACAACTAGATATTAAGTTGGTACGCGTACTCTTCTAGTGTGGGAACCAGTTGATAATCTTGAAAAGTAAAACACCGTAATTCCTTGTCATAGAACTGGAAGAGGGTGATCAAAGCCATTGGGTCAACTGGAGTGTTAAGGATTAGTAACAAATTGCCATAATCTTTGTTGAAATTAATCAGAACATTACCCTTCAGATAAGAACTCAACCTCTTCAATTCGGACACATCAACAATAGGAATCTCATAGGAGAATGTATACCTGGTGGGCTCTTTAACACGAACTGAACCAAACTCATCTGACGGGAGGCTAGCCATTTCTGATGGATATAAGACTCTCGAATGTCCCTGGAAGATGACATGCATATGATAGTTATTTTTTATACATAATTTTTTAGAAATAAATATGCAATGATGCAACATGACAGGGTCAAAGTTTCACATTGGATAATGGTTGGACCATTACAGAATAGCACCACTCAAGATCAAAAGAAAATCCCAAAGTTTCAAGACTATCATGGGAACCTGAGTCACCTTCACAACACAAAGTCACAAACAGTACCTGTAAGAAAAGTTTTCTCGCCCCTCTCACGGGTGTATTCTAGGTAAAGGTAAGGTTAAAAGCCAAATCAGAGTACAAGAGCTCGAATGTCAGTATCATCATACGATAACACCTATCCGAACTACCTCTGAAGTCATGGGTCTCATGGTCAGGTCTACAAAGCGTCCGCCTCATAGCTGCCATGGCCATTCTATTCCTAGTTCCTATGGAATTCACTCATAGCCTGGGTATGAGGCCTTTTACCTCATGGAACCACCCACCCACCAAGAAATCCAGAATCTAACCAGTCTAGCCAAATCCAGTATGCAGAAAGTAAAGCGCACATAGGATGCAATGCAAACAAATAAATATGCAAAGCGGTAAAATAAACCCTCAAAAATAAAACAAACAAGAGCTAGGATCAACCCCAGGATGGACCGGAAAGAGGTTAATTTGTCCCCAGTGAAGTCGCCAGCTGGAACAACCCATCCGGAACCTGTCATCTGGATGTAATGAAACATCAATGAAGTCTCCACCGACGTCTTTTATCCCACCGATAGGGAAAGGTAAACATCGAGAAAACCTAGAAAGGGAGAAATCACGGTCTTTCGATTGAGAGATCGGGTAAGGGAGTCTGTTACGCGAGGGGAAGGTATTAGCACCCCACACGCCCGTAGTACTCTACGGTATCCACTCTTGTTGTTTAATCTAATGGGTGTGGTCAAATCCTATGTCTATGGCTTAAAACAAAAAATAAGAATGCATGCGAAAGAAAAAGAAAACAATGTAGGGAAAATAAAAGATGTGCTCGGTTGGGCCCTACCCCTTTTCCTATGTATCCCTTTTAAGGAATCAGAGCAGCCGTAGTTCGGCTTATATATTTTGGTTGGTTTGTGTTTTTTAGTTAAGACGACAAAAAACCAGTCAAGATGGCAAAACATCAAATAAAACAACAAACAAAAGAGATGGTAAAACATCGGCTAAATGATAACAAAGTAACATGTCAAAGATGGCGAAACTTAAAATGATAAAACAATCACACTTGACAACGACATTGAGAGTCAAAGTAGGATAGCAAACATGTGCGATAGCGAAACATCGGCTTCGAACAAATGTGCAATGGTGAAACATCGGCTAAAAGATAACCAGATATCATGGCAAAGATGGCGAAACATCAATGAAACGGATAGCAAAATATCACACCAAAAAATGATATTGAGAATCAAAATAGGATAACAAACATGTGCAATGGCGAAACATCAGCTTCAAACAAATGTACGATGGCGAAAAATCGGCTATAACAGATTACAAGATATCATAGCAAAGATGGCGAAACATAATTGAAACGGATAGCAAAATATCACACCTAACAATGATATTGAGAATCAAAGTAGGATAACAAACATGTGCGATGGCGAAACATCGGCTTCAAACAAGTGTGCGATGGCGAAACATCGGCTAAAAGATAACAAGATATCATGGAAAAATGGTGAAACATCTATGAAACGGATAGAAAAATATCACACCTAATAATGATATTGAGAATCAAAGTAAGATAACAAACATGTGCGATGGCAAAACATCAGCTTCAAACAAATGTGCTATGGCGAAACATCGGCTAAACCAGATTTGAAAACAAAACCAAGATGCACACAAACAAATAAGATTGATTTGTATCTTTTACCTTGAAGAAGGGTTTGAGTTTATTAGAGGTGTTTTATGATTTGCCAAGAAAACAAATTTTTGTTTTAAGATGCAAAATGCAAAGGAAGGAAAAACAACTAAGGGAAACTAGCCTAGCACTATCCCTAGTGTTATCATACAAAGATTGACCCTAAGGTTGAGGATAAAAGAAATTCCTATCTTATGTTAGCATACATGGATTCCAATCTTAATTAACATGTTAAAGGAAGCTTAACAAAACTATCCTATAGGGAACATGCCATGAGAGTGAAGTCGTGATCTCAATTTCTAAATTGAGTGACTCATCGATCAACAATTAAAGAAGAAAAACAATAAACATCCTATAGGGAACATGCACTGAGAGCAAAGTCATGATCTCAATTTCTAAATTGAGTGACTCATCGATCAACAATTAAAGAAGAAAAACAATAAACATTCTATAGGGAACATGCACTGAGAGCGAAGTCATGATCTCAATTTCTAAATTGAGTGATTCATCGATTAAATGTTAAGGAAACAAACACAAGACATGTATCAAACAAAAACAGAGGGCCTCCTGACATATATCAGCAACAGAGGTCCCATCATGCAACATAGAACTATGCAAATAAAAGAAAGGAAATAGTGCAATACCAAACGGATAACTATTTGTAGCAACTGAACAAGAATAAAAGAAACCCAGAGAACTTCAAGCAAGCTGGCATCAACAGACAAATCAAGTCAGAAATTACGCCATCAGGATGTAAGTAATGAGGTTATCAGATATGAACAGATCCCATGGGCAATGTATAACATTCATAATCACATGCATATATCCTGCATAGACTATCAAATATAACAAACACAATAGAAGTGCCAATATAATAAGTTGTGATCCACAAATAAAGTGAAACACAGTAGCCTCAAGCCAAAAATGGAAACTTTTCTCAAAGTACCTCGCACATTCAACAACCAAGTTAGTATTCCCATAAATAGAATGATGATTCACACAAGGGATGGATGATGACACCATGATGAAATGAGAAAGCATGATAGCAAATATCAAAACACTAGATATGATAGACAAAAGGAAACAAGCATATGCACAATTTAGTCAAAAGAATTAGAGGAATGTTGCTCCTTTCTATCACCATGTTGAGTTGACAATTGAATATCAATCAAGGATCATGGAATCTTGAGAAGAATACATTTAAAAGACCATGAAGTTCATTAGCAAACACAATTCAATCATACTCAATTACTTCATCACAGCTCACAAGCATAATAGAAGAGGAATCCCACACAATGCATCAAAGAATTCAATCATTCAAACATGGGGCATTAAGTGAAGTGACTTGAGTTTATTTGAATAAACATATCCAACATGATCATTAGGTGCCCAATTATAGGCCTCACTCAAGTTCATTGGCCATCAAACAAATTGCAACAAGATATGCAACATTAATTGGGTACCTTCACTTCAAAAATACATCAAAAACAGAAACAAAGATCAATAATTCACACAAATAACTTCTTAGCATCTTTGAAGTGTGTAGAAGTTAGAAAGCAAGCCTTAAGTTCATGAATGGTTGAGGAGGGGATCAAATGAGGCCCAAAGTTCAAAGCTAGTTGGCCAAACTATCAAAACTAGACAAGTTTTCAAAATAATTCATGGAAAAATATCAAACCAAGTCAAATAATTCAAGAAAAATGGTTTTCAGATCCTCAATACATACATGAACCATAATCAAGACTTAAATTCTATTGAAAATCCAGGGCATAATGGTTTTGAAATTGTAACTTGCACAATAAGCAACAAAACCCTAATTTTTGACTTTTAATCTTAAATATTGATTAGATAAGATCAAAATTAAAAAAAAATCAGAACAAATATACATCAAACATGACAAAACTCAAGAGGTCAGAATACCTATTTTTCCATATTTTTTGAATTAAAGAAAAGTCAAAAATGAAAGTCAAATTCAAACAATTAATCAATTAAATAAATATTCACATCTCAACATAAAACTCTAATAAAAAATCAGAAAAATATCCAACCAAAATTATATTTAAATATTAGCATTAAAAACACACATCCCTGATTTTTTGTGGAATTTTTGAATTGAAGGAATTATTATAATAAAAATCAAATAAAAATTAATAATTAAACTACTATTTAAAGGCAAAAATGCAAATACTAGCCAAAAGTCACAAAAAGGTCAAAATAAAATTATATTCAGGTTTTATGATTAAAAACAAGCTTATTTGATTTTTTTTGAGAATTTTTTAATTAAAGGATATACTAATATAAAAATTATGAAACAAATATTTCAAATAAACTTCTCAAATTAAACTTCTAATCAAAAATAGAAAGAAAAAAAAAAACCAAAATCAGAATCAATTTCTAAATTATTTTATGAGTTCAAAACGTTTTTTGTGGAATTTTTAGATCAAAGGAACTATTAAAATAAAAATAATTTTTGAACAAACAATTAATTAAACCTATGAATTTTTAAACAGATCAAAACATTTTTAAAGAATTCCAAAACAAAATGAAAAATACTAGAAATTAATATTGACCTATGGTAATTTTTTCATGATTTTTGAGAATGTTTTGATCCAAAAATAAAATCAAACATAATACCAAATAAAACTAATAATTCAAATAAGACAATTATTCAAATGGACCAATCAAATGGCACCACCACATCATCTTCAACCTCCAGACCACCTCAAAAACGCGCGCAAGGCTTGTTCCTAGGTCTCATGTTCAGATCCATCATACATGCTCATTTCTCCACAAAAATCAATAAAATCAAGTGCAAATTAAAGATGACATATCATACTACATCATGCCTTTCAAATCAAATTGAAACATCAACTATATCGTTCACAATCAAGCCACGAAAATGAGCAAAATCATTCTGAATCAAAAATTTCAGAGCACTCAATCATGCATAATTTAACAAATCAAACATTATAAAGCTTTAGAAACATTCAAACAACAACAGTGAACACTAATCCAAGCTCAAACACATCAATAAACAAATACATCTCGAAAAACAAAGTTTAGAATTATTACCTCAAGGAAAAAAGCGTTATACTGTCTCCTTCACTCCAGGTGAAAACAAATGGTTCTAGCTTGATCTACTCCCTTCACTGAAGCTGAAGCCACAAGAATTTTGAAGAAAACACCAAGGAATTGAGAGAGTCGAAGCAAGTTGCAGAACAATGGTGGAAAAATCAAATCTAAAATTCTTGTAATGGGAGCGTCTCCAGTGTAAAAAAAGGCTTGCCTCTTCTTATATAGAGTTAATAGAGGAGCATAGAAGTGGAAATGTAACCTCAAAACCGTTGGAGGGCAGGATTGGAAGTTTTGGCCAAAAATGAGGTTGCACATGGAATCTGCATTTCACTCGTGCATTTGCTTGCCTTTTGTGCGTTTTGTGAGCCAAATGAAGTCATAAAATCATGCCCAAAGTGCCAGCTCATGATTGCTTGAAATGAGAGAGTGTTGGTGATTTTGCAATTTTGAGCAAGTTTTGTATTTTTTCATTCAAGCAAGTTCAAAACCAAATGAGGCACAAAATGGTGAGTGTGATGGGCATTAGCATGTCACAGATTGCTCATGGGCTTGATTAGAAGCAAAAGGAATGGCTAAAACTTGGGTTTGCAAGAAATAGCCATTTTTCATATTTGTCAAAATTCAATAAAATGCCTCAAAATTCAAAAGTCCATAACTTGCTCATATTTTTGAATTTGGACACAAATGAGTACAATTTAAAAAGGTATTGAAAAGATCTACAGTCCCTTAGTTTTTAGTTTTTGCAATTAAATCAAATAAGGTCCTCAAAATTTGACATGAAATTCACTAAATTTAGAAAATGACCTATAATTGTGTGACTTCCAAGCTTTATAACTCTTGACTCTTTGCCAATTTGGACATGAAACCAAAAGGAGATGAAAGATCATCCTCTTATCTTTCCAAGCATACTTCATTTGCATTTTTTTGATCAAAGGTGAATAAAATATGAAATTTTGATGTTAAGTCCTTATTTTCCAAAATTAGAAACTTTTAGGGTTTCTTCATGAACAAGTTTCAACCCAATCTTCAATCTTTTTTATCCAATGATCAAAATGGACTTGAAATATGGAAAGTACATCCTTGAATTGATGGTTGACCAAAATTTCACTTGGTGAACCTTGAGTTTGACTGATTTTGACCAAAATGACCATTTTTCCCCTTTGAATCAATTGATCCACTTCCCTTCAAAATTGATGATCAAAACTTCAAACATATGATCTTCCAAACATATAGAGGACATGTACAAAGTTTCACTTCAAAATTATCAAGAAATCTTGATAAAATCTCAAACCCTAGTTTTGGTTAACACCTTAGGAGACTGATGAATCATCTCCAAAACTTCAAATCCTATGGGCATCTTGGCCAATTTCTTGCACAAAGATATCTTCAATGTCAATGAGGTGTTGGGGCTTCCAAATCAAGACTTGTACATTGATCAATACCCTTGATCAAACAAAACCCTAATTTGACTGGTGAATCAAAAGAGTGATTCCTCTTATAATCAAACACAAACTTCAATCCTCTGATGATCCAAAGAGATGGATTGAAATATCTTGAGATATGCAATAACTTTTGAGCTTGAAAGATCCAAAGGTTTAGATAATAAGGTTCAAATTGAGCAACTTGTCAATGCAATCAACCTTCAAAGCTTGAGGAAGACTTGATAACCAAAGTACTTTGATCCCATCACAATGTATGAATGCAATGCAATATGATATTCATGATGAAACATAAGCCTAAATCAATCGGGTAAATTTTGGGGTGCAACAAGGTACAGTTCAAATACGCTCCAGACACGGATGCCATTCTGATACTCATTCAGATCCTCTCCCAGATATAGTTCAGATATGCTCTAGACACAGATGCCATTCTGATAATCATTCAAATTCGACTTTCAGATACAGTTCAGATACGCTCTAGATACGGATGTCATTCTGATACTCATTTAGAGGTAACTCTTCAGATACAGTTCAGATACGCTCCAGACACGGATGCCATTTTGATACTCATTGAGATTCAACTCTTAAGATACAGTCCAGATACGCTCCAGACACGGACGCCATTCTAATACTCATTCAGAGTCTCTTTTAGATACAATTCAAATACGCTCCAGATGCAGATGCCATCCTGATACTCATTCAGATTAAACTTTCAGATACGGTATAGACACGCTTCAGACACGAATGTCTTTTTGATACTCATTCAGATCCGACTTCTCAAATACAGTTCAGATACGCTCCAGACACGGATTCTATCCTGACACTTATTCAGATTCAACTCTCAGATATAATACACATACGCCCCAAACACGGACGCCATTCTGATACTCATTCTTTCAGGTTACAAATTACAATTCAACAATCAGTTTTAGATGGCATCTACAAACCCATCTCCAACAACTTTCTGGAACCTCTCCAAATGGAATGTTTAAGCCCATTCCGTCAACCATCACATCACTGAGTGCAAATTTCTGGGCACTCTAGTGTCCAATCATCTTCCACCTTCGAGTCACGAATGGCAAAACAAGCCAATCTAACTCTTCAGGCTTAAGAAGATTGAACATGGGCAGCTGTTGTACCCAAAAATTTTCACTCTCACTTATCAAGAATTTGCTCACAAGATCTCCTTGACTCAGGACAACATTAGGATTTGATCAGCTCAAGACACCTCCTTAAGCACTGATGACCAAAATTAAGGTTTGAGTTTGCACAAGGATTTTTGGACTTCCAATACCCCATAAGACTTTCATGGATCATTATGGACCCCCAAGATTACCCATGTCAAATTTCAAGCTTTGAATCACATTTTTGATCAATCAATTGAGTAATTGACCTAAAAATCAGTTGCATTGAGGGAAAAGTCAACCATGGCCAATTTATAGTCAAACTTCATAATTTTTTATCCACATAAACATTTTAAACTCATATGTATCATTTGATCAAGTTTGGACCATAAGTCCTCAAGAAATTTGACCAAATCTCCAAAAGGGCAAAGTGGTCAAAATTAGGGTTTTGACTCGGAAAGGGCAATTTCTGATTTTTGACATAACAAATAATCAATTGGTTTAATGCATGATCTCAAGAGTCCAATTGCATCATTTTTACCTAATGACATGGTTCAAAACATTGCAAGTCCATTGGATTGACAAATAAATTTTGTAGTCAACTGATTAAAAGTCAACTGTATATTGAAAAGTCAAACTTTGACTTTTTGGTCAAATTCAAGTGCAAAAGAACAAAATTTATCAAAACATGTCAAAATCTGAAACTTATTAATCAAGAAATCAAAAAGTCAAGATTTCATTTTGGAAGGTCAAAATTTCTAAACTTGGAAATTTTTCTAAGTGTTGAAAATTTCATATTTTTTCATAATTTGAGCCACATTTTCACCATGATGCAAGATGATTCAGGAAAAACTCCCAACAATAAAGTTGTAGATCTCCATGAAATATACAACTTTTCTTTACTTAACTCCTTCCAAAATCGCATGGATTTCAAGTTATAATTTTATGAACATAGGGTCATGAAACTAAACACTTAGTGAAATTTTGCCAGGATTTTGACCTAACTTCATGACACTTTTTCATATAGTTCCAAGGGGAATCTTTAAAATCAATTCAAAGATGGATTGTAGAGCACATTACAAGCTTTCCAAAATGTCAAAGAACTCCTTGAGATCATTCTTGAGTAGGTAGAATCGAAGAGATGAAGTTAGGGTTTTGTCACTTGAATTACAAGTCATTTTTGATGAACACATGAACCAAATCCATGCTAGGCTGCATAATCCTTGCTTTGTAGGCATCAAACTTGTTTGTCACTCCATAATTAATGGTTTACACAATTTATTATGCCCTTATCCAACTGTTTCAAGGTTTGTCCAAATCAATTTGCCATTTTAGGGAGAAAGTAACATATCCATTCTTGTAAAGCAAGCTTTATGCACAAAGTCAGCTTCTTGAGCTCCCAACTTGTTTTCCTTGATTAAAATCCATCCACAAAGTTAGAAGTATTGTGTTTAAAGTGGTTAAAAACTCTATGAACCAAGTACAAGGCATGGAAACTTGAATTTCTCAAAAATCACATGTTATGCATAAACTTGTGATTTTGAATTATGATCAACAAGAGGTCTCCAAACCTGTTGCTTATAAATAGTCACTATTTGTGAGTTACAGGACGAGCTTGAACACCCTGAAACACACCAAAACACTCTCAAATCAGAAATTGCCCAAAAACTCCATTGTTGCAATGTTTCTGACCTTGAACTTCAAACTTACATTTCCCTCATGCGTTTCTTGGCCTTTTAGTTTCTAAAGCTTCCTTACATCAAGTGTAACATATTCCTGTCCCTGTTTCATTACTGTAACATCATTTACCATATCCTCCATAACTAAAAACAGATCACTGCACATTGACTTCTCCAAGTTATTTCAGCCACTCTCAACTCAAGCAAACCATTGCATTAACTTCCTAAGACCTCAAGGAAGCTAACCTGATCATCACCATCACTTGAAACAAGCTCAAACTCCAAACACAATTTCCAGTTTTGAGGTAAGTTTTTTCAACTTGGAACTCTTCATATAGGAATCATAAATAGTTTATTTGTGAACAAAACATGTAGATATCATTGCCCTGAAGCTAACCATATCCATAGTTTCCATTAATTTTGCTTGAGCTTAGAGAATTTTGAAACTGAAATTTCTGAAATTTTTAGGGTTCAGATTAGGGCCATTAAAATTCATGCTTATATTTGATCTATAATTTTAATACTTTACATTTCTGGAATCGTGAGAAAATTTTCTACAAGTTTCATGTTTACCATTTTCATTTTTGATGAGAAATGAGCAAGTTACAGTTGGTCTGGCTGGAGGTTGAAGATGAAGTCTTCAGGGAGCGTTCTTACTTACATATTTATTGTTTTGTTTGTATTAACGGATGTATAGCCACCCCAGTGGTAGAAGGGCGCTCCTGTAACCTATGGGACCTGGGTTCGAGCCCCAGTAGTACCCTTTTGCATTTTTACATGTTTTTACAAATTCTGACTTTTTGTTTGCAGGGCGCTGGGCCTCTTTGGGCCTGGCTTATTTTTTTATTTTGCTAGCTAACCCCCTAATTCCTATTGACACCCCTAGCCCAAATTTATTATTTTTTTTTTTTCATTTTTATTTTTCTTAAATATATTTTCTAAATACTAAAAATCATAAAATACAAAAAATGATATATTTATATCTTGACTTAGTTTATTTTATTTTTCTCACAAAAATTATTTTTATTAATTATACTTTATTTATTTTTTACTTATTATCTTGTAAATATAAATAAAATTAGGTTATTAGTTATTTATTTTTCATACTAATTTAAATACATTATTTTGGATATAAAAAAGACTAAAAATATTTTATAATACTATAAATATTTTTAAGATAAAAATACCAAATATACTTTTCTTAAACTTATTTTCTTTTGATTAATTAATAGAATTAGGGTTTCACTTAGAATCTTTTCTTAATAAAATTCAATTTTAATTAATTATTTTTTCTATTTAATTAGGCTAAGACAAAATCCTTTTTTTCATGAAAATCATACAAAGATACATTTCTTTACATTTTGCATTTTTTGTACATTCATTCATTTTATACTTTGTATTTATTTATTTCCTTGTACGTTGATATCAATTTAATATGGTTGTAATAGACTAATTAGGTTTAAATTCTTGCAATCCCCATTCATGAACTTGTATACCCCTCCCCACAAATGTTGTAATAGCGTAGTAACTTTAAATTTCGCAATTTATCGCTTTTATATACAATGCTAGTAATTAGGGTTTGTATGGAAAGACTAAATCTGATACTTAGAAAACCCTAATTCAAGACAAAAACAAGCATGAAAATGATACACTTGCACAGAAGCACCCCTAGGGTTATTCCACTTGGTTGCCTTATACAAAATGGCCATATTATGCATGAAAGGTATCTTAGCAAAAACAAGCAAATACAAGATCATAGTCCCTCGATGATGCTATCTAAGTTGCCTTACAAATGATCTTAGTCCCTAAAAAAGAATGCTAAGATACCTTGCAACATTGCTAATCATGGTTATAGAATGACCCACACCCGTCTCGTTTACATCCAAAGATAGGGCTGCTTACCAAATCAATGGTAAGATAACAATGTCAAAGAAAAAGAAAATGAACAAGAAAGACATTTTTGTAGGTAGATTTCTCCTAATTACTTGCTCCATCTCAAAAACAAAACATCCTTGCTATTCTCAAAACAAACACCAAACACTTTCAAACATCTTACAAAATTGAAAACATTTTCAAAAGATCAAACTTCTTTGTATACATTCTTACAAACAAGAATCATTACAAAGATTGCCTAAACAACGACCTCTTTACAAAATACTTTCAAAAACCACACAAAGCAAAATTTCAAACAAAATCAAGTGATCTAGCAAGGAATGAAGAGCCCATGGAAAACCATGGATCAAAAGGGTGCTAACACCTTCTCTTTTCATAATCTACTCCCCGAACTCAAGAAATAATCTCAAAGGTCTTTCCTGTGCTTTTTCACCTTTCCTTTTGGATAAAATAAAAGCCTGTGGAGACTCTTGCTAACCGCAACATTTGCAATCAAACGCAAAACACTCAAGTCAGTTCTCCCACCGTATCACAATATGCTACACTTCCTTTTATTTCCTTCTGAGTGGTGTACTGAATGTCGTATTCTGTCAAGACCCTTTTCCATCTTGTTATTCTTCCGGAGAGGGAGGGCTTCTCAAAAATGTATTTTATGGGATCCATTTTAGAGATCAACAAAATGGTATGAGTCATAATATACTGTCTTAGTCGGCGAGCAACCCATTCCAAAGTGCAATAAGTTTTCCCGAGAAGTGAGTATCTTGTTTCACAATCAATAAATTTTTTGCTAAGGTAGTATATTGCATGCTCTTTTAGGCCAGACTCGTCATGTTGGCCTAGTACACACCCTATTGAGTTCTCTAACACTGTCAGGTACATGATAAGACGTCTCCCATCAACTGGTGGCATCAGAATCGGTGTTTCTTGGAGGTACTCCTTGATTTTGTCAAACGCTATCCGAAAATCGTCGTTCCACTTTAACACTTGATCTTTCTTCAGCAACTTGAAGATTGGCTCACAAGTAGCGGTCAGATGGGAAATAAATCTGGAAATATAATTTAGTCGTCCCAAGAAACCTCTGACTTCCTTCTTAGTATGGGGTGATGGAATTTCTTGAATGTCTTTGACCTTGGTGGGATAAACTTCAATACCTTTATCACTAACGACAAAACCCAGGAGTTTACCAGATCTTACCCCAAAGGTGCACTTGTTTAGATTCAACCTCAACTTGTACTTGTTTAGTCTCTCAAACAACTTGTGTAGGTGGTCGAGATGTTCTTCTTCAGTCTGAGATCTGGATATCATGTCATCAACGTAAACCTCTATCTTGTGATGGATCATGTCATGGAATAAAGCTACCATAGTAAGCTGATATGTTGCACCGGCATTTTTCAAACCGAAAGGCATAACCTTGTAATAGAAAGTGCCCCACTGTGTGACAAAGGTAGTTTTATCCATGTCTTCGGATGCCATCTTGATCTGATTATAACCTGAGAAACCATCCATGAAAAAGAATACTTTATGCTGAGCGGTGTTGTCGACCAGAACATCAATATATGGAAGCGAAAAATCATCTTTGGGGCTTGCCCTATTCAGATCCCTGTAGTCTTCACACATACGTACTTTGCCATCTTTCTTAGGAATTGACACCACATTTGAAACCCATTGAGGATATGACGTATCAGCTAAGAAACCTGCATTGAATTGCTTCATAGCCCCAACCTTGATCTTTTTAGATATCTTGGGACGCATACGACGAACCTTCTGCTTAATTGGAGAACAACCCTCTTTAATCTGCAGACGGTGAACCACAATATCAGTATCAAGCTTTGGCATGTCTTCGTACGACCAAGAAAAGGTCTAAACATAGTCATGCAACATTTGGATTAATCTCTTTTTGACACTATCCTCTAGGTTGGCACCTATCTTGACTTCTTTCCTTTCTTCTACAGTACCCAAGTTTACAACCTCGACTGGCTCTTCATGCAGTTGTATAGCCTTTTCCTCTTGCATTAATAGTCTGGCAAGTTCTCCAGGTAGTTCACAATATTCCTCACCTTCGTCCTCGGCTTGATAGATCAGACTTTCAAAGTCATAAGAGGCAATAGCAGAATTGTTATCAATGGGATCCATAATGGATAAGAATCTGCAATTTGTTGTGTAGGTGTGTGTAATAACACATATATATTTTGAAAGTGATAAAATAAAAGAAAGAGCAAAGAGCGCAAAATTTGAATGTAAAACATCTAATGTTTTATTGAATGAAAATATGCGAATGAAATGACAACCCTAACAAATGAACCATTGTGCCTTGTGTAAGGAACAAGGCTTAAAGTTATTGTTTTTAAAATTACATAACCGAAACTCGAAAGCAATAAAACAGAAAGTAGAGTTTAGTCCTGACTAAAGGAGATTTAGATAAGGTCTTCAATCTTCTAGTTGTTGAGCCCGTTGCTGATGGTGGGAAAAATCTAGTTGTCTAGGTCGTAGTCACTATCAGCATCTTCTAACGCGTTGACTCCATTGTTGCTGACGCGGAATTATGGTCTTCTAGCATGAGCGCGGAGAACAAACCTCTGAGCCTCTACAGTGAAACCCAAACCAAATTTTTCAGACTTGTAAGGAATATCAGGAAGTTGACCCCAAGTAGTGCAACCACCTTCTTCTACTATAACTCTAGCGTCCTTCATAGAAGCCATTCTGGGCGGGACCTTAGTAACTTTGGGAATAGCAGAAACATCTTCAGTAGCGGTAGCTGTCGAAGGCATAACTTCAAAACTTTGGTAGGGAGTTTCGATGAATTCGCCGTCCATCTCAACATACTTTAATGAGTTCAAATGAATCACCATATACTCTTTTTCCCCACAAACCGTAATAACCTTTCCTTTTATGGGATATTTCAGCTTTTGGTGTAGGGTTGAAGTAATAGCGCCTACCCCATGAATCCAGGGGCGTCCAAGTAAGTAAGAATAGGATGAATGAATATCCATCACATAGAAGATAGAATTGAATACCCGTGACTCTATTCTGATCGGAAGATCCACCTCTCTGTGTACCATCCTTTTCGAACCATCAAAGGCCCTGACCACAATGTCACTGGTTTTCAGCATAACCCCTTCATAATCAAGTCTGTCTAGAGCACCCTTCGGTAGTACATTCAACGAGGAACCCGTATCAACCAACACATGAGCTAAAGTAGTGCCCTTGCATTCAATAGAGACATATAGGGACTTGTTATGGTTTCTTCCTTCGGGAGTCAGGTTGGCATCAGAAAATCCTAGCCCATTAACAGTCATTAGGCTAGCAACATAACTTTCAAATTGATTAGTAGAGATTTCTTGCGGCACATGCGCTGATTTCAAGAACTATACCAAAGCCTGGGCATGGGCTTCATAGCATAATAAGATGGATAACATGGAGATCTTTGAGGGAGTCAGCCCCAGTTGTTCAACAATCTTGTAATCGGTTTTCTAGATAATTTTTAATACCTCCTCCAACTCCTACCTGGAGGTATCTCCAGCTATAACTTCTTTAGGTTCCCCCATCTGGGCAGGCTCTGTCATTTGTTCTTTGCCCCGAGTCTCAGTAATTGACTCGGTGGCGATAACACAAACTGGTGTGGCAACAGTCTTCAGAGAGATTTCTGGAGAGAAAACCCTTCTGCTTCTCGTAACTTTACTGGTCCCAGCAATATTGTCAAAAATGGGATCAGTAACTTTAGTACCTTAATTTTTATAAGTCAATGGTTCTTGCTAGACACCATGGTAGTAGACATCGGCTCCATAGTTCTAAGGGATATCATTGTCCGAGGAATACAGAATTGGTCCAGGTGTGGTGATTATTAGAGGAGCAACTCTGGGTTTGGTAGTAATATTTAAAAGAACTTTAGAAGTGATCCTGATAGGAGTGCCAGAAATTACAGATACCTCTTCCAGCTCCAAGTCTTAAAATGAATTTTCCACAGAGGGATCTTTCTCAACTAGAATCATGTCGTTGTCCATCAGACGCTGAATACCTTCTTTTAACAGTTGGCAGCCATTAAGTTGGGCTGCACAACAATAACATCTCTCAATACAACCCGGAAATAAACCGGCTTGCAACAAATTCTTCTTAATAATTATCAGTGGAGTAATCAAGTCACTTACAATAGAAACATAAAGAACATCATCAATAGCACTTATGCCTTTGTCATTCTTAGGCATAGCTGCAGTAATCACCTTGGGGGTCTCGGGAGGATCAAACTCAATTTCTTTATTGTCAATCATGTCCTAAATATTATTCTTCAAAGCCCAAAAACTATTGGTTTCGTGTCTGGGACTATTGGAATGATAAGCACGTCTTACATTTGGATTGTACCGAGGAGAGGAGGTGTTGGGATTCTGAGGGAGATCCCTTAATGTTATCAGCTCTGCCTTCAATAGATGTTGTAATGCCTGAGAAAACTACATGTTGATCTTTGTAAACTGTCTCTTGGGTACGTCTGACCTACGCTGATTACCCTGTTGTTGTTATTGCACATGCACAGGATTAGAAATTAGCATCTCCCCCGCATATTAGTTGCGATCACTTCTAGCACGACCCTTTTGGCCATACACAAAATTAGTTTCATTAATTCTGTTGAACATATTCTCCATTGCACTTGAAGACATAGCTACCTGAATCTTTCCACTTCTAATTCCACCTTTAACCTATTCCCCAGTTAGTATCATCTCAGTGAAACCAGATGAAGAGTTTCCGATTAAATGATTGAAGAAAGGTCCTGTCAGAGTTCCCATGAACATATCAACCAGCTCCCTTTCAGACAAAGGAGGTTGAACCCTTCGAGCTAGATCCCTCCATTTTTGGGCATAATCCCTAAAGCCTTTGAGGGAAAATCTCCCTTTGAGGAAAATAGTTAGAAAATAAAAGGAGAAAAAAGCCAAAGAAAATGATTGAAGAAAGGTCCTGTCAGAGTTCCCATGAACATATCAACCAGCTCCCTTTGAGGAAAAATCCAAAGAAAATGGTTAGAAAATAAAAGGAGAAAAAAATGCCAGGGGTGGGTGTTAAACCCACGAATTTAGCTTCCTCAACCATACGCTTCACCATTGTGCCAGGCGCACGTTCGTGTGAGAGGAATGGAGTTAGTGCGCTTTGTATCATAACCTGCAAAATATGAAAAAACTGAAAAAACCTCAAAACACCAAAAGGCATAGATCAAACCCACACCTTGGTGTACTAATGCCTTAACGCGCGCTTGCTTGCCACTGGGGTGTCTATACATCTGGTGATATAAAAAGAACCAAATAATTATATTATAAAACCATTGCCTGGACCAGAGAGGTGTCGGAGCCCTAGCTCCGGTCTTCTTCTCCGGTGAGATGTTTCTTGGAAAACTGTAAAATAACACATGTTAAAGCACAAAAGGACCCTTCCAATCTAAATCATGCCCTGCGAGTTCAATGGAACCATTATCTTTAGCAAAATCACGCTGGTTTGGGAGATAAGATAAAAACTACTCAAATCGGTGTGAACATGGCAAAATTTTACCCGGTCGTTATGGGGGCCATGCTATGGTTCGATCCTGCATTGTTATGTCTCTGAAGATCATTAATGGAGTTAGAACATGTTAAAACATAATGAAAGAAAAGATATGAAAATCATACAATGAACCAAAAACGACAATGTGTATATGAGGGTTTCAGGCCCTTTGGACCTTCAAAGATGCTCCATTCTTACCCTACAGTATAGCTTGAAGTGAATTGGATGGTTGGCTCACGTGGAAAGAAGTTGTAGCTAGGGTTTACAAGTTTCCCTAGTTTTTTTTATCTTTTGGGAGTTTTGGAAGAGGTTTCTTGCTGTAAGGGTTCGTTCCCTCTTGTCTGAAATAGTGAGGTTATAAATAAGGATGAATTAGGTCAAACCATTTGTGCTTGGACCTTTGTAAGAAGATCTTTTGTTTTATTTCGGTTATTTTGAATTTTAAATGATAAAATCAAAATTAAATAAAATAAAAACCCAAGAGGTGTATGAACAAGCCCTGAGGTTCACCATAAGTTGCAAAACACGTTTGGACCTTGGAACATTAGCCCATTAGCCCAAAAATTCAAGTTTGGTCACTTTTGGTTTTATGCATTTACTCAAAATTTCCCAACTTGCACCAATCATAACTCTCTCCATTTTTATCATTTCAAGGTGAACATGACTTTTTGTAAAGCTTAAGATGTCCTCTAAAATCTCTAATTTAATCATTTTTGCATTTGAAGACTTTATCTTGATGTAAGTTGCTTTGATAAAAAGTGTATTTTTGTTGACTTTTGAAATGGCCTATAATGTATTGGCCCATATCTCTCAAATGACATTTTTTGGACTTGAGCTTTGAGAGATAAAGTTGTAGATAATTAAATTTCCTTCAAAATGAACTTTGTTTAAGGCAAATCTGATGACGCATGTGAAAGTTATGCCTGGTCAAAGTTCAGTTGACTTCTCCTTAAGAAAACCCTAATTTGGCAACTTTTGACTTTTGATGAATTGAGAATTTTCTTGATGAGTTATGATCAACCCTTGATCAAATTATGAATATAAATTCAAAATCTTGATGTTGACCAAAAATATTTAGGTGTATGTTGACAATAATTGACTTTTTGTCCGATATTGTCGATTTTCAATCAACTGACTAGTTGACTGAGAAAACTTGCGATGCATGGCTTGAAACTTGTCATGAGCATTCCTTGGTACATATGAGGAACCATGAAACCCACTTGAGGCCTTAGAAATCCAATATTCCTTGATAAGAGTGAAACTCTAGTTGTAAGTCCATTGCTTAGGAGGAGAATTTGTCTGATCAATTATTGAGTAACCTTGAGCAAATGAAGACCGTAGGAGAATGTCTTGAAGAAAATGGGAGGGAAAATTTTGGGGTACAACAAGGAGAATTTTGTATAAAAACAAAGGCTGAACTAACTTGGAATAGGAAGAGGTGATGCTTACTTAAATGCGCGAGTGACAGACAAGAAGATGGTCACACTCAAGGCTAGTAGCATAGAAATGTAGAGTTAATAATGACATAACTTCTATGTGAATCCCAAAATAGTCAATAAGAATTAAATCTAAACCCCTATTAAAAGTAAGGAGATAAAGAGATAGGAAGAAAAGCCTTGTAGGATCATGTGCAAATTTGTATTCCCCAAAATATCATAAATTGGTTGATATGTACAATCTGGTTTCTCACATAAAGCATATCGCCCCTATAGTCTTCATGCTTGAAGAACAATGTTAAATTGAGCTCCTCACATAAAGAATCTCGCCTATACATGTCTCATGCTTGATAAAATGAGTATTGTAACACCCTGGTTTTTATCCTAATATTTTTAATTGAGTTTTAGAGCGTCTTTTGGTTAATTAGTTAGTATTAATTTGGGTCAATGAGAATTGAGAGATTTAATTATAATTATTTAATAATAATAATAATTAGATTATTAATAATTTGGAATATTTAATTATATTTTTATATTAAAATTATTAGAGAATGTGAGGCAAGGAGATTTGGGTGATAAAATAGAATTTAGGGAAATATGGGAAGTTGGATAGAATGAATGTAGAATCGTGGGGAGTTAGTGAAATTATTAAAATAAAAATAGAATTAGGATTTTGTTTAAAATAGAGGAGAAATAGAGAATAATGTCAGTAAAGGGGGAGATTTATTTTACAAAATGCTATGTTGGTTGTAAGGTAGTGGAATTGACCTTGAATCCCGATACTTATCTATCACTATAGGGTTATCTCATAGCATATGGTTTTGACTATAAAACCCTAAGGCAAGTAAATGAGGATCATACTGTTATTATGATACGAACTAATCATTTGGGCATGTTTATTTTTTCCAATTAATCATGATATTGTTGGTTGTCATTGATTTGATTCTTAAAAGTTTGAATGGGGACCCCTTAACCCCTTTTTGAATTGTTTTAATTTTGGTATGAAAAACCCATGATGATTGTGATGATTTGTGTTTATATGTCTAAGATTTGTATTTGATATGGTATTATGTGGTATTCAAGTATGTGATAAACTTATGTAAATAAGATGTTGAACTGATGAACGTGGGGGTCTTGGGGATGAAAATCGAATGAAAACACATAAACTGCAAATAGGCATGAAAGAAGATTGATCGCCTTGTTTCAGTGTAACTTGACTTTTATAAGTCCATTTGTGGTGTAGTTAATTACGTTATGAAGCTAACCCGATAATATTTCTTTTGAAGTGAGGAAATTGGGCCTGAGAGTGCTACAATAGTAGCAGTTATCTAGTTTTTATACCATAAGCATAATGAAAATTCAGTCATGCATTGGTTGTCTCGTTTTACACATAACTTAAGTTTTATAAGTCATTTTAGAGTAAACCTTATATAATAAGAAAATAAACATTCTAATCTTTCCAAAACATGTTCATTTACTGGATTCCAACTCTATTTGATATTTTAAAGAATTATCTAAACCTGCGATATGACTAGTAGAAAACATTATGTCCTTGGTCTGCACAAGTTCCTATTGTTTGATTAAACTGTAACGACTAAGATATTAAGTACTAAAATAGAAATCATAGTTTTAAAATAGACACTCTAAGATTTCCTAAACATATTCATTTTCTTGATTTCGACTTTGTTTGATATTTTAAATAATTATTCGAATCTGATGTATGACTAGTAGGAAAATGATTCTGGGGTTGTTTTGATGAGATGCTATGTGAATTAAGTTATTAATGTTTTAGGACACGAGCTTAATATTTTAATGATATATTTGTGTTAGATAAGATATGCATATGTTTATATTTGAGTTTGAAATGATTAGAGTTGAGTTATAGTTGTTTATATGTTTAGAGTTGAGTTTGAGGATTAAATGAGTAAAGTTTGAGTATCTCATATGTTTAGCGTTGAGTTGAGAAGTAATTAAGTTAAGGTTAGGATATTCTTTTTAACACTTAAACTTTTAATAAAAGTGGTAGAGTTAATTGTAAGTTTGGTTGAGTTATGAGTATGCCTTATTAAATATTGATGGTTGTTTGATGATGTTTTGATAATATTGATGAGCATTGTTGAGAAAATAAATAATTTAACTATTATGTTTAGTTATGATTAAATTGTTGAGCTTATGCTGAGATGTTTGGTTCAGAAAGGAAACATTGCTATGGCCTTGCATTAGCGATATTCATACTAGTTTCGGGTTCATAGAGGAACTTGTGACGAGTTTCAGGTTCAGGGAGAAACTAATGACGGATATTGGAGTTTGAGGTTTGATATGAGTATTGCATTTGTTTGTGGCATTCATGCATCAAGTATATTAGAGATAGGTATTCCTTTGGTCCAGTGATGGAACACAAGTTTAGTGAGGAACCAGGTTTAGAGAGGAACCAATAACGAGTCTCAAGTTCAAAGGGGAACTGGGTTTAGATAGGAACATGAGACGAGTAGAATAATTAGTAACATACCTTTGACATTCAAACTGATGGTACCATGTGCATATGGAATAGAGTTTAGCGTGCATTTCATATTATTATGTGTATTAATGTGTGATTGTATGAATTATCATGACAGTTGGTATATTGTGATGGTGAATGTGAATATTGTGTTATACTACATTGTCGTTTATATACCATTTACTTTTGTAAGATGTATTCTTACCCTTTGTTTATTTCTTGTTTGTCTTTATGCCTGTTATCTAGATACTCGTGTAGGGACTGAGGAGCCTTAGATGTAGCTGGTATTTGGAGTATGGAATTAGTTTTCCTTATTCGTGTTGGGAATATAACCATAATAAATCTCAAAAAATTGATACAAATAAAATAAAATAAACTCACAATAAAAAATTTATTACTAACTTGCATTTTTTGGACGAAAAAATTGCAAACCCTCTCAGCAACTAATTTTGAATGAAAAAAATAGAAAATCCCTCAACAACTAACTCTGGAAGGAAAAATAGAAAATCCTCTCAACCACAATTTTCTTATGGAAAAATTCTAAACCCTCTCTAGACACAAAACCAACCAAATTCCCAATATACCCCAAAAAACTAGAATTGTTGTGGTAAATAAACTAAAACTAATTCTCTATATTTATAATAACCTTTTACTTATTTCTTCTTCATATTTCTCAATGTGGGACTTGGATGAGTACCCACTTTAACACAATATTTCCTCCCTTCATTAAAAGTCTCATAAATTTTCACTTCATAGTTACCTTCACCCGTACAAACTAAAAGATAGATAGTCTTCACAACTAACCATATTTGCAGTAGGAGCGCTTTTCAATTTTTCTGTCTTCTTCTTTATGCTTCACACATCCTCTATAAATAATGGGTATTTAGATTGCATGTGACCAAATTATTGACAATAATGACACTTGACATAACTCATATTTCTGGTGTAGCGGTAGAAATGTTGAGACAAAGCCATCAGATTGACTTAACTCGCACAAATCAAAATAAAAATCGCCACCGCGTTTTATTGTTTTCAAAGGAATTAGAAAAGAGCGAATAACCCAAAAAGAGGGGAGAAAAAATATAGGTAAGGGGGTTGGTTATGCAAAGGGAAGGTATTAGCATACTGAACATCTACGGTACTCCACAGGAACCTCTTAGAAAATCTATATATTTTGGCTATAAAATATTTTATAAAAAATAGATAGTGGAGATAAGGAATGAAGTGTTTTTATAATTTTTCACCCGTCGTGGTTGTGAACCTTTAGTGCCTACGTACCACCTTTCGTGCAATAGGGGTCAGGGTACGCGTAGTTCATCTTTAAAAATTAAAACACAAGTGTGTTGGTTAATTTTAAGAGATAACATATCATTGTTATATCCGAATGGAAAACATACTTACTACCCACAATCATGAAAAAGGAGAATTTGCATCATCTCAAAGTGGAGGATATGGCTTGGATTTCAAAATCAACAGAGCCTCACTAAACACCCAAGTGGAAAATGTCTCACTTTACTACATATTGTAGAAGTATAGTTGTTTGCATCATTTAAAGTATTTGTCAAGAGTGTATTCTTTTGAGAAAATTTTAAAGATAAAAGCCAAAATGGCAAAACAGTTTGAATGAGATTGATTGAATTTTAGTCTTCTCACAAAAATGTCTAAGTATTATTAAATTGATTAAAGTTTGATTAAGAAAAGATTTTTGAAAATTCATGGACCTAAGTCCAAGTTTATTATGAAAGTGGTTCAAGTTTTTAAAACAAGAAGAGTTTTCAAAAGGAGGGAGAAGATTTTTGAAATTAAAGAATATGGGAGGAGATGAATGGACTATCATAAAGCATAAGATAAAAGCTAGAGAAAAGAATCGTCTAACCAACAAGAAGACAACAATTGACACAATGATTCAATGTAGAATTCCGATCTTTTGGATTTGAAACCAAACAAACAAAGATAATAAACCTCTTAAGAGAACTAAGCTTCAATTGCATTAAGTCTTCACAAAAATTAGGCAGAGTAACAGTTGTATACAGATGAATTCCAGATCACAGAAAAAGCATGTAACCACAATAACCTGCACACAAAACAAACAAACAAACCAATGTCTTGGGGTAAACCCCCAAGAACTTCAGACAAAATAACAGTTGAGGTCACAAAGTCTTCACAATAGGTCAAGGCTTCTGACACTAAGTCCAAGAGGTTCATGTCTCCAAAGTGCCAAGGATAGTAACCAAGTAGTGCAAGCAACTTTAAAGTTTTTTAGGGTTCAAGTTGATTATTAAGCATCTTCAAAAAATAAATGAAAAGCTTAAGTGATCAAAATAAAAATGACATAAAAGATAGATGCTTAAATGAGCAAAGATGAAAATAGCATGAAATGTAAATGCTAAAGAAAATGGAACATAAAGTAAAAAGCATAAGGTAAAAACATAAAGTAAAGTCAAATGTTAGAAATTAGTGGTTAGTTGAATGACCAAAATTGCATTTGCTTTTTGTCAAGTACATCATCAATTTAAGAATTCTTAAGTGATCCAGTTTGACCAAAATTGGTGAAGATTCATTAGAGGATTGGTAGAACCAAAGCCTCCTAACAATGAATCTCAAGGTTATTGGATCAAAGGATTCAAATTAACATCCTTGGGCTTACAAACATGGGTTTGGGCCACGAATGATCATTTCTCAAATCGAAACAAGATTTAGCGCTATGTTAAGCAATCGTAAGTGAACTTATATAGAAGTCGCAACTATTTTGAGATCGGTCAATAGCAATCTATGTACCATATGCTTTGAGACATGATATGGAAATCATGCTCCAATAACATTAAGTACAATTTGAGAAAGAGATGAAGAAGAAATAGGGTAAAAAGTAAACCACATTTGAACCAAAAATTTAATCAAACTATTATTAAAATCATTCATCCATTTTTATGGAGTTAGACTCAACACCATGGATCCAATAATGTTAATAAAGTTCATGATCAAAATTTCATAGTCCAAGATCAGCCAGAATATGTACAAAAAATAAAATAAAATTTAAAATAAAAGAAAAAGGTTTTTTAAGTGATTTTAAAAATGAAAATAAGAGGGAAAATAGGAATTATATTCCAATTAATCATGAAAATTAAGTGAGACCATAGAAAAATCAGAAATGCACTCAAATATATTTATAAAATTTTTGGTAATTTTTTAAAGTCAGAAACTATTTTTAGAACTAATTTAAATTTCTCAAATAAAGGAAAAAAGATCAAAAATAGTAAAAATTAAGATAAAATTCCATAAAAAATTCAGAGGGTCAGAAATAATGAAAATGATTTTTATAAAAAAATTCAGAATTTAAAAATGTCAGAAAGTATTTTTAAAACAATTAAAATAAAGCAAACAAAAGCAAAAATTATAAAAAAAATATCAAACATTAAAATAAAAATATGAAAAAATATTCACAAAGTCAGAAATAATTCAAGGTATTTTTGTATATTTTTTTATATAATTTTTGGATAAAAAAAGTTATGAATTTTTGAAATTAAAATGAAATTAACAAATAAATTTGTAAAGATAAAACAAATCTGAAAAACCCCGCGCGTTGGATCTTTCCTCGCTAATACACGCTGACAAATCCAACGGATCAGAGGTGAGGGAGCATCATGGACCCAAGGCTGAGTGCGTGCATGAATCACAATAAAATCCAGCCAATAGAATTAAAACAATCGGGTTGATGTCATTGGTTGAAGAACGACATGTGTGTCCTCTTCAACCTCTAGCCTCCTGCAAATAGGGCAAACCTCAAGTCATTGAATCTGTAAATTTAGGTGCTCATAGTGGTACGAATAGACGCGTCTCTTCAAGACGACCTTAACCATATCCTCATGCCAAATTTTATATAAAATACAGAGTAGTCAATATGGAAAAAACCAAGGATGTTTAAAAATGTCAAAATCGAAAATCAGAAGTATCAAATGCATTGTTTCTCCAAAATTGAGTTAATAGCAAGCATCAGTGAACATTATAGACCATTCCAGTAATTTGAGTTAGAATATTTTGTGCCTTAAACTACCTGAACGAAGTCATATGAAGTTGCTCTGTAAATGGACTTGGCTAGCACGATTTCGGGCACCTCAAGGCATGATTCTTTTTCTGTTAGCTTCAGGGAAGTTCAAGGATGAAGGATCAAGGAAGAAATTAAATTGAAAAGTGGTAGAAATAAGAATTCGAAATCTCAGAAAAAGGTGTTATGGAGAGAGTTTGACATAGTAATGTTGGCTCTTCAAGCTTGAGGAAATGAATGAGGGATGATCCTCTATTTATAGGAAAGTGAATGGAATGTTCAAGCGTGTGAAATGATGATGTTTGGAGAGAATTCATGTGAATCTGCATCATGGAAAAAGTGTGACTCTTTTTTACCAAAACTCATCCAATCCTTGCGTTTTATGATACTAAATGCTTTTGGAAAGATGCTAAACACGATTAGAAGCAAAAACACACATAAATTTTGTGATTAGAAGCCAAAACAAAGATTTCAAATTGCGACTTTTGGAGAAACTTCAGTTTCAAGTTACCAAATTCAAATTAATGGCATTCTCAACTCAAGGAGTCTTAGGACATGATTCTTGAAGCCTTATAAATATGAGCTTACAAACTTTATAATGTGAAAATAATGGGATCAAATGGATGCTTGAACTGAAAGTTGTAATGAGTCAAAGTTCAGAAAAAGAGGTTGACTTTCTATACTTAGAAAATTTCTAGGTTTTTCTTTAAAAATAACTTATAATCTCTTGCATCCAAACATGACCTTCCACTTAAAATTTGCTCTTTACCAAAAAATATGGCATGAATTAGATCTTTTGAATGACATTTTGAGACTTGAACCATTCAAAATCTCAAAATATTGAGACTGTTATGACTTCTTGAAGTTGGCAAAAATTCATGAAATGACCTATAATATTTTGCATCCTTAGGGAAACTTCCATCCATTTTCACATATTTAAGATCGTTGTGGAAAAATAATGGGCTCAATGTGATAAAAATTGACCAAGTTATGATCATTTAAAATCACCTAATGGAATTTTAGGGTTCATCTGGAGGACTTGTAATCTTTCTTCACCATCAAGTTTTTTTAACACAAAACTTCCTTTAAACTTTTGAAGTGATTTGTTAATAACCTTTTGATCTTGATATTAGATACAAGATGGGAGTTAAAAACCTGGTAGCTGGCCATTTGTCAATATTGTCAGAGGAAGTGCAAGATAGGAGTGATGAAGAAATCCAAGAGGCATTTCATGATGAAAAACTGCTGACGATAACTACAGGCGTGACTCCATGGTACGCTGACATAGTTAACTACTTGGACAGTAGGTATGTCCCATCTGAATTCAACTCTTAGTAGAGGAAAAGGTTCTTTCACATGACCAGAATCTATTTCTAGGAAGAACCTTTTCTTTACAAGAAGTGTGCTGATCAATTGCTAAGAAGATGTGTGGATCAGCCAGAGGCACGACATATCTTGTCTGCCTATCATGAAGCTCCTTATGGAGGACATTTTTAAGGATCAAGAACTGAAACTAAAGTTCTACAATCAGGTTATTTCTGACCTTCTCTTTTTAAATACGCTAATGATCTATTAAGAAGATGTGATAGATTCCAAAGAGTAGTAAATATCTCCATGAGGTAAGAGATGCCTCTTACCAACATCTTAGAAATTGAATTTTTTGATGTATGGGGCATTGATTTCATGAGGCAATTTCCCCAATATTTTGACAACCTATACATATTGGTAGTTGTGGATTATGTTTCTAAATGGATAGAAGTAGTAGAAACTCCTACTAATGGTGCTAGGGTAGTGACCAAATTTTTGGTGAAAAATATTTTGTCTAGACATGGCACCCCTAGAGTGATCATTAGTGATGGAGGAACCCATTTTTGCAACAAAATCTTAGAAAATTTGATGGCAAAGTATGGGGTGAAACACAAAGTTGCTACTTCCTATCACCCACAATGTAGTGGGCAAGCTGAAATTTCAAATAGGGAAATAAAAAGGATTTTATAGAAAGTTGTTAACCCTTCTAGGAAGGACTGGACTACGCATTTGGATGATGCCTTATGGGCATATAGAATAACCTTTAAGACTCCCTTAGGAATGTCTCCATATAGACTTGTCTATGGGAAGGCATTCCACTTGCCTATTGAGTTAGAGCATAAGGCTTTTTGGGCAGTCAAAAACCTGAACTTTGATTTATCCAAGGCTGGCCAGGCTAGAATGCTTCAACTTAATGAGCTAGAGAAGTATAGGTTGTTCTCTTATGAAAATGATGAATTGTACAAGGAAAATACTAAGAAATAACATGAAAGGAAGTGCCTGCAGAGGGATTTAGTTAAAGGAAAACCTGTTCTTTTTTTCAATTCTAGATTGAAAATTTTCTTTGGAAAGTTAAAATCTAGATGGTATGGGCCATTTAAACTCCTAAAGATTTATCCTTATGGTCAAAAAGTGAAGAAGTACTATGGTGAATCCTTAAACAATACAAGGACCACCATGTTATTAAATGAATCTATCTGAACTTTTCTATAGCCAGGCTAAAAGACTATAAAATAGCGCTACAGGGAGGCAACCTAGTTTCATTTTTGTTTTTAGTTAGTTTTGTTTTTCCAAGTATCATGATTGTTAAGATAAGGAGAAGTAGAGAGAGTCATTGACAAGTCATGTCGTGACTGTGAAAGATGAGTCTATCTTGCACAAGAATAGTTGGAAATTATTGATGTCTTGTCAGGAGAAGTATCTTGAGAAGGGCATGTATTAGGATACATAATCAAAAGTGAAGAGGCAAAAAGCGAGTGAGTCACACACGCATAGCATTTTATTATACAGCAAAGTGACGTCACACAACAAGACAAGCATTTATTGCTAATGGCCCACTTTCATGATTATTAGCGGCTAGGATTAACCCTCACCATACCTTATGTTGTCTAAATAGCCTATTGTGTCATTTTCAAAATCTTATTTTGTCAAGAAGTGTATGTTACATCTCTCTCTCTCTCTCCACTCTCAACCCCTAAACTTCATAATTGTCTCTCACAAAGAACAACCTCCCACTACCTCTTTAGTTATTCAAAACCGTTCCACCATACTCTATAAATCCAACTGTTGTGATCACTCATATCACCTCAAACATTTCTCTCATTCCCATTCACAATCTGAAACTTCTCAAAACCCTAACAATGAAACCCACTTACTCACTAAAAAGAATCAAGGTCTGTGCCAGGAAGAACGCTACTCCATCCATGGACATTTCCAATGATGACAGAAGTGACTGTGATATCTTCATTAACGACGACGCAAGGATGAGATTCACTGGTTGAATCTCCAGTCAAGGGGTATTTTCTGAAAGGGTTTTTTCCCTTGATCTAAAGGATGAAAACCTAGGGTTGCCTGCAAGCATTGGTCCGTTGATTGAAAATAAGAAGTGGCGCAAGCCGTGTCAACACCATGAGCCTTACAACACTTAAATCATGAAAAAGTTCTACTACAACCTAAGGCATGTCAACAAGAAGTCTGTAGTCATGGTGAGAGGCTTTGAAGTCTGTTATTTAGAAGGAACAATCAACATGATGTATGTATTGAAGAAAGTAGATGATGAGTATCAAAACATTTTGTCGATGGCTGACGAGTCAGAGTATGAGGTATACATGCAATCACTATGCAACCCAAATACCACATGGGTAGAGTCTGGAGGGGAGAAATCATTAAGGAGAATGGATCTGAAACCAGAATCTAAGGCATGTTAATAGTTTATCAAGCACTCCATCAAGCCTACACTTCACAATGATATTGTCAACAAGAAAAGGTTGGTTATTCTCCATTGTAACACCTCTGGAAATGATGTCAATGTTGGAAGAATAATTGTGCAAGAAAGCCAAATGTGTGCCAAGAAGAAAGATGGGATGTTGTATTTCCCATGTCTAATCACAACTATATGTTCCAATCAAGGAGTGAAGGGAAACAAAACTGATGAAGTCTGCAATCCAAAAGCTAGGTTTGATAGAAACAGTCTACAAATGTTGATGAAACCAGAGGCAAGAAAGAGAGAGGAGACATGATGGAAGTCGTCTGGAGGAGACTTCAATTTTGACATTGACAGTTTAACATGGGAAGTGATGCTGCAAATGTAGAAGGATCAAAGAGACTAATATAGGTTTCAGAAGGCAAGACATGAGTGGAAGTTTAGGGTGTATAGAATAATGGATAATGATGTGTCATCCCCTCTATTCCCTGACCATATATTGGGGATGGAGGAAGAAGAAGAAGAAAATCCTTGGTAAACAATGAAGATAAAGAGAAGAAAATTAAGAGAAAGGGTAAGAAGGTGATGAAGTATGAGCCTGCTGTTGTGAGAGATCCTGGCATGTCCACTCAAGGCATGCCTATGGACGACTTACATAAAAATAAAAAGAAGAAAACCAAGGGAGAATCACCAGGCAAGAAGGTGGCGCTAAAGAAAAATATTGTCGAAGAAGAATAGGTGGTGGAGGACGAATCCGAATCAGATGATGATGAGACTTTAAACAATATGATCAAACAATCGGCCAAGGACAAGAAGGAGTTTTGAGCAGAAGTACCTCAAAAGGAAAAATCTAAGCAGGGTACAAAGAAGAGCGCTGAGGAAGTTATGAAGGAGCTAGAGGCAGAGCCAGTTGAA
Organism: Vicia faba; assembly: GCA_948472305.1. NCBI lineage: Eukaryota > Viridiplantae > Streptophyta > Magnoliopsida > Fabales > Fabaceae > Vicia > Vicia faba. Next base: position 117,121,567 of record OX451738.1, on the reverse strand, counting down.
GAAGTTGTAAGGGAAAAAGTGAAGGAGATAGATGAGAAGAAGATGGATGACAAGGAAGAGGAAGAGAAGAATATGGAGAAATATATTGAGATGAAGGACACAATTTTCGTGACTGAGAAAGACTCTACTGAAGATGAGGAGGAGGAAAATAATGAAAATTAAGCTGAGGTTGTTATGGATGAAGCAGAGGAAGATCCTAACAAGAAAGCTGAAGAAGTAGAGGAGGAGGAAAAAGGAGATCTTTTACAAAGTTTGAAAGAATTAGAACAATCTGAGGAGATTACTAAAGAGTCAGGTGTTGATATGACTCTTGTTGTCACCCCCAAGAAGGTTAAGGGGCATGCAAAGGCCAACACCCCAAGTTCAACCAGTAAGATTGCCAAAGGACCAACCCCATCCAAGATTCCAACAACAACCAAAACACCTCCAAAGAAGTCCCTAGTCAAGACTGCAAATATGAAAAACAATATCTGGAGCCTGTCCAGAAGGAGTCTAAGAAGAAATCTAAACAAGATCCTACCCAGAAGAAGCCCTATAGGAACAACAGCAGGCTTCGTGCCTAGCTGGTATGCTTAGAGAACAGAGGCACACCCCATCCCTTTACTAAACAGTGATGATATTATCCTTACTTTAAGTATGGGGGAGTGGTGGATAGTGTTGTGACTCGATTGAAATCACGTTATCATATCATAATCCTGTTGTTTTAGTGCTATTTTTTTATTGGTTGTTTCAGCCTTTGATTAATATTGTTGTTTTGAGTGGCTGCTTGCAGCCCTTTTGTTTAATTAATGAACTGTTTTTATTTTAATAGTCAATTAGTTTTTTTTATGTTTTTCTAAAAATAAAAAAACAGAATAAGGACAATGAGAACAAAGTTGAGAAACAATCCCCTTAGAACCGGCCATCATAACAGACTTAGGGAAAATTCTATTGGGCCATAATTTTAGGAGACAAAAACTTGAGGAGTATCTATTGCACTAAGTCTTGAGTTAGTAACAACTCCTGTCGTGGATTTGATAGTCTGGGAAGTAGGAAGCCTGTAGGAGAGATTTATTTGTTTTTTTAATAGCTGTAAAGTTTAGTTGGGGTGGTAAACATTTTTTTTATAAGGACAGGAACACTCCGGGAGCACTGCATTAAAATGAAAATAATTACACAAAGGTGTGTAATAAGTTTCCAAAGAGCACTTCTCCATTAAAGTTCTTGTGCATGTGTTTGGAGTAATAGTTCTTGTGCCCGAAACTGAAAGAGAAAACCAAGTCTTGTTCCTGTTCCAGAAACTGAAGGAATGGTAGCTGTCCCCACCATTGTTAACAAGATTGGACTCATGATTAAGTGAGATCATTTAAGTGAAAGATTTGAAACTACAAAAGACTTTGAACAAATGAAAGTGTGGTCCTAGGTGTAGGTTCAAAGAACCAGAAGTCAAAAACCTCCCACTAGAGTGGAAGCTAAGGAAAGACAAACAAAAATTTGATATTAGGCTGGCTAACATAACAGAAGAGCTCCGTCGTGACAGGGAGTGTTGGTAATCTAAAAAACACACACACAATTAAGATTGAGTCTTAGTGCTTAGTAGTACATATTTTTAAGATAGTCCCTAGGAGAATAACTATGAGTTTTGTAAGGATGGGATCTGATAAAAGAGGGGGGTACTTGCTTGAAGTTGTTATGTTTGTCTTTGCATGTCGGGTCACTTGAGGATAGGTAATGATTCAAGTTTGGAGGTGTGTTAACACACATTTTGTGAGTTAATTCATGCCTTTAGTATTTGCTATTTTAGTATTCTAATTGATTTTTAATTTAATTTCTTGTATTTTAGAGTTAATTTAATGTTTAGTGTGGAGCACAATAGGTGCTCCCCTTTTTAGCTTTTAATTGTGTTTTTGTGTGATCAAAGGTTAGCAGGGTCAAGCAGAGGTAAGATAGAGTTGGACTACTGTAAGTTGTGCAAGCTAGAAATTTAAAGAAGAATTATTAGGCAAGAGAGTTTCAATAAGGGAAGTTGTTGGCCTTAAGAAAAGCATGGAAGGAGAATTAAAGAAGGGAAAACTTGGTGGTACAAAAAATGAGGATAAAGTTATTCAAGTACAAAAGTTGATTATGGAGTATCTAGAAGACAAAAGCAGGTACAACGGTACCCTGCTCTAGTCAGACCAGCACCATCAACGCCTACTGCGGATCCTACCACAAGATTCCTTGTCTCCCCTGTTGTCCCCTATATATGACTTCCTTGTTTGTCTTGCAACTGTTGGTGTTTTGGCGCAATTCCATTTGGGATTGATCTGATGCATAAGCAAAAGCCCATGATCTAATGCAAGATACCAACCCTAACCCTTGGCATGTATAAAGAGAAGCTAGTTGGGGAGAGAGTGAGAGAGAGAGATAGAGAGAGAGAGAGATAGAGAGAGATAGATAGAGAGTTATGTTGTTTGAAGAAAATATTCACAAAGATTTTTATGTGCTTAAATAGTGAAGTGTGAGAGAGTTTTTCTTTCCTCATCCATTCTGGTGCTAAATGATGAGCAGTGGCGTGATTGAAGCTGCCTCATAAAGATTATACATCTCAAGGAGACCTTCAAGTCATCCCTTAGGGTTATATATTTTGTCATTTCATTTATGTTAAGATGTTTATTGTAAGAGCTTTGCTTGCTGTTTGTATTCAGCTCATCATGAGCTAAAACCGTTGCAGTTGAGCTAAGTGAAATTAATATTAAATTGTGTTTATGTTATATGTTATGTGGTTAGTGCTTGCTTTACCATTGTTGTTTGTTTCAAAACTTATTCCTTTGACTAATCAACTTAGAAAAAGGTAACAGCTTGGTGTTGAGAGAGATCCACCAACAAGCGTACTTCATGAGTAAAAATGGTTGAAAAAGTAAGATAAATATATTTACTTGACCTATCTAAACTTGACCTAGCTTACTTAGATATAAGGAGCTGCAACCATTAAGGAAATCATATTTATTAAAAGATGTATGCTTGGGTTATAAGTTAGGCTTAGAGATTTGTTCCCTTGTCTTTGCATGCTTGTTCTGAATGTTGTGAAATACACCACAAGATCATTCTGACCTTTCCTGTCACAACTCCACACAAAATCAACACATAAATGAATAAATGATATTATAAGATCTATGCTCAAATCAATCTCTCTTAATATAATTCACTTCCATTTAATGTCTCTATAGTTTTGTTATAAGTAACACTGAACTTATCACCATCAAATTTATTATTTGACTCATGCTTAACTTGAAAGAATATAATTTTACAACTTCAAATCTAAGTAACTTTACTCCCCGTGGGTATGATACTCTTATACTTATTATTTGTTGCAATCACAACATGTATACTTTCAAGTGGTGACAAAAGTAGTTTCCATCTATACTCATTAGCAGAACATCGATCCAGTTCAACAGGAACTCTCAACGTGAGTTGTTCAAGTAACCTTCAACGGTTACATTTTAGCATCTAGTTAAGCAAGTTGTTTTATTCATTTTTGAGGTCGCATTTTGTAACATTGTAAGAGAGCAGTCAACGTACAAGGCTCTAGAGAAACGAGTCAGTTCTGAGAAATCTACAATTGTGTCCATCTTTAAATTCAAAGCAGTTTATTTCAAGTCTTGTTTATCATTTCTACCTTGCATTTTATTTATCTTCCTTTGTCTTTTAACTTTTTCTTATTATGTTTTTCGTACATTAATCATTTCAAAAACCAAAACACTCTTAAACTTAACACTAAGTCTAGGACTTTTGTAGCCGGTCCTGTGAGTAAGCTTTAATTAAGAGGCTAGAGATTGCTCGGGTGAAAATCCCGCGAATAGTACCAAACTCCAAAGCTTTCACTTGGTCGTACTCCTTTTTTAAAAGCCTTGAATAAAAACTCCAAATCTACCAAATATCTTGGAGGATAAACCCTAGGGTTTTCCGGATGAAACCCCCCACAATTCTTAACCTAATATTCTCAGTTACACAAAAACCTAATTGGAAATTATCAAACCTCGCCTAGATGTCACCCCGAAAAAAGATGATTATGTGCTAGTTATAAGTGTGTATGCATGAATGATGTATTTAGAGTTGTGGAAATTTGTATGCAAATATGTAATTTGGAATTAAAAAGAATTGAAAAAATGACCCAAATAAATAGTATGTGTTGGCCTGAAAAGGCTTACATGATAGCCTATATGAAATAGAAGCTACAAACTTCATTATTGAGTTACATGTGCCACCTTGAGAGTCATATGTGCTGACACATAGAACTGAAACTTATAGTATGTTCTGGCCTGAAGACTGCATGTGTCCTCCTGTTCAAAACATAAGCTACATGCTTCATTATTGAGTTACATGTGTCGGCCTAAAAATCGTATGTACTGGCACATGCAAGTGATTTTTGTGTAGAAAATGAATATTGATGTTTTTGGCCAATTTCAAGATTGTTTAGAATGATTCGTAAGACCTCTAATACAAGAGGTGCACCATATGACATAGATATATCGTTCAATATACATATATGCTAAGTTTTCCTAGTTTTGTTATCATGCAAAACATCTAATAGTGGAGTTACACTCACATACTCCCCCTTTTTTATGATGGAAAAACTTGCGATGAGAAACTTTATGTTGTTATCGAAGGCTCCCCCTGACTTTGTGCTTCCCAACTTCATCTTGCATATGCTTCTCCCCCTTTGACAACATAAAAAAGAAAGATAAAAAATCGTGAAAAGTATCATAGTTCAATGCAAATACTAATATATCACTCAAAGGCGTTTTTGCATAGAAGAGCAACAATCTCATATCCCCATATATATGTAATGATGCAAAATTGATAAATAACTAGCATGAAATATTACCAAACATGTAATTTAATGCATGAGTAATAATGAATGTGATGCAAGAGAAAATTTTTAAAGTTGCTTCTATAGTGTCACGATTATGTAAACAACACAATGGAACTCCCGATGCCACACACGCATGTGCCTCGCATGGCGACAAAAACGTCACCACTCAATCCAAAATGAAAATAATTTCATAACATGTGATCCAACTACAACAAGAACCGTATATGCAAATAACATACATACATTAAACTCATGCGTGAATGCAGGAAACAATAATACCAAAGCATGTTTGTGCAATCAAAAACAAACTTATACAAATGAGAAAGAATTAATACATGAAGTCATTATAAGCATATAAATTGTAAACACAAAATGGTTGTCAATTGAATTTTTTTTGGAAATGAACATTCATGGGTTTCATCATTTGAGAACATATCAAGCATTTTTAACCAACTAAAACATGCATTAAGAAAAGTCTAACTTTCAAGGAGAAATTTGGAACAACATTACCTCACTCTTGATAGAATAGAAGTTGCACTCACATGATGTAAAATACTCAAATAAAGTGTTAGAGAAAAAGTATAAGAGTGCAAACAACATAATATAGATTAAGAAATATTAAAGACATCAATAATCCACAATTATCCACGTATGTTGAAAAATAGTTCGGTTGCAAGAGGTTTGGTGAAAATGTCGGAAACTTGATTTTTACTATCAACATGATCAAACACAACATCCCATTTTTCAACGTGATCGTGAAGGAAATGGTGACGTATCTCAATATGTTACGTCCGAGAATATAGTACCGGATTCTTGGTAAGGTTAATGGGACTAGTGTTATCGCACATGATAGGAATACTTGAGAGTTTTAAATAAAAATCAAACAATTGTTGCTTAAACCACCAAATTTGAGCACAACAACTACCAGTGACTGCGTATTCAAATTTGAAAACATGTGACAACTTCCACTAGAACCTTTCTTATCTAATTTGCATCCAAAAAAATAGAATTTATAGTAACCAACCAAACTATAATCGCTTCCCTTGGAATATCAAATCCCATATTTAGAATATGCTTAACTAGTTTAAAACGCGATTCTTTGGGAACCGATTGATATCGAGTATACATGCAAAAAATAAACATAATATCGGGCGTAAATGCCATTAGATATAGAAGAGATCCTATCATACCTCTATACTTTGTGATATCTATATCCTTACCCTTTTCATCACTATCCAAATTGTCATTTGTTGCCACATGAGTGTAAATTTTCTCTGCATCGTCCATGCCGAATCGTTTTAGTAATTCGAGACAACACTTGGTTTGACATTAAAATGTTCCTTCCTTGATGTGCTTTATTTGAAGTCCGAGAAAGTAATTTAACTCCGCACGAGACTCATTTCAAACTCTTCCGGCATAAACTTAGGGAACTCCTGGACAAGTTGCATGTTAGTAGAACCAAATATGATATAACGTCAAATGTGTTATGCTTGATGTTTAATGAAGTTAAACATGCTTATGTATACAATAGTTTTCATAAAGAATAAAGAAAAAGGAATACATGAAAATGTAATATGATAAGGTCATTATAAGTATATAAATTGATAAGTCACCATAATTATCAATTAAGAATTATTTTGCAAATGAATATTCATAATATATATATATATATATATATATATATATATATATATATATATATATATATATATATATATATATATATATATATATATATATATATATATATATATATATATATATATATATATATATATATATATATATATATATATATATATATATATATATATATATATATATATATATATATATATCATAAACCAAGTATGTCATGTACTTATAAAAATAAACAACTAAAAGAGAGAACTTGCTAACAAAGCAAAAATTGAATCATTACTACCTTTCCGTAAAATATGATAGAGGATGCACTTGCATTTCACAAGGAAATCTCGAAAGAAAGTTGAACCAAATGCAAGGTATGTCACAAAAACTTTAGAAAACCTTGATCTTACCACATTTCCCTTTATAAAGTACCAAAAAGTATAACTTGTGATGATTCCAAGAAGGTCATTGATTTGATGATCATTCATTTTGATTGAACTTTTATCTTTATCCTTTTCATGATAGTTATCTTTCTCCTCCTCATGTTTCACCGATTCGGGTTGATCAATTCCTTCTTCAGAGTCATTGAGTATGTCTCTTGAAGATACACCTACATAATGAAATAAAATAACTTTACTTAAGTATTCTCGGATACAACATCAAAAGAAATATACGCATATTTTACCAGTTAATTAATAATTGTTCTTGCTTTATAGATCACATAATTCATCTTATTTCCATATATACAATATGACCAGTCAACTCACAACTTTGTTAGGAGCAATTGCATTTGAAATAAGATTACCAAGTGTGTTCAAACGATTAATAAGATTTAATGTATTTTTCTTATCATCATTATTCCATAGTGCTTCCGGTTTAGGTGTGACACCACCATTAACAATATGTGTTACCGGTGTTGGACCATTTAAAATATCATCCCACAAACCTTTATCATATGAGTTAACATGAATGTGCATACAAGCTTTCCAAAAACTATAGTTTTCTCCCGAAAAGATTGAGGCTATTTTGTAATCCCCTTTAGGTTCGTACGCCATTTTATAATAAGAGTTTCGCAGCACAAAATTAACCGGAGATCTAATACACATTGTTAGACTACAACAACTTAACTAGAAGGGTGAATACATCCACAATTAAAAATTAGCTTTCAAAAATATTTATTTAAAATTTTTTTGAAAAACAAAATTGAGCGAAAGGTTTTTGGCCTAGATGAAAATAGTAGTCTAAACGAACCTAATTATTGGAAACTTGGATATGTATAAGCCGTATGAAATTAAGATAATGATAAAATCAATAAACATAATAATATCTCAATTAACCGTTAAATATTAAACACAACATTTTCCTATTTCCAATGAAATCAAGTTAAAAACTAGCTTGACAATTTATCAAACACTTGGCGCGCGATCAAATTTTCAGACTTTTCTTTGAGCTTTGTTGATATGAAAAATAACTTATAATCAAAGTTATTATAAGCTAACCAACAAAGCAATTTAAAATTTAACAATAAAAGAAAAATCTATATGAATGGATCGATCAAACAACACATTCAACAAATTGCATATAGAAAGTAAACGAGAGTAAGAGATAGATAGATAGAGAGAGAGAGCGACCCGAGGATTTGTTTAGGAAATTTACCAATCGTTCTCGCTATGGCTACGTCTCCCCCTAATTATGTTTTGGAATTGAGATAAATTTCTTACTTTGCAAAAAGTCGATTACAAGAGAACAGTTCCATGAGCAACCCTATAAAACCTAACTGTTTGTTGTTGATTCAACCCTTCTCTTCTTTTGATCTTCAACAAGACCAAGAAACAATGGATACAAATAAATTTATCGAGTCTTGCTACTTCCTTGGGTACCAAACTCCAAAGCTATTTCGTTCACGGTCAATTGTAACTATTGAACACAAGCACTTGTAATTTGATTCTCCATTCTCTCGCTACTCCCTTGGGTACCAAACTCCAAAGCTTTCACTTGTCCGCAATCCTCTTTTAAAAGTGGTGATCAAAACCCCTAAATCTAACAAAGATCTTAGAGGACAAAAACTAGGTTTTTCTGGATAAAACCCCACACAATTCTCAATCCCATATTCTTGATTACACAAAAACCTAATTGGACGTTATCAAACCTCGCCTAGATGACATCCTGACAAAAGATGACTATGTGTGATTTATCAGTGTGTATGCATAGGTTGGAGGTTGAAGGTGAAGAGAAATGGTGGTAAGTGTTTATAGTTTCATCAAGTTAGAATGATGTATGAATGATGTATTTATAATTGTGGAAATTTGTACGCAAAGAGGTAATTTTTGGAATTGAAAAGAGTTGAAAAATTGATCCAAACAAATAGTATGTGTCGACCTGAAATACAAATGTGCCAACACATAGAGCTGAAAACAACAATATGTTTTGGCCTGAAAAGGCTTATGTGTAGGCCTATGTGAAACAGAAGATACATGCTTCATTATTGAGTTACATGTGTCGGCCTGAAAGTCGTATGTGCCAACACATAGAACTAAAACTTGCAGTATGTGCCAGCCTGAAGACTGCTTGTGTCGACCTACTCAAAATAAAAGCTACATGCTTCATTATTGAGTTATATGTGTCGACTTGAAAATCGTATGTGTCGTCACATGCAGGTAATTTTTGTGTAGAAAACAAATTTTGATATTTTTGGCCAATATCAGATGGTTTTGAATGATTCCTAAAACCTCTAATACAAGGGGTGCACCATATGATATAGAGATACCGTCCAATATACATAAATGCTAAATTTTCCTAGTTTTAACATCATGCAAAACATCTAATGGTGGAGTTGCACTCACACATGCTTGTTTTTTTTTGTTTTGGTATAAAACAGTAGTGAGATGATATTATGGACCATACAAATCCTATATGCTAACAGAGAATGTACTAGAGAAGTAACTCTGGAAATACCCTTAATTTTGTACCGAAAATTTATCTCCAGAAACTTCCATGGTATTAAAAACCAAAAAACAGAACAGAAACAGAATCTCTTAATTGTTTGCATGCTGGTATTTTTGGCCAAACTACAAAATGATAAATAACTACTTAAATGATCCGAAAAATAATTGTCGCCTTCCAAATGTATAAATGGTACCACCTTTGACTTTTCCTTATATTTTTCTATTTCAATATTGTTCAACTTGGTGTACTCTTGCACCCTTTCAATAAATTGGTCCGACCAAGTCTCAAATTGGACAGTATAATGATTAACTAACTATGGTGATGTAAGGGGTATAGGGCATCTCGGTTTCAAATACACTTGAAGAAAATGCTGCAGATTTGAAACTCAACTAAAACAACCTTCTAAACTAATCATCGAGATGAAATCAATGAAGTCGTCGTCGAACGTTTTTTATCCCACGGGAAGGGAAAGGCAAACATCGAGTAAGCCTGAGAAGGGTGAAATCAAGGTCAAACAACCGAGAGATCGGGTAAGGGAGTCGGTTACGCAAGGGGAAGGTATTAGAACCCCAAACTCTCGTAGTACTCTACGATATCCACTCTTGTTGTTCTAATCAAAGAGTGTGTTAAAAGTTTATATCTAATGTTTGAAGTAAAAATAAAGAGAGAATGCATGTAAAATAAAAACATAGTGTAGGGAAAAGAAAGATATTTTTACAAAGATATGCTCGATTAGGCCCCACTAAAAGCCTCCACCTACGTATCCCTTTTAAGGAATCAGAGAAGCCATATTTCGAATTATTTTTTTGATCGGTTTGTGTTTTTTAGTTGAACAATGTTAAATTCAATCATTGCACCGTTGCTCGACCTTTGGATACTTACCACCTGTAGTTGAAAGGAACCAACATGCTCTTTTGAAAAAAATCGAAATAAAAGGGGTCCCGAAGGCGTAAAAAGAGTTTGCATTGGTTGGTGTTTTTTACCTTAAAAAAGGATTTGAAAGTTATTAGATGTTTTGTGCATTTGCCAAGAAAAGAGTTTTAGTCTTAATGCAAGGATGCAAAAGAAATAAAAACATCTAACGGAGACTATCCTAAATATATCTATAATGTTATCATACAATGATTGATCCTAAGGTTGAGGATGAAAAGGGAAATCTCTACCCTGTGTTAGCATGCATGGATTACTATCCTAAGGTCTAGCTCGAATCGGGAAAGAAACAAGCACATCCTAAGGGAGCATGGTATATTCAAAAAAGTTCTTTGGAAAAAGCATGAAATAGGGGTATACTGACTCAGGGGATGGGGTATGAAGAGAAAATGCTTTAGCTAAGGGGAGCGGATCCCCCTAAGCAAACAAGCGGGAGACTGGGATGAAATAAAAAAGAAAAGAATTACTTTAGCCAAGGGAACGGATCACCCGAAGCAAACAAGCAGGTAGAGAAGTGTTAGTAATGGCCATTGCGAACTCCTGAAAAAGTGTGGGGGTTTAATTACAAAACCCTTTTCCACGTGCCCGACTCGATACACATGATCTGCACAAATCCAAAGCATCAACGTATAATGTGAGCTAAGTATGGCATAGACGAAAGGCGGGGGTCGATTGCGAACCCTTTCCACTTGCCTCCTTTTGAGGATTTATTAGGGTGGGGGAATACGCGAGCATAAATGTAAACCTACAAAATACCTACTTCATAGGTAGGATTTTAAACAAACACAAGTAGAACACATACTGCACATGATGTGGAATCGCCCTAAACGGGTCTTTAAATAAACCAGAGGGATTCCTGACATGATCACCAAAGGAGTTCCCCGTCATACATCTATATTCCTACTTCTCATGGCAAGGAAAGCAGTAAAATCCCTACTTGACATGATCTCTAGAAAGCAATAGGACGCGGAAAGGAAAATAGATGGGAAATGTACCAAACAAATAATAATCCTTAGATGCTAAGTAATAACAAAGAAACCCGAAAAACTTCACGAGCTGCTATCACCAATAAAGAAAAACCGTCAGCCTACGCATCAAAGTATCAAGAAATAAAGATCGGAATATGTAGAGGACACATCTGAATACCAAAATACACCTGCACGAAATATAATTCATATAATGTATGAAATAACAATCACACGATAGAATATGTAGCAGACACATCTATGTGATGCCAAGGTGCCTGCACGAAATACAATGAACACAATATGCGAATTAATAATCACACGATGGAATATGTAGCTGACACATCCGTGTGATTCCAGGGTACCTACACGAAACAAGATTTATGCAAGAATAATATCATTTGCGCATCATACGAAAACTTTCACTAACAAGTGATCGCATAAAGTTCTTTTAAACCAATAATCATGTTCCAATTAAAGGTTGGAGGCTTAACAATGTACCTTGCAAAGTATTCACAAAAGGAATTAGAATAAACAAGGCAATATGTGCAAACATGCATTAAAATAAAGAGAAAAACAATATTTCCGTCTGGGTAACTGGTTACCATAACCGAGTAACCGGTTACCATAACTCAAAAAAGAGGAAAGCACTACTATTTTGAGGTAACTGGTTACCATAACTAGGTAACTGGTTACCATAACTCAAAGAGTTAAGGAAAACTCTACTGTTTTGAGGTAACCAGATACCATAGTTGGGTAACCAGTTCTTGCATGCAAATATTTTAAAATTTAGTTATGTGAAAAGAATGGTAACCGGTTACCATAACAGGGTAACCGATTACCTGCGGGCAGAAAATAGTTGTTTCCAACTTTTTGAGGTTTTGGGTCATGGCTTAGGCAATTTTTCATACACCAAATTTTCGTACACTCAACACAAGATTTTGCATAATTCAAGGTCTAGATTTTAAATTCACATGCTTGATTAAGATAAAAAATTAAACCTCAATGCAACATCATCAATTTATTTCATCAATTAAGCATTTTCATAAGAATCAACTTAATTCAATAAGCACTTAATTCAACTATCCAATTCCGGATTTACACATGATGATCAAATCAAAACACAATTCTAGGCTTATATTTGTATTCTCAATTCAAAATTCAACTTAGATTCAATTCATACTTGATTAAAAATGTGCTTCTCAAATAATCACTTATTTCAAAAGTGCTTAATTAAATAAAACTCACCAATAGAAGTGAAGAGTAAGCTTAGGTTTTGAGATTGCAACGAAAGGATCAACGATTGGAGAAGAATTGCTCTTGATCTTTTACTTTCAAATATTGATCAAATTGTTATTGTGTTCTTGATAAAAAAGTTGTAGAACTTTGATTTGATCCTTGAGAGAATTGAGAGAAAATATTTTTGTATTTATGAGAATTTGTGAATTATGAAAGCTCTCTCTTACAAAAAATCAGATTTGAGATTATATACATGGGCCTTGGATGTGCAATTAGATTGGGCTTTGACTTGAAAGTGTGAGCCTGACACGATCGTAAAGTGCCACGTCATCATTCATACGGAATATTCAAAAAGTTCTAACATGAAAAATGAAGATAATAAAATTTGTGTTACGTTTCAGAATGAATGGGCTCAATACGATAACCAACAAGGAAGTTATGAATTTATGAAGTTTCACTGACATTGTGTCAGGAAAAAATAATTTCCTGTGCAACATTTTATTGCGCCATGGGCGAAGAAGACCAAAAACAAGAGCCTTCGAGTCACTGTTTGCTTTTAGCATTTTAAGATGAGATGTAGTAGACGAAATTCATGAACCAACGCCATTAGACCCAACTCAATACAATAAAAATCGTGTGAGATATGAACTTTATCATATCAAGCATTAATACAAATGAATTCTGGTTCAACGCCAATATGTCTTCAGAAACTCAAAATTCACGGATCCTTCCTTTGTGAATCAACTTTTAGCCTCCAAAGACGTCATCAAGATGACATCGATATGGAATTTTGGCAATCAAAACCGCACACATATGATAGTGTGTCCAAAATTTATGAATTTTTTAGCGCACACGAAATAACGGCTCAACCCACTTCCTTTGTATTTTTTGACTGTATAACTTCCAAAAGAATGGCTTATTCGGAGACCTTCCTTCGAGATTTAGCTTTTTGTCCAAACACGAAAGTTGAAGAGAACTTCGAGAAAATTTTAAAACCTCAAAAACCAATTCAAAACACCCTTCCAAATGGGAGATACAAATTTCCACACTCAAATCAGCTGAAAAACTATTTTCTATTCGCACTGCTTAAAATTTACCCAACACACCCAAATCTTCTGCAACTTTTCATGCGTTGAACAAATACGGGAGCTTTGTTGTGTTGGGAAAAATACCTTGATCCCGCAAGAATAGATCCAATAATATGCATGTATGCGCATGTTAACAAGGTATAAGCCAATTAGAGATAGAAAATAAAGAGGGAAAATTTGTAGTACAACAGTTCCCCCTATTCAATCTTCTTTGACCAGAAAGTGAGATTGGCGTAAGCCTTTCAAAAAATCAAGCTGAAGAGGATTGAATACTTAATAAAATTGTAAAATTTGCACTCTAAATCCAGTCGGGTATCATTGCACTTCTTTTTCTTCTTTCTTTTTGTATTTATTATTAGGAGATGTATGCCAGGCCGAGAGAAGGCATACGAAAGCAACGAAATCAACCAAAAGAGATTCTTAACAAACAATACCAGTTGAAGGTGGATTTAAAAGGGAAAAATGTCGATCAAGGGCGAACTTACAAGGAAAAGAGACCGGCCGAAGGGGAACCTTAACAAAAGATACCAGCCAAAGATGGATTTAAGAATAAAGAAACCAGTCGAAGGGGAATCTTAATAAAAGTTACCAGCCGAAGGTGGATTTAGGAATAAAGAAACCATCCGAAGGGGAATCTTTAACAAGGAATATTATGCCGAAGGTAGATTCCTAGGGGAAGAACACTTATCAAAGGCGAACTTACGAATGAAAAGAGACCAGTCAAAGGGGACCCTTACAAACGGTACCAGCCGAAGGTGGATTTAAGGATAAAGAAACCAGGTGAAGGGGAATATTTAACAAGGAATATTATGTCGAAGGTAAATTCCTAGGGTAAGAACATCAATCAAAGGCAAACTTACGAATGAAAAGTGACCAGCCGAAGGGGACCCTTACAAACGGTACCAATCGAAGGTGGATTTAAGGATAAAGAAACCAGTCGAAGGGGAATCTTTAACAAGGAATACTATGCCGAAGGTAGATTCCTAGGGGAAGAATACTAATCAAAGGCAAACTCACAGGGGATAAATATATGCATGTATGGTCAGGGTTAGACACACAAAAGAGAAATCAGGAATTAAGAAACAAATGTTCGGAGTTGGTAGCGAACATAAGAAAAGGGCTGACCGAAGAAAACCTTAACAAGAAAGGATTCACCTAACGCAGGATGCCAGACAAACTGGACTTTGAAGAGACACTGAAGGACTGAGTAAGGAATTCTAGATAGGCTAACAGAAGGAGAACCCGACTAATGCGGATAAACCAAAAACATGGAACCGACTAAGAGGGACCTTCAGAGTGCACCGATCAAAGATAAACTCTTCAAGAGAAAGAGTTCGGTCGAAGGGGACTCTAACAAGGATTTACAAAACACGTTGGGATTTTGATAGGTTGCCAATGCACAAGTACTACAAAATCCCTTAGGCCAAAGGCGGGGTGTAATTCTTCAAGATTTGCAATTATCTGAATTACCACACACCAAGTATGGATACTCAAATACTTGAGAAATAAGAAAGGTTATACACCGACTCTTATTTGCACTCTAACGAAAAAGAAAACAGGGGTAAAATAACCACGGGCTTGCAAGGGCAAGGGAAAATCACAACTTATTGGGGTATTGGAAAGCACCAAAGACCCAGTTAGTGGTATCAAAATCGACTCTGTTAGGGAAACATAATAGGATCAACCTAGGTTTGCTGTGGAGATAATTCAAATTTGAGCACATAATAATCTCGTTACTACAAGTAAACATAATGGTTTATACCTTAATGCATGTTTGAATTTTTTTATAGCGTAATGCTCCATACAATGGAAATGCTACGCATTTTGGTAGATGAAATGTAATGATGAATGTTTAGCAATGCACTGGGAAAAGCTCATCAATAATCGATTGTAGAGAAGACAATGAACTTCCGAACGATTACTCTTCACACGTTTGAAATTCTATAGAGAAAACATCCCTCTCAACTTCAATGGGGAAACGAGATTCGGAACCACCGACCTCTGAAGATTGATACCAATGGGGAAATAACTTCCTGGGGAAAATACTGAAAATATAAACTGCAGTTTAGAGAAAATTTTGAATTCTGATCAAACTCCTAACTTCCTGGGTAACAAATTATTTATCTTCTGTTAGAAAGAGGAGAGCATAGCTAGGGATGGAAACTTTCTCGCGTAGAATTTTTTGAAGAAGATAACTTCTACTGGGAAGTATAGAAATTCTTAAATAAAAAGAATTATATTCAGACCACACTGAGAATAACACCTCTGAGGGGGGGGGGGGATCTTCACTTAAGGACGAAATAAACCTCCTAGGACAGAAACTCTACTGGGGACATCTCAACAAAATATTCTATCTATAGCAGTAGAAATGTTGAGACTAAGCCATTGGATTGACTTGACTCGCACATATCAAATAAAATTTTCCACCACGCTTTATTGTTTCCAGAGGAATGGGAAAAGAGAAAATAACCCAAAAAAAGATGGGAGATAATCTAGGTATGTGGGTTGGTTATGCAAAGGGAAGGTATTAGCACCCTAAACATCTACCGTACTCCGTAGGAACCTCTTTGAAAATTTGTGTAGTTGGCTATAAATGTTGTATACAAAAATAGATGGTGATGATGAGGAAAGAAATATATATATATATATATATATATATATATATATATATATATATATATATATATATATATATATATATATATATATATATATATATATATATATATATATATATATATATATATATATATATATATATATATATATATATATATATATATATATATATATATATATATATATATATATATATATATATATATATATATATATATATATATATATATCTTTTTACTATTTCTTTTGCACCCGTCACGGTTGTGAACCTTTAGTGCCTACATACCACCTTTCGTGCAATAGGGGATTAGGGTACTCGTAGTCCTCCTTTAAAAATTTTAAAACACATGTGTGTTGGTTAATTTTAAGAGACAAAACATCATCATCTTATCCGAGTGGAAGACCATACTTACTACCCATGACTATTAGAAAGGATAATTTGCATCATCTCAAAGTGGAGGATGTAGCTTGGATTTTAAAATCAATAAAGTCTCACTCGACACTCAAGTGGAAAATATTTCAATTCATTACATATCATAGAAGTATAGTATCTCGCATCACTACAAGGATTGACAAGAGTCTAATCTTGTTAAGAAAATATTAAGGTAAAAAGAAAAAGTGGCAAAAAATGGTTTGAATGAGGTTGATTGACTTTTAGTCTTCTCACAAAAAAAATATCAATGTATGATTAAGTTGGTTAAAGTTTGATTAAGAAAATATTTTTGGAAATGCGTGGACCTAAGTCCATGTTTATTATGAAAGTGGTTCAAGTTAAAAAGCAATAAGAGTTTTGAAAAGGAGGGAGAAGGTCTTTGAAATTAAAGAAGATAGAAGGAGATGAAGGGACTATCCTAAAGTATAAGATAAAATCTAGGTAAAGGAACCATCTAACCAAAAAGAAGTCAACACTTGACACAATGAGTCAATGTAGAATTCCCATCCTTTGGATTGAAACCAAGAAAGAAAAGATATTAAACCTCTTAAGAATACCAAGCTTTGGATGAATTAGGTATTCACAAAAATTAGGCAGAGTAACAGGTGAATACAGAGGAATTTTAAATCACAGACAAAACACATAATCAGAATAACCTGCATATAAAGAAAATCAACCTAGTGTCTTGGGGTAAACCCCAAGAACTCCAGACAAAATAACAAACAAAGTCACAAGGTCCCAAGGGTATAAAGGCTTCTAATACTAAGTCCAAGAGGTCCACAATTCCATTATGCCAAGGATAATAACCAAATAGTCCAAGTAACCTTAAAGTTTTTTATTGTTCAAGTAGGTTATTAAGTATCTTCAAAAAGAAAATGAAAAGCTCAAGTAAGCAAAAATCAAAATGACATAAAGATAAATGCTCAAGTGAGCAAAGATAAAAAATGACATGAAATGTAAATGCCAAAATAAATGGTACATTAAAGTAAAGGTATAAAGTAAAAGCATAAAGTAAAAGTCAATTGTTAGTGAGTTTGAAATTAGATGTTAGTTGAACGAACATCTTGAAACTTTCATTTGAAAACTCATTCTAAGATTGATAAAATTAAATCTTCTCAACAATAAGTTTCGTTCGCTTTTTGTCAAGTATATCATTCATTTCAAATTCTTGAGGCAATAACATATGATCAACGATGTTTAAATAATTCACTTAGACCAAAGTTTATGATGATTCATTAGAGGATTAATAAAACGAAAGCCTCCTAACAATGAACCCTTATGGTTATTGGATCAAAGATTTTAAATTAAACATACATGGGCTTGAAAACATGGGTTTGAGCCACGAGTGATCATTTCTCGAATCGAGACAAAATTTAGCGCTATGTTAAGCAATCATAAGTGGACTTATGTAAAATTCCCACCTATTTTGAGGCCGGTCAATAGCAATCTATGTATCATATGTTTAGAGAAATGATATGTAGATTATTCTCCAACAACATATAGCACAACTAAGAAAGGGATAAGATGAAGAGGTAGGGGATTTATTAGACGAAATTAGGGTTTAAAATATCATCAAGATCATTCATCTATTTTGGTGGATTTGATTTCTCAACCTATCAACACCCAAGATCCAATGAGGTTGAGGAATTTGTCACCAAATGAAATCCAAGTCAAGACCAAACAAAAATAATAAAATAATGTTTAATAAAACAATATTTAAATGGTTAATAAATGGAAAATAATTGGTAAAATACACAAAGTATATTAAAACACCAAATAAAAATCCTAAAAAATAGTCAGAGGTCAAACATGAGTCAATAATAGTTGACAAAAATTTATGATTTTTTTTTAAAGTAAAAAACTATTTTTAAAATTTAAGGAAATAAGCTAAATAAACCAAAATTTGTAAAAAATAGTAAAATCATAAATAAAAATAAAATGAGGTCATCAATATTTGTCAAGAGGTCAATGGATCCTTCCATAATTTTTCCAGAATTTAAAAAGACTAGAAAGTATTTTTAAAACAATTAAAATAAGGCAAACAATACAAAAATTATGAAAAATATCAAACATCAAAATAAAAATATGAAAAATATTCAGAAAGTCAGAAATAATTCAAAGTATTTTTGTGTATTTTTTCAGAATTTTCGAATAAAAAATAAGAGAGTTATGAATTTTTGAAATTAAAACAAATTTAAAACAAATTTTGTAAAAATAAATAAATCAGAAATAATGTGAGGCATTGGATCTGGTTCATTAAAACACGCTGGAACATCTAATGGCTCAAGTGTGATGATGTATGGTGATCCACAGTCAACAAGCGCGCACTGAAGTCACGATAGTCAGACCAATCACAACATTTCAATTGCCCTGCTCTCATTGGTTGAAGAAGCCACGTAGGTCATCTTCAACCACCAGCTGCCTTGCAACTAGGGCGAGATCATGATTCTTAAATATGTAAATTTTGACAGTCATAATGGTATCATTAGACGCATATCTTCAAGACGATCACAACCATATCCTCGCGCCAAATTTATATAAAACACAACTTACTCGATTTCGAAAAAACCAGAGATGTTTTGAAATATTTGAAATCGAAAACAAAAGCATCAAATGCATTGATTCACCAAAATCGAGTTAGCAGCAAGCATCAGTGAACATCATAAACCATTCCAGTAATTTTAATTAGAAGATTTGATGCCTTAAACTACCTGAACAATGTTAGATGAATTTACTTTGTAATTGGACTTGGCTAGCATGATTTAGGACACCTCAAGGCTTGGTTCTTCTTCTGTTAGCTTCATTGAAGTTCAAGGATTTAGAATCAACAAAGAAATTGGATTGAAAAGTGGAGAAAAGATGAATTCAAAAACTTAGAAAAGTGAGTTATAGAGAGAGTTTAGCAGGGTGATTTTGGTTGTCCAACTTGAGAAAATGAGAGGAGTGAGGTCTTATATTTATAGGGAAGTGAATGGTGCAAAGAAATGAGAGGAAAATTGAAGTTTGGAGGGAAATTAGATGGTGTGCACGATTTAGGAAGCCTTAGGATTTGATTCTTGATGCATAGGAAAGATCAGGTAACATTCTTTATAATGTGCCAAGAAAGAATTCATTTGGATTCTTGAGCTAGAAGTTATGCTTGGTCAAAATCAGGAAAAATGCGCTGACTTTTATACTTAGAAAAATTCTAAGTTTTTTCTTCAAAAATGACCTATACTGTTTTGATTCCAAACAAGGTCTTCCTTCAAAATTGAGCTTTGATCATTGATTCTAGCTTGAAGTTCCCTGAAGAGTATTGTGAAACTCATATCACTCAAAAGTTCCAAATATTGAACAAGTTATGATCTTTTGAAATTGATGAAAATCGAAGAGGTGACTTATGATCTTTTGAACTCAACAAGCATATTGCAATAATTTATAAGCTTAGAACCAAAAAGAGATTTAAATTAACATACTTAAGATAATTGTGAAAAAATAATGAGCTCTAGATGATAAAAATTGACCAAGTTATGATCTTTTGAAGTCACATAAAAGATTTGATGGCCTATCTAGAGGACTTGTAATCTTTCTCTACCATTAGTGATCTTCCATATAAATTTTTCTTGAAACTATTGAAGTGATTTCTGAATAACCCTTTAAAAGAGAAACATATCTTTTGAATCACTCAAAAATCTCAAAAGATGATCAAGATATAGTCCTTAGAAGTTCAAAACCCTATCTCCTAAAGCATCAAAATGACTTTGAACCCCGCTCAACTTTTGACAATATTTATTGCACAATTTCCTTTTCTATGTTAAGAGAAATTGTTATGGATGATTGTGATCGGTGGATCTGGAACTGACTGTTTAACACGGTTGGCGAAATGTCGCGGAAGCAAGAGTCGCCATCGTCTTTTATTTTCTCCAAATGGAAAGGACAAAAGCACAGAAAAATTCCTTATAGAGATTGCTCTCGGTTCGGAAGGTAGATTATAGAAAGGGAAGGTGTTAGCACCCTTTCTATCCATGGTTATCCATGGGCTCTTAGATACTTGCTCATTTGTGTTTTCAAAATGTTTGTTTGCTTTTCAACTGTGATTGGGTTTGAAAAAGTTTCGTTTAAAATTTCAGATCGACTCTTGTATCAGTCCTCAAGAGTGTTTGAAAAATTGCTTTTGAAAGGTGTCGGTGTGAAAAGAAGTTTTTGATTTGTTTTGAAATTAGAGCAAGTATCTACGAGTTCTCTACCTACCCTAAGGAAGTCCTCTGTGTAAATGTCCTTATGATAGTGCCATCCCACCATTGAGAGGTAGGTAGCACCACCATTGGAGGTATTCGGGTCAATTCGAGGGTTCGGGACATGGTGATCACCGGAGCAATAGGAAGACACCTTAGAAGCTACCCTCATGTCATGTTCATGGATATGAGGACTTACTAAAACATCCTCTACTCGACGACCACTTTTCGAGGGGCAAGGCAACAGTGAGACGTACCCTAGGGGTGGTGTGTGATTTGTGTGGCATTTTCAATTATGTTTTATCTTGTCCATGCATTGGTGATCTACGCTTTGTTTTTATTTTTGACATTCATTCTTTCATGCAAGTTATTAACAGTTAAAAGATGTGAAAAGATAAAAGTCCTACGCTATTACAAAGGCGCGGGTCTACATCGCCAAATTAATCCAAGACCCGATTTGAATAAAATAAAAATGCGGAAAAATAAATATCCTAATTAATCTATTACAAGGCTTTGGAGTAATTACATAAAATTTATAAGAAAGGAAATAAAATAAGCGCGCGAAACGAAATTATAATCGAAAGCGAGGGCGTTGGACCCTTTTAAAGAAATTAAATTGAAATTATGAAATTAATTAAATTAAATAAAGGAAAAAGACTTATTTTTTGATATTTTTTGTACTTTATGAAATTAAGAAAATTAATGGAATTAAAAACCCTAATTCTAAACTATTTTTAATTTAAAAAAAAAATGTTTAAGTTATACCTAGTTTTAACCTAATTATTTAATGATAAATTTATTTACAAAATAATTAATTATTAATAATAATAAGAAGAAATTTTAATTAAAAAGAAAAAGGAATAAAAAGCTAGAAACCCTAATCTCTATATTTTTTAATTTATTAAAAAAACATTGAATTAAACCTAGAATTTAAAACTAAATTAGTTATTAGAATTTATTTACAAAAAAATTTAAATAAAATATATTTTTATTTTTGTCTTTCTGATTTTTTGTTATTTTTTTTTGTGTTAAAAAATTATTTTTATGGAATTAAATAAAATAATTAATCAAAAGAAGAAAAAAAAAGGAATTAAAAAAAGGAAGAAAAATGCAAACCATAGGGGGTTTTCTGGCCCAGTAGGAGGTGTATGCGCAGTAATTTGGCCCATTTAGAGGAGGCCCTTTTGACTTTTCTGGGTTACATATGGATGTGTTGACTGATGCGTATGGTGGACTCTGAAGGGGTGAAAAACACAAGAAGGGGGGTTGAATTGTAAAACTGGAAACTTAAAGCAAATGACAAGATATTTTTATTCTGGTTCGTTTGATCTCAAACTACTCCAGTCCACCCGTCAAGGTGATTTCGCCTCTCTCCAACGAGGTCTTAATTCACTATATTCAACTGAATACAAATCTGCTTTAACAACTGCTAAAGCCTTCTTGATTCAAACCACAATCTGGTTTGTCAAGGCAACACTTTCTTACAAAGGTATAAAATAATGTGTGTGAATGTTTTCTACAAAACTATATCACAACTGTGATGTTTACACAAATGAAGCTTAGAATACTAGGATGCTAAACGCTAATGGAGTATCAGAGTTTGTTGGTTTAGCAAAACTGGTAGATGAAGATTATTGATCAGCTTTGTGCGTGTAGAGAGTTTGGAAGCATTAGCCATTATAATCTTCGAAGCTTGGTTTATATAGCACTTGAGAAGATGAACGTTGAATGCAATATTCTTGATTCAATGCTAATAACAAGCTTTCCTTTTTGAGCAGATCTTGTCTAGAATGATGCCGTTGGAATTAATTAGCGTTCAATGCACAGTACCGTTGCTTCTTCAATGCACGTTCTGGCTTGGCTCATTCTGATTCTGCTTCGCTGCTGATGAACTAATGATTCTGTATCAGAGTGTTTTACGCGCAGTTCTGTTCATCAAGCTACAGCATGTACGTGAGTTGATCATCTGATCTTCACGTTCTGATTCAGCAACTTCTGATGCTTGTGTATCAAATCAAGTTCTGATGCTGAATAATTGATCTTGCTTATTTTAATCAGCGTATCTGCAAGTCAGAGCATAGTATTTTTAGGCAGCATATAATTCAAACATGAAACATACAAATACTATATCTTTTCACTTTGTTATCATCAAAACTTAAATATAGGGTACTAGATTCAAACATTGTTCTAACAATCTCCCCCTTTTTGATTATGACAAAAACTAGATATTTTAAATGAAAAATAACGTGAAAAGTATCTGGGAAATGAATCAGAGTTAAGAAGTAAAGAGAAATCAGAGTTTAAGAGATACTCCCCCTGAGTTTGTTACTTCCCTTTGATATGCGTGTTCTTCAGGATCAGATCTTTTTCTATCTTTGAGCATCAGATTAAGAGTCTTTGACTTATCAGAGAGCAGAGCTTCAGAGCTTTTCCTGTCAGAGCTTTGCTTCGGATCAGAGTGTTAGGTCGATCAGAACTTCATATTTGATCAGAGCAACATGAGCTTCTGCATTTTGATCAGAGCTTCTAGCTTCTAGTCTTCATAGTGTTCAAGAGCTTCTTTGTGCCTGTAGACTTAAAAACAAAACAGAAAAACATTTCAAGTAATAGAGTTAGAATGTTTGAGTATTTCTGTCTAGTTAGCCGTTATTGATTTTAAATATCATTCTTGTTCTCCCCCTTTTTGTCAGCAATCAAAAAGTGATGGTGATGTGCTAAAACGATTTAGATCAGAAAAACAAATTAAATTAAAATAGTTCAAGATCAGAGCAAAAGAACATTACACAAACATAGTCAAAACAATACATCAGAAAATAAAGAAAACATAGAGAATGTCATATAGAACCTCAAGATTCTTTACCGGTGTGAGAAGAGTTCTGGTAGGCACCTGATATTGCTCAGAAGTTCCTTTCTTCTGATTCCCTGCAGAAATGCTGGAGGATGCCATTGTTCTCACACAACAAAGCTTTGAGAATGATTTGAGAAAAAGGTTTGAAGGAGATAAACTCAGAAATATGCAGAAAATATTTGAGAGATTATGAGAAAGCGTAAAGAATAAGAATGAAGAATAATGTGCTTAAATAAAGTTTTCAAAAATTATTTTGAAAAATTAAACGTTTTTTAAGAGAGAGAAAAAAAATAATGATTGCCATTAACAAGCGTGATTAC